>BSBN01001201.1:5000000-6250000 GCA_027924645.1 Cunninghamia lanceolata
AACTCTGATTTCTCAACTTCTTTTAATAAATCATGTTTATGTATATATAACTCTTTATCTATGTACATACATACACTATTCTTTTTATCTATAATAGACATGTATATTTAAAATTTTCTTTTAATACAACCCTTATATAAATATATATAAATACATTATTATTAATTTTCTTATAATTACTATTTTCTTTTTATTTGAAATCATGGCCTACTTGTAAATTTCAAACAATAAATATTGTATGTTTATATATATATTAGGTTTATCTTTATGAAGAACAAAGCTCACTTTGTTATATCTAGAATGTAATATATTTCCTTTTAATCCCTTGGGTATCAAAACCCTAAACATATTGTTTTCCCTTATTTTTTTTTAGAATGGCCATGCAGGAAGTTTGGAGGGCAATGGCCATGGAGGAGGAGCGACGACGAAGATGGGGAGGCATGGCTAATAGGGGTGGTGGTGGTGTGGCAGCTGCGAGATGAGAGCGACACTGTGAGCACTGCGCGGGGGGGTTGAGGGCAGAGATGGCTGGTGCGGGCGGTGCAGAGAGTTTGAGAGGAGGTGGGGCCACGGAGGGGCAACGCATGGCAGAGGGTGAGGGTAGCAGAGAGGGGACTTAGGTGGGCGCAGCCAGGCAGAGGTGTTTCTGTTGGTAGGAGGCCACTAAGGATCTGCGGCAGGTGGAGGGCACGGTCACTGGTGACGGGGAGTGTGGTGGTTGAGGCTTCCACAGCCGCGGGTCAGAGGTTGGGGGGTGTGGGGAGGGGCGAAGCCCCACCCACATCCCAAGTGGTGGGGTGTGGGTGGGGCTCCGCCCCTCCCCACACCCAATGCTTGTTAAGTTTGGTGGGGGTTGAAACCCCCACCTCCATTGATTAATCTCTATTTTTTTTTATTATTTCTGTGTTATGTATTACACACAGCAAGTCTGAAAATAAGAATTTTTTTTAATATAATATGTATGGTAAATATATATATGTATATATATTTATATATAAATGTATATACCTATGTATATATTTATATATAATTATATATACATATTCATTTATAAATGTATTTTTTTTCTCAGAATAATATCTTTTTTTTTGTTTATGTTTCCATTACTACATGCTGAGCATATACAGAAATACATAACCAACAGCCACCAGATTAAAAGATATGAACATTATTTCACACACACACACACACACACACACATATATATATACATTTTTTTTCACATGTATATATGTCTGTTTAAAATATATACATCTAAACATTGACCTTCGTTCCATAGTAATGGGTTAAATATTAGAGTAACACTTTCAACATTAACAAATGTATACATGGTTTACTGCAAATAAATTTATAACATCATTACACATGAGATTTTTCCAACAATACAAAGCTAGATTAATCATAATATAGATTTCCTACTTGCAGCATAAACTATACCAAAGCATACTAATCTACTCCTTTACTTGAACAACATTTAAGTGGGAAATACATTCTAGTCTAAATATGTTACTACTCCCTTGCTACAGCTGAACTTTCAATTGATAGAATGCTTATATAATTTTTTTTTGACAACATCTAACAACTGAGGAAGCATTTCTTTTCTCTCAATCACAACAAGGTTTAAAACAACAACATAATAACATATGCCCACTATTTTTCTTTTGTTTGGAAGCAGATAGTGACAACAAATGTAAATACATCATCTCATATATTTCACAATTTTCTTAGTTTCTAGAAATAAAATAATAGTAAGTGGACAACATTACAATATTGACTGATTGTTACATTCCATTAGCTAATGCAGCCAACTTAGTGGCAAGTATCTTAACAACCTCCTCAACCAATGTTATGCAATAAGGCCACAATGGCCAAGGCTCCAACAACTAACATAAGGAGGTTTAGAATAACACCAATAAGAGCTCCTACACATTTCATCTCTTCACTTAATAACCTGCAGCTAAACACAACAATGAGGCAACAAAAAGACCAGCCACTATGAAAGGAAAGCTCTCCTCCCTACCGTAGACCCGCAAGTGGGTCACCCCCGAGCTAGGGAGGTCAGGATTCACACAAGTGTATCAATCCACAACAAAATCAAACACATCCACTCAAACAACCCAAAGGCTTAACACAATACTCAACTCATGTAAATGAGTTCGGTGAGGGTAGGGAATGGACCCCTCAACTTCAAAGGGCTCCCCAAATGATAGTAAGAAAACAAAACTCTTCTCATGGTCTCAAGCCAATATCCCCAAAACACCACACACCTCCAGAATCACAACAAATTACATGGCACTCTTGCCATTCAGATATCTCCTCCTCAAATAATAATAAGCCCTCAAGGCATAAACTCATTCTGTGGGAGAGACCTCAAGGAGATTCCTTTCCCCTACCCATACAAGTTGAGCATTACCTCCATTGGAGGTGCTCTCACCATAACACCCATCCCAACATCAAATGCAAACATCAAAGGCAAAACAACTTACAAGCAAAATCCAAACATGGAGCATCATTTAAACAAAATAAGAAGCAAGTTAAGAGGCCTACCTTCAAGGCCTTGACAATGGAAGTAGAGTTGGTGAAGAGCTCCAAGCCTTCCCAAGCCTTCCAACTTTCAGAATTTCACCAACCTTCCCTAACTCCTCCAAACTAGAAAGGAAAATTAAAATTTCCAAGAAGATTCCCAAATTGCAATGAAAAAGACTAGAAGAGAAGAACCCCCACTCCTCTACAAGAGGAGCTATTATAGGCCTTCAACCTGGCCTTGAGAGAATGAGAAGGTGACATTTGTCACCATCTCTTCCCTCCTCCAAAGCCACTTGTAAGAGTGAGAAGGCAAGAGGATGACAAATGTCCTCCTCTCACTCCACCTCCATCTCCACCTCATCCACTTGTGCTTCCACACAAGTGGGAGGGGGACAAATGGTGAGTTGGATTCCCACTCACACCTCAAAAAGACAAGAGTATTGAGTGGTGCTCCCACTCACTTGGGAGTTTGGTAGGACTCTTGGAGACCTCCCAAGTCCTCCTTGGGAATGATTCCCAAACTTAGGGATGGAAAATGAGTTCTTCCCAAGGTAAGGCCCATCCCTCTTCTTCCCTCTTTCCAATTTCGTCACTATTACTCAACCATGGTTTAGGGTGACCTAAGGTGAGTCAAAACTAGGGTTAGGTGGTCCAAGTTGACCCTAGACTCATGGTTGACCACCTAGGGTAACTTTTGGGACCCTAGGGTTCAAGAAAGGGGTTAAAAATCCACATTTAAATGGCCCAAAAAAAATAATAAAAATACCAAGTGGCATAAATCAAATAAAATTTTACAACACTTAATATTAATCAAAAATAGGAAAAAGGAAGGGTACTAAGGCTAAAAATAATTAAAATTAAACCAAGCATAATAAATCATCATTCAATTGCACATGTGATCCTTATCCCTCTTGGGAATGGATCAACTTAATAGGGAATAACATGGTGTGAATCCTACCTCTGATTTCCCGTGGCTAGGGAATGTAACACCTACACATCTCGATCAAGTGTCAGTCCTGTCATGAAAGTCATAGCCGAAGCAACTGAAATTAACTTCATGCAATCGAATAAACATCAATACATAACTACAAATTAAACTGCATTTTCCATCACATGTCATATAGTTCACATCACATAAATAACTAGAATCTCATAACAAAATAACATCTAATATAAATCCCATATATCGAACCACAACATATCATCCAATATGACCGAATCAAATCACATGTATCAAATCAGTGAGATAAAACATCAAGTCTGCATAATGAAACATAGTCACTAAAGTCTGATAGTGTCATCTACAGAATAGCATAATGATCAAAATATGGGAGGTGAAATAATCGGCCTCACACCTCAACTGTTCTCAACCGTTGATCATCTTTCTCACAAGTCTATAAATTAAACCTCATTCTTCCATTCTATTCATCCAAGCTCTAAGTATTGTTACTTTGCAGAAATTATATCGCGCCTTTGGCACCAATTCCTTCATTGCTTGTGATCACGCTTTTGTTACTACGCACTATGCACTACAACCCTCGTTGTTCTCTTCATTGCGACAGCCATTCATAATTGACATTCTTGACAAAGCAAAGAAGTGCACTCACTGAGGGCCGTTTCATACACACAAGGATGATTTTTGATAGGCAACAATGGAAGTTTCGATCTAAGGAAGGTTTGCATTTGTTGATTCATTGTTTATTTGGTTTAATTTCCCTAGTTCACTATTCTATTGAGTTTTGGGTATTTTATATTGTTTATCATTGCATATTCATTGTTTGATCCAAATTTCCCTTAACATTTTCATCATTGTTCATCTTCAAGCTTTCATATTTCACTTTCAGACTTTGTAACTTGGCTTCCTTCACAGAGTCATCTCCTTCATACAAATTATTCAATTTTTCCCATACCTTATTTGCAGTTTCAAGATCCACCACTTTTGTCAGTATTGAGTCAGTTAATGAGCTTAGTAGAGCATCCTTTGCCTTGATATCCATATCATATTCTTTGATTTCGTCTTTAGTCGTTGGACCATTTTGATGTATGGTGTATTGTGTTTCTGTAGCTTTTCAAACTTTGACACCGAGAGAAAGAAGATGGCTTTTCATCCGAGCCTTCCAGAGAACATAATTAGTTCCATCAAATGTGGTGCTTCTATCTTATAAGACATTTTGGATCTTCCTCAAGCTGTTAAACTTTCTTCAGAGAAACTTGGCCTTGATACCAATTGTTGATATGCATTGAACAATTGAGAGGGGGGTGAATTAGTTGTCACAAAAACTTAAACACTTTCTACAATTAAACATTCATCACTTATCTACAATTACTATGATTTAACGATGAGTGCATGAAATCAGAAATTTAACCAAAGATACAACATCAAACACAAGAGACACCAGATTTACATAGAAAACCCCGAGGTGGGGAAAAACCACGGATAGGATCAAATCTCAATATATATTGAAATCTTGAAATAGTGATGTTCAGGGTTGGTCACACCATGGACCTAAACATACTTGCTTACTGCCATGAAGAACAACTAGGTCTAGCAGACTCACTACCTCAACCCTAAACCTAGCAAGATTACAATAAGGGCTGTTAAACCCTACTGGTGGCTTACTGCCAGACTCACTGCCACAATCAACACTTTTCTATATTGTGAATAAACAATTCCTTAGCTCTGCTCTTCCTTTGCTCTGCTCTTCCTCTTCTTTCCTCTGCCTCTTCTTTGCTCTGCCTTTGGACCTTTCTTAATATATTCTCATTTTTTCTCAAGGACACCTTTTCCATGACTCAACTACAAGTATTTATACACTACATCAACCTTGGAATGATCATCAAGGTCGGCGTCAACCATTGGAACAATCTCTAAGGTTGGTATTACAAACATTTATAAAATAGGTCCTGACCTATTGCAATATCATGCAAAGGAAATGAAATGCAGATCACGCCATGGCTTAGCTAGGACTCAAACATGATCTTCCATGCCACAACATGCTTCCACAATCTTCCAGAGATCTCCGCAATCACTGGGATCAACCAGGTCGGCCAAGAGTGGTTACACGCTACATTATCTGGGAACAATCTTCTCACACCATCTCAATTTCTTAACATAGACCAAAGTCCAAATAGGAACATGATTAGGAGACATCCACAAACATGCTATAATCATCAGGAGAAACCACACGAACCTTAACCACTTTATCCATAGGAATCTTCTCACCGAAACACATGAACTTTACTGTCTTCAACTGTCATAGAAGAAAGATAGCTTGCAGACTACCAAACCATGAACCATTGCAATTGTAGGCACTTATCATCATCCCAGACTTCCCTTTAGAACCACAGAGCAAAATACTTTATTGTGGAGGAATGCGGAGCCAAATACTGTCTTCCTGTCTCAACTGAACTTACAGAAAAGAAGCAAGTTTCACTCTGGTGAACACAACTCACTTAGATCTTCATGCAGATGGTTCAGACCTGAAATGTAGCATCCTCAGATATACCTCTAACTTGCTAGTAGGAATAAATGCGGAGTAGTTTACCATACTGTTCTTCAGCATACAACTCAATGTCTATACTACAATTCTCTGTAACTCACTTGTTTCTTCCGGAGAGGCTAATTTTCTCAATATCCTCAACATACAAGTCTTCTAAACAAGTAATAGAATAAGATACAGTTGACACCAATGACAACAAGAATATGTTGACATCAATGACAACACCAATTAGGCACATACTTGCAACAATTTTATGAGTCATGTAGACTCATCTGGAAGTGTTTCATGAAGATCTTTCTTGTTTCATGTACCGCACATGGTTTTCTAGTTGATATGGCACTTATCTTCAAGTTTTCATGAGATTACCTTAAAGTTGTCCTATTTTTAAATGAGAGGAGTGTGCGGAGGTAATTCCTTGATGTTTGAAGCTGTGAAGGATGTTTTGGACCTAGTTAAGCAAATGTTGGGGTCCGTAAGGCTTGATTCTTCTGCTGGTGTAACATGTTGTCCTAATTAGACCTATCTTCTACATGTTTCATATTGTGTATTGAATGGCCGACCTATACATGTATTTTTCATGTTTAATCTAGCCAAAAAAACATGTAATCAATGTAATATCATGTATAAATGGTAGATCAAATTGAATGTGGAGGATATGACTGCAAGTTGATGAACAAGGTTCATAAGCAAATAAAAGCAGAATAATACATTCTTGTGTGCGACTATGGGAGAAATAGTAGATGTTGTTGATGCTATCCTAATTCTTCTTGAAGACTTTTTTGAGATAGTGATCAAGTATAGAGTGTGCTTGATTGATCAAATCTTTAGCAGAGAGTGTGTGAAGAGACAAAAGTGCAATAATCAAGTGTGAGCTTCAAAGGTAGTTTTTAGATAGTTGAAAGATTGTCATACTGTAATCATCTCTGAGTTTGTTCTTAGATTAGGGAGTAGTTGCTTCCTTGGGTTAAAGCCCCTAAAACAAAGTCATCAGGGAGTAGAAGCTTCCTTGGGAGTGATCCTAAATCAAAGTTACTTAGGGAGTAGTAGCTTCCTTGGGTTAAAGCCCTTAAAACAAAGTTATTATTTGAGCTTCATATATTGTGAGTTAAACCTCACCGTGGTTTTTCCCTTCTAGGGTTTTCCACGTATATCTGGTGTTATGTGTTGTTGTGCATTGTCTTAAACTTTCATGTTCATGTTAATGTTGTGATGCTTAAGTTATGATCTACTTCAAATAAGTTGAAGTTGTTGAAATTGAAGAATTATTTAGATACTGATCACCCCCCTCTCAATATCCTGGTGTGTTTAACAAAAAGAACACTTGCTAGTATGTATTGTTTTAAAAATAATTACCAACATATATTGCTCTAATACAATAACTACTAGCACGTATGTTTTAGATACCATATTTGTGGAAAATAGAATAAACCTCTTTTCTTACATTTGATCTTCAAAAGAGTATTGTATTCCTGCTTTCAAACTGGGTAATCAATTCATTGCTTCATCCTATAGCTTGCTTGCATCTATTAAAATAATGGGTTTTCCGTAGAAACTTGACAAAGCCCAGATCTATCCTTACAAAACACATGCACTTCCAGGAACCTAGAGAACTTGCAATCAAACAAATAAACCTAGGATAGGGTTTCAAAACCAATTGATGAATAAAGAAAAAAAGAGAAATAGAAATTGAAAGAATCCTTGAAAAGTAGAACAAAAGAAAAGCAAAGAGGAAAGAAGAAGAAAAAAATCCATGTTTTCTTTTCCAGAAGCTTCTTCATTCTAGAATTCTTCTGTGACCTACAAAAGAGAAAGATAAATTAAGAAAATAAAATAGAATATGAGTTTTTCATATGCCTTTTGGGCTTGCATAGACCTAAATCTAGAACTTAATTATTACTTATTAGTACCTGCCTTCAACAATACTATTGCAATGAGTTTTTTATCTAGTGATTAATCTATCGAGAGTAAACCAATCAAAACAGAGTATTATTCTTCATATTGAACAAATTTTATTTTTTCATAAGTCTACATGAGGAAATTTTAACAAAAATAATTCGGAAAATCATTTATGTGTTGTGATTGACTCAAAATTTGAGCTCTTAAGGATAAATTTTGCGGTACTATTTTGAGTAAAACAAACACACTAAAATCAAGCAGAAAAATATGGTTGGAGGGAAGTATGGAATGGAATGAAGCAAAGATTAAGTTGTTTAATTAAATTCTGAGTGGCTAAATGTTGCACATATGTTACCTAAGGTTGTCACTGATATGGTTGTAATTGATGTCAAGACTCAGTTTGGGCTGTCATTGATGCTTACGTTGATGGTATACTATGATGGTGTGCTAACATTGATATTGTTGATGTTCATGGTTGGATGTCATGCCTTGTTTAATGTCAATTCAAGTTTTATTGAGTATGTTTGTTGTCAGCAGAGATGATATCATGATGATACATTAAGATGAGAATTTATAGCATTAAGATGAGGATTAGAAGTAATACTGATGTTGGGGAGATGTTGTTGATTATCTGTACCATGTTGTATGTTCTCTCCTATTGTTCCTAAGGAAGTATGTGTTACTACAAGGAGGCCCTGGTCTCTAGATGTTGCTGAAGGTTTTTGCTGTAGGAAGTTGCCTTAAAGACTGATTGGGAGAATGCTCTGCATTCCTCTGCCTATGAAGGTACGGTAAAGTGGTTTAGAAGTTAAGTTCAATGTGTTGTGAAGGTGCTACATTCAAAGTTTCACATCATTTGTCCCTCTGTAGAGAAAGTTGTAAGTGACAGAGTGCAGGACTGTATTTTATGGTGGCTAGTTTGAGTGTCTGTTGGCTTGCACCAACTTGTTGCTGTATGAAGTGGTGAATTGGCTGGTGGAGAATAATCTAGAGGATCTTGTGATGTTTCTTGTTGCTCCGCAAGGTGTTTTCTAGTTTCTTTGGAATAGGTTGTGGTCTAGAATGAAGGTGTTGTTGGGTTATGTGTTTGCCTGGCCGACTGAGGTATGTTGAAGGTGTGTGCCACAAAGTATTTGTTGTGCAGAGTTCAAGGAGTGTTTGGAGATGTTGTATGGGTCATGTCAACTCATCTGGGATAAGTGCAAGTAATGTTTAATCTTCCATGAGTACCGCCAAGTTGTAATGGCTGACATGCTACAAGCTTCATATTTTCTTGCTTAAGGCCGACCTATTTCAAATGTGCGAAGTGTGCGAATAATATTCTTTGAAGGATAATGCTATGAAGGGTGTTTAGGACTAGGTTAAGAATGTGTTGGAATCTACAAGGCATGTTCCTCTTCCTGGTGTTGCATGTAGTTCATTTTAGGGATTTCCCTCTACAAGTTTCTTGTTGTTTGATCTTTGGCCGACTTGTAATTGTAATATTCTTGTTGTCTTTAGCCGACATGCAAAGTAATTAATGTAATATCATGTATATATTGTAAACCTAGTTGATCTAGGTGATGCATGATTGTGAGTATGAGTGTGAGTAAGTCAAATGTGGATGTGTAATGCATTATGATGTGTGACTGAAAGAGAAAGAGCATACATAATAGACCCTGTCCGGATTCATCTTGAAGATATTTTTGAGACAAGAGGGAAGTGAAGGGTGTGCCTAACTAATTGTTGGAGGTAGTGAGCCAAAGGAAAAACTTCTTGAAGGCTGAAAGCAGTGAGTCAATAAGCTGTAGAGAAGACATAGGAAGAAGTTGTCAAAACATAATTACAATCATCAAAAGAGAAGTGAAAAAGCAGATTTGCAATCATCAAAAGGATTGAGCTTCATTGTCAAATTCAGACAATAGAAGGACTGTCATGCTATAATCAGTTCAAGGAGTAGTTGCTTCCTTGGGTTGAATCCCTAAAACAAATTTTGTAGGGAGTTGTAGCTTCCTTGGGAGTGACCCTAAAACCTTTCTACAGGGAGTAGTAGCTTCCTTGGGTTGTATCCCTAAAATAAACTTGTAACTGTGATTCTTTTGTGAGGCTGGATTAGGATAGTAGCTCCTAGTAACTTTTCTCATTGCATGGGTTTTTCACTTCTTGGGTTTTCCACGTATATCTGGCGTTATCTTGTGTATGTGTATTCATTGCTTTATCTTCCATTACTGCTGATCTGTTTAAGGACTACTGATCTTGTTAGAAGACTGAATTTGTATTGTGCTAAAAGTTTAAGTTTTGAAGATATTGATTCACCCCCCTCTCAGTAGCCAGGTGTGTTCAACACTAAATTCTTGCTGAGAATTTGGTTATTAAACAAATAGTATTTTGGCAATTCTTTTATCTTATTTTTACTTTGATAAATGTAGTGAATAATATATACTTATATCAATGCATGCCTTTGTGAGATATTCTTATATTAGTTCTTGCTTTTTAATTTCAAGCAAGAAGGATTACTTGATTGTTTATCCTCCTCAACCAATTATGCTATAATTTTTTACCTTGACTAATCTTTTTTACATATTGATAAATAGCACTCTCTTTTGTTAAAATTGATTCATAAGTTGACTTTTATTTTTATTTTATTTATATTATTTTATAAAATTTTCATTATTTTAAAGTTACTTAAACATATTTATATTCTTTAGCGTCATTCATTAAAATCCACGACACAACTTTGTTAACTAGATTTGTCATCTTTGTGCACTCATAGCTAATTATACCATATTGACTAACAATTACCTCAACCTCAACTATGCCACCAAGCTTCAACTTGGAGGTCAATCTTCACCCTAATAACTAAAATCTTCTCTCGCCTAGTAAAATTTCCATACATTTAGCTCCTAACAATTTCATGTTAAGCCACCTTATGTCTTCAATCTCTGGAAGTGTTGTCAAGCTGACTCAAGAATCACTTTGTGATAGCTCATCCTTCAATAACTAAATAATTTCTATTATTACAATAATACAAATGCAACAATTTCATGTTAAGCTACCTTATGTCTTCGATCTCCAAGTGTTGTCAAGCTGACTCAAGAATCACTTTGTGATAGCTCATCCTTTGATAACTAAACAATTGTTATTATTACAATACTATAAAGGCAAGTACTTGCCACTACGTGGCACTTGTTTATTTTCTTTAATAGAAGTTGTTAAAATATTCTTAGTTATTTTTATTTATTTGTAATATGAAATTTAACATTATAGTTTTGAAGTTATTTAATTAAAATTAATACTTGTAACCAATTGGTTTCATATTTAATTTAAGTTGCATTTATATTTTATTGTAAATTTAAATGTAAGGATTTAAAATTAAAGTATTATTTTAATTAAATAAAAAAAGGAAAATTATATGACACTCTAAATTTAAACCCTAAATTAATGCCTAGGTTTATGCCTTGAATGGTGTCTTTGCCATTATTGCTTATGGGTCAAGGCAAATAAAATGGCAATATTTTTTTTATGCTCATAATATTGTGTTAGGTAGAAGGGAAAAGATTTAATAATTTTAAATTAATTATAATTTTTGGTTGCTTTATTTCCACTCTTGATTATCTAAATAATGGAATATGTAAAAATTTAATAAGGCCTAATAATTAAATTGTTGGCCTCATGGTAGTTAAGTTTTCTTAGGACTAGTGGATTGAAGAATATTAAATATATTTTAATTAAAGGATATATTTATGATTATTGTAAATGAATTTAATTAGGTAAGGATAATGATTTAAATATTCCCTATTTTGTTGTAGAAAAAATAATTAACCACGACAATTAAATAAAATTATCAATTTATCTTGTTAATTAAGGTAGTGTTATTGTTTAACATCTTGAAAATATTTAATAATCACATATTTCGTTGTGACCATATTGAAAGTTATGTGTATGTTGTTTTCTAATACGTTAATTTCATAAAATCATGAAATAGAGAAAATAGATAGATTGAATTATTATAATACTTTGCATAATCATAAGTGTTAGATTTAGTCTACTTTAACAACTAGTTTATTTACATCTCAAGTCACAAAAGAGTTTTAGGGTTGAGCTTGACTTTATGCATTAGTGCTTCTATATGTAATTTGGATTTCTATTATTATGTGTCACAACAACTCGTTTCTTACTTGATCATGTCATAACGATGTTTGTCAATGTCAAGAGTACATTAAACACAACCCTGTGTAGTGGAAAATTTTGGTAATTATGTTGCAGTAGAAAAAAAAACTAGTTACGCTATGTTCTTTCCAATTTGTGTGCATGTGTACCAGTGGGCATGACACATACTAGTTAGTTAAATCAGATCATCAGGCATGTTTTCATACTTAAAGCATAATAAAACTACAAAAAACAATCTAAAAAAATAATACAAAAAATAAAATAGAAAACCAAAAAAAGAGCAAAAAAGTAAAGAAAAAAATCACTCTTTGGTGGAAACCATGCTTATGGCACCTTTGGCAAGTACTGTGATGAAAACCTATTCGCAGGCATCATGTGTAAGCACTGGTGTTCCATATCCACAAGCATCTTTGCACTCAGAGGCAAATATCTATATAGTCCACCCTGTTTATTCCATATAGTTTCACTCTTGTCCATTGTCCTAATCCTTTCCACATTCATACACCCATATCAAATTTTGTCTTTGGCTAGAACTTGCATTACATTTTAACTCATGCTTCAGATAGAAACGTTGATTACCCCTAATTAAAAAATTGATGTTATGACATGTGCCCTATTATCACTTTATCCCCATGTATTCACTCTTAGGGATATAACCAGTTCCCCCACACACACTCACTTGACCCCACATAGACAAATGTATTTCCCTCATGGCCAAATCTTTGTTTAGAGTTCCATTACATCATTTAGTAGGATATATCACTCCAAAATTTGACATTGCTACTCACTATTGCAATCATCTCTAACTTGGTTTTCAACTTGATGAGAGGCAAACTCATTGTGTGTCCTTTTGTCTACTTTTTTCTTTCTTGTTTGTTTGTTTGTTTCTTTTTATTTTCATCTCACACCATACTCTACAAAGGTCATCATGGTCTATCATATCATGATGTGTCTTGTTGATATGTTTGTTAGGGCATATTTTTATGCTTTTTGTCTTGCATGCATGAGTCAGTCCTTGCAATGTATGATAAATCATTATCAAGGTTCCTTATACCTTTGGTGCATACTATCATATGTTGTAGAAAAAACTTAAGTTACTTAATTTATGGTCGAAATCTCTTTGAAATAAGAAACATGTTCATTCAACCTTAATCACATTCACCCTCACAATCCTTCTTATTCCCCCCTTAATCATCACACTGCTTCATCTATATTCTTCTATTACTTTTCATCCATCAACTAACATTCTTCCAATTCTCCACTTTCCTCATTACACATTTCTATTCCTTTCAAGAGCACACCTATGTTCTTCTAACCCACCTATCCTCTCGAGGGGGCATCCCATCATCCAATCTCAATTTTACCCAAGCATCAAATCATCCTTTGAATCCAATCAATCAACCCAAATCTGTGGATCCTTAACCTTTGACACTTGGGGAATCATTTATCATTCATACCCTACCACCAAGTGCCTATATCTATCTTCTTTGAAACAACATTGTTTCTTCTAGTCGCAACATTACTTTAAAGAGGGGCAAATGCAGACACCTAAATTTCACCTTACATCTTTGACATTAAAATTCACCACTTCTAACCCCTAGCATAGTAACATTTCTCCATTCATCAATTAACTAAATAGTTATGTTATTTAATTAATAACATATCCATCATCCATCATCAATTAATTAAATAATCATATTTAATTAATCTATTTTCATCCTTGAATTAATTAAATAATCCTATTATTTAATTAATTTAAGTCATTCACCTCCCATTATTATTTAATTCTCTAATTATCCCCATGCACAATTAAATAATTATATTATTTAATTATTCATTCAACACTAGTTAAATAATTTATTTATTTAATTATCCCCTCAAATGCCACCTCACCAATTACCCACTCATCATGCACTCAAAGACTATTAAATTGAATTAATTTAATGGAGTAATGAGGAGTTAACTACCCCATTCAGTAGTTAACTACCTCATTACATCTAACCACCCACCTTATTCAACTCAACGACACATCCAAAGACCATTTCAACAATACATTCATATTTGCAACTAAAAATATTAATGGAACTTTTGACAAGGGTTGTTGTACACCTTGCACTTAAAGATATTAATGTGTCTAATTGTCAAATCCAGGGCGTGTCCATGGCTATTTGCAGCAAACCTTCCAACTAGTAGTTCTCAGGGATAACTTTAAGGAACCCCCCCTAAAAAAACCTATAAAATCCCAGTGAATCCTAGCTTGACGCCAAAAAAATGTTGGCGAATCTATGCCTATTTCGGAAAAAAAAATTAATTTCATTGGTGAATTTTTTCAAATTTGTCGACATTGTCTTTTTTGCTGGCAAATTGTATATAGTTTTTTTTTTAAAAATTTCCTTGGCCAATTATAGTTGTATTCCAAAAAAATTAATAAATTAGGTGGCGAATTATAGTTGTATTCCAAAAAGTAAAATAAATTGGGCAGCGAATTATATAGATATTCAAACATATAAAATAGAATATTTGGTGATTGTGCTGGCAATTTTTTGAAAAGTCATTGTGTGGTTGGTGAAAATATCAAATGCTATATGATAATGTCTAATCTTATTGGTGAATTTATAGTTTATTCAGTATTAGAATCAACGAAATCAGAATCAATGGCATCAGTTGAAGTTCCATTCCGGGATGCAGTTCTGACACACCCATCTTTCTACATAAAGTCTCTGGAATAGAGACAAGTGTCAAGTAACAATGATTTTGATTAACAAAAATTAATAGATAATTATTTAAAAAAGAAAATTCAAAAGGATACATAAAAAGAATACAGATTCATCCACTATAACACAAACTTTACGACTTCAGAAATCAACTCCTCAAGCTTCCATTCATAATTTATATATTGAAAATAACAAAAATATATAGTAACACTAAATTATATAAATATTGAAATATATAATAATAAGTATTTTTCCATAAGAGAATTTAGAGCATGTTTAAAGAAATAACATAAAACTAAGAAATGCCATCACACGACAGCCATTTGGTCTTCCTCTTGAGTCGCTTCATTTTCCTTGTCCTGTTCACCAGTAGTAGTCGAGTCCACCTGTGCTCTCAGTTTCACCTTGTATCTCCTGAACCTACTAATTATGGGTTTTAAAGTCTTGGAACTTGGTGTACAGGTGTTCTTTGCCTGAACTTTCCACTTATCCATCATTCTCTCCGCATCTGTTACTCTCATATAGACATCATCAATTCCACGCCTAAAAGTTGTGAGATACGATGCTATATGCCCAAGCTTCCCTAGTGATTCACCATTAATTGTGGCAACATGCTCTTTAGTAAGCCTCTTCTTAAAATTTTGCTTTACTTCCTTGACATCAAGCAAGTTCTCTCCACTTTCATCTGAAATCTCTACATCTAAGATGGTACAATTATTTTTAAGATCAACCATATTAGTGAAATATTGAGCCAAAATTCTTCTTATTTGTCCACTAAAATCCCCTAGCATAGATTCTTCCACTCTAGTGCATCTAGCCAAGACGCAGAATCATTCTCATTTGGATCATTAAAAAATTTCTTAGCTACAAGAATATTTGTATCAATTTTCATCATTTCTTTTATCTCTGTAAAGTCTGTGAGCAAATTTCTGTCTTCCCTCTTTAAATTCTGTAACTTTGCAATTAACCCTTTCCTTTTATCAGAAAGGAGGGGATATAGTTTCATGACCTCCTCGATGTACAAAAAACCATCAATGGTGACTCACTCTACCCATTGCTCAGTGGCCTTACCTAGAGTTTGATATCTCTTGATTTGTTGCAACATGCTAGGATCCATTCCATCAACAGAAACACTCAGAGTTGCATCGGAGGATTGATAAGTAATATTCAAAGTAGATTGAATGAAAGATGTCAGAGAATTGACCTGGGCTTGCAGATTTGCGTTCTCCTGTTGCTGAGATTTAACTCTCTTTGCTAGCATGCATTGAGAGAATTTTAAATGATATAAATCACCTTCCACCGTAGGAGGACCCATTTCAATCTTGGTCATATTTAAATCTACTTCTATGACTTCATTTTCATTTTTATCCCTGATGGGGTCTGCAATCTCCAAGATCTTATGCCCTAAGGAAGAATCCGTTACCACCCGAGGTATCCTCTTAGCCTTCTTAGGCTTAGGTGTAGTTACAACGTCAACGTTTATGTCTGCTATTGGGGGATATCTCCTCTTTTTCTCAAAAACTTTCTTTAGCTAGGAAGAGGAAGATAAAACTGTACCGCTCTCACTTGCACCCAGGACAACTCTCTTTGGCTGATTAGGAGTATCTTGCACGGGAATTTCATTTGATATGAGGGAAGCTGGATTCTCAAACAAGGAACAAAAACTAAAAGTACCCTCATCAGCAATCTGTTGATAAATGGAAGAATCATTACCAGGTGAAGGAGACACAATAGAAGTCATGTGATCTGCCTGCAATTGTTGTAAGGCATCCAACTTCTTCACTCGTGGTTTCACGAATGCAGGCTGACCATCCTGTTCACATACACCTTTTAGTTTTAGTTTCCTATTATCTTCAGGCTGCTCTCCATCCCCAACACTACCAGATTGTGAACCAACTCTATGATGAGGTTTCTCCACACCAGTTGAAGTTTTCTAAATTCTGGAAGCCTGGGAGTTTCCTTGCTCTCTTGTTCTTGATTCTTTATGCATAGAAGAAGAACCAACATGCTCTTGAAATTTCCCCTTAATATTAGGATAATAGTTCTTTGCACATGCAACAACCAAGTTTAGACATGGTACAATAGGTGGGAAACCCCGAGCATGAGCTAACCCACTTGTTAGGATTTTCTAGGCTATAGGTGACTTAGGGTTTTGCTCTACTTGAGCCCAGAAATCCTCCAAGTCAAAATCTATATGACTTAGATTGATATCCTTCACCTTAGCTAAATCATTCTCAATAAACAAAAGCTTCATCTTTACTTGTTTGAGAAACTAGTAAACAAAAGCTTCTGTAACTGCTAAGGGTGCCAAATAAATCTCCAAAAGATTTTGGGTAAACAAATAGTCTGGACTCATGAAAAATAATTGTTTTTCCCAATTCCCACCCAGTTGACTTAAAGTATTCAAATTTATCACTATAAGAAATGGGCAAGAAAGAGCACAAATTAGCCAACCTGGTTGTGAAAGCTCATGTTCAACACCTATAGAAGACGCAGTCCAGAGCTCCTACAAACTCAAAGCACACTAGTGAAAAATTGAAAATGCAGAATAACATGTCTGCGAGGGTTGAAAACCCAATAAATTGTTTCCATAAATTATAATAATTTTCGGTGGCATGTACTGTTGTACAATTCATAATTGAGCCACATAAATTGCCTTCCCAAGAATGTCTAATTGCGCTTTTCACGACATTTCTTATTTATTACGAAAGGATAGAGGTCACTTCCACCGCGTGGATGTCATTAAATGGAATATATTCTGTTAGATTTTGATTGTCAGATGATTGCAAATCAACGACATAAGTTCTATTTGGGGCAAAAGTACTGACACACCCAATTTCCCAAATTTGTAGTTGTACAGTCGAGGACTTGTGCTTTGCCGTGCTACCACCTTAACCTTTGCACAATACTCAATATAAATATATTATATATTTTATATATATGTCTAGTTATCAACCGTTGATCTAATAATATCTAATTGTTGCTAGTTGATTCTGGAGGATTTTGTTAGCGAGATCTACCTTCCAGAATTGAACTACAACCATTCATCTTTCATTCTAGGGTTCATCAAATGGTCAGTGGTGGTACAATTGATTTGATTGAATGCACTTAACCGCATAGATTTGCCAATGCTTAATTAAGTTCATTAATGACAAGTGAGTACTGAGTCGTTACAAACTGCACAGATTAGCCAATGCAAATTTCTAGAGGAACATTGGACACCATAAAAAATTTCTACCTTTTGGTCTATGAGGAAGGATCTTGGTAATCCAAAAGCTACTACAAATCTCGAAGATGTCTCAAAAGATGAAGAGTTCAACAAATTGTGGGATAAAGAGCATCCTTCTGAAGCTCAAGCAACTAATGTTGAAGGTGATGATGAGGATGAAAACCAACCCAAAGATCTTAGTGCCTATGTATTCAAACCTTGTATGAGTGAGACCGCAAGACAAACATATACTAAAGGGGCATCAATAGCCCAAAAATTGGGTTATGAAGGTGGTGGTTTGGGGCCCACAGGAGAAGGCATTTGGATGGTACCAGAGGTATACCCTAGAAAACCTAATGATCTTCTACTCAGCATTAGAGGTGATGAACAAGCCAAAGGGCATACACATACAGATTGGGAGATTAGATTTGTTCCAGCTTTAAATCCTCAGAGTGAGATTCAATCACTAACAGTACCACAAGGGTCTTCTGATCTACATATTTCTCATTCTTTTCTTGCAGGAGATGGTGGACATTCTAGTGCTACTGGTGGCAAATCTGGCAATGGTACAAGTATTAGTAATAGTAGTGGTCAGTAAGAGATGCAACAAAAAATTTAGAAGAGGCCATCAACAACATTAAATGAAACTATAGACAAACTTAAAGAGGAAGGCTTTGTGAAGACTAAGAAGCAGAAGGTTATGGCTGGTTTTGATTCCACATCCACATCAAAGCAATTGTTTCTAGGAGGCACCCCCCCTCCTATCGTTAGTGTGACTTGGACAAGAATGACTAATACTCAGCCACAATTAATTAGAGATGCTGCCAAAACTACAACTACTCCTTCGCCATTCAAAGTTATGTCAAGTGTCATAGATTGTGATTACAAAGCTGAGTTTGAAAAGAAAGCAAAATTATCTAAAAGTCAGAAGAAGCAAGTGCTAGAGATAGAGACTATTGCAACTTCAGCGCCTGCAACAACCAGTGTATTGACTACATTTGACCCAGAAAGTGAAAAAATGGATTACATGATTATTGTGCCCAAAGTTCAAGATAAACCAGAGGACCAGATGCAACGATCTGACTATGAGGTGAGCACCATCCAAGTGGATTTTTTTGGAATGAAAAATTCTGACAAAATTAATGTATCAAAAACAAACAACGAAGTGGTGTACACATCATTGCTAAAGCAAGAGAGAGAAAAAATGTATGATTGTTTTTAATTTCCTGGTAACCTTGTTGAATATATTGTCTACAAATGAGAGTTGTAAGATAGACAAGTCACATCTTCCAGTAATTGAGTTACAACAGAAGGAAAATATATTCAGTGATGTTAATTCCATTCATATTGCTCTTTTTCATTTGACTTTGTGATTTACGTAACAGGTTGGAGACTCTTATAGGAAAGTTACATGCATACATAGCAAGTGAAAAAGCCAAGAGGAAAGGAGTAGAGAATAAGACCAAAGAATTAGAGAAAAGGATAAAAAACTCTGACTCTACATCTACAAGTGAAGTGAAGAAATAGACAGAGGAGGAAGTGAATAAACTGAAGAAAATGTTATGTGAAAGTAAAAAAAATTATGATATTCAAATAGCCAATTCAGAAAAAATTAGAACAATCCTTGATTGAAGCCAATACCAAACTAGAGCAATCAGAAAAAGCAGAACATATGTGGCAAAAAAATGTGGAGAGAGAGAGAAAATTCTATGAAAATTTGCAGAAAAAAACTGAAGAATGCAGAGAATGAAATAAAATCCTACCAAAACAAAGTATTTGAATTATATAGAAACATAATGGTTTATATAAAAAGTAACATTTGGGAGAGAATAATGAAGAGGATTGATGATTTGTCTAAAATGTTTGAATTCATTGATGATCTAGTATTATGTAGTAATACACTCAAACAATACATTGCTGAAAACGGAGAAATGGCAACTTCAAGACAGTCAAATGCAAATTAAATTTTGCAATCAATCTACATAGCTAGTGGTGAAGAATTGGAATCCAAAGGAATTCAGAACCATATTAATGCCACAATAAAGGCCTCAACTATCATTGAAAAATGTACGAAGATGGAACAAGCACATGAACTTTTGGTACAAGCTGCATTATTGACAAAGCAATTGCAAACAAATGTAGAACATTTCAAAAAGCTTGGTTTGCTGGTGGCTTTTGACCCATCATACCGATACATTGGAAAGGATGCTTTCAAAAAGAAGATGGAGGATAAAATGAACTTCGACAAGGATCAGTTTCCTCAAAATATTGATGAGGCAATTTTTATGGATTCCATCCTACCACTGATAACCTTGAATGCAACTTTGAGTGATACATTCAAGTCAAGTAACAATATCAGTTATAAAATATTATCACAATTACAACTCAGTAACCATGGGTTAAGAAAAATTACACTTCCATCAGATGAAGAGTGGAGCACTCTACAAAAGCTGATACAATGATTTAGTAACATGTGTTTCCAATGACATCAATACCAGAATGACTAGGCTGTTGGACTGCTATCTCTAGTTTTTTGGCATCCGTTCTTTTTGTTGTCTATTTGGATTGCTCTAGGGGCTGCTTTGTAATGGGTTCGGCACCCTTGGATTGCCGCTTATCTAATCAAAAACATGTGTTTCCAAGTTCCAAAAGAGCATTGTGTACAGTTGGTTTTGAGCAAGTTATTATACATTGTAAATGTAATACTTTAGTCTTCAATGTATTCTAATTTCCTTCAGACCTTCAATGTTCATTTGAAAATCAATATAACACTGAAATCCTTTTATGTGTTGAAATTGCCTGTATTATTTAATTGCCCACTTCATATTAAATATATGCTAATGGTGTATATTAATAATATAATATGCTACAACATTATTCATATATTTCAATCTAGAACTATAAAATGCTCATGAAAAATCATGCAACATGCAAGAAACCAAAACTTACAACTCTAGAAATATGCGTAACCTATCAAAATTGTATTATATCTCATTGTTCAAAACTTCTCTAATCTTCCAATAACATTACAAAGTAGTACTTGTATCTTATTTATTTCTCAAAATTTCCAAAATCTTCCAACCACACAAGAATGATTAACACAGTTCTTTTATAGACCAAGAACGTGTGCTCAACATTGATTACATTGTCATTTCAAATAGGTTCTAGATACAAAGCACTGCCAACATGGTGTTGAGAACATTAATTTCATTTGAGAGAAGAAAAGAGGAGTAGATGGACTTTGGGAGATGTGTAGCCGCCTGAAAATCTGCTTTGTTAATGTTGGGGAAAAGGTGGTTGGCTTGTTCAATCCTGCGACCCATACTTGTCCTTCCATTCATTGTATGTCTTTTCAAGTGGCCAAGGGAATGAGATAACCTCTACGATATTGCCATTATGACTGACATAGTTGGCATCCAAAATAGACTTTACATTCTTGCAGAATATATCAAAAGTAAATTCAACCAAATGCAGCTTGTTAAGTGATAAACCCAACACTTGCATGGTTGGATCGCCTTCATCACAACAAGCAGGAATTAATTGATGACCATTATCTATTATTTCTCTCTTCCACTTGTCCAGGTCCTTAGCCTTCCCATCACCCTCCAAAATATGTGGCAACCATTTAGTGTCCATCGTTTCTATTGCCTGCATCTTTTCCCTCAAAATTGTATCTAATTTCAATTGAAAACTGGCCACATCCTTGAGATGTTTCAGTATATCTGACACCAAATTCAACTCAGGAGGTGCATTTGCATCAAATCAAAACACCTAAGAAAATATCTGACCTCTAAAGTTCTTGGTAGCCACTTAGCTTTCACACTTGATAGTCTCTGCTTACCAGATTCATGCTTCTCATAGGCTATCCTTAATTTTGAGTAATTCCTCTAGGCCTCCTCCACTCTGGCCAAGATTTTGGTCACTCTATTTTTGATCAAATTGGTGACCATGTCCTTTACTTTGTTCTCCTTTTATTCTTTCAATTTTTTGTTATCCTCCTTCAATTCTCTGATTTATGAAAGGAGAGGCTGTGTGTCAATTGGAAGTGACTCTGTAGTCTGAATGATAGGGGGACTCTGAGATGGACCAGGCTCTAATTGTGGTTGCCCTTCATATTTTCTCAACTTGGACATGGCCACTACATATTTCTCCAATAATTTATTATAGTCTTTCTACAGTTTAATTATCATTGCCTCAGCAAATTATGTAGTTTGTACATTTAGACTGGCAGCTTGAGGGGCAGGGGTGTCTGACACCCTTCTAATTATGACATTGCCAGTCAGTTCCTCCAAACCAACTTTTGGTTTCTTATCATTGGGGGCCAATGCCCAAATTGCCAAGGTTTCAAACCTTGGGTCAAATGCAGCACCCTACAAAGCTTTGCTGATTTGTTCCTCTATCATATCAGAGTCATCCCTTGTTATGGTATCAAATGCAATTGCATCTGATAGAGTCCAATGTGGTAGTTGTAGGATGTTGCTTCTGGCTACAAGAGCCCTGCCCTCCTCTAGGGTTATTGCACTGATATCCTTATTAACCTCACTCAAAACCCTTTGAGTAATAGTATCATACTTAGAGGGGTCAAAACCACTCCTTGCTTCCTCAATTCTCCTTTGAAATTCTTCATTCCTTATCCTCAGCACGAATGACTTGAATTCAGGTGTGCTGACAAATGCATCATCTGCAATAAATTGGTTACATGCCAGTACTCTCATATCTTCTGTATCAACTTCATTGTTAATTGTTGACCTTGTCAACCTATTATCTGGTGAAGAGTATGGCCTTATCCTTAATTGGGAACTCACTTGATGAGGAGGCTCTTGAATTTGTTCTTTTGCTACTTCTTCCATCTATTCCATAACTTCCGTCTCCACCTCTGCTTCAAGGTCAATGATTTTTGCTCTCTTTGGAGTAGGGGAATTAGGGGATTCTTCTTCTCTTACATACTTACCCCTAGAACTGATTGGTTGGTAAGATGGCCTCTCCTCATCTGTAGGTGCACTAGCTATCAGTTCGTCTGCCTTGGCAAAGATCATCTCAATTCTCCTTATGGGATCTTGCACTTCAGCAAAAGCCCCAGGGTATGCAGGATTGGCATTTCTCTTCATCCTCTCTCCCTCAATCACTATATTCCATTTATTTCTCAAAACATATATCTCCTGCATTGACTGGCAGTTTCCTACTATATCTGCGTTGAAGATGACTCGGTGGGGGTAACCAGGCCTATTGACCTTCAACCTTGTTTTGTGAATAAAACCCTCAGGGTCAAATGCTCTCACTTGCTTCGTATCCATCCTGTAACACTGAAACATGGAGCCAATATGAGCTAATCCATTCTTATCAATTGTTATAAAATCACTGAGCATCAATGAAGTAGGGATGAGTGACCCCTTCTTGTGCTTTCTGAAATGCTCCTTGTCAGCTTCATTTAATTGCCTTATGATTTCCATGAAGGAAAGCCTCTTGGGCACAAACTTAGGCAGAGTGTAAGGTGGAGCCTCACACCCATAAATCCTGATGCAAGTAGTATTTGCATGCATAAACCAATCTCCCCAGTTGTGTTCTATGTTCAAGTGTGGTGCTCTTTCCAAAGGTCTCAAGAAATTTTTAACTTCTTTAGGTATTATGTCCCCCTCAGGTTTCAAGAAACCTAAGACTTTCCTTATAAAATGCTCCTCAAAAACAACATAACTAGCATCCCTAAAATGCATGTCAAGCATGCAAGTCCACATTTTCACTGGCATCATATTGCCTTGTTCATCCGTCATCCTCACATGTAAATCTTTATGCCACTGGCAGTGGCCTGACAGAGAGAATAGGATCATGTGGTACATCAAAGAATACCATGTGAATTCCACATGGGGACCTACAATATACAGGTTGTTTTTTTATTGTCACCATCTGCTTGTGCACTTTCTTAGCTAAGTAACCCGCATAGTCATATGATGTCTGGTTCCAAGATCTTGAATGCAAACTACCATCATCATCAAGGATACTGGCATTTTGTCAGCTGCATCCCTCCCAAGCACATGGCATAAACTATGGTAATTTCTGACAAAATATTCCATGAACAAATTATAATGGAAGGGCTCCTCTTCTCTGTCAGAAATTTTTACGAGGCCTCCATCAACTCCCCTTGGTCTATGCTTGGCCAATTTGAATGATCTATAGGCATATTTGACAATCTTATACTTTTCTCTAAAGGCATTCAGGTCAATGGGCATACTGGCATCAGGGTCTAAATTGAACACAGTTGAAATATAGGTTTTTGTGAATCTAATTATGACATAACCATTTCCAGATAGAATAGACCTAGTTTTGGGGTCATATCTACTTGCAATTGCTCTGACCAGGTTTGGATTGACAAAGACGTTGGGGAAAATCAACTTGGCCAAATCAAGCTTCTAGGCATGGCAAATAGGGGCTCTATAGTCTTCTCTGTTATGCCAATGCTCAAATAGGCTCCACACTGATACAGGTATCCTAGCATCTCTACAATTCACACACAAGTCATAGATTTTATCATTTTTTCCTACTTGTCCTAGCACTGTTGCAACTTTCCTCAATGACCTGGGACATTGGATCATGAGGTCTTTGTCTAGACTAAATTTTGAGGTGGAAGGTTGACTAGACTGACTCATCCTTCTAAAATGTGTTTATGTAATTAACTTAGGGCTTCTGTAACTATAAATTACTTCTTAACACTTTGAAATGAATGGATAGCTGAATTGATAAGACACAGAGGAACATAAGCCACTTACTGGTTTTTTACACTAACAGAGGCTTGGAATCACATCAACTTGCTCATTTCGAAGCGCCTTTCACTAGGAATGCAACTGTGCTCTCAAAAATGATAGACAATGCCCTAAATTATGCCCCTATAATGCTGGATTTCTTTCCATTTACAGTATTAATGGTGGTGGCGATGACCATTACTAAGTTCATGCAGTGGACAGTTGAACAATCCTCATTCGTAGGAAATTTGAAATGGGGCTATTGATCCTTTCCTTTTGTTCTGCAATTGATGGCTGAGATCACGTGACTAGATTTGAAAATCTTTGTCACCACCTTTGAAAAGATCTTGACCAATCAGAATAAGCTGAATCAGCTGTACCCTCTCCGCAGATCACATCACCTTTTTGTCTGGACCAAACATGTGGGGCCTTGCTTTTCAATTCTTTAATAGAGGAGCACCGTGTGTCACCATCTCACGACAACACAGTGAATATTCCCCTCAAAGAGATACCTCTGCGATGGAGCACAACCGTTGGATCAAAAGTTCTTCTATGGACCATTGTCATATCGGTTGATAGATGGCAGTCATTTTGCATCATCGCGGTGGGGTGTGACATCATGAAAAAGGCGCTGTGAAGCTGTGAAATGCGCTTTATTAAGCTTTAACCTAAGACTTAAGGATTTGATTTTTACAGGTGATAGTAGGTAAGGCTAGGATTAGGGGCTAGTCAACTCATGGGTGTGAAGACATTAAGTTGTGACTTAAGCGATCGGTAAACTTTGACAGATAGTCAACAAAGGGAAAGCAGAAAAAGTGTAGGAAGCACAAAGCATAAACACTTAGAATTTTAGGGATTAAAAATTCAAATAGATGAAACCAAGCAAACCAGAAGCCCTAAATCCTAAGGAAGCACCACCAAGCTGTTCTGCTGGACATCGTGGAACAATCTGCTGGGGTCTGCTATTTTAAAATTGATAAAATGCTATGACCGAGGAACCTAAATTTAGTGTTTGAATATTTATCTTAATGGTTATACTCAGAGTAAATCTAATGCTTTAAGAAGATATTGAGTGTTCCGAGTGATTACAAGGATTCTTAAGTAGAGTTGGTTTAGGAACTGATCAAAGTATGGTAATGCAACGTGTTATTCTATAGTTTACAAGAGCTGGAGCTTGGGAATTTTAAAAAACCATCACAATGCAATAAAGGAAAACAAATGAAACACTACTGTGGTTATAGAGAAGAAAAATTACTTCACATTTAGTTAAATGCTTGTTAAAATTATCAGAATCACACAATAATAAATGAAAATATTAATTTTTTTGATCGAAAATAAAAAAATGTACATCATAGATAGATAAATTGAAATAAAATACCATTAACAACATTTTGGAGTTTGGAACATGTAATATAGTACAAATACCTAGTAGCTTCTAAATCCCTTCAAATTGCCAAATCATCTCGTCATTCAAATTCTCCCAATCCTCCCTATGACCATGATATCCAGAATCATCATGATCATGTTCTTCAGTTTCTTCTATCTCCATATCTCCACTTAAGAGCGTCTCATCATCACCACTGCCACTACATGTGGCACTGGTATTCATCATGTCACTGTCTTGTATGCTATTATTGTTTGAAGTGTTACACAACCCTCTTCTTTCACATGAGGACCTCCAGATTGCGAGAGCCCTATCAAAAGGAAAACTCCAGATATCATGTCTAGTTGTATACATCCTCAAGCAATTTTCCAAATTCTTGTCAAGTTTATTTCTTATCTTTAATTTCAAGAACCCCAATGCACTAAAAACTCTCTCATCCTCCATCGACCCCAATATCATGGTTTGACATAAATCAACAAGTTTGAAAAATTCTGATAATGCATCACGCAATATTTTGCTTTGACTTAAGGTTGCCTAAAGCTTTGTTATCGATCCATGTTGGTGGGGAGCCTCCATGAGTTTAAACTGTTCCCTCATTAAAATTGCAAATCGACCTGATTGATCACCGAACTTAGTTTGATTTAAAATTCCTTCTATTACTTGTCCATTGAATTCTATACTTTTGCAAAAATGATTTGTTAAGGTCTTTATCTTGTTGTGAAAATTAGTTGGCTCACAGTTGACCCAATATTGAGGATACACTATAGACATGGCTTCAAGCAGTTCATCACGAGGGAATCAATCTCTAATCTTTAAGGAAAGAGATCTCGCAATACTCTTTAAAGTAGTACTTATAGAATTAATAATCTTGTCAAAAGCTTCCATTGAAACAAGTTCTTCTTTGATAGTGCGCTTGACCTTGTTTAAATAGAACATTGGTATCTCAAATCCCTTTACAGAGACACATAACTCCCCACTCCCATTAAACAGTAAAAAATTAGCATTATTGGTCACATTTGTTATCAAATGCCAGCTACTAAATTTTGGACTTATGAAGGACTAGCTTGATAGATATAGATTATCGAGGGTCATGCATATCATTCTACGTAGTCTAGTATATTCAGAAATATACATAGTCCTTTATTGTTCTTTTTTCACAAGCATGTTCATTTCCTCCAGCATGGGAAGAATACAAGCTAAAACGAGGAGTGTCTCTATGTCACTTAACCTATGTAAGAGGTCAGGAGCCCTATTAACTATGAAGCGATGTTCGTACATTAAACCAATCAAGGATTGATATTTTGCAAAAACTCTTTTAGCTGGTTCAAGCAAGGAGATCCATCTGGTATCACCATCCTTAAGAATCTTGTTTCCTACAGTTATTCCCTCAGCAAAATGTTGAAATTCCAAAAACCTTTTGGGACTTCGGTAGAAGTATGAGTAGAACTCACGAACTAGATCTTTAACTTTTGATACTGCAGGAAACTTGCTCACAATTTTAAATGCTAAATTCATTCTGTGGGCCATGCAGTGAATGCCAATAATGTATGGTGAAATAGAAGTTTGTAGCTTCACACACAGACCATTCCTATGACCTTGCATTATTGAAGCTCCATATGCCCCTACGCACACCAACTTTCTTCTAATTGTGCAGTCATCCATACCTCCAATTTCATTCAAAGATTTCTTAACTATCTCAAATAGATTTTGTGATGTTGCATTCTCCTTCATTTTATAAACAGAGAGTAGATGAGGTTGGTGGACATTATTTGCCACAGTATACACATGCATACATACCTAGGAAGTATTATCTATTGCTGTAACTTCATCTAGAGATAATGCAATAAAAGTTGACTCTTTTATTTTTTCCTTTAAATCACATTTTTCCTCCTCAACAAGAGAACTTGCCCATTCCCATCCACTGTTTATTGACTAGTGTGTGTTGGGAAAATTAGGAATGCCCATAAAATATAATAAAATATTATATTCAGGGTAGTCAGTCATAGGACGCCCTTTGCTCAAAATATGAAAAACAACACCCAACTGAACATTTTTTGCCATTTGTAATTCTCCCATCATCTTTCCAAATTGAGCTTCAATTGAACCTCCACCTGCAGGAATCTTTTCCTTTCTTTGCAAATGCACTTCATATTCAAGGGAATTCTTTACATGAGGACATTCTTCCTTCGTTTTCCATCTTATCACTAATTTTTCCTATCCATCTATGATTTATTTTTCATAAACTTTGCCAATATGTTTTTCTATGGTGTCGAGTTTTAACTGCAACCTCTTCTCCCTATTATATTTCCAAATGCAAATCTTACACTTGCATTCTATGGGAGGTTCATTTGTGTTTTTATTCTCCACCGGTTTAATGAATGGGAATTTTGACACCCAATCAATCTAAAAACTCCTTAACAATTCCCACTCATGCCCCTTTTTTGATTTGGCTTTTCTTTTCCCCTTGCGCGCACTTGCAGGATCTTCATCTTTATTGGTTTCTATAACTTCATTAGCTTCATTATCATTTGTTCTTAGAACATCATTTGTGGAATTGTCATCATTCCGGCTACCTTGGGTACTCCCTTGAACATCATCTGTGGCATTCTCATCATTCCCGGTACATTGGGTATTCCCTAGATTTGGAACATCATCTACGACATTCTCATCATTCCTGGTACATTGGGTATTCCCTGGAACATCATCTGTGGCATTCTCATTAATCCTGGTACATTGGGTATTCCCTAGAATATCATCGGTGTCATTGTCATCATTCCTGCTACATTGGGTATTTACTGGAATGTCATCCATGCCATAGTGATGCAAGTTAATAGATGGTACAGGTTCTGATGTTGTAGCTACATCCGATGGACCGCCAACATTGCCAAAGTACAACTTTATGTTATTGTTTCTCCATTTTGATGGCCTTGACCTCCCTTCACCTTGACTCCCTTCACCACCCTTAGACAACTTCTTCTTTCTTGACATCTCTCATGAATTAAAAGCTACAAAAATATCATTTTGTTCAAGATGCAATCATAGATGATAGAATATAGATCCCTGGGTCCTAGACTCCTAGATTAAGATATCTCCCTAGTCCTAATTCCTACTCAATCAATATCATCTGTAACAAACACACAAATAATCAACATGAATCTTATATTATTACACAGTAAACTTGTAAAGAAATGATCACTTACCTTTCAGTGACTCGCCAATTCTTGTAGCTGTAACTTCTCTATGATCCGAAATGAATCAAGGATTCGAGAGCTGAGCTGAACAAAATGTGTAAACTTAAATGATTAATTAGAGTTTCAAATGCATTTATATCAATGCATATTTGGTGAATAACACAATATTTTCAAATGCTATTATAATAATATGGCGATTCCCGTGTACTATTAATAGGACACTTATAAATGTTAGGTGAAATGGACCTCCATCAAACACATATATAATAATTTTCTAGGCGAATATGGCCCTACAATTAGCATGGAGTTATAATGGTATTAGTAAAGTTGGTCCTTATACATGGCGAAATTGGTCCTCGTGCATGCCAACCGTTTAATGATATTGGCAAATAAGTTGGTGAATTAAAACATGCCTCTGAAATTCCAGGCGAATCACCGTTAGAACCGCGTAGTATATTGTGATGAAAATACTTACTATAAATGACTCAAAAATTAATAAGGTGGCGAATTGAAACACATTTGACCAAAAATTCGTAAAAACTAGGTGAATTGGCCCCCCACCAGTGGTAATGTATTCGCCAATTCCTCATTCGTGAAAATGAACTATTCGCCAATTGGTGAAGATTCACCACTAAAAAAATCCCTGGTAGTTCTCCTAAAAAACTTCAATCTTTATCTAGCATGCATTATACTCCTAATTACTTGAAAGGAAATTGACTAATTACAATAAACTAAATTGTTGTTCTTCCATTCTAATCATTGCTGAAAATAACTTGATCTAATGAAATCAAAGATTGCAACATGAAATGCTATTTTAAGTAAGAAAACTAACACCTAATGATAAAAATAATTTATTCTAATTAAATTAAGAATCACAATAGAAAACGCTATTTTTGAATAAAGAAATGAAGAAACTAGCACTAGGAAATACCAGTCCTTATCCGTTGGTTGGAGAGGTCCCTTGCTCCACCTCTAGAGAGAAACCAATCAATCTTTAGTAATCAACAAATAGATGAACTTCTTCTTCTATTGCATAGCTTGAATCAATAGTACATGCTTACTTAAAAAAACAAAATTCTAATCTTTGGTCTTTCTTTTAACAAAAATTGTCACGTCTCAAACTTTTTGGATTGATTTCATTTACGTTTAATTCATGGAAAAACTATTAAATTCTACTTAATGCTTGATTTTAGATAAAACATAATGATGATACACTATTGAGCTTATGATTCGGTTATTTTATGTTCGCTTCAGCTATGCTTTTATGGAACTAACCTATTGACCGTGGAAAATGAGTGTGATTGGTTGCAGGTATTATTGAAGGCAAGATCATGTTTCAGGTAGACGGGACCTAGCCGTTTGTCAACAATTGGATGGGTTTTATCTGGTGCCCTATCACACACTCACGTAGAAATCATATTTCTTTGCATTGATGACTTTCTGCTTGACATTCTTCATGGTATACACATATGTATGTGATTGTTGTTTTACTTGCAAATGTTTATATGCATGATTATTTGATGCCTGAATCATTAAATTAAATATGCCTATCTTTGTATATATATATATATATATATATACAAATAAATATTATTGCAAAATTAAATATGCTTATATTTGTATACATATATATAAATATATTATTTGCGAAATAAAAAATGAAGAATCCTTATTTTATAAAACTATATATATATATATATTTATTTATAGGTATTTTAATAAAAAGCATGCATAGGTTTTTTTTTAAATTTTAAAAACAAAATTTAAACTAAATTAGTTTTGCATGGAATATGGACGGGGAACTATAGTGAATCAAAAGAAACAGAAGAGTTGCCCTAAAAATAAAGAGACAAATATAGAGTAGAAAAAGAGAATTAAAAAAAGGCACGAATAGGAAAAAGCGCAGAATAGGGATGCAACATAGGGCAGCGGAGAAGCAAGGAATAAGCAAGGGAATTCAAAGGCATCCAAGTGGGAACAATTTCTCTGATTATTCCCAGGTTCTCTTCTTCTTTTCTTTGTTTGATTGCAATATGAATCTTAGCAGTGGAAACCCTTACTATTCTCTTTTGTCGCTTGTAGCAAAGATTGCATAGTTTTGTTTGTTTTTATTAGGAAATATGTGGTTGATAGATGAAGTTTTTGTTTGATTTTATTTAAAGTAATCTATAGTTTTATTAAGAGGTTATGACACTACCTTTAAAGGTAGGCCAGAACCCTCTTGTTGAGGCCATGGGAGGCTTGTAGGCCTTCCCACGTCCCCAGCAAGGCATTAAAGGGTAGCACTTGAAGTCTTACCTCTGTAATCTGCTCTTAAAACCTAAAAACCCTTTAATGTAGCTACCTCCTTTCACTAAATACTGTTATATTTTTTTGTTCTAGCATGAGAAATGGTCCAAATCTAGGTTTTACTTGGTTCTTTAACCCTTAGCATACTCCATTTAATGAATTTGCTATTGTACCTTCTTGCATACAACCAAGTACTAATAGATCTTCATAAAAATGCTTATATTGTTGATAAAACACAACATTTAGCGGATTTACACTGCTGTTCTTTTTGTTATAGCTAACTACTATTGTCCAAACGCATTAGAAATTGATTTAATTGTTGTTACAACTCTTTTACTAAACCACTCTGCTGTAAGAAAGCAAATAACTTCTTTTTGACTGAATTTTTGTTATAAAGTTGATAGCGAACTGATTTAATTGTTGTTACAACTCTTTTACTGAACCACTCTACTGTAAGAAAGCAAATAACTTCTTTTTGACTGAATTTTTGTTATAAAGGTGATAGCGAACAACAAGTTATTAATGTGAAATTGATTTGAAACAATGAAGCATTTTCATTACTGCCTCTCCTTTATGATGAAATTAGTCAATCTTGGTATATGTATATATATATATATATATAAACATATATATATATATATGTTTATATATATATATATAAACATATATATATATATATATTTATATGTTTATATATATATATAAACATATATATATATATATATATATATATATATATATATATATATAAACATATATATATATAAACATATATATATAAATATATATATATATATGTTTATATATATATATGTTTATATATATATTTATATGTTTATATATATATATATATATAAACATATAAATATATATATATAAACATATATATATATATATATAAACATATATATATATATAAACATATATATCTATATATAAACATATATATATATATATATATATATATATATATATATATATATATATATATATATAAAACATATATATCTATATATAAACCCACTGCTAGAAACACATGTTGAAGTATTCCAATTACTTTATGACTGAAATTACTGTATTATACCCTACAAAATAGTGTAGGAACAATCAAAATCATGAGTTGAAACTGTAAAATGTGCTAGTAAAATACAGTTCAAACATTCTGATAAAATTGAGTACATGTGGAAACAAGAAGATATCAATTTTTATAACAGAAAGATTCATTGCTATTATTTATTGCATTTTATCATTATTTTAATGTGCTTGCAAAGGAAATGGATACACATATTTTTATTTATTATACATTGTTTGTTTGGGAAAGTTACCTTCTGGTACAGGTGCTGAATATGGGTAAAACAGAGAAGTAGGTCCTTTTTTTCAGGATTTACACACCGTTAAACAGTTTCATACTTTGGCCAAAGTTAAATTGTGACGTTGAAATAGCCGAATGAACAATTGAAATAGATGGATTTTTATGCCTAGTTATTTATTTTATTCTTTGCCATATCCTATTAATGTGATGCTACATTCAAGTTAGGGATGCATGTAGGCTAATAGGCATGCACTAGATTCCACCCTGCCAACTGTTTACAGGTTGCTAGGCCCTTTGTGCAGGGTTGGGCATTCTTCAAGTCTGAAGAATACTGGGGAAGCATAAGCTTCATGGTTGGGCAGAAAAGTGCCCAAACCATGTTCTTGTCCTTTGACATAGTAGATGACCAAATGGTCGATGACAATTGAGGATTGTTCTATGTATATTGGATTCTACTTGTATATGCTGACATATGTATTACTTCATTATACTGAAATGATTTCTAAGGCACTTAAGCCAATATTGAAACTTGTACATATTATTTCATGGAGCTCTGTAATTGTGCTTCTACATGATGAATTGTAACATTATTGTTTACTATATCAATGAATCAAATCTTACGTTGTCAATTATTTAGTAAATCTCTCTCTTTTACTTGAAAGTGTAATTTCAGTTTACTTTTACTTCAGTTATTTATGTGATGGAATTTGGTACTTTACAAAAATCTATATCTTTGACCTATGCCATAGTTCTATGTATCAACTAATTTCTCAACTGATAGATCTGTAATTGTTGTTATTACATCTTAAATAAGAGTCTCTACCAAAATAAAGGACTTATTTGTTCAGTCTGCATTTATTAATTATAAGGTAATCATGCAATGCTCTCAAGAGAGACATGCAAGGGCATTGATTGTGCAATTGTTGGCAATGAACTGTATTTTTAGGAGTCATCTTCAGTTGCGTGGCAGTGAGAGTTAGCTTATGTGGAACAGAAGATGGTGCTAAATCTCCAGAGTCTTTGCATGGAAATGTTGTTTTGGCATTTTTCTTCCATTCTCGCTAGATCTATTAAATTAGGGTGAATAATGGTTGATCTATTCTGCAAGAATTATGGAGTGCTTATTGATATGTCAGAAGAATTTTCTATCAACCCTCAACATATCTCTAGAGTTTTGTGAACTCTGATGCAAGTATCTCCAGTAACCTATTACGATGAATAAATTGTATTTTGCATACCAAATGTTTGTCCAAGATTACTTCCTGAAACTCTCTATCCTAGAAATTCCCTTAAGCATTACACCTAGATTTTAACATAATTAAGTAATATTTCTCAACAATTTATGTGCAAATCTGGGATAAAGTGGGATTTAGGTAAGAAAATGAAGGTACATTTGCAAACTTAGACTAGCCCTTTTTAGAGCTCATCATTCCCCCAGCTTGAGTGTTTGTAGGTCCTCCTGCATCAGTCCAGAGCCTCTGTTTATTCATTTGGTACAATCTCCTTGTACAATTATACTCATCTTGATAGGTGGTCCAGTTCTTTCTGGTGGTATTTGCATTTCCTTGATACTGATCCACCTATTCTAACCATGCCTGAAAATTTGATTCTTCCATTTGGTCCACCCACATCAGCATAGTTCAATGATGAGTGGGGGCCTGATCCTCATTACAACCTAGTTAATCTCATATTTTTCTATTAGTTGGGAAATTGCCATGGATTTTCTCAAGAACCATTTTAGGTTCCCTGGTGAGACTAGTTCCCCTATTTTCTGATTTGTGGACATGTTGTTCCACCTTTTCCTATAGGCTGCTAAGGCCTTATTGAATGAGGATTGTGTATAAATATCAAATTCCATAACACAATATTCTAGATTTTGCTTATATAGAGGCTTAAAATTAGGACTATATGCAAATTGAAGAAAGTGTTGTTTGAATTCCATAGGGAGTGGATGCTCATGCCTGAGGTACAAGCAGACAATCTCTTCAATGCGGTTATATTGATCCAATATTTGTAACCATGTTTTCTAATTATGAATTTGTGAAATAAATGCCCTCAACTGCATTTCTCCAATAAATAAATTAATGTTAAAATCTATATGCTCCCCCATAAATAATTTATGTAAGAAAAATTCACACAACAAATTTTTATTGTGAGGAGTGTTGTCTTTGTTAACCATCATGAATTCATCCCCATTATTAATAGAATATGCAGCTCCAAAAATGATCTATGATATTCTCCAAAGGGAGAATTGCTCTTTTAAGAACACCACATAACTCTTACTTGGCTCCCTACATGACAATGCTTCTGAAGCCAAGGTGGCCACTACTATGATCCTCTCTTGTAATGTTTTGATTTGAGCTATCAATGCAGAGACCTTAGCTTGAATTTGTAATGCTATATTGGTTGTAGTAAGAGCTTGGCACCTTTGCATCCAATTGTATAAAGCTCTAGGAACATCCAAATGGAATGTCCTAAGAGAGATATCAATCTATGTTCTCTCATTTATTATAGGCATTGGAACAAATAATTCCTTGACCTACTCTTCAAGCTCAAAAATCTTATTATTGGCCATTGTCAGTTGTGATTCTTGTTTGTCAACTTTCTCTATGAATGCTACCATAAAAGTGACAAAGTTTGCTGCTATCTAGGTCAAATTTTCTTCTACTTTCTTTAACTTATCTTCTGCTCTAGAGATTTGCCTTTCCTTTGTTGCAATGATGGTATCTTTTTCCTTGAGAGTGTCTTTGCGAGTTAAATTTTATTTCTTCTTTGCCTCTAGGATAGCATCTATTTCCCTGATATTTGACACCTTCAGAGCTAAAACAACATGGTGTTTATCCCAGAGCAATTATTTTAAATTCACAATTTCTTTCTGATGTTTTTGTTCCTTTGAAATATCTATATCCTCATAATTTGTATACTATGATTGACTTTCTGCTTCAACTTCTACTTTTGCTGTGCTCTTAGGTGTGCAAGATGGGCTAGTCTTATCTTTAGTCCGCTTTTAAATTTCTACCTTTGAGGCAAATTTATGGCCAGTCCAAAGTTTGACAATAATCTTAGCAACAAGTTGGGAGTCCTTTTCTTGTTGAGTGATGAATTTTTGGCATTTGCTTCTTTGGAGCATTCAAGGTGCCAATTGCTCTTTCCTTTTTGATGCTCCTTGTTTTTCTTCTATTTATAAAGAAATAGTGTATGGTTCCTCCTCCTTTGGTGCTGCTGGGGTGGCAAATGGAGAGGGCCTATAATTCAACATTGGTTATAGTAGGGTTTTCTAGGTGAGTTGGAGATGGCTCCCCTTCATCTATTTTTCTTTTCTTTCTTTTCCCCTCTGTAACAACTTTCCTTTCTTCTTCCTTTCCAAAGCCTAAGAGGGATCCTCTATAATTATCTTCCTTTCCTTCTTTTCTAGAGCTTGAGAAGGCTCCTCTATGACTATTTTCCCTTTCTTCCTCTTTGGAGCTTGAGAAGGCTCCTCTGTATACTTTCTTCTACTTGTCTTTTTGCTTTGTTTTACCCTATTTAGCTTTTGGTTGATCCACATATGAGCCTTCTAGAAAGGCTTGCCAATGAGCATCTCCCCTATGTTTTGTTATGAAATGATGCTTGTAGATGAGGAAGACAAGGCCATGGTGTTTGATGTGGCCTCTATCTTGTTGATATTTAGTGGCCATGGTTACCACCATATAATACAAGAAATGGGGTAGATTAACTCTGTAATCTAGATGGTCTTGGCCGTATCTAAGATGGATTAGCAATTTCATAATTGGCCCTAAAACTATTTTAAACTAGTCATCACATGTGAAATATTTCATCATCCATTCTATTGCAATTTTCCATGGATCTAGGAGGATTTCCTGAATAATACCATTTTACTCCCCCTTGTTAACTAGCATTATGATTTCCTTTTCTCCTTCACTAGAATTTTTTGAATTAATTTAGAATAATGGGTCTTGAGGTGATATAATTTCTCACCTTCATCCAACAATCTAGAGATGGTGCTAATGATGGTAGAGGAAATAGGGATGTTGATGCCTCTCACTGTGGTATGGCCATTTTGGAGATTACTAACAAACTCTTCCTTAATGTCTTCCTGAAAACCCTCAAACTTCTCCATAAATGGCAACCATCTCATATGTCTAAATATCTCAGTCACATCTTGGTCAAGAAGGAGCATGTGAACAAAGATTGGTTCATACTTCTTCTTGAACTCCATATTGTTGACATAGATAGAGGGTTCTGTTAAACCAGGGTTCTATTTAACAATTGCTAGGTGAATACAGGAGAGCTAGAATACTATTTGTTCTGATGGTGAGTTGATTGAGGTGATGAACGCCGGAGGCCATTATTATGCAAAAAAATAAATTAATCCAAGGAAAATATATGATGAAAGGTGATTAATTCTATTTGAGGTGAATAATGTCACTCTAGCACTTTGCATGTAATGATAATGATTTTCACTTGGCTTGGGGGTACATTTCAGTTATTGGAAAATGAAGTGAGTGCACATGGATGGTTTCATGTGTAGGGTGATGACAGAAGGTAATGATGAATTTTCTTCTAAATTCATTGAGAAAATCTTTTTAATTAGTTAAAGTACAAGAGTAATACCTATGGTCTTTTCAAGATGTTTAGCTGTCAAGTCATCGATTCCTTGTCTGTGTCAGTACGCGAGTCCTTTATCTTCATTAGCACGTTCATGGTGGGGCCACTTCTATTTCAAGCTTCTTTGAATTGGCCATATGTGGTGATGTATGGTTGGATGAGGTGCATGAGAGTTTCACTTGAAATGATTTGGAGATGTTTGTGAGTCGCTTGACAAGGATATACTGGAGAAGCTCCAGAGATGTTTCTGAGTTGGTCCTACATTGATTGATTTATATTATTTTTTATTTATTTTGTTTCCTTCTTTTTTGGAGGAAGAATCACCATTTATTGGTTTTCAATTCTTCCTCTTTCTTTTGAGGAACTTAGGTGTCTTTTTGAAGAAAAGAGGAAACCTCTTTTACATAACACAGATTTGGGTGTGACAGGACTTTGACAAATTCCTCTTTGGTAGAAGGACATTGATAAAGGCAAAGCCTATATTCATTTACCAAAATTGTTTTGCGTTCTCCATCAATTGGTGACAACTGGGCAATCCTATTGTCATAAATTTCCTTAATTTCATAGGGTCCCATCTAATATGCCTGTAACTTGCCATTGAATTATTTGAAATTGGAATCAAATAGGAGGACCCAATCTCCTACTTGAAATTTCCTTTGTTTGATATGCTAGTCATGTCAAAGTTTTCTCTGCCACTGAATTAACTATGTTTACTAGATTACTTCAAGTCAGATTTCATCTAACTCATTGAGGTGGAGGATGTTATTTTGTTGACTATTATCAACTCAAGGCCGATATCCATGGATGTTTTGAGAGTTTACAACTCAAATTCTATGGGAAAAATTAGTTTCTTTCCATAGACTAGCTCATATGGAGAGAATCTTGTAGTTTATTTCTAGGTGGTATTGTATGCCCATACAACTTCATAAAGTCTACTTGCCCACATTTCCTGTTTACTGCTATTGTTTTTGTTAGAATGTTTTCTAGTTCTTTGTTTGTTACTTCTACCTAGAAATTGGCTTGTGGATGATAGGGCGAAGAATTATGGTGCTTGATTTGGTATAGATCTATGAATACCTGAATTACATGTGAGATGAATTATGGACCTCTATCTGAAATAATTGTTCTAGGTGATCCAAACCTCAAGAATATCTCATTATACAAGAAGTCAACAACCTTTTGCTCTGTAAAATTTTAGTGCTTGGACTTTTGCCCATTTTGTTACATAGTCTGTACATACTAAGATATATTCCTTTCCTAGAGATGATGGTGATATTGGACCAACAAAATTAAGGCCCCACTGCTCAACAGGTTCAAGAAAAATTTTAAGGTGAAGGGACATCTCATTAGTGAGTGTAGGTTGACTCACTCTCTGGCATTTATCAAATTGCCTCACATATTTCTTAACATCTTTATAAAGAGAGGGCTAGTAGTATCCATCTCCTAGGACCTTTTGGATTTTCTTATGGGAGGAGTAGTGTCCCCTTATAGGTTCATCATGATAGGCTCTTAATATGTCAAAGATCTCATCAGTTCTTATAGACTTGTGCAACACAAAATTAGGTCCACATTTAAATAGCATACCATTCAACCATTTGTAAGACAAACTTTCTTTTACTAGTATTTTCTTTTGTTTCGAGGTAAAATTTGAGGGAAACAACCTTGTGGCCAAGAAATTGGCAATGTCAGAAAACCACAGAGTGTTGGTGGAAACAACAAACAAGTTTTCATTTGGAAATCCATCTTCTACAGGTTGATCATCTCCACTTATATGCAACCTAGATAGAAAATCAACAACTAAGTTAAACTTCCCTGGGTTATCAACAATGGTAACATCAAATTCTTGCAACAATAGTAACCATCTAATTATTCTTGCACACACAATTAGTTTATTCATTAAGTATATTATGGCTGCATGGTTAGTGTGTACAAGAACTTTATATCTAGTGATGTAATGCCTAAATTTATTAATGGCATAAGTCACATCCAAAAACTCCTTTTCTACTGTGGTATAGTTTCTCTCCACTGGGGTGAGATCATTGTTGATGTAGTAGATTGCACACATACCCCCTCCTCCTTTCTATCCTAAAACTACCCCTATGGATTCATTTGAAGCATCAATTTGAATATGAAAGGGAAGAGTCCAATTAGGTCCTCTTAGAATAGGGGTTGTTGTCAATTTTTCCTTTATTGTTTCAAATCTTTTTTGGTAGTCAAGTGTACAAGAAAATTATATATCTTTGGCCAAGAGTGAGAACATGGGATCGACTATTTTACTAAACTTTTCTATAAATCTTCTGTAATATATCACATGGCCTAAAAAACTCCCAACATTAGTTTGGTTTTTGGGTGTAGACAGTTGTTGGATTACTTTAACCTTGTTTGTGTCCACTTTGATCGCTTCTACAGATATATGATGTCCAAGGACAATACCATGTTCAACCATCATAAATAACTTCTCATGACTCAAAGATAGATGATGTTTTTCACAACAAATTAGTACTTTTTCTACATTTTGGAGGGCTCCTCAAATGTGTTTTCATAGATAGTGAAATCATCCATATAGACCTCCATGCACTCATTTGCTAACTTAGCAAAAATAGCTAGAACAACCCTTTGAAAAGTAGTTGGAACATTACATAGACCAAATGGAAGGAATCTATATGCGAAAGTCCCCCATGAGCAGGTAAAGGTAGTCTTGTCTTAGTCCTTTGGAGCTACCTAAATTTGGTTGTATCCACTGAACCCATCCAAGTATGAGAAGTACTTCTTCCCAGCCAAATTATCTAAAACTATTGATTGTTAGGAACACTGAGAGGGGGGGGTGAATCAGTGTTCTATAAGTCTTTTCTTCAACTTTTACTTTTAACCATTTCAAAAGAATAATCAAACATAAGCAAAATATACAACTAAACAACATCCACAAAAGCATAACACATAACACCAAGATTTTACGTGGAAAACCCAAAAAAGGGAAAAACCACGGAGAGGATTAGCTCTCAAATATATATTGCAATCTGTACAAAAATGATGTTTAGGCTTGGTCACTCCATGAGCCTAGAACATGTTGGCTCACAACCATGGTGTACAACTAAGTTTAGCAGGCTCATTGCCTCAACCCTAAACCTAGCAAGATTACAATAAGGGCTATTAAACCCTACTGGAGGCTCACTACCGTCTTACTGCCTTGAAGACAAAAACATGCTTCCACTCAGATCACACATGATAATTGAATACTGCTTAGGCATCTTCTACTATGCTAGGGTGCAGTCATTTAACAATTGTATTTTGAATCCCAAGTCTTCATCGCTGCTGATCCTCTAACTTTGCTCCACTACTCGTATCTTCGCACTACACATATATTTCCTCCCCACTCAACCAAATTTCTTCACCTTTATATATCTACATCATGATTTACTCCATAATCAGGTCGACATCCAAGAAGTGAAATGTGTACATAGAAAGATATACCTTGTCACTCAATCCAACACACTATGTGTTGAGTGGACCCAAATCTTCTCCCAAATGTGTTCATATAGGTCATCTCTAGTCTTTCAATTGCTTACATAAATCCTCCAAACATTAACTCTTCTCCGCACAATGATTAATATACTTGACAGCCTGCTCCTCAAAAACATGCTTAGCCACTTCATCTGCTGACTTACAACTTCTACTGCTGATCACAAAACACTTCCAAAATCATGTCAAGGACTCTTTACACATTTCCAATCTTACCCTCAGAACCGTAATGCATCATATCATCTTGCGGAGAGATGCGAACCATTAGAACTTAGACTTTGTCTCTGTCAAGCTCTGTCAAATACTGTGCCGATACTTAGTAGCTTGTAGCTATCCTTTTGGTGAACTTTAGATCTCCTAACTCTAGAATAAGACATTTCATATAAGTGTTTACAACACCTCAAAACCACATAATGAAATACTTATCTACGGAGGAATGCGGACCACTGCACTAGACCCTATTCACTATTCCTACTATACCTTTGCTTGCTTGGACTTAGACATTTCTTCAAGATGACTTCCAAAGAGGATTAGGACTTGATCTCTAAGGCATATCACTATCAAACACCAACCGACATCATCCTGCAAGTCTTTAATTGCAGAGGCATACTAGCTTACTTACTGTCCTCTACTTTGCATGCTTTCCATACTTAGCCATTTTCTGTTAACCAGACCTAGAATCTAATATGTTCTTCCAAAGATATCTCTTCCTATCAAGGTGATAGGATCTCTGAGCTTTGTTGCCATCAATGACAACATACAGATCCATACCAGAGTAGTGTCTCTTGCCAACAATCTCCCCCTTTGGCATTGATGGCAACACATAGTGAAAAATGACTGACTGCTCCCCCATACTATATACACTATGCTTCTTTGCTCCCCCTGAGATGATTATCCATTTCTCACTAATCTACTTCTCCCCCTTTGACATCAATGGCAAAGGTGTTGATCCAGAACCAAAAATCTATCAAAATCCCAAAAATTTATATATTTTGCCGCATATTTACAGGTACAATCTTCATTTTAATATTACATGTGTTTAAGCACATCATTAAATATATTTTTAATCAAAGTCCACTAAGCATCCTAGCTTTTCTTTGCATTTTCCAGAATCTAAATTTGACTGCTGAGAAGAAAACTTGAGGTTTCTGCCTTTTGAAGATCAGAAGTTGTGTCTGCTTGGATAGCTAACTTAGCCTCTATAATAAGATTTGTCAATGAATCTAACTTTGGACAGACCAGTCTTTTGAGTTGTCCCATCCTACTTTTTATTTGGTATTTCTGATTTATTAAGTCAGTCAAGTCATTGTGAATCTTAATAACTTATGTTTCTTTCCTTGTGACTGACTCTATTTCTAGATCAAATTTCTCAGAAATATCCATCAGTTTTTGTTCCAAATCTTTGATCTTTTCTTCAATCTCTTGAGCAACTTTGGGCCAAGACAAACAAAACTTGTACACATCTCCATCATCCTTCATATCTTTTTGAATGCTAGCTATTGTATTGTTTAATGAGATTTTGTCTTTTGCTATCATTATGTTTAATTGTTCTAGATGTTTTTCATCAAATTCTTGTCTTACCTTTGTTTCTGTAGGTTTTTCAAATGATTTAAATTGTTTGCTTATGGAACTTATTAATTCCTTCAGATGACTTGTTGGGGGCATGGAAGAATCCCTCTTGTATGTGGGAAGTAGCTTCTCCAAAATTCTAGATGCTTCATCAATAAGTTTACTATCCTCAATCTGTGATTTTAATATCTCCTCTTGAGACTTTGTCTAAACAATTGTAACAAACTTAAACTTCTGTTCCAGTGTCATTGTGTCCAAGTTTATTGGACCATGTAGAAATTCTAGCTCATCCAAGGCTTGTGTTCTTTTCTCCAACACTTCTTTTGTAGGCTTTGCAGTGTCTCTTGCTGTGATAGGGACTTCTTTTTTGTGGCTTTGTTCCAGATCCTCTTGATCCATATTAGTATCCTCCTCCTATTTTGTTTTCATGACCTGTTCTTCCTCAATCTTCTCCTTTTCAGTGTCATCCTCAACAAGATGTAACGGTGAGGGTCTTATCTCAAAAATATCAGCAAGTGCTTCTTCCTGCTCATTCACTTTATCATCTTTACCTGATTCTTGCTCCAGATTTACTTCCAGGACATGTGTACCATTTCCACCATCTGTTCCCGCAATGCCATGAGTGGTAGGAATATTGTATTTTCTCAATATTTCCAAGGTGATTTCTTCTGTCTCCTTGACTACTTTGTCAATTTCTCCTAGCATCAACAAGTTCATCCTTGTTTTGGTTCTGAATTTCTCTTTGGTTTCCTTAGAGATCAAATTCTCTTCTTCTGGAGTAATTTCAGGACACAATCTTGTCAGAACATGTTTTCTTAGCTCAATATCTTTGGTTCTAGTAGTCTCCTTTTTGATGCTTAGAAGATTTGCTAGGTTTTTCAGAATTTCAGAGATAATCTCAATAAGGTCTCTATTGAAAATGTTTAGATGCTTCACAGTGGCTTCTTCCACACTTCTTTTATCAATATCACTATATCCATCATAGTACTCAATCATGGGTTTTAAATTCCCATCCATGGTGACAGATTTTATTACATCTGCGAGTGGTGGAGGCTTTTCCTTTTTCTATCTTTTGCTAGGCTTATCCTTTCTGGAGGACTTTTCTCTACTAATTCCAGAGACTTTGATAGCCTCAACTTTCATCATCTTGACTTCTTCATCTGACTCTATTTCTTCTTCATCCTTTTCTCCCACACATACATACAATCAAGTTTTCCTTTCATCTTCTTCCTCTTTGTGTCCTTTTTAGAGAGCTTCTTTGATGATGTTGTACCAGATGAAATGGCAGAGCTTTAGGTAGTCCTTTGAGTATCTTTAGCCTCTCTTGGCTTCTTCATAGATTCCTTAGGAACCTTAGCCTGATCATTTTGTTTTTCCTTCTTTTCTTTCTTTGCTTTTTCTCTTGATTCCTTAAGCTGCTCTTTAGTGATGCCATACCTTACGACAATTTCTTCCACCTCTTTTCTCACTTTTCTGGTAGATTCAGCTTGTCTAAGCTCAACATGGAGTTGCACTAACAACTCCTCATATGTTCCAAACCTTTCTTCTTTGATATCTTTTGGTTTGCTAAGAAGGTGTTGGGCATAATTTTCCAGAATTTGTTCATCTACCTCATAACACATGGGCATTACGCACATAGTTCTTGGTTCCACAACCTCCATTAAACATTGATCCTTAGTGACCATGAAACAAATTGTATCCTTGTACTTATTAACAATTTTCTCAAGAATTCTTTCTCTAGAGTGCATCATGCTCTGAAAATTCTTGAAAAATCCCCATAGGGATGCTTTTGGCTCATTATAACTTCCTAAGTTGTTAAGACAATTTCTAATTTGCACGGCTACTGGTTTGTTACTCAACCAAATCAATCCCTGATGATTAGGGAATTCATTCAAGAAATAGAAAAATAAATAGATGATTAGTGTACCATACTTGAATGGGTAGTTTTTTCTTTCTTTTGTCTTCTTCAAATTCTCCAGTAGTTGGGTTCGCAACAGTTTGCACAGATCATAGTCCACATTTTCCTTGATCATTTGATATATTGTGTATATTGTGGTGCTAGAAACTAAATTCTCCCAGTTTGAGAAGTAGACTTTATAACCTATGACCATTGAGGTAAATTTTACTGTAGGATCAGTGATATCATTTATCATTAATGCCCTTTTGTCGAATTGTGCTCCGATAGTATCGGTAACTGTTTGATTCTTAATTGCTTTTAATAATGGCACTCCTCCAGTGGACTTTAGTCTAGTGATTGCCTGAATTGCCTCTTTCATTATTTTGAAGGGTTGCCCTTTTCCCAACCACATAAATTTGTCATGAATCTGACTAAGAACATACTGAACCCATTCGTCCTCTATGAATGCAGGAAACTCTACATACTGGATGAATTTCTTCTCCTTTAGGGCTTTATATTCTTCCTTTAGATCAAATTGATCATTGCATAGGTGTTTCACAAATAGGTCTAAAAAATTGTTGCCACCAGGCTCATCTAGGACCACATGGATGTATGCCCTAACATCTTCCACATACATGACTCCATAGGGTATCTTTGAGAATGCACCCATTTGATCCACTTCTGTTGCCTTGTAAGGGTGTTTCTTAAACTTAGGCCAAGGGCACTCAGTGATATCTACAATTTGTGGAGTCGCTATAGCAAAGATTCAGTAGATTCACAAAATGAGATTTAATGAAAGTACCTTGTTTTGCTGAGTTAGGATTTCCTTTCTCCGAATGCTTCAAATTTTGATTGGCGTCCCTTAAGTTGGCTTTGATCTCTCTAAATTTCTGATAGCTCCGAGTGCAAAGTGACTTTTGAATCCATACATGTTCCTTTTATCCTCTCCACAGCCTGACCTAGTTGTCATTAAATGCTCATTCCAAAAAGCTATCAAAATCCTTAACTGTAGAATACAGTTGATCAGGATCGCTTCGCAATATATCGCATTGATTCCTTTTCTTCTCGATTCTTCTAATAGGAGTGTCACATCAGATTCCATGATACATCTTCGTGCCAGATTCTAGCACCCAATTTCTAGCTGGGGGATTTGAATTTTCTACACTGCTCCCCCTGAGCCAGAGCTCACAGACTCATTCTTCAAAGAAGGTATCCACATCAGATGTTGGTGCAGATCTGTCCTCGATTAAAATTACTTCTTTATCAATCCATACTTTGTCCATTGTTTCAACTAGATCAACTTTCTCTTTTCCCTTGTCATTTATCTGCTCTGTTTCTCTTTCTTTAGAATAGTAATTTTTCTTCACATTTTTGCTTCTGCAATATCTTGCAATATGTCCAGATTTGTTACAACTGAAGCACACTACACTCTTTTTTCCTTGAATCCTTTTATTCATTGAATTTGATCTGCATTGATTAGCCATATGTCCAAATCTATTGCATGCAAAGCACTTTCCATTGAATGATTGACTATTCTTGATATTTTGAAAGTTTGTTCTTACTGAACTTCTGCATTCATTTGATTTGTGTCCCATTTTATAGCATGTATTGCACCTAATAGGATTCTCACTCACTTTACTTTTGCAAAAAATAGCTCTATGACCAATCCTATTGCAAGTGAAGCATTTACCTTTGAATGACTGTTCATTCCTTCCATTGTTGAGACTTTTTTTAAACTAATTTCTACATTCATTTGCTCTATGACCTATTTTCTTGCAATTGAAACACTGACCAGAGAATAATGGAGTCTTTTGATTTATTCTACTTCTACACTGAGTAGCCTTATGACCAAACTTATTGCATGAATTACAATAACCATTGAAAGATGGGTACCTTTGAGCATTTGGTTGTCTGACATGAGGTCTTCTAGGTCTTCTTCTTTGATTTCTAAATTGGTATCCTTTGTTTTCTCTTGGCTCAGTGCTTATTTTCGCAGAGTTTGAACTTTCTCCTTGCTCAAATCCTAAACCTTGTTTGTCATTAGCATTCCTCTGGCTAGCAATCATTTCATCAAGCTTTGCAGTACTTATCTTGAATTTTTCTTCAAAACTTCTTGCCTTTTCCAAATCTATTTTTAAACTTATAATTTCTTTTTCAAGTTTTGCACAATCTTCTGATTAGTTTTTCAAAATCAAGTTTAGATCATCTTCTACTTTTGTTCTTTCTGTGGCTTCTGCTTCCAAATCATTTAGGGCTTCATTTGCTAATAGCAGTTGGTCACTGACTTCTTTGTATTTGTCTTTGAATTTCTTGACTTGCTCTTTTAGCTTTAAGATGCATTCATCTACTTGTTGCATGTTTTCTTTTAGATCCTTGACTTTTGCTTCAGAGTTTTCAGATCCATAAGAGCTTCTTCTAGTTGATTGTACCTTTCATAATTTCCATACCTTCTTGCTTCCATGATCACACTATCCTAGATCTTCCTCAAGCTGTTAAACTTCTTTTGAGGAACCTTGCTCTGATACCAATTGTTGATTGTCAGGAACACTAAGAGGGGGGGGTGAATTAGTGCTCTATAAGTCTTTTCTTCAACTTCTACTTTTAACCATTTCAAAAGAATAATCAAACAGAAGCAAAATATACAACTAAACAACATCCACAAAAGCATAACACATAACACCAAGATTTTACGTGGAAAACCCAAAAAAGGGAAAAACCACGGAGAGGATTAGCTCTCAAATATATATTACAATCTTTACAAAAATGATATTTAGGCTTGGTCACTCCACGGACCTAGAACATGCTGGCTCACAACCATGGTGTACAACTAAGTTTAGCAGGCTCACTGCCTCAACCCTAAACCTAGCAAGATTATAATAAGGGCTGTTAAACCCTACTAGAGGCTCACTACCCACTTACTACCTTGAAGACAAAAACATGCTTCCACTCATATCACACATGATAAATTAATACTGCTTAGACATCTGCTACTATGCCAGGGTGTAGTTATTTAACAATTGTATTCTGAATCCCAAGTCTTCATCGCTGCTGATCCTCTAACTCTACTCCAGTACTTGCATCTTCGCACTACACACATATATTTCCTCCCCACTCAACCGAATTTATCACCTTTATATATCCGCATCGTGATTTACTCCATAATCAGGTTGGCATCCAAGAAGTGAAACGTGTACATAGAAAGATGTACCTTGTTGCTCAATCCAATACACTATGTGTCAAGCGGACCCAAATCTTCTCCCAAACGTGTTCATATAGGTCAGCTCTAATCTTTCAATTACTTACATAAATCCTCCAAAAATTAACTCTTCTCTGCACAATGATTAATATACTTGTTGGCCAGTTCCTCAAAAACATGTTTAGCCACTTCATCTGTTGACTTACAACTTCTATTACTGATCACAAAACACTTCCAAAATCATATCAAGGAATCTTTACACATTTCCAATCTTACCCTCAGAACCGCAAGGCAACATATCATCTTGTGGAGAGATGCATACCATTAGAACCCAGACTCTGTCTCTGTCAAGCTCTATCAAATACTGTACTGATACTTAGTAGCTTGTAGCTATCCTTTCGGTGAACTTCAGATATCCTAACTCTAGAATAAGACATTTCAAATAAGTGTTTACAACACCTCAAAACCACATAACGAAATACTTGTCTACGGAGGAATGCGGACCACTGCACTAGACCCTGTTCACTGTTCCTGCTATACCTTTGCTTGCCCAGACTTAGACATTTCTTCAAGATGACTTCCGGAGAGGATCAGGACTTAATCTTTGAGGCATAACACTATCAAACACCAACTAACATAATACCTGAACCACATCTGCAATTCTTCAATTGCGGAGGCATACTAGCTTACTTATTGTCCTCTACTTTGCATGCTTTCCATACTTAGCCATTTTCTGTTAACCGGACCTGGAATCTACTATGTTCTTCCAAAGGTATCTCTTCCTATCAAGGTGATAGGATCTTTGAGCTTTGTTTCCATCAATGACAACATACAGATCCATACTGGAGCAGTGTCTCTTGCCAACAAAAACTTGGTCAATAAATGACAAGGGGAAGTAGTCTTTTTTAGTGGATTTATTTAACTTCTTGTAATCAACACATTCTCCATTTTTCTTGGGAATAATAACTAGAGGACACACCCACTAACTATCAAAAATTGGGTAAATGAACCACGCTTGAAGTAATTTTTTTATCTTTGTCTTTACTATTTCTTTGAGTGCTAGGTTAAGTCTTCTCCGAGATTGTCTAATTGGTCAGACATCTTCTATGTAAATGTGGTGGGTACAAATTATGGGATGTATTCCTCTCATATCCTTATATTCCCAAGAAAAGGTTGTGGTATGAGAAATTAGAACATCCATAAGTTTTGTTTCTTCCCCCTTTGTTAATTGGCAATTGATATTTAGGGTTTTTCCTAGAAGGACCGTGATTTGTTTGGTACTCTAATGAATGGACTAAACTATCTTATATTATATTATTAGTGTGTTTAAGGGGAAATAGTTTGGTTGTAGCATATGAAATATAGCAATATCTTATAAAATGTCTCACCATAGGGTATAATATTTGCTAAGGGACAGTGGGATGCTTCTAAAAATTCTCTCTTGGAGTCTTGGGCAAAGTCCACTATGTTTCTTTGTATGATCATATGAGGTATGTCCTCCTATGTGTCAAAATCCATGTCTTCTTCTAGTTCTTCCAAATGTTGTATGATAGTTACCATGGAAAGGGAGACACTGTTCTCTGTATTATTTGCTTCATCAATCCACACCTGACCTAAACATTTCAGAGAAAGTTTGGCTGGAGGTACATGGATATCTTTTTTATGTCAATGCCATTAGATATGACCATGTCCCCTATTTTACAATCGATTGAGGCCACAGTATTTGCCAACCATGGTCTTCCTAGGGTCAGGGGTAAGCATTCTTTTGGTTCCTTGGTTCTAATATTAAGAAATTGACAGGAAATTCCCATGACTCTATCATGACTGGTATATCTATTAGGATTCCTTTTGAAATTGCCACATATTGGCCAGCCAGTTGCAAAACCCTGGAGGTAGACTGAACACTTGTAAGATCTAGTTTTATTAACGTGTGGTCTATCATGCCATTAATTGCTACTCCTAAATCGATAGATATATTTGGTATTTCAATCCCTGTAATGAAGACTGTAATGACTGGACTACCAAGGTCACCATAATTGGGAACAAACATTTCTCCAACAAGCAAGTCAACCAATTTCCCTTCTACCTAGATGGGTTTGGAAGGGTTCTTCCTTCTGTCTTGGGTCTTAACATAGGTTAGTCTAATTAATTGGTTAAGCTTCAAAATGTCCCTAGTAGCTTGGAGAAGAGGAATTTCAATGTTTAACCATCAGATTTCTTGAAGTAATTCAAATTCAGTAAGGGGTTGGATCTCCCTAGATGGGACTTATTTTTGAGGAATGGTATATTGAATTCGATCAGGGAATGGTACCATGCTTGGAGTGTTTAGAGGATCTCTGGAGCTGATTTTTAGAGACTTTTGAGAGTTCTTTGTGAGGCATTCTTGTGGAAATAGTCTTATCTTGAGATTGTTGTTTAGGAGAATCTAATGATTCTTATTCATTAGTGATTTCAACAATCGTGGGGGGAGATGATCTTGGTAGAGATTTTTCTGATCATAACTGAAGGTTATTTAGATGAAGAGCATTCATCTCAGATATGTTTTCCTAGTCAGCCAAATTAACTACTGCACCCTGTTTATTATTATTTGGATTGGCTATAGGTTGAGCAGGAAGTAGTAGTTGGTTAACTGGTTTTGTTTGTGATTGACTTGACATACTAGCTGGGCCAGTTAACAGAGGTTGTTGTTGATTTGGGAAACATCTTTGTTGACCTGAGAATGATTGGTTATAGTTCTAGTAGGGCATCCACTATTATTGCATGTTTTATGGTCTATAATGAGGCTAAAACAGCTGAGGCTAAAGTTGGTTAGGACATGGCTGATTTGACCATTATTGATTTGGCCAGGCTTGATTTGGCCAATCTTGTGGTCCCCATTAAGGAGGGTTTGGAGTTCCACTCCATTATGCATTCCACTGGTTAGACGCCTAATTTGGAGGACCTCTATAAGAAGCCTAGTTCAGATATTAGTTATATGGGAAGTTAACAGTTTGCCTCTGCCCCATGTAATTCAATTCTTCCTCTACTTGAGAATTTTTCTTTGTTAATCTCTTTAGGATTGGAAGTTGATCACAACAAGCGATATAATGGTTTTTATCATAGATTTGACAGATCTCAGTTTTGTCTAAAGGACACTCACATGATGGGTGTTTATTCTTACATCTTAGATAGTATATGGATAGTGGTTCAGTTCTATTTTTTTCCTGAATTCCATCTAAAGTAGTGTTTAACTGAAATAAAATATCTATCTTGAAATTTGCAAATTCTTCCATGAGCTATCCTATGTCATTCTATCCTTTCAATGATCTTGTTTTCCTAATTCCATCACATGTCTTAGATTAATTCCTACAAATCTCCTCAATAATCTCCATATCTAGTTTTTTTATGTTCCCTTGTCCCATTAGGTCCAATGCTTGCTTTGACTCCTTGTCCAACCCTCTTAGAAATAAGGCTTTAGCTAGATTTTATTTTATAGGATTTCCATATCTTTGGAGGGAAAAGTTAAATATGTTTAGATAATCATCTAGGCTTTCCTCTTCTTTTTGTTTGGCTCTAAAGAGTTCTTCCCTGTGATCACTTATCTTGCAATAATCCTTGTACTTGTCAAGAAATGCAGTTTCCATTTGTTCTCATGTATGGATAGAACCTGGAATCAACCCCATAAACCATCTCATGGTAGAATCCTTTAGTGTGGAGGGAAATAATTTCAACTTCTAGTTATCTGAACCATAGTTATATGTTTGGTAAAATACCTTAAAACTTAAATAGAAATTGATTTGGATCTTTTGAAGGAATTTCCCTAAAATTTGGAAGTATTGAAGGATAAATATTCTTCACAAGAGTAATTTTATCAAGATCAATGACTATAGGGTAGGAAAATGTTCTCCCTACAGGTCTATTTAAATGATTATTATTGTTTTCCATGGTAGTTGGGTTGGGTTGTCTCTCTTGATGAATTAAACCTTCTAGGTTTTGAGTTCAAATTTCCTCTGATTCTTGATGCAAACTAGTGGTTCATTAGATATATTGTGAGATTATGTGATCTTGAGAGGATGTAGGAATGCCTAAGCTTTGTAATATTCCCAAGGTATAAGATGAGTAGTTTTCCTAATCAACACTACTCTACTCTATGTTACTATTTTCACCTATAGAGTATTTTTGGGGTTTTTGTTTAATGAACTGACCTTGTGAGTCTCTTTTCCTAACCATGCAGATGTTGTTTTAGTCCTACTCCTAAGAACTACCAACTGATTTATCCACTAACACCAGTCCCAGGAAATGATGTCAAAAATGGCAAGGGTCATTGTACACCTTACATTTGAATAGATTAATCTGTTTAAATATCAAATCCTAGGCGTGTCCATGGCTATTTGCAGTAGACCTTCCAACTAGTAGTTCTCCTAACAAACTTCAATCTTTATCTAACATGCATTTTACTCCTAATTACTTGAAAGGAAATGGACTAATTACAATCAACTAAATTGTTGTTCTTCCATTCTAATCATTGCTGAAAATAACTTGATCTAATGAAATCAAAGATTGCAATACAAAATGCTATTTTAAGTAAGGAAACTAACACCTAATGCTCTAAATAATTTATTCTAATGAAATTAAGAATCACAATAGGAAATGATATTTTGAATAAAGAAATAAAAAAACTAACCCTAGGAAATACCAGTCCTTATCCATTGGTTGGAGTGGGCCCTTGCTCCACATTCAGAGAGAGACCAATCAATCTTCAGTAATCAACAAATAGGTGAACTCCTTATATTCCATATCTTAAATCAATAGTACATTCTTACTTAAAAACACAAAAAATTGATCTCTAGTCTTTATTTCAACAAATATCTTTATCTTCTACCTATGCCACAGTTCTATATATATCAGCTAATTTCTCAACCGATAAATGTAACTACTATTATTACATCTTAACTAAAAGTCTCTATCAAAATAAAGGTTTTATTTGTTTAGTCTACATTTTATAACTATAAGGCAATCATGCAATTCTCTCAAGAGAGACATGCAACGACGTTGATTGTGTAGCTTTTGACAATGAACTATATTTTTAGGAATCATCAGTGAGAGTTAGATTATGTGGAACAAAAGATGACACTAAATCTCTAGAGTCTTTTCATGGAACTGTTGTTTTGGGGTTTTCCTCCCATTCTCGCTAGATCCATTAATTTAGGGTGAATAATGGTTGATCTATTTCGAAAGAATTCTGAAGTTCTTATATATATGTTGGAAGAATCTTTTGTCAGCCCTCAACATATCTCTGGAGTTTTGTGAACTCTACTACAAGTATCTTTGGTGCCCTGTTATGATAAAAAAATTATATTTTTGCATACCAAATGTTAGTCCAATCCTACTTCCTGAAATTCTCTATCCTAGAAATACCCTTAAGCATTACACTTATATTTTAACATAATTAAGTAAGATTTCTCAACAATTTATGTACAAATCTGGGACAAAGTGGGATTTAAGCAAGGAAAGGAAGGTACATTTGCAAAATTGGACTAGCCCTTTCTGAAGCTCATTAACTTTAATAAATTAACTATTTTCTCCCTCTTTCAATCACAATTGTTGATCTTATCTTTTAATTTGAAACATTGATTTCAAAAATAAAAAAATCTATAAATTAATCTTATTTCCTTCAAAAAATCTTCCATGAACATAAAGTAAACTTATGTTGTAGAACTCTTCAAAGAGTTTCATCTTGAGCATCTACATCTATTGGAGCATAGCCACTTTACAATGGAGTTTCATTTGGTAATATTGTTTTATTTATTTTACATATTTGTTTGAATTTCCATTTGCTTCATCTGAGGTTTGCATCTAATTTGGAAAAGAAAGCTTCTAATTAAATTTAGTTTTCTAGTTTTGATTTTTTGAATTTCATGTTCAGAGGAGGAATAGTACACATAAATAGAAAAAAGTACTCTAATACAAATCTAAAACTTCCCTACGAGTAAAAGAAGCTCAACAATCTAGAAGTGTGACTTATTCTTAATGCAAGCCAAAACAAATTGCTCCAGAAATGAAGAGAAGGACTAAAAGGCAAAAGGAATGCCCAAAAATATAAATATTTCCCTTTGGTCAATCCATTTTCTGCCAAACGAATCAAGCTAGGCATGCTTGGGAAAGAAGGATTGATTGATAGCATTGAGTCCTTTGCCACTATATGATAGAGTTGAAGGCAAGACAAAAGGTATTTAAATAGTGCAAAGCTTGGATAACATTTTTTTTCTCTTCTAGGAGAGCAAGAAAACAATCATCAATAAAGTGGCCATTGGCAAGCTGGAGATTACAGTTGCGAAGGGAAATACTATTGACCTTTTATTGGGAAACCGTATTGGCAAGAAAATAGACAAAACCTTTAGCTACAAGAACATAGAGAGCAAGAGAAAGAGGGAATCCTTGGTAGATGGATCTAAAGGGCCCAAAAGATGAGGATTGTCAACCTTTAAAAGTGAGGCAAGACAAGAAATTTAGGGCCAAATCCAAGAGCTTGAAGCATAGATAGAATGAATGGCCACTCAATACAATCATAAGACTTAGCAAAGTCAATCTTAATGAAAATGGTTTGTTGTTGAGAGTGGTGGGCCCATTCTATACCTTCCCACACAAAAATAATATTGTCCAAAATATATCTACTGTTGATGAAGCTAGTCTATCAAGGCTAAACAATAAGCTAAAGCAAATGGTGAATGCAAAGAGTAATGGCTTTGGCTATGATCTTACAAGAGGTATTCAATAAAGTGATCAATCACTTATTTTAGATTTTCGTAAGATTGTTCATCTTAGGTATGAATTTAATATTGCTTGTATATTTATTATAGCACCTAAGGATCTTGTATCAAAAGCTTTCAAGTAGACTTGAAGAAGGTTAGGTCCAACAATAATCCATATGGATTTATAAATTTTGTAAGGAAACCCATCATAGCTAAGAGCTTTGTCATTGGCTATAGAAAAATCCACTTCTCTAAAACCATCCAAGGTAAGTTTTTGGTCACATAAGGTCCACTGCATAATAGACAACCTACAAGTTACCATGCTCACACATTGCTAAAGGGATTAATCAACTTCAAATGAAGGCTCTTGAGCCTAGAAAACCCACTAGTAGTGGCAGACAAATCCTAGAAAATATCAGGAATCTCAAAGAAAAGTTTTTTGCCTTATTTGATATGTTTAATTTTCTAAGGAACCTAGAAAGTTGAAAGGGATTGAAAAATTCCTTGGAAACTTTATCCATAATTTTGAGCCAATGCAAATGAGCCTTTATTTGGGCTCCCTGAGCTATATAATTATTTGCAATTTGCTTCTATGAGCAAAGTGATGCAGAGGCATCCACACTAAAACCTTGACATACAGCATGGATGTCCGCAACCCTTCATCATCATCATCATATTTCCCTTTACACTGTCAGCATCATCATATTTACTCTGCCGACCGATATCCTCCTACAGACAAGCCTTCGACCTTTCGCATGTCAGCAGCATCATCATATCTGACTATCGGCAGCATCATCATATTCGGCAAGTGCGAACATCCTCCTGACGTTCACTGTTCACCTTACCGACAACCTCTATCTTCACTATCTTCAGCATCATGATGTTCAACATCATGTTAATCAGCAGGATATAGAACATCCGGTTCCTCCCATATATCCTGATGACGATACTCAACTCACGCACCTTTCCTCTGATGCTTACGTCACCCCGATATCCTGATGACGATTATCCTAATGACGATGACATCACATGCAGCTCCTTCAATATCCTGCTGCTCCGTAATATCCTGATGACGTATATCCTGATGATGATGACGTCATATGCAACTCCTTCAATATCCTGCTGTCGGCCAAACTTAACATTTTCGGCCCGCGATCAATCCGATCTTCTACCTTATGCCGATACGCTCCTCCTTGGCAACACCTGATGATGATCACCCTAATGCACTTTCACTTTATGCAACCGACTGCATCATGCTCATCTCCACTTATCCGGATGACGCCCGAGGTACCTGCAGGATATACGCAGAAATATCCTGATGATGCCGTTGCGAAGGATTTTCCAACCTTAGCGAATTTTCAATTCGCCGATCCTCCTGGGATGACCTGATCTACTCTCAGGGTGATCTTCCAGACTTTAACAACTAACACGACCTAGCACATACCCATGCTAGGGTTCTCAACATCTCTCGACGGCGATCCTGCACACCTGCATGCGAACAAACAAACTAAATCCTAACCTACTGTACATAACCATTCCACCAATTCGACGAATCAACCGGTGGAATGGATCAGCGGATCCATGAAACCACCAAAACAGCAAATCGATTAAACAATGGAATTCAACAGAGGATGAACACTAACAGGATCTCTTTATTGATTTCAACAGATGCTATTACAATACTCTGTCTCTCTCTCGCAAAGTCTGATCGATGATATATGCAATACCAACCGATCCTCATGCATATATAGGATCTCCTGCGAGTACTACCACTCGACTCCAAGCGGCTGGGAAATCTCTCCAGGCGGCTGGGAGATCCAACCGGACCTACAGCATAACAGCTGTCTAACAAACTATCTAAAAATAGCAAAGCATGGTCAACAAGACCTTATTACATGCATTGGTCTTACAAGACCTTCTTGGAAACATTAACAAGACTCAAAACAAACTAACTGCCTCATGGAGGCCAGCTGTCAGGTAGGTGCTCCTGCACCACAAAGTTTGACAATGCACAATTTAGAGTAGGAGAAAATAGAATTGCCTCTAGCTCAATGGTGGCACAATAGAGCTCCAAGGTGGTGGCCTCATAGGAGAATTAATTAAACATCAACTAGTGACCATATATGCATAGAAATCAAGAAATCTATTTCATAGCATCATTCCACCATTAGATGTAACAAATCCCATGAGGAGGATGTGGCTCAAGATTCTAAATGTGTTGAATATGGGCTAGATTGGAACAATGACTCAAAAAAGATGTGTTGAGGTAAAATTGCATTTTTGTAATAACTTCATTTAGGATCAAATATGTAGTATCTCATTCTATTTTGTTCTGCCTAACTATTTTTCCTAACCAATTGAAGTTGAGGTTTTCCCTATCCATATGACTTACCATTATTATTATTTAGTGTTTCCTTAATTAAGAAGAGTAGCTCTTTGTGGTATCAATAATTCAAGCAATGATAATTCTGACTTGTTATTACCTATTGGTTATTTATTTTATCATTTTAGTTGGGCTAAATTTTTTTCATATTTTTTCATATACCATAAAATGTATAGAATCACCTCAATTTTTTGACATTTAAAAAATGTTTTTTTTTTCAATCTTTATCCACAATTAAATAAGGAATCATTATTCCTTTGTTATTTAATATCTTAGAATCATTTAAAATTTACCTTGCAATTTCTTAAAGCTAATTCAAAAACTTATTACTAATAAGTTCTATGACTTGCACTTTCTCAAGTACATGTCACTTCTTTCTTTAGTTTATATATCAAGTGCACAGTAATTAATCTTTTAGTCCAAGGTGTTGAGTTTAATTGGTTATGTTATGTGGAAAGTGAGATCTAGACTAATTAATGCCTTAACCTAGGTCAATCTTTCTCCACATAGCATTAGACCACAAGCCTACAAAGACTTGGTGCTTGGATGCCATCCCAAGGGAGAGTCAAGCTATTTGGGGTTCTGTTCCTTCGTTGCAAAGAAAGATTGATCACTAATAAATTGATAAAAGATAAGTAGTACAAAACCCTAATTGATAAATCTGATGAAATACACAGATGACTGTTATAGAGATAGAAAATAGAAGTGGAACAGGAAAACACAAATAAGACAAAACCTGGTGCCAAAAGCAAAGGCAGATCTGGTAGGACTTGGTGCTAGGCACCCTAGTCCTAGGGTTTTTTCACAGATTTAACTCTATTCGACAATCCTTGTACCTGCTCTTTGTCTCATATTTCTTTTCTATTAGAAACTCCTGATTACGATATGTATACACACACAGGGTAAAAATGGTTGTGGCTATATAGGATTTTGCCTCGGTCAAACCCCTGTTTCAGTATTCCTACCTCACAAATAGCCAGATCAATAATAGAAAATAGTGTATGCTTTGAATCTTAAGTGTGTCTAAGATTATGGTGAGCAGTGACAAATAAAATCAATAAATGAAACCCTACTCAAGTGTGTTAGAGTGGATTCCTATATGCCTCAATCAATGAAATGATAATTAACCCAAGAGAGATGTATTACCCAAGAGAAAATACTTTAGATCTGCAACTTCACCTCAATGAAGTAGAGAGTGACCAAAGCTTGGAGGAAAGAATGAGTTGAAACCATACCAAATCACGATGAAGTGGTACAAGCTGATGACAAGTTAGTGATTCTAACCATTCTTCAATCCTCTTGGAGCTTTGATCAATGATAGAAAGTAAACAAATAGCGTGTAACAAGTCTTCTTCAAAATGCAGTATCAATGTTCATTCTAGCAGAGCTTTGCTATAGAAATCACATCATACCTCATAATGACAAAAACACTAGTTTAAATATGAAACCATAGGTGTAATTTAGGGCATAAGCTGATAGGTATTTTTGAATTTAAGACATGTTTAAGCACGTTCAAAAATGTCAAAATCAAGGTCACATCATCCAAAGAAAGGCTGACCTTGAGAGTTCCCCACAATCCTAAAGAAAATAGGTAGGACTCAAGCACTCGGCACCCTAGTCCTAGAGGGATCTACTGAAAAGGTAGCCACAACTTGGGGACTTAACCAATACCCAAACACTGCTCACGGTTTTGACATGTGACATCGGTAAAAGATTAGGTAACATAAACACATCTCTTGAGTTAAAAGGTAATGCCAAGGCTAGAAGTGGTCCTAAAATGGACTAGGGGAGTGAACACTAAAGAAAGTGCCAAATAGAGTGTGAAATTGTGCTTGCATCGACAGGGAGCACAATTTTCTACGCTACATTTAGCCCACACTTTAGCGGTCATGCATATGAAAGATAAAGTACATGAAAGAAAATAAGCATGTAAAGGATACCCAAAAAGATACTATAGAGGACGCAGAATGTCGCCAAGTGAGAGAATGGAGCCCCTAGTCAAGAACCTGCAAAACCCAGTGTTAGGGACCGCACCCTGCAAAACCACTTTGTTAGAATAGTGAAAACCATCATGTAGTCAAAAAGATGTATTAGTCCAAAAAATTATAAGGGGAATGAGGAGATGACCTAGAGTGAAACTCATGGGTAGATATATGCCCCCTATTTTTGCTTGCTTATATGGAGGTAGAAACAGGGTGACGCTTTCTCTACTACAAGTTTCTAAAAAGTTGATGAATATGCCAAGTAATTAGGGTCATTTTGTAAAATAACACTACAATGGAAGGCATATGAGGCAAAAGAGGGCCAAACTAGGATTCCAACATAATAGACAACATGAAAATCAGAGCTCTCAAGCCCAAGTTGTGAAGGTTTGAATGAAGGGTGCTTGAATAGAAGGGTAAGAATGTTGAAGTTTTACTATAAATAATAAGTAGGTTTTCACCATTTATTATCTCACTTGACTTTTTTATTTTCAAAGAGTTTGAGGATCTCGGGTGATCATGGGAGCAACGATGCCATGCAGATGACCATATCAACCTTCCAAGCTAGATGAGCTGAGGGGTCACATAGCGCAATGCATGGAGGCACGCGAGGTGAGTCTAAGTTTTGAATTATGCATTTGGTTTTTATCATTTTTGTGTCATTTTACGTGCCAAACTAGGCCTTGTGGGGCGCTAGAGTCCTGCCAGGGCACTAGGGTCTTGACAGGGTGCTAGTGTCCAGTCAAGGTGCTAGTGTCATAGGAAAATTTGCTAAAATTTGTAAGTTAGAACTTGATTTGGTTTCTATATTGCATGGAAGTGACATATTTTATTTTGGTGTTGATTGCAGGTGTCCCCAGCCATGTGAGAGTATTTAGGTAGTCACCTATACACATTAGTACATAGCTGTGCCGAGACTTTTACTACCGCAGAGGCTGGTCACCTGAGAGATGTAGGATTATGGTGGGTATATACGATGCCCACTATTAGATATCACTATATGATGTTAATGGAGCTCATGGAGTGGTGGGATGCAGACACCAATAGCTTCCATCTTTCAACAAAGGAGATGACGGTCACACTAGAGGATGTGTATCGTATCCTTTGACTACCTGTGCTACGTGAGACCATGAGGATCAATGAGTATCGGTTGGCAGGGTACGTCTAGGTGAGCCAAATGTACTATCTTGGCCGTACCATTCCCTTGAGTACTATAGGGCGCATTCACATAGCTTGGTTAGAGCATGGTGCTATAGTCACACCAATATTATGTCGCATCTTGATTGCTACCATTGCACTTGTGGTTACATAGGATGGGAAAGGCACACACCTTCACATAGGCCTTATTCATACTATCAGGGTGATGGAAGAGCAGAGGACTATTTATGCTTTGGGACAAAGCATGTTGGCTCACTTATACCATGATCTAGGGTGCTATGTGCATGATGAGGTGCATAGCTTGAAGACCTGCATGCTTCTCTAGGTGTGGGCATTCGAGCATATCACATGCATGTGGCCAGTGGAGTTCCCAATAGAGCCTATCTGGACATGCCCACGAGCACATGCCTACACACCAAGGAGACCATGGAGATTTGGTGATTTATTGTACTGGAGAATTAGATTTGATAGATTGGAGCCTAAGGATATCTTATGGAGACCTTACAAAGGCCTTAGAGTGTGGATGGGCCAAGCTTAGCAGCTGGTGAGGATGTAGAGAGATTGAATTCTAGCTAATTACTTTGATCATATCATCATGCCCTTTTACTATGATCGAGTGACAAGGCAGTTTGGTCTTGTGTAGAGAGTTCCTACTGCTTGACTAACTTATGTGCATTCAGCTCATAGTGCAGTGAGGCCGGGGGATGAGGCCATACCTACCATTTTGATGTTGCTTTGATTGATTCTAATGATGAGGTAGAGGATGTAGGTCCCATGTCTGAAGTTGATGATAAGGGTGTGAGCCTAACATACATGACTTGGTGGAGCACAACTCAACTCACTCCTCTATTTCCAAAAGACCATCCCACTGACGATCCTAAGCCTTGGACAAATTGAGGGGATGAGTCATGGGAGGAGGATAGAGATGATGATGATGATATTGGTGATGAGATGAGGAGGTTCAGCCAGTGCCGATAGTAAGAGGGAGGTGGCGACAGGGAGAGAAGGATGATGATGTCGTCAAGGAGAGACCTAGGGCTCAACCTCATGCATCACAATTGCAACCTTCTACAGGTAGAGTGTAGAGTTAGTATGAGCATGGGGAGTCGAGCAATGCTACCGATACAGTGCCCCTAGCAGCACCAATGACTACAGTAGCAGCTGGCCCTCTAGTTAATCTTGACTGGCAGGCTAGTGATCCAGGTGAGAAGTTTACATTTGTGTGTTGATTTGAAATTGAGTAGAATATTAGATGTTGTACTTGATTTTTATTTATTTGATGTACAGGATAAGAGTTTTGATACAATTTTGTTTCTATTTTGTAGTTGATACACGGGCCTGGCTCAACTTTGTGGGTTGATTCATAACAAAGATGGTACCCACCATGCAAACTCAATAGCTAATGCGGGCTAGCTATAGGCTACAATAGACTGTAGGGCAACATGTGGATGTGTTCGAGCTTGTTGCATAGTTGAGAGTAGCTTATGAGGAGTGTTAGTGTAGGAATAATAACACTATTACTTATTATTTAAATACGTAATTATGTGTATATTCCCCACATGGATTTAAGCCACCTTAGATGGTTAGGTGTCTACTTGGAGAGTCCAATACAACTCTCCAAGCCACTTGTCGACCCTCTTTCTTCCACATCTAGTCGAGTGTTGAAGTTGACTCCTAAGTCGACTCAACCTCTCTACCCTATATGTACAACTACCTTGTTCATAATCAAATTACTCCAATTCATAATCAGCAATGCGTTAGTCGATCTTGTTTCTAACATGGTATCAAAGCTATGCTAATTTCTTGCTGGTTCGATTGGAAGCAAAAATCTCCTATTTGACATAATGTTTTTGTAAAAAATGCAATTTTTTTTAGAAATTTGATATTTTGCAAGTTTTCGTTCATAGATTTTTTGTTGAAAATGCAATTTTTTTTGCAAAATCAACATTTTGCAGGCCTCTGTTTGTGGTTTTGGCAAAATTTTCCACACGGTGATCATTTTTTGGCCTCTTAGCCTCTATCTTTCTATTGTATGAGTTTTTTTAAGATCTTTGCCCCTTTGCCTACTCTCATGGATGAATCGACATTGTTGATAGTTTGGTTGAGATCCCTGGTTCACGTTTTGGAGGTTTGCTAAAAGCTTTGAAAGCTCACGACATTCTACCTCTTTGGCTATGGGTTTCACTAGTTATTTGGCTTCATTCTCCTTTTGGTGGTGTTTGGACCTTGTACCATCACTCACCTCATTTCTTGACCCAGTTTCAAGATCTCTGCAAACATGATGGCTCCAATCGATGGCCCTTTCAGCCCTGTTTTGGGCACTGTCTATCTTTTGGGCATAGTTGATCTACATTGTAGAATGGAAGGCCAACCTTTCAATAAGGAGGCCATTTTGTATCAAGAGGGGGCCGTCAATTTATTTGAGGAAGTTGATTTGGATTGTTTTGGTTGAGGCTACCATTGTTTGCTTTTTACAAATCACTGAGGGTTTCAATGTATTTAGCTTTTTGCCACATCAAAATCTTTGTAACATCTTTGTAAATACTTGCCATGTTTACACCACAACTTCAGACTAGCCATGATTATTGTGTGCAGTTGGAGGTGTTGCTTCACCAGATTCTACCATTTCATAGTGTTTGGGTGATGGCTCTGGGTAGCCCCAATGAGGCTTCCCTACGTAGTATAGTTGATTTGTATAACAATTCAAGACTCTTCTTTGTCGGCTCCACTTATGATTTCAAGTACTTTGGCCAATTTGACTTAGGATTTCGGTGGCCACCATTGGCAAGGTATCTTTGTTCAAACTGTCACCCCATTTGGAAGGTTTGTTGTGGTTTGTTGTTTTGTTCATGTCACAGGTCACAAATTGATTTCCATTGGATGCTTTGAAGCATCTTCACATGGCCTCCATGTGTTTTGGTTTTCTAATTTTTTGTTAACATTTAATGTTAAATATGTGACATTTGTTAACCTACATGTACCCACAACTTCATTGTAACCTTAATTACAAATGCTAACTTCTAGCAATAAATGTAATAGTTAGTGGTTAGTTAACCACCAAAACTGACAATTTAAGCCTTGAAGGTTGTAACCACCAAAACATGCTAACTCTTAGAAGTTAGTTAACTTCCCAAACCAAAGTTAATTACTAGCATCATATTTAAATCTAACAACTAACATTTGTTCTCTCAAACAAATATATCATCCCGCTCTACAACATTCCTACCTGGACTCCATTTGAACCTACTTAGCTCATGGTGGCCATCAGCCCTAGGGGCCCCCCTGCCCCCCTCTGGGCCCTCAGGTGGAACTTGCTAATGTTTCTACTGCCTCTGTCAGTACTCATGAGCATAAATCTCCAGTCTCAGGGTTGGATCCCAAGGCTTGGAAACAAGCACTGCTAGGGGAGACTAGCAGGTCAGTTGAAGATTCTGCTATCCCAGTGCAGTCAAAATCTATGAACAGAATGGACTTACAGATCCCAGATCTGATGATGGATAAAATAACCTCAGCCTTGGAATTATCTTTAGTGGGTAAGTTCCAAGCCTTAAGGCCCAACATCGACATGGTTCACCGATGGGTGGCCAAGCGTGATTACAAGTGCTATGACAGGTGGCCTCTTCCTTTTTAAGTTCACTACCAGAGAGGACTTGGTAGCGACTTTGGCGGGTGGCCCCTGGCTGTATGGCAAACACAACCTCTATTTAGGGTGCTGGAAACTAGGGTTTGATGCAGCTATGGAACTCGGTAGGTTGGCCCTGGTTTGGGTTAGGCTACCTGGACTTCCTCTGGAGTTCTGGGATGAGAAGATCTTCACATGGATAGGGAACTCTTTTGGGCATTTCATCGCCCTGGACAACACCACTAAGCATAAAACCAGGTTAGTTTTTGCTAGATTCTATGTTAGTGTAGATATCCATAAATATCTACCTAATACTGTTAAATTAAAGTCTAAGTATGGTAGCTGGGAGCAACACCTGGTGTATGAGAATGCTACCACTTTTTGCCAAAATTGCTCCAAGAAAGGGCACCTAATAAATGAATGAAAAAACCTAAGGAAGAAAAAAGATAAAGAGATCTCTGAGGAGGAGAATATTGTGTAGGAATACCCATTCAAAGATGACTTTCTTGATATCATCAAGTCCCCTCTCCTGACAAAGCAACTAGAAAGGGCCCAAACACAGGGAGACCCTGAAGCTGATCAACGAGCATCAACCACTAAGGCCTCACCACTTCCTTTGCCTCAGATTTAGAGGGATCCTGAACCTGAATCAACTCAGTAGAGGGGGACTGTAATGGGTTTGGTAGAGACAGAAGAAGTGGAGATCCTAACCCCCAGTGAGAAGGCTCCCAAGCCTTAGATTGCTAGTTTAGGTACTAAGGTGTCTGAAGGAGGATAGACAACAAGTTTAGGTACTAAGGTGTCTGAAGGAGGACAAACAACAAGTTCAGGTACTAAGGTGTCTAAAGGAGGATAGACAATAGTATTGGCAAGCACAAAGAAATTTATTCTATCACCCACCAGGGTTTTATCTCCTGGGGCTGGTCCTAGTAACTAGGATGGTTGGGTAACACCAAAAAAGAAGGGGAAAGGCCATTAGAAGAAGTCTGCTAATGTGGGGACAGAGGGAAAGATAGGTAGACTATCCCAAAGAGAAACCAAAAATAGAGAAGCAACCAAGGAAATAGCCATTGGGAGACAAAGCACCCTCGAGGCTATCTCCAAAAGACCATGTAAATGAAGGTCCTCTCATGGAATGTGAGGGGGCTAAATAGTCCTCAGAAATAGTTCATGGTTAAGAACTATAGTTTTGACAATAAGGTGGATATCATCCTTCTCCAAGAAGTTAAGATGTCTAAAGATAACTTTAAAAAGATAGCTAATAATATCTGGCCTATGGATCACTACATTATCAGCCCTTCTATTGGGGTGTCAGAGGGCATTGTTACTATGTGGAACAAATATAACATCTCGGGTTGTTACTGTTTGCATAGCAAAAATAGTTTGGAAGTGAAATGCACTATGAATAAGAGAACATGCAAGCTAATCGATATCTATGCCCCCAACACCAAGAACACTAGAAAGGACCTTTGGGATGGCTTAATCCCAAAACTTAATGCTAAGAGAAGGACTAAGTAGATGCTGGGGGGAGATTTCAATACCCCACCTTTCCCTTCAGAAAAATTTGGAGGCATCACGGACTACTCGGACAACATGGTGGACTTGGCAAACTTCCTCAATCAGACATGGCTTATGGAGACTAGCTGATTTAGGTGAAGCTAGATAGAATGCTCATCTCTTCTAATTGGGACATGGTACAAAATTCTATTCTTACTACCCTCCCTTGTACAGTCTCTAACCACAATGCCCTCCTCCTTTCCTGGATTGATGGTGATCCTAAGGGGCCTCTCCCATTCAGATATGAAATTATGTGGGCCTCCCACCTAGATTTTAGGGACTGCATTACTGACTGGTGGAGTATCCCAGTGCATGGATCTCCTATGTTTAGACTCACCCAAAAACTTACTCATGTCAAGCACAAAGTTAAATGAAGGGACAAATTTTGCTTTGGGAATGTGATGAACTAGAAAAAGCACATTACTGATAGCTTAATGGAAGTGCAAGACAACATGGCCAAGGGAGATGTGAGTGAGGATACTTTCAATAGGGAAGAGTCTCTACTCAAAAACCTTAAGGATATAATTAGTAAAGAAGAGATCTTCTGGAAATAGAAGTCTAGAGTTCAATGGCTGAAGGAGGGAGATAGGAACACTACTTTATTTCATCAGTCAGCCATGAAGCATAGAAAGAGAAACAAAATCACCAAGCTACTTGATGAAAACAAGAGGGAAATTCTTGAAGTGAGGAATTGGGAAGCCTTGCCTCCAACTACTTTAGAAACTTTCTGGCAGAGCACTAAAACAATCCTGATACAGGTAGGAAAGATAAGTTGCTTGACAATATTGCCTCTATCCTCTCAGAGGAAGATGAGTATATAATTCTTAAGCCTATTACTGAGGAGGAAGTTAGGGCGGTTGTGTTCTCTATGGGGGCCTTCAAATCTCCTGACCTTTTTCCAAGATTTCTGGGAGATTGTGGGTTATGATGTCACTACTATTGTCAGGGACTTTTTCAGGACCGGCAAAATTCTTAAGCAGATCAACGCTACTTTCTTTGCGCTTATCCCCAAGAAGAGCATCACAAAGTCCATGGATGATTTCTGCCCTATTAGCCTATCTAACACCATTTATAAGATTATCATGAAGACTTTGGTCCTTTGACTCCAACCGCTACTGGATAACCTTATATCTGATTGCCAAAAAGGCTTTATCCCAGATAGATAGATTATGGATTCTGCAATATCCACCCATGAGGTCATTCACTCGATGGATAGAAGTAACATTCCAAGCATGGCTCTTAAACTGGATATATCTAAAGCCTATGACAGAATCTCCTTGGATTTCCTGTTCAAGGTCCTTAGGAAGTTTGGGTTTCAAGACAGAATGATTACCTTGTTGAGGGAATCTGCTACCACTATCAAGTACTTGGTTCTGGTCAATGGCACTCCTCAGGGGTTCTTTAATGTAGGAAGGGGTATCAGATAGGGGGATCCCCTTTCACCCTACCTTTTTATCATTATGGCAGAGGTCCTGGGTAGAAACATCCTTTCCCACCTAGATAACCATAATCTCAGGGGTGTGAAAGCTGCATCCACCATGAGACCATCAACTCTCCAATAGTTTGTTGATGATACTATGCTCTTTGGGGTGGCTTCAATGGTGGAGGCCAAAAGATGGAAAAATCTGTTGAATACCTATGTGAAAGTTTTTGGCTAGTGCATTAATTATGAAAAGAGTAATGTGTTCTTTTTGAATACTGATATGGAGCTACAAGACAAGGTGAGAAACATCCTGGAATGTAATAAGGCCAATCTCCTGGCTACCTACCCGGGTCTACCCCTCACGGTCAAGGCAGTGACCTTGGCTTACTAGAACACTATTCTGGAAAGAATCCAAAAGAAGATGGAGGGCTGGAAAGGAAAACTTCTTAGCCAAGCGGGCAAACATCAACTCTTGAAGGCCTCCCTGTAGGGTATCCCCACTTATTTTCTCACCCTCTTTAAAATTCCTAGATGCATGGTGGAAAAATTGGAGAAGATTCAGAAAACCTTCCTCTGGACTGGGGTTGAGGAAAAAAAGAGGATCTCACTAGTTGGATGGGATAAAGTTTGTCAGCCCAAATTGCAAGGGAGATTGGGAATAAAAAAAATCTAGGTGATGAATAAAGCCTTACTGGCCAAGATTGGGTGGACCTTCCTTAAGGAGGAGAAAGACTGGGTGTTGATTATAAAAGCCAAATACCTGCAAAATGGGGAAAAGTTAGGGCTTATTGATAGAGAGAGACTTCCTAAAGGCTCTATTATCTGGAACAAAATGATCAAAACCAGAAGCACACTGTCTCAAGGCATCAAATGGAAGATGGGTAAGGGAGACAAAATTAGGTTCTGAGAGGACAATTGGCTCTGGGAGGGACCCTTGTCTAACCAGAAGAATTACATTACTAAGGAAAGAGGTGTTAACCATTTTGGGAGCTTGGTCAACAATTACATCAATGGCCAAATCCACAGCCAAAGGAGTTGGAAGAACCTCTCTGATTGTTGGAACAACAATTAGCTTGAGAAATAGGAGTGTCTGGCTTTGTAAGTGGAGTTGAACAAGTTTAGAATTCCTATATTTCCTAGGGAAGATGAAATGCTCTGGGGATAGGATCAAAAGGGGATTTTCTCGGTCAAATCAACTTACAATCTGCTGACCAACAGCGGACAGGTGAACTAGTTTTGGAAGAGTGTCTAGAATAACAAGGTGATCCCTAAAATTAACTTCTTCTGGTGGTCTGTAGCAGATAATAAAATCCTTAATACTGATAACCTTAATAAAAGGGGTTTCCAATTGGTCAATGGACATGTTCTATGTTTGAAAGAAGAAGAGTCCATCTAGAACCTTCTTTTCCATTGTGATTTTTTGAAAGAGATATGGGGTAAAACTATAGAGAAACTTAACTTGGAATGGGTCTTCCTTGAAAACTTCAAAGATTTCACCCAAAGCTAGCTTACTCCTTTCTCACACCCTAGGATTAGGGAGCTTTGGAGACAAATTCCCCCACACTTGGGGTGGAGTGTGTGGAAGGAAAGGAACAATAGAATATTCAGAGAGAAAGTTAAAAATGCTAATGAGGTCTTCTACTCCTTTAGCAAGTTGGTCTCTGAGAACACATCCTCCAGAACTCTCCAAGTGACTAAGGAACCCCCTACTCAGGTGGAACTTCTGATTGCCAAGAACTGGGGTCTAACAACAGATATGACCAAGATTGACAATACCAGAAAGATGGAGACAGGCATGCCTGCCGATGGTATCAAACACAAGAAAATGAGAAAAGTTTCTGATCCAGAAGGTATGGCTTTATTCTTGAAGAAAGGTGAGGTCTTACACAATCTGCAGGGAGGAGGGTTTGATAGACAAATGCTACCAAAACCTTGGGACGAAGTGTGCCACATGATCATTAAATACTTCACTCTTGAAGGTAGATTCTGACACCTTTTTCACTATCATTTCGCTCTATTAAACCATTTATGTAATAGCAAGTTGATTAGTTTTCCTTTTTACTTGCTGTCATCTATGGAAGCTAGTATTGTGTCTGCAATTGAACAACATGCCATCGACCCTAGCAAGCCCCTCATCCCACTCCATCAGGGGCTCATTTTTAGGCTTTATAAATTTCATTTGGCCCTCTATCCCCCTAAGGTCCTCACGGCTAGTCGTGTTGACCCTCCTTTGCCAACCTGTTCAAATCCTGATAAGGTTAGCCCTGTGATAATTACAGAAATCACCCCAGAGAAATATACCCAATCCCTCAAGTTTGGGAAGAAGAAATTTACCACTAGTAAAAGGCTCGAGCCTAAGACTACTGACTAGATTCCTAAGACCATTTCCAAGATATCTACCAAAAGAAAGATTATCTCTGGCGATTCCTCCCATGAGACCCCGCAAAAGAAGATTAGGGTGAGTTTAGAGGGGGTAGTATCTTGGATAGCGGGGATAAGGCCAAAAATGAATCTTAGGAGGTGGAGGATGTTAGCTCCAAGGAAGGTGATAAAAGGAGTGATAGTATCAAAGATGAGGAGTTTACCATGCCTAAAGGTAAACCCCGGGTGCCGTCGACCAAAAGGTCGACGAGGCTTGCTGCTAAGCCTTATCCTATTCCCCAAAAGAAGGTGGTTGCTGAGTTGACAGAGGAAGTGGCAGACTTGAGAGGTGTGGACATTACTGGTGATAAAAACAACAAAGATGAGATGGTGGTGGGAGAGGTTGATCTGATGGATGTGGACAATTCTGGCAACAAGGATAACAAAGATGAGATGGTGGAGGTTGAGGCTGATGATAGCCCTAGTAACTTTCCCAAGCTTAATGTCTGGGGGTCTGACTTTGAGAGCTCTAAAAAAGTGGTGTAGGATACTAGAAAGAAGTAAAGGGGTGGTAAGAAAACCATCAAGGATAAGGAGATGGAAGCCCTCTTTGACAGACTATCCAAGCTGGAGAGGAAGTTCAAGATTCTGGCAAGGTTCACATCAAAAGTCATGCACCAGTCAACAACCACTCTTGCAGTCCTACAGAACATTGAACTTAGCAAACACGAGATGAAAGATAAAGAGCTCAAGGAGTATGAATATCTTTACCAATTCTTGACCGAAGATTCAGAGCAGTTCAATCAGCCTTAGGGGATTTTTCTATGCTTTCTGTTGTTTGTTTGCTATTGGTCCTCTATTTTTTGGTCTGTGGTTTTTTGGCTATTCCTTTTTGCCTGGGTCTGTATCTTTTTGATGGATCTATAGTGCACCTTTATGGCTGATGTGTAATGGGATCGGCACCCTTTTTTGCCGCTTACTTTATCAAAAACAATTAATGGTCAAAAAACCACAAAAATTAACATTTCATGCTAAGCAATCATCCATAAAGTTGCATTTTCTAAATTTTTTTTGCCTTGAGAGACCCTAATCTTGCATAGATTTGTGCAAAGAGGGCATTTTTTTCATTTTTCCATAACTTTCACTCACGGAGGTGAAATTGGGCATATTTATAGTTGACATGAAGCTAGTTTAGGCACTAACAAAGCTGTGTCAAGATGATTTTGGAATTGTCCCATTTTTATCAAAAAAATTTCCTTCTTTATACAACTAGTTAAACAACTCGAAAAACAATTGTATCTTTTGATTGTCAACTCAAAATTGAGTGCCATTTTTTTAGAAAGTGTAATCTATTGGAAACGATTTTGCACTATCATTATAAAGTGCCATTTTTTTCCCAATTAGCCTTGTTTAATGCACTATCATTATAAAGTGCCAAATTCAAGGGGGGATAAAAATATTGAGTCACATGGAAGTTTCTCAAACAACAAAATAATATTGGGATAAAAATATTGAATTATGGGGGGGTTTATAGAGTTGTGTCAAGTGCATTTCAGAGTTGTGCCAAGAGCACTTCCATAGAGATATGTCAAGTACACTACCACTACCCCTTCATCATTCTTCAACATTCTGCATTGTATTGAGATGTGTCACGAACACTTCTAATACAACTTCATTATCACCTAATGCTACATGTTCATCCAGAGTTGATTCTTAGAGGACTTCTAGAGATTCATCACGGTAGAAGATTGAAATTAGTTTCCTTGCTTCTACAGATTTCAGAGTTGCTTCATAGTAGGCTTCCACAAAATCTTTAAAGTAGGAATTCACATTGGATTTGAATTGTATCCATATGGCATGCAATCAACATTCCACACATGGATCTTGCAAATAATGTAAGACTATTAATTTTAGTTGTATTGTGTCAAGTGCACTTCCATCGAGTCATGTCAAGTACACTTTCTTTGTTTCTCATTTTTGGAGGAAAGTTTTTTCCCACAGGGTTTTCTTTCTTTCTATGCTTTATGAGAGATGCATTTGTACATGGGTACCTAATCAGGCCTAGTTGCCAGGACCCATCTTTATTATGCCCACCTAAGCTATGCTTAAGGGGGGTGTTAGTGTAGGAATATTAACACTAGTACTTATTATTTAAATAAGTAATTATGTGTATATACCACACATGGCTTTAATCCACCTTATGTGGTTAGGTGTCTACTTGGAGATTCCAATACAACTTTCCAAGCCACTTATCGACACTCTTTCTTCCATCTCTAGCTGAGTGTTGAAGTTGACTCCTAAGTCGACTCAACCTCTCTACCCTATAAGTACAACTACCTTGTTCATAAACAAATTACTCCAATTCGTAATCAACATTGCGTTAGTTGATCTTGTTTCTAACATCGAGGTGGCACGAGATACCTTTGAGATATAGCTAGGTTAGAGTCTAGGTGGACCTTCAGGTAGCTAGGGAAGAACCAGTGCCTGCGATGGACCATCCACTTGTGAGAGCTCTACAGGGGGAGGTGGACTGGTTGCGAGTCAAGAGGGATCAACTACAATAGCTATATTCAGATGCTTAGGTGGGGGTAGTGGAGTTTAGGGGTGAGATCAGGGGCCTGTAGATGCAGAGTGTATCTAAAAGTCACTCATGATTTGTAGCCTCTCATTGATATCCATCCGTTACCCAACCATGATTAGGTCCCGAGGAGTCAGGTAGCCACGGTCCTACAGATTGATGAGACTTGTTGTATATTGTTAATGTATAATTATGACACATCACATTTTGTTGTAGTGGTGATAATGTATCAAAATTTTTGTATATATATATGAGCATTTTGATGCTTTTGATTTATTATGTTTTGTCTATGTGATGATGATGATTTAATTAGATGTCATTTGTGATCTTATTGAAACAATGCTATGGATTGTTTAATAAAATGTGACAAAGATCTAATTAAATGTGGTAAATTTCCACATATGTGACAATTAAATTCAATTGTGATCTAAATAAACAACCTAATAAGATTGTTTAGTAAATATGACAATGATTTAATTGATACATGTATTGATGAGACCTTGTTTTCTAGATGAGTCCTGTGATCTAATTAAACAACTTGTTAAAGTAGCTTAATTAATCACAACAATGACTGCATAATGCATACACATGTCAAATTAATTGCAATTTTGATCTAAGTAAACAATGTGATAACATTGTTTAATTAAATACTACAATGATCTAATTAACACGGTGTATGAATTAACTAAATGTATGCTAACAATAAGTAATTCTCAATACTAAGACAATTACCTTTATAATTCAAGACAACTACATGTTTGTCATGAATGAAGCAACATATATCAAATAGGTAAGCAATATTGACTATCTAACATGATGTGCTTTAGATAAGTGCTAACATAACATTCAAAATTGAAATGATGTAATGAAATTTTTAAGTCTAGGAAAGAAAATTAAGATTAGCATCTACGTAAGTGAATAACATTAATAGGTTCTTTGAGAGGTGTACCATTCATTGTCAACAATCTATATACACCTGTTCCAAAGACTTTGGTGATGACGTAAGGTCCCAACCAGTTCAGGCTGAACTTCCCTTTTTCGCTAGGAGAAGCATTTACATTGCGTTGATTTTCATGGAGCATCAAATCACTGACTGCGAATGAGCGATGGATGACATGCTTATTGTAGTTGTGTTGGATGTTCTTTTGATAAGCTTGGAGATGTTTGAGAATGTTTATGTGCTGTTCATAGAGCATCTCAAGCTCTTGAAGTCTTTGTTCTCTGTAAGAATTTTCATCAAGAATGCCATTGAGAGAAACTCGCAATGAAGGAATCTCTAATTCCAAAGGCATAAGCGCATCAACACCATACACAAGGTTGTACAGGGTGGTACCCGTAGCTATACAAAAACTTGTTTGGTAAGCCCATAATGCATAGGAAAGTTGAGTGGTACAATCTTTACCATGTTTATTAATAGTTTTTTGAAGGATTTATTCAATTGTTTTATTAGAAGCTTCTGCTTGGCTATTTGATTGAGGATAATACAACATAGAGAAGCAATGTTGAATACAAAATTTCTTGAGGAACTTCTTCAATTCTTTGTTCTTAAATGATGAACCATTATTAGAAACCAAAATGGAAAGAAGACTGAATTGAAATGATGTTATCAAGAAGAAAGTGATAGATTGACTTTACCAGTTGTGGATCAGAGTGGAACCACTTAGACCCATTTCGTGAAGTAGTTAGTAGCTGTGATGATGAAAGTATGTCCTTTAGAAGAAGGAAGAGATTTTTTTTCAACAATATGCAATCCCCACATGGAAAATGGCCAAGGCGATACCTAGGCATGAAGTTCTTGGGCAGAAGCTCGAATGAGATTGTTATATTGTTGACACTGAGGGTACTATTTGACAAAAGCGAAAGAATCTTGTTCCATAGTTTTCCAATAGTAACCCATGCAAAGCAATTTTTGAACCAAAGATTGATTGCCAAAAGGCCCCCATAGGAACCTGAATGTGCCTCCTCCAGGGCAACAGGGATCTCTAATTTGTTTAGATAATAGAGAAGAAGGCCATTGTATGCTCTACGATAAAGAATATTAGATAGAATTATGTACTACAAGCTTGTGAATACGAGTTTGAGCACTTCTAGATGAAGGATTAGGAAGGGTACCATCACATAGATATTAGAATATATGGAATTACTATTCATTAGAATCAATGTTATAACATAAAGTAATATGAAAAGAATCTTCAGATATAGATGGTGAAGTAAGATTATGAATAGTGAATTGATAGTCCACAAATGAATCATCAAGAGATATAAGGGAGGCAGTGCTCACCATTGAATTTGCATATCGATTGTCTTTCCATGGAATTGTATCGATTGTGAAAGAGGAGAAACTTTTCAAAAGTGATAAGGCCAAGTCATGATACTGAGATAACTTATCTTGCTTCGCTTGATAAGATCCAGTGACTTGTCTTATGATTAATTGAGAATCACCAAATATATGAAGATGTTGAATATTGAGAGATAAGGTAGAATGCAAGCCAACAATAAGGGCTTCGCAGTACTCTGTAATGTTGTTGGTACATAGAAAGTTGAGACGGTAAGATAGGGGAATTAGCTTACCTGAAGGGGGTACTAGTATGACACCACTAGAACTATCAAATAATAAGTCCCACATTTGATCAATATTAATCTGACAAAATTCCAAGAGCATTTGGGTGGCATCTACGAGGCTGAAACAAGAAAATATTGAAAATATAATTTTTTAGTATTTTCTACATCTCAGTAAATCACATTTTCGGAGGCCTTTGGAGCGGAATTAGGCCTCAAGACTTTCATCGATTACTTAGGATGATAGCTGTAGGAAGGGTCCGAAGAAACTCAAACTAGTTCTCTTGGAGATCTTTCCAACAATTCAAAAAAGTCCAAATTCTAACCAAATGGCTAGGAGTTATGACCTTGCCAAGTTGGGGAACCCAAATTTCATAATTTTTCTGAAAATTTGAATTTTGTGAATAGTTTTATCACCTTCCAATTGTTCATTTTGAATTCCAAGGATAAGATGACCTTTCATATTTTGTACAAATGTATATATTTTGAATTGGAAGTGAATAAAGCAATTTTGCGGGCAATATACAGTTCCCAACGAGTTTGCCTACTTGCATAAACTCCTTCATACATTGTTTATATGTGTATTACAATACTACAGGCCCAATGCTAGGTATTGTCCAGATAAAATATCTAAGGGAAGGACATGATCATTAGGGAATGAGTCTTGATTTGGAAGAGAAAATGGTGAAGGAGTGTCGGCTAAATGGTCGGTTAACACTTGACCCTTAATTGCCTTTTGAGAGACAAATTTAAGATCAAATTATGTTAACATTACCCATTTGGCCAAATGTCCTGAAAGGTCTGTTTTAGAGAAGAGATGTTTCAAAGGATCAAATTATACAATGATGTGTTTGAACATTTAGAAGATAGTGTCTCAACTTATGTACTGTAAGCACAAGAGCTAGACATTGTTTTTCAATCGTAGAATACAAACTTCATAATTGAGCAAAGTTTGACTGATGTAATATACAATGCATTCTTTTCCATCATCATCATGTTGTGCCAATAGTTCTACAATAACATTAGATGAAGCAAAAGTGTAGAGAAGGAAATGATGTCCACATACAAATAGATATAAAATAGGAGGATTGGCCAAATAGCTTTTTAAATCGTCAAAAGCCCTTTGGCAATTTGTATTCCAGTTGAAATGAGAATCCTTTTTAAGAAGCTAAGTGAAAGGGAGAATTCGATCTACTAGTTGTGATACAAACCGACACATAGCCTGCATCTTTCCCTGTAGACTATGAAGTTGAGAAACATTTTTTGGAGGTGGCATGTTGACGAAAGTGTCAATCTTCTTTATATCCACCTCAAAACCATGATGCAAAACAATAAACCCCAATAGCTTGCTACTATCAATGCCAAAGATGCATTTATGAGGATTTAAGTGCATGTTATATTTTTGAATACGTTCAAAGATTTGGCAAAGGATTTTGATGTGATCCTGACACAAGATGGACTTGGCTGGAATGTCATCGACATAGTCCTCTAAAATATTGTGAATGAAATCATGAATGATGAGTGTCATAGCATGTTGGTAGGTCGCACTATCATTCTTAAGTCCAAACAACATGGCCACCCAATAAAAGGTTTCCCAAGGTGTGATAAAAGTCATTTTTTATTGATCTTGAGGATTGATGAATATTTGGTTGTATCCAAATAAGCCATCCATGAAGGAGAGTAATTCATGGCTAGTAGTGGAATCAATGATCATGTTGCTGTTAGGAAGAGGAAAGTCATCTTTTAGAGAAGCTTTGTTGAGATTACGAAAATCAATACATATCCAAATATGGTTGTTGGGTTTAGTGATAGCGACGATATTGATATCCAAGGGGAATAGTCAATAGGGCAGATAAAGCCAACTTGTAGAATCTTTTCAATCTGAGCCTTAACCAACAATGCCACATTAGGATTCATTCTTTGGATATTTTGTTTTATGGTCTTGGCATCAAGATGCAACACAATATTGTGGGTAGCAACTTGTGGATCGATGCCAGGCATATCTGAATATGTCCAAGAAAATAAATCTAAAAATTCATGTAGAAGAGAAGAATGTTCACGTTGTTCGTTAGAATTAAGACATTTTCTGATTGGGATAACTTTCTTAGGATTAGCCAGGTCCATCAAGACATCGACAATATCTCCAACAAGGAGGGTACTGTGGTCTAGGACATCAGACAAATGATGAGATTCCTGAAGCATCTCCTAAGATGCCGAGGTATCATTTGATAAATATGTGACTTTCCCAAAGTATGCCTCAACATTTAAATAATAGGGAAATCTGTGACCATGATGGTAACAAGGCATATGCTCATAGAATCCAAGGAATTCAACCAAAGCTTCATCCATTGGGAAAATATCTAAAGAAGGTATGCCAACAGTCTAATTTATGTCTACTAAATTAGGATGAGTAAGATTAAGTGATGTAGAAGAATTTTGAGTTGCAATTATTATGTTTACATTGAGATAAGGATGACGGGAAACTTTGGTGGGCTTCAAAGGGCAGTACCCAAGACTGAACAAAGAACCATGTGGATTAGGTTCTAAGGGAATCTTGATACCTTGTGTTTTTAAACCACAACCATTGCTTCTTTATCCAATCTGAGATATGATCTGGAAACCCTGACCATAATGGCATGCCATTTTTGTAGGAGATGATAGGTCACCGTTAATGGCATAATCAATAGTATAAGTATAATTGGCATAATTTGTTGAAGTAGGAGTTGGAATAATGAGTTTAGGTATTTCGAAAGAAGAAAAAGTCTGTTTAGTGGAAGCCAAAGCCACCTTTAGGGTTTCAGAATTTTGCGGTGAGATTTTATACTTGCCAATAAAGGAGTGTGTAAAATCTAATGAATCCCAATCATCACCGAAGAACTCAATCGAAGGCGATAGACCATATTGATCAGTGCTATCGATAGCAACATGGGATAATGGATTATCTTTTGTTGAAGATGGAATCAAAGTACTAAGAGATTTTGAAACAAGAGTATGAGATTCGACTTCTATGTGTAAGCAACTTTCCAGATTTGGATCAACCTCAACTATATAGAGTTTGTTATTATAAGTGAACTTTAATGTGCGATGAAGAGTAGACAAGATTGACCCATGGCATGAATTCAAAATCTACCAAGAAGAAGATTATATGAAAGAGCATTAGGCATGACATGGATAAGTGTAGGCAAGGTCACAAGTCCAACCTTAACAAGTAGTGTGATTGTACCTACTGATCATCTACCAACGTTATCAAAGCCATGAATAGAGAGAGTATCAGGTTTAACAAGAGATGTATCTACACTAATTTTGCATAATAGGTTTATTCTACAAATAATGAGAGCTGATCCATTATCGATCAGAGTACGCTTTATTCCATTTTTATTGATGATGACTAGAATCATGAGTGCATCATTTTGGTTTTGAACTTCAACAGGAGGTAACTCATGTTATTGAAAGATAATATCAAGATTCATCACATGCATACAATCAAACAAGGATTTTACATCATTTAGTCTAACAGAAGGTGGGACAATCACCTTTTGTAGAGCTTCCTAGAGAAATCCATGATATACAAGCAAGTTTTGTATTAACTCTCAGAGTGAGATCTTAGCCAGAGTAGCATGAAGCTACTCAACAAGATCATATTCTCTATTAGTATGTTGAGAAAGATGAGGTGGTGGAGGAAGAAGAGGTTGAGAAGATGGAAGAGAAGCATACTCATCCATTTTGAGAGTATACTCATGTTCTTCTAGCCCACATATTCTCTCAAGGAGGCATCACATCCCATCTTGTCATCGTTCCTCCTCATCACTCATCTAAGTGGCTGGGGCATCCCTTTCCATATCCTATCTTCTTTGAAATGATGTTACTTCTTTTAGTCACAACATCATCTCAAAGAGGGGCAAAATGTAGACACTTAAAATCAACTATATCGTTTCATCAACTTTCCTAATATCACCTAGGTACCCACCTTGCAACACTTTTATCCTAGAACCTTTTCATTCCCCCTTTCATTAGCAAATTAATTAATTAAATATATTTATTTAATTAATTATCTCTTTTCACAAATTAATTAAATAAATTATCTTTATTTATTTAATTAATTTTAGTCCATTTCCTAGATTAATTAAATAAATTATATTTATTTAATTAATTTAATCCATTCTTCCCTTTAGCCACATTAACTAAATAAATTTTATTTAATTAATTAATTTATTTCTCCCACCTTATCCCATAATTAATTAAATAATTTTATTATTTAATTAATTATTTTCACTTATTCTAACCCTTATCCACTTGCACAAAAGTCTTATCCAACCACATGAGAATCGATCTTATCCTTCCCATAATGTATTCTCACTTAATGTCATCCATCCATTCACACTTAATCATAACCATTCATCCTTGATCCATGTCTCATTTAATCCTAGCCATCCATCTCTAATCTAATCCTAGCCATTCATCCTATCATCCAAGATCATATAAATATAAGTATCAACCAAGTCATTTCTCCTAGAACTAGAATGAGAAGAGAGCTAGGAATGAGAAGAAAGAGACCCATAATCACATGAGTTTCAAGTAATGTTATGTTGCTAGTGTGAGAAATCAACATACATATCAAATATCATTATCAAGCATCATTGGAACACATCCACCATTCATCATGGTGCAATAAGGACTATTGTGGTAACATTGTTTTGTTATTTTCGTTTGATTTCTCTAGTCTTTTTCTCGATCCTAGGTGATGTAGGTATGAAATAGGAGCTTTCATTGTGTATTGTTTCCATTTTTATATTTCATATTTTCTGCATCATACATGTCCTACACAATTTTAGACATTACCTACTATCCAATCCATTCACATTCTATATAGATCTAAACTTTTGAAATATGTACTTAATAGATTGGTCACATAGGGTAGAATATGTAGATGGATCCTACTATTCCAAGAATTTGAATTTAATATCATGGTCAAACTAAGAAAAAAATCAAGGCCCTAATTATCTCTCAAGAATAGAAACAAGGGAAGAACTAGAAAACATAGAGGAAGATTTACCTCGTACAAACTTATTTAGAGTAACTACGGTACGAGAAGAATATAATGACGTGGAAAGTATGCTCTCAATTGGACAATTCCCTAAAAATAGATCCCCAAGTGACAAAAAACACTCTTACGAAACTCACTTCCATATACATTGATTGAAGGAGAACTACATAGGATGAAAGAGATGAGATCATCCGTAGGGTAGTATTTGAGAATGAGAGACATGACATTCTCTGAGAAGCACATGAAGGAATCTTTGGAGGTCATAACTCAGGGAAAGCCACCACAAAGAAAGTCATGTTTTCTGAACTATGGTGGCCTAAATAATTCAAGGATTCCATCTTATATGCCAAACAATGTGATATATGTCAAATGGTAGGAAAACCTTCCGCAAAAGATGAAATGCCATTTCAACCAATTATAGCTCAAGTACCCTTTAAGAAATGGGCCATAGACTTCATTGGACCAATTAAGCCACCAACCAAGAGAACAAAAGCTAGATTTATCATCATTGGAGTAGAATACCTCACAAAATGGGCTGAGGCTAAACAAATGAAGGATTGCACTACCAAAACTGCCATAAAGTTCATCTATGAAAATATTATATCTAGATTTGGGTGTCCACTAAGTATCACCAATGATCAAGAAAAAAAAATTGTTAACAAAGTAATTGCATAACTTCTAAGAAACTTTATGATCATTCACAATAAAAGCACCCGATAACATTTGCAAACAAATGGAGCCAGTAAAGCCTTGCAAAAAATCATAGGCACCACACTAATGAAAATGTGTAATGGAAACACATAAGATTGGGATGTCAAAATTTTAGTAGTATTGTGGGCATACAAAACCACCTACAAAAGATCAACCAAATTCTCCCCCTTCGAGTTAGTGTATGGACTTGATGCTACTCTACCAATGAACTTCATTGTACCAAATCTATGCACCACACATTTTTTTATAGTTGAATGAAAAATACTTCTTAAAACAAATATTAGAGGATCTGGACAAATTAGATGAAGATAGACTATTAGCAGTTTACAACCAAAATCTAGAACAAAAGCGCCAAAAAGCTTAGCATGACAGGAACCTAAGGCACAAGACATTCCACAAAGGTGACCTAGTCCTACTTTATGACAACAAATTTAGGAAGTAGGGGAAGCTAAAAATAAGATGGCTAGGGCCATATCATATTGAAGAAATCTCTACTTCAGGCACGGTAAGGCTAAAAACAATGGAAGGAAAATTGTTAGCAGGATATGTCAATGGTGCAAGGTTAAAACTTTACCACAAAAAAACTTAGTAAAGAAAAAGAAAATTTGTATTATATGTAACTGTTATGGAGTAAAAAGTGGACAAATGCCTTTTTACCTCCTTGTTTACCTCCTAGGTCCTTGTGACAACATTATACATCCTAAATATTTATCCCAATGCAAAATCCCTTGAAACCAATGCAAATTGGGAACTAGGGGCCCATATTACACCTTACCCTAGACCAAAAAGGTGTCCTGGGACATAGAAGTGCATGCCCAAGTCTTCCCTGATTGATTAGGGTAAATTCAAATACATGTCAGCATGGGACCTTTACAAGGGTCTCTCCTTGTTGGCTCTTTTGGTTAATTTCACGAATATTAGCGGGAAAGCATATATAAGTGTGTTTTTGAATTCATTATGAACCTAGATAGAGATAGATAACCTGAAGCATTGGAGTAAAGAGCATTCAAAGCATTCATTGTGATTCTAGAGCAGATTTGTATTGTCATTGTTTTCTGTTGTAGATTTTGAAGTTATCATCTATCTCTCCTTATGAGTTGAAGAACATTCACTCTCCTAAGGGTTTCATCACATAGGTGATATCATTTGTGTTCATCATCATTTGATTTCATCATTATTGATTTGTATTTAGCCTCTGTCCTGCTAGGGCACACACTCTCTATCAAACAATGGTGTTGGGAAGCTTGAATGCTATCTCAGGATTTGACTGAGGCAAGTCCCTAAACACCATAACCCCCAAACCCCTTTTCTTCTTGTGTGCAAGTTATAGGTGTGAGATCTGAAAAAGTGGAGACACAGGAAGACTAAGTAAAGATATAGGTTTTGGGATTTGATAGCATTTCAATAATATTCCTTTGTATAGGACACGAGTCCTCCCGAAATCATCCTTCTATCTTAACCAACTTCAGATCTAGCATCATGGCAGTCTCTGTAACATTTCTCTAGTTTACAATTTTTGAAGATTCCATCTTTCATAATGTGGGTACTACTGAAATTGTCCTTCGACATTTTTTATTCTAGGAGATAGGTTATGACATCTTCTTGATCACTCTTGTGCAATTGGTTTTTGATTATCTGCTATACATCTTCTGTTATGATCAGATCTTTGTAAATCTAGGGTTTAGTGTATTGATTGACCTAGGGTTTGACAAAAGGCTTGATTAAATCAGATATTTCCATAGAACTCTTGAGTACAAAATTTGTAGCTAAGTCCACCTTCATTTGGTAGTGATTTGGCTTGGTTTTGTCCTTGAATGTTATTGTGGAAGAGAGTTTGATCTAGTGTGCATGCTAGTCTTCATCATTCATCTTTTTCACACTTAACATTTTGGTGAACCCAATACTTCAAGCATTTGCATCTTGCTGATAGTTAAATTCAGATCTTGCATTGATTTCATTGCAATTCATCAATATCCATTTGAAAATCTTGCATGATCTTGGAAAAAGTGCAAAAATCAAGCATTCTAGGCTAGAAAAAGGCATAGTTTTGCATTGCTTTCATTGCATATGATAGAAAGGTTTAAATTTCTGATTTTTACATCAGATCTGATTCATATTACAGTATAAACTCATTTCATGGTGTTTTACCTTGCATTTGAAGGGCTCATTTGCTAGGGTTTTGTTGAAAAAATTGCGTCTTTCCAAAAACCTAGTCAATTTCAAAAGCTAGGGTTTGTAGTCAAAATCTTATTTCTGATTTTGCTGCTGTCATAAAAATTTAAATTACAATCTAGCATTAATTTATAGTATATTTTCATTGTTCATTTGAAAAATTTTCATCATTTCATACCTTGGTTTGAAAATTCACATGTTTGTAATTACACATTGTGTATTTCAACATAAGAATTTTGACATCTCTTTAACTTTTCTTTGCAAGAAATCTTAAAATTGTCTATGTTATCTTTTTTACAACAATTTTAACATATTTATCACTTCATTTGTAGTGACACTAGTGTGTTTTTGATCTTTGCAAAAGCTTCAAAAACCTGGTTTCCTCAAACTAGTGTTGTGGTGTACAAAAGTCTCTCATATTGGTGGTATTTGATAAATGAATAGATCTGATTGTACATTGTTGTTCCAAGACATTTTATTATGGCACCTTTATGTCATTTCTCTTTGGTATCTTTGCATGCATATATCAAATATCTTGATTTTCATAGATTCATAACCCTCATGGGTGAGCATCCTTCAATATTAGAAAATCTAACCGAATTCATCTCCATAAATATTCATGAGAAAGATGACTATGAGAGTTCTTCTTCTATTACTACTATAAATCATGATAATGCCTTGGATATAATATCTAAAGTATATGATGATGATGATTCCATGAGTCATCCTATTCCTCCTTTAGTTGAATGTTCAAACACCTTGGATATCACTAAGGAAGTGAAGACCCTCGATCTTCCTCCTTTGGCTTAATGTTCAAGTACTTTGGACATCCCTAAGAATGTGAAAACCATGAATGGTTCTCCTTTGGTTGCATGTTCAAACCCCTTGGACATCACTAAAGATACAATCATTAACAATTCTCTTAACAACACTTTACCTTCCCTACGTTCCAATGCTCTCCCTTTAAGAGACGAAGCATCAATGGATGAAGAAAGATCTCTCACATTAAATTCTTTAGGGATGGATGTTGAGTTTAATCAAAGTAAATACAATGTTAATTCAATCATCATTAATAGACTTATTCCACCCACTAAGGGAATAATGGATAAGTGTACTAATGTTCCTAAAATCATTGTTAATGGGACACATAATGCGCCTCCTTGCTTCAAGCTGATGATTATGGTTCAAGGTGCTCCAACACCACTTCGACCACTGGGTTACATTCTTAATTTTGAAAAAAAAATTACTCAAGAAAATAAAATGTATGAAAATGTGTCGCAACAACCCTATTACAATGTGGTTTCTCACACATACAATATGAGAAATAATAAACAAAGTAAACAACAGTCAAACACTCCGATCACTTTACCAACTTCTCAACTTATGCTTCCTCAACCACCTTGTCTTACTAATAAAATTGGTCAAGATTATGATCTTGTTGAGCATCTTCGTTCTACTCCTACTAAGATCTCTCTCTGGGAACTCATTCAAACATCACCTACATACAACTGAATGCTCCAGAAAGATTTACAAAAGGTGATTGTACCACCCACTATCAAGCCTAATGATGTAGCAGCTCTATTAGATTGTATGCATACGACAAAAATGAATATTCTGTTTCAACAACATGAATTACTATCAATTGAAGTTCAAAATCAACATGATTCTCTTCTAATATTTGTCACAATAAACAAAAAGTTGATAAAGCAAGTTATGATTGATAATGGATCGATTCTTAATGTTTGTGGCATTGATTCGTTACATAAAATTAAGCTTGATACATCTTTAGTAAAACTGGATAAACTTAACATTCATGGCTTTGATAATGTTGGTAGACAATCAATGGGTACCATAAATTTACCCGTAAAGGTTAGACCTGTGACATTATCTACCCTTTTCCATGTCATGCCTAGTGCACTTTCATATAACATCATTCTAGGTAGACCGTGGATTCATGCCATGGGGGCAGTTCCATCGACCTTTCATTGATCAGTAAAATTTATTTACGAAAATAAAATTCACACCATTGAAGCTGACCCAAATCTGGAAAGTTGTTTACAAGTTGAGGTGGAAAAAGAAGTTGTCAATCACAAGATTCTCAATAACTTAAAAGTTGATTCATCAATACCTCTTGCTGTAGATAAGGTTGTGCAAGATTCAACATCACCATTGAATGCACTTCTTGGTGACGATTGGGGTTCATTAGATTTTACTCCTTCCTTTATGGGGGAATATAAAATTAATAACCTTAATCTTGAAGCATCAAAAGTTGCCTCGATCTCATCCAACCAGTCTTTGGAAATACCAAAGCAACCTAAAGTTTCTTTAGTAGAAAAAAAAGACAACACTCTTACCTATACTATAGAATATGAGACTTATGAGGCCCCACCTTCTTCTAAAAAGATGGAGTCTCTCTATGGTTGTGGATTTCAAATCCTTTACAAAAATCACGACTACATAGGGAATAGTTGTGGTGTAAACTGACAAGGAATCATAGTACCCTTACAAGCTGCTACAATTAACTACTCGGTTGGTATTGGATATCGTTCTTTGAAGCCCACTAAAGCTTATCATCATCCTAAACTTAATGTTAATACAATATCAACAAGTCCAAGACTAAATATGATATATCCTAAGATGATAGACATTGATTGTCTGCCAGGAAATATCCCATTGAATCAGGTAAGTATTTCTCCCTCATTTAGCCACACTCAATGTAGTACCTATTCCAATTTCTCTCAAGGGTGGCCTCCTCCTAGATATAGATGTTGATAATGTTGTGTTGTGTTCCCCCGTATTGTGTTAAACATTGTTTAGGTCTCCTTGGATGACCCTTGATACTCTTGTAAGGTCAAGGATACAAGGAGACTGCCTCCATTGTGATACTTCTTCTATTTGTTTCCCTATTCTTCTATTCTCCTCTCTCTTATTACAATTGTTGTGTGTGGTGCCTTCAGGGAATAACATTGTGGATGATCTCTTGGGGGCATCTTCCCACATTGTGTGCCTAAGTCATTTTTGTCTCCTCTCTAATTTTTTTCATAATTTCATTCTTCCATGGCTCTACTAGTCAGCAGATGATAAAAAATAAATACTGATAAGGACTGTGCATCCCTACAACAAGAAAGCAAAAATGGACCCAGTCCATATATGAAGATGGGGTTAATATGTTATTGATGCTTAACTAGTAGAATCACCTCATGTTGTGAAAATTTCTTGTAACAAACCTTTGCAATACTTTAATCTGCTTCTATGCACTTTGGAATGTTTTGTATCTCACCTTGTACTACACTTGGTTCTGAGATACCTGAAGTATAACGTAACGACTATACTCGGTTCCGAACCCATAACTGTAGCCTTGGTTGGTTTATGTGGTATGTTACCTTATTTCTATGCATGAATATTGTTCATGATTGGAATTCGATACTAACATGTGTGTTTGTTGGGAACATTCGATGATTGTAAGCACATGTCACCTTTGGGGCATGGGCTTTGCGAAAGCTCTTATTCCCTTCCATGTTTTCACTTTACCTTAAACATGATTGATACCGGCAAGCGGGATCAACCATTTAAAGTGGGGTCATATTGTGGTTGATTATTTTAGATATTATTGATAAAGCGAGTTTGCGTATGCTTCCTTTCACTGTAAGGCATCTGTAGATGCAAGTGGGGTTGTGTATTTTGTTTTGTTTTGTGTATACCTCCTTTTCACTGTAAGGCATCTGTGAATGCATGTGGGGTTGTATACTTTGTGCATGCTTCCTTTTCACTATAAGGTATCTGTGGATGTAGGTGGGGTTGCATTTTAAAATCCCTTCTACAGAAAGCAGTATTGTGTTTTCCCTTGAGCGGTTGCACATATTTTTAAAAGTCCTCTGTGGAGGCGAGGCTGGATCTTGAGTTATTCACCCTTAAGTGTGTCTTTGGTGGTTGTGGTAGAATAGCTCAACCATCAGGTGTGTTTGGCATGTCTTAGATAATGGAGTGTAGTGATGAGCTCCTTCCTATCACCCATGTTTGTTGTGTATAAGACGTATAGTGTGTCGATGACATACTCTATGGTGCTCGTGTATTCTGTGTGTTTTCCATGTCTTCCTGGTGTGTCTTAAGTGTTTTTAGTGGTGGTGCGTAGCGATGAGCTCTGCCCATGCTGTGTGTTTTGTGTGCCTTTGATGATGGCGCATAGCAATGAGCTCCCCCATCGCCTAGTTAGGGTTATATATAATTGTTTGTCACATCTCAATCCTTTTGATTCTCTTTACAACTCAAACTATAGACCACTATCTTGAATGTTTTACTACGTGGTTAAATTGCATAAACATAGCAGGTAATTGTCATAAATTATGAATGCATATATATATATATATTGAGCATAGTTATAATGATGAATTGAAATTTTTGTAATTATGGATCATGTTTTCTAGGGCTTCAACTATGATTTTAGGACTAACTTACTGAGCAAAATGAGTGCGATTGAATGCAGGAATGTCGAAGATGAGAACATGGTTGAGGTAGAATCGACTAGCCACCAGAAACAAATGCTAGGATGGAATCCTGATACTTGCACATACACACATAGTTCATGTAGCATCATATATTTTTGCATTCTAATTGATTTGGTTTCACTGAGTTCCTATGGCATAATTTTATTGTGAGCTTTGATTGACGCGATTGAGTGGATGAGATAAAGAATTTATTTCATCGCTTCATATATGTTTTTCTAGAGAATAATACCATCTTGGTTGTTATAATTTCTCTTCATTGTCCAGATAGATAAATCTTATAGTTGATGCTAATAAAAACATACATTTTTGTGTCCATATTATTGAGAGTTACGATTAAATTGTTTTAGTTATATAAATATGTGTGTAAATATATATATATATATATATATATATATATATATTATGCCTATAAATATATATTACTTTTGTGCTTATGAAGTAATATTTTAAAAGTTGGAAAGCATGCAATGGAGAGAGGAGAGCGTCATACACCACACACTTGAGTGAAGGCAACTCAAATAAAAAGAATTGGGAGTTCTTTTCTGTAGGGTGCCAATTATAGAGGCACACACAAAGATAAGAAAAGAGGAGAGCTAAAGGAAAACACAAGCACAGAGGGAAGGAATGGACACTACACATAGAGCCATGAAATGAAAAAGGGGAGAATACACACATAAGGTGGGTAGGAAAAATGAAAGAGGACATCATCAATCCGGTTACAGGTATTTTTCTTGAGTGTGTTTTTGAACTTTGCCTGTGCAAGGATGGATTGGACCTCTGTAGATTCTTCTGCCTTCAATCTTGTGTGAAATGACTTCTTGACTATTATTTCCTTGGCCTTCTATCTGTGCCTATTAAATCAGTCCATCTCTACTTCTTCTATTTATTTGATTTGAGTTTTTGAGACTGCTTTACGTTTTTCATTTGTCTTGGATGTGTTGATACGACCATGTTAAAAGTAATGATCGGTTTGCATTTTCTTTTAAATAGTAATATATTATTTATGGATTGACCTCTCCTTTGATATCATTACGACCCTCTAGAAATTGTTTGTCAGCCTTCTTATTTTCTTGATCAGACAGTCTCCTGTGGAACATCCACTTCCTCTTAAACTTTAACAAACTTTCTTGGCTTCGATTGTATTGTCAACCCTTTTTCATTGGCCTGTGCATACTAAGATTAGCCTTGGGTTACAACTTAAATTAGAGTATAACCCTCTATGGATCAGTTTGGTTGAAGTGACTTGGTATTCACCAATCACCTATTTTTATTATCAATCGGCTTGTTTTTACATTTTAATTGTGTTGAAAAGTTTTATTTGCGTGAATTAGCCTTGGGTTGAGTTTATCGGCCATGGCCCTTTCAAACTTGGATGTCAGACCTTCTTGCAGACCATTTTGATCCCTTCCTCTCTTTGGTTTTGGCTTCAATATTCTCTATTTGGTCTTCACCTTCCTTCTATAGCCAGGATCATGTTAAAACCTGTATGTAACAACCTTTCAACAACTTGTTTAGCATCTTTAGGGGCCTTTTCTAACTTTCTTTGACCTTCATTCAAGTATGCCATCAATCAATGTTTTTACTCCAAATATTTAACTTTATTTTCTCGTCAAAGATGCGGCGAACAGAAATCCCAGTGTAAATGACCAAACATAATAGTAAGCAGCCATCCTCCTTAATAGATCGGCTATTTAGATGTAGCGGCTTGTAGGAATAAAAATAGTGGCCTGAGTTCCTTATTTAGCTCGGCCTCATTTATATAAATGACCTGTGTAATTTTTATGCGGCCTCCTTAAATACTTCCAACAAGCTTTTCTTTGAAATCAATCGTTGACTTTGTTTTTCCATGAAATGGGATCGGCCTTTAGAAACTCTTGGATCGGCCTTTAGAAACTCTTGGATCAGCCTTTAGAAACTCTTAGATCGACCTGTGTTTTAATTTTAGTAATCTTTCTTTCTTTTCTTGCTCCAAGTCTTCCCTTTTGCAGTGGCTAGTTGTTATTAATGGCTAGTGATTATTATGAACGGATTTCATCCCTTTGAAAGAGCCATCTTCATTTTTAGTTCACCAGCTAGAATATCAATGTTCAGAGTTTATGCTTGACATGCTTTTTCTCTTTGAATGTGTTGGCATTTTTATTGATTTAAATAACATTGGTAAAACTTTTCTTCAGCCTGTTTGAAATGAAAATCCTCCTTAAACAATTTGTATTTGCATATGTTATAATCAAGAGCCTTGCATATTATAATCGATTGGTATATCAACAACCACCTGTGTATGATATGAAATGGCCTGCGACAAGTTAAGAATGACCTGTACGATGTTTTCCTTTGATGTTTGGTCGGCCCATAGTGTACTAGAGCGGCCTTATTAGTTATCCAATGGCCTTGTCTCCATTGATTTGGCCCTAAATTTAATATTTTGGTTTGTTCTTTTTAGTCAAAGAGCCCGATCTTGATTGGTGACCGTCTTATCTCTTAAAAACATTCTACTTCATGATGTTTTGAGATTTATCTTTAGTTCATTACCATGCATTTCTGACCTGCTTCACATTAAAGGATAATTATTTTGTTTAAGAACATAGACTTGTATTGTTTCGATTAGAATGTCATTTTGGTTAAGTGGAGTTTAATGTGTATCAAATCCACCTACTTTTGTTAAAATTTGCCGACTTATGTGAGGATTGTATAAAAATCTAGGACAAAGTAAAGAAATTGAAAGAGTCCTTTATAATGAACCTTGACTAAGAGTTAGGTGAACCATGTCTTTAATCATGAAAACACTGTCATAGAAAATTTAGAGAAGAATGAATCATGCTATGAACTTATGATAAAATAGAAAACTTAAGTAAACATGTATGTTCATACAACATTTACCAGATTATTTACGTATGCGTGTCTACACTTATACACCCCTAATCAACTAGGTGAACTTACTTCTATGAATGGAATTATGCATCCCTACTAGACTTGAATAGAGAAGTATGTTTCACTAGATTTCATGAAAGAAAGTAATTATGAATGCATTCAAGTGACTTTGGAAATAATTGATTGATGCTTTTATATTATTGACTATCTATGCATGGGAAATAGTCTATTTGGCTATGTATGATTATTGGGTATTTTCTTCCACATGTGTGTTTGGGTTACTTCTTAGGCTAGGATGCCAAATGTGGGCAAATAGAGAATGCTTTTGCTCTTTTAGGATTTGACCATAACTATTTTAAGTGCTTTGGCCAAGCCATGTTCATTGAAATAGATGAAAGATTATCTAGCAAAACTTTATTATATATTTCTCTGCCACATCCTGTTGTGAGATATTGCACACCATCATCTAGATTTGCATTTAGACATCAAGTTGCATCGGGTGTTCCCTCCTGTCAGTTGTTTATAGGTTTCTAGGTGTTTCGTGTAGGGTTGGGTTTCCTTCATGTCATGGAGGAATCCAGGGAAGTGTAATTGCTTCATGGTTGGGCAGAAAAGCACCTGAGCCATGTTCCCATATCTTGACTTGCAGATGACCATGTGGGTTAGTGGAGGCCAAAGAAAGTGATTTGATTTATTATTCATTACTTGTACTTGATTATTGTACCTTATTATTCATTGAGATGACTTATGACATGAGAGCCTAAGATGTTTATTGTATATTCTTTTATAGTGCTAACACCTAGTTATAGCACATCGATATGTAAGATGTAATGTCATTGTTCTTGATATATAGAAGATTTATTCTTTTTACTTGAGTTAATGTAATAAAGTGGATTGTTTACTTCTGTAACTTTTGTTTTGGAATGCGTACTTTACATTTGGTATCAGAGCCCAGTTCCAACATTGGGAGCTCTGGGGTGTTGTGTTGCTTAGTTTGTTCGAACATGTGTGGGTCCTTGTGTGTTGGCGTGCAGTGAGTAGCATGTGCCTTCTTTTATTATGTCTTCCTTGCATATGTGTGGTGAGGAATACATTGTCTCAGGGCTAGATAGACCCTGGTGTTACTGAGAAGTTGCTTATGTGTGTTTTCCTTCTAGATGTTCTAAATGCTTGGCATGAACCCTTGCAGTGTGTGTGAGTGCTCGAGTGACCTTTGTAGGGTCATGTTTGTGCTTGTGTGACCACTTTTAATAGTGAAGTTATGAGAACCTTTGTGTGAAAGAAAATACCATGTTCTTGAGTATGATTGAACTTGGTTTACTCTTTTAAGAGTTATGCATTAGTATGTGAAAGAGGATGTTTGATCATATGCTTGATATGTGAAGAAAATTGTTGTGGTAATGCTAGTTTAAATATACCATGCATTGTGCACCCTGTTGAGTGTATGTTTGTTGCAAGAGTAGCATATCCTCAAAATGCTTGCCATATTTGTTTAATAATTGCCTTTGAATGGTGACTGATAATGCTTGCTTGAAATGCATATTGCATCATTTTCTTAAGAGCATGACCTTGTGTGTGGATTAATTTTTCAGTTGTAAGTAAGACAGTGTTGCATCACATTGTTAGAATTTATCATTTGGATAATAACTACGTCCCTAGATTGCATTTTCCCTAGGATTCATGTGGGAACCTGGATGTAATTATTGCATTGCATTATTTGAAGAGTTAAAGAGAAAACGGGTTGTAAAAAGGGGCATTTGCATAATCCTTGTGATATTGGAGTGTTAGAATCATTTTGTGACTTTTAGTTGCATTTTCCCCATTGCTTAGTATGCAATAATCTTATGTTATAGATGTGTTTGGAGTCTCAGAAGACTCGTTTGGTTGGTGTGATTGATTGTGTTCTCTTACTAGCCTTAGATTAGAAATTAGTGTGAAAATGTTACTCGCAGACTTGGGACATATTTGTGGTTCTGAGTGATAGCAAAATATTGAAGATTGTGATTATGGTTTGTGGTTAACCTTGAAATGGAGATAAAGGCTTGATTTTATAGAGGACTTGGATTTAAATGAAAGGTGAAGATTGAAAGGTGAATTGTGTGACATGGATGGCTAAGATAAGAAGATGATTTAATTCAAGGCCTCTTCATTTAATAAAATGTAGTGGTGTGACAACTTTATTAAATGAAGGTGGTAGTGTGACAATAGTGTGACAAATAATTTAATGAGAGAGGGACATGTGTGAAGATAAGAATAAAGGTGAAGGCTAATTTATATAAATATTTTATTTATTTAAATTAGATGGTGAAGGAAATGGAAAATTATTAAATAATTGAAAACTATTATTTAATAATGTATAGAGGAAAATAGATAATGACTAATTAAATAATTATTTAATTATAAAAGAAAAGATGAATAATGGAAATGAATAATTAAATAAATAAAAAATTATTTAATTATAGAATAGAAAATAGAGAAAGTGAATTAATTAAATAATTCAAAATTATTTAATTAATAGCAGAATATGACATTAAGAAATAATTAGTGTGAAAATATTACTCGCAGGATATTTTTAAGTGTCTACATTTTGCCCCTCTTTGATACAATGTGAATCTGAACATTGTGTCAAAGAATAATTAGAAAAATTCAGCTTAGGTCCTGCCCCAGTGTGCCCTGGATAAAGTGGGATAGCATGATGCTCCCTCGGGAAATTTGACAAATTTTTGAAAAATTCCAAAAAAATTGGTGAATTTACAGATAAGTCAATTTGATAGGCACAAATGCATTGGCGATGAAAAACTAGGCTTGTCGGTCGATCTAGGGGTTGATATTTGCATGTGGAGGCAAAAGAAATGGTGTTAGCAAGAAGGGTCATCCCACAATAATGGGTTACAGTTTTTGGCCAAACTTGACATTGAAATCAACATTTTGAACTAAATCTTCACTTTCTAACACCTATAGCCACTAAAACGTTAGGAATTTGAAGATGATGCAAACTAGTGATTTGTGAGATTTGTCTGTAGATTCTAAATATATATTTTTAAAAAAATTTGGAGTTAAATTGTAAATTTTTTTGAGTCTCCTTTGATAACTAGTTTTTAATAGTAAACAACATTTTTTTAAAGTGATGTGTATTCTGTCGCACATAACTTTTTTTCTACAAAGTATAAAATTTTGATTCTTTTGAATTTAGATTGGTAACACCGATATCTAGAGGATGCATTTGGTTTCATAATGTTTTGTTGAATATATTTTTTTAATTAAGTTTTGAAGTCAAAGCAATTATAATTTAGACATAGGCGTATTCTGTCCAACATAACTTTTTTTTTGTATGTATTAGAATTCAATTTGTTTTGTTGTTGGAATAAGGACATCAATACCTATAGGACATGTATTTTTTAGAATTTTTTTTCTCTATTTTCCTATTTTTTCGTATGTGTGAAACAAAGACCTTGATGTTCATTGAAAAACTTACATTCACAAGAAAAAAAATATAATATCAAATTAAATATATTTAAAATTATACTTTTTGGGAAGCTTATAATAAGGACTATATACTTACAAAACATAAATTTTAAATGAATTCATTTGTTCCCCCAAAAGGTAAATCAAAAGTGGTTTTTTATCAACGTTTTGACCGGTGTAGAGGAGACTCCATTATAGGTATGGTTTAAAACTAGCGAGGTTCTATCCAAGGGGGTTTGAATATAAGGGGGTTTGATCAAACCCTCTTCAATTAAAATCCTTAAAATGGAACCTTTCAAGACTTAAATCATTATATTTTCTAAAAATATGTGATTTCAGCAAAAATCAAGATGTTCGAGAAAGTGTAACCCATTATTGTGGCAGCACCCAAAAATGAAGAATGATTGGACGAGTGAAAATGGAATTAGATCTTGGTTGATAGATTTTGAGCTTTAATTTCATTGCACGATTATCATCATAGAGATTTTATTATGGCAATGGATAACAGACACCATGGCATGATATAAACCAAGGCACAAGATGCTATCCCTTACAAAACAGACACATGATAGACAAGGAATGTTGTGATGCAGACTAGTAACCATAGAATGTTGTTAGAATATGTAGGGAAGTAACCATGAAGCATGTTAGTCCTGTTGTGATGCTCATAACATGCCCCATTTTACTTGTTAGCAAAATGAGGACCCCTGCTATGGCTGTGGCTTTTGCTTTTGTGTGGGTCTGCTTTGTGGTAAAAGGGAAAAGGAAGTGAATGTTATAAACCTTGTTGAAAATAAAGAAAAATAGCATTAAGTACCAGAGCAGAATAAGGGTGAATTCCTTGTCAAAAATGAGTAAGGGTTGCTTTTTGAACCATTTTTAAATTCCAAATATTTTGCAAGATATGTCTTTTTTGGTAAATGTACTATAGGAAGGTTTGTATGTTGCATATACAAAGTCATTTGTATATTGTGTTGTTGTGTGAGTTGCATAAGAGAGTTATCGGGTTTATTACATCATTATACTTGTATGCATTTCGCTTACGCTTTATTCTTACATACAAGTTGAGCCCGACAGAGTTCAAAGTTAAAATGAATAATCGGTTAAGTCCGTCGGATGTATTTTAAGTTGTATGTTTGGCAAAAGGGAAACATACAAGGTGATATACAATAGTATATACATATCGTAGAACTGAAAAAGGTATGAAATGAGGTTTTATTGAGGTATGTTTCTTTGCTTGTATGTTGTATGCTTTGGATACCTACATTGCAGTATACATACAATGCGGAACTCAAAGGAAGTTAAAGTTTAGTATAAATGATGCATCATACCTTAACGTATATCAAAAGTTGCATTTCACTTTATATACATGTTGGAGCTGAAAAGTAAATAAACTGTGGTTTATAAAAATGAGAAGTCCGAAAAAGATACAAATGAGTTTGTATGTATCTAGGTTTGTATCTAAGGTTTTGATACAAGTACTATTGTATCGTGGAGATACAAGTGAAAAGTAAAGTGGGCCCCACCGCTTGCATATCAGGCTTGTATAATAACAATGTATATCTTTGATATACAAACTGATGTACAAGAAAAATGATGCAAATAAGAGATACAAGATGGATGCGAAAAAGAAGTTAAATACAGAAAAGTCTTTGTATGTTTGGAGCGCTTGTATGTTTATGATATACGTATTTTAGATACAAAGAAATAAAAGGGCATCAAGAGAGATAAAAGGTAAAGAGGGGGTTTGTATAGGATGTTTGTATGTACGCTTATAAAGGATAACATACAAAAGGCGATATACAAAGCAAAGATACATGTACGAAAAAAAGGAAAAGGGAAGGAACTTTAGTTTTGATTTCATGTATAAATGTTTGTATGTTAAAAAGATACAAAGAAAACATACAAAGAAAGCATACAAAGGAAAATACAAAGAAATGAAGTATGTATGCCGAAATTAAACTAACGGTAAAAAAGTTTAAAAACGCAAACACTGAAATAGAAGGCCAAAGTTTTGGCACATTAATTGCTGTAATTAATGCCAATCTAACACTCAAAAAAGAGTAAAATTTAACAAGAGTTGATGCAGAGGCATCCACACTAAAACCTTGACATACAGCATGGATGTCCGCAACCCTTCATCATCATCATATTTCCCTTAACACTGTCAGCATCATCATATTTTCTCTGCCAACCGATATCCTCCTGCAGACAAACCTTCGACCCTTCGCCTGTCAACAACATCATCATATCCGGCTATCGGCAGCATCATCACATTCGGCAAGCGCAAACATCCTCCTGATGTTCACTGTTCATCTTACCGCCAAACACACTCTCCAACATCATGATGTTCAACATCATGTTCATCAGCAGGATATAAAATATCCTGTCCCCTCCATATATCCTGATGACTACAACTTCATGCACCTTTCCTTCGATGCTTACGTCACCCCGATATCCTGATGACGATTATCCTGATGACGATGACGTCACATGCAGCTCCTCCAATATCCTGCTGTCGGCCAATCTTAACATTATCAGCCCGCGATGGTTTTCTCAACCCGATCTTCTACCTTATGCCGATACGCTTCTCCTCGGCAACACCTGATGATGATCACCCCGAAACGCATTCACCTTATGCAAACAATTGCATCATGCTCACTTCCATCTACTCGGATGACGCCCGAAGTAACTGCAGGATATACACAGAAATATCCTGATGATGCCGTTGTGACGAATTTCCAACCTTAGCGAATTTCCAATCCGCCGAACCTCCTGAGGTGACCCGATCTACTTTCAGGGTGATCTTCCAGACTTGAACTATCAGCACGACCTAGCACATACCCATGCTAGGGTTCTCAACACCTCTCGACGACGATCCTGCACACCTGCATGTAAACAAACACAAAATGTAGACTACACCCTAAACTACTGTACATAGCCATTCCACCGATTCGACGAATCAACCGGTGGAATGGATCAGCGAATCCATGTAACCACCAAAACAGCAAGTCGATTTCACAATGGAATCCAAACAGAAAATGAACACAAATAGGATCTTTATTGATTTCAAAAGATGCAATACAATGCTCAGTCTCTCCCTCTGCCTCACTCTGTGCAACCTAGCTCGATGATCTAAAACCAACCGATCCTCATGCATAAATAGGATCTCCTGCGAGTACTACCACTCGACTCCAAGCGGCTAGGAAATCTCCAAGCGGCTGGGAGGATCCAACCGATCATACATCATAACAACTGTCATAACAAACTAGCTAAAAATAGTAAAGTATGGTCAACATGACCTTATTACATACATTGGTCTTATAAGACCTTCTTGGAAACATTAACCAGACCTAAAACAAACTAACTGCCTCATGGAGGCCAGCTGTCAGGTAGGTGCTCCTGCACCATACTCCCCAACAGAAAAGAACTCATGTCCCATGAGTTAGGATGTGGAAGTCCTCCACCTTTACACTTTGTCATGTCAGCGTTCTGACCTGTTCCAGCTTTGTCCTCTGCTGGCTCTCGGCTACTCCAAGACTTCTGAACTGTAACTTGCTTTCTTGCAAGTAAATCCTCATGCCTGTCAATGTAGGCCCTTCTCTCACATACCTTGTGTTTGTCAGGTTGTCTTACCAGAACCTCTGTCTGAACTACCTCTTGAACTTCTGTAATGTTCAACTCTGTCTTTCTTTCAACTCTTATAGGACAAACAATAGTCCCAACTATGACAACATCCTTGTCATTCCTCTCAACTGGTTGCTGTTTGCACACCTGTTTCTGAACCTGCTGCTGACCTCTGTCAGTCACATCTGAAACTGTCTTCAAACTGTTGTCCTTAACAACTCCTTTCCCTGTAGTGTCCTCAACTGCCTTTATGCCTGCTCCTATAGGCTTCTGCACAAACTCCTTCTTTCCCATTAAAATGATTTGGGCTGCCCCCTGTGCTGCAGCATCTTCCTGTAATGGCATCAACATAATAGTCTTCCCATCTTTCTTGATGGTGTAGGTATTAGCATACCCATCATACAGTACCCTTCTATCAAATTGCCATGGTCTACCCAACAGTAGGTGACAACATTCCATGGGCAATATGTCACACAAAACTCTATCCTGATATGCTCCAATCTGAAAATCCACATATGCCTGTTCATAGACAAAAAGTGATTGACTATCACTCACCCAAGATGCCTTGTAAGGGTGATGATGTGGAATCCTTTCCAAATTTAGTTTATCCACCATTTCCTGAGATACCATGTTGTCTGTTGAACCAGTATCAATGACAACCTTACATACCTTACCTTTGCTCTTGCATGTGGTCTTGAAAAGAGCTCTTCTTTGCATCATATCCTTTGATGCCTGCAAACTAATTCTCCTTAGCATCAATGCTTCTCCCTCCTCAGGATATCCATAACTTTCAGGAACTCTATCTCCTTGATAAGTGTTTGAACTCTGCACACTGTGCTCTACTTTCTCTTCTTGCACAAGTTGTACTCTCTTGTCATTCGTTCTATCATTGCTGGATGATGAACCTTTGTTTTCTGGACATTTGAAAAATGGATGACCAAACTCACCACAGGCGTAACACTTTCCTGAAAATGTAGTAGAACCTCTACCACTTCCAAATCTGCCTCTATTACCTTTCCATCCACCTCTGAAATCAGACTGTCCCTGTCCTTTACCAGTGTCTTCTTGACCCTCATTGGTTTGCCTTGTTGTAGGGGCTAATCCTCTTCCCCTCATATTGCTGCCTCTTCCTCTCATGGACTTATCGTGTGTCCTATTCATCTTTTCTTCAATCCTGATTGCCATTTGATAACAATCCTCCACATTCTTAGGGTTAGCTAAAATAACTCATCCTGTATGTTCAATCTCAAACCAGCCAAGTACCTAGCCACCTTTTCTACCTCATTCTCATGATGACCAGATCTCATACTCAACTTATAAAACTCCTCAGTATATGCCTTCACATCCATTTCCTTCTGCCTTAAAAATTGCAGCTTCTTAAACATCTGAATCTCATAATCCCTGGGCAAGAATTTACCTTTGATCCTTGCTACCATTTTATCCCATGAAGTGATCTTTGACTTCCCTTGTTTCCTTCTCTCGGATTGTACATAATCCCACCATACCAAAGCATGACCTCCTAACTTGGTCTTTGCAATCTTTACCTTCTGATCCTCAGCAACATCTTCACATTCAAAGTGATTATCAAGTGCAGCAATCGAATCCAGCAACTCATCTTCATTCAAACTTCCATTATACTTGGAAACATCAACCTTTACCTTAGGTTTATCACTCTGCACTGCCTTTAACAGTTTTGCAAATCTCTGGTCTTCAGCATCCAGATCTTCAGCTACCTCTTCATACTCTTCAACAGCATCTTCATCTCCTTCTGATTCACTATCTTCCACTTCCCTCTTTTTGTTCTTTTCTAGGGCTACAAGCCTGGCTTGAAGTGCTTCAGCAAGCTCCTTCATCTTCCTCATCTCTCTGGCATGTTTTTCCTTCATCTCCTGCAATTCCCTTGCAGTACCACTACCTTTCGGAGGCATTTTGTCAACCTCTCACTCCTCTACCTCTGTCCTTTCAGTGACAGAATCAACACACAACAGCCCAGACCTTTTGCTAAGCTCTGATACCACTATGATGCAGAGGCATCCACACTAAAACCTTGACATACAGCATGGATGTCCGCAACCCTTCATCATCATCATATTTCCCTTAACACTGTCAGCATCATCATATTTTCTTTGCCAACTGATATCCTCCTGCAGACAAACCTTCGACCCTTCGCCTGTCAGCAGCATCATCATATCTGGCTATCGGCAGCATCATCACATTCGGCAAGCGCAAACATCCTCCTGATGTTCACTGTTCATCTTACCGCCAAACACACTCTCCAGCATCATGATGTTCAACATCATGTTCATCAGCAGGATATAAAATATCCTGTCCCCTCCATATATCCTGATGACTACAACTTCATGCACCTTTCCTTCGATGCTTACGTCACCCCGATATCCTGATGACGATGACGTCACATGCAGCTCCTCCAATATCCTGCTGTCGGCCAATCTTAACATTATCGGCCCGCGATGGTTTTCTCAACCCGATCTGCTACCTTATGCCGATACGCTTCTCCTCGGCAACACCTGATGATGATCACCCCGAAACGCATTCACCTTATGCAAACGATTGCATCATGCTCACTTCCATCTACTCGGATGACGCCCGAAGTAACTGCAAGATATACACAGAAATATCCTGATGATGCCGTTGTGACGAATTTCCAACCTTAGCGAATTTCCAATCCGTCGAACCTCCTGAGGTGACCCGATCTACTTTCAGGGTGATCTTCCAGACTTGAACTATCAGCACGACCTAGCACATACCCATGCTAGGGTTCTCAACACCTCTCGACGACGATCTTGCACACCTGCATGCAAACAAACACAAAATGCAGACTACACCCTAAACTACTGTACATAGCCATTCCACCGATTCGACGAATCAACCGGTGGAATGGATCAGCGAATCCATGTAACCACCAAAACAGCAAGTCGATTTCATAATGGAATCCAAACAGAAAATGAACACAAACAGGATCTTTATTGATTTCAAAAGATGCAATACAATGCTCAGTCTCTCGCTCTGCCTCACTCTGTGCAACCTAGCTCGATGATCTAAAACCAACCGATCCTCATGCATAAATAGGATCTCCTGCGAGTACTACCACTCGACTCCAAGCGGCTGGGAAATCTCCAAGCGGCTGGGAGGATCCAACCGATCATACAGCATAACAGCTGTCATAACAAACTAGCTAAAAATAGTAAAGTATGGTCAACATGACCTTATTACATACATTGGTCTTATAAGACCTTCTTGGAAACATTAACCAGACCTAAAACAAACTAACTGCCTCATGGAGGCCAGCTGTCAGGTAGGTGCTCCTGCACCAAGAGTTAGGGTAAATTTAACATTACTTTGCTTTTAGATATACATTGTTAAGAATCACAATTACAGAGAAAGAGAATTCCTACAGAAATTGAGCAGAATTCACCAAGGTGACGGGATTACAACAGTTGGACGGAAGCAAAATGGTAAAGTAAGTCAATGACAAGTTGAGTGGTCAAGATATACAGGTATTTATCCTCAAAACACCATTACGGTTTAGTTGGTAAAATGCATGTAAAATTCAGTAATTTCATTATTAAACGTAGGCATTTGTTAAATCATTGTTTTAACTGTTAAATAATTGGGTAGAGATTAACAAATGTGAAAGTCAAAATAGAAAGGACAAACTAGGTGGGGTTTAAAATGGTAAAAAAGAGAAATTCATAGTAAAACCCTAAGTAAAAGGTAAAATGGAAGGTTAAAAGATGCATTTTCTACAGGATGGCCCCGAAGTAGAAAAAGGTAGATACAGGGGGCAAGGTGAAAAAGGAAAGGAAACCATGAAAGGAGATAGAAAAAGAGGAATTACCCTTGCACAAAGGTTATTCGTCCCTAATCGGGACGAGTGGAGTAGGAATGGATACAAATACAGAAAACTATGATGCAGATGATGTTTTACAGAAAATCACTGTTGTAGATGCTTCACCAGATATGAAATGTATATGGGAGAGTGGACTGTATAAGGCTGCAAGTTTTCCATTGGCTATGTAAGCCAAATATTTGTGTCTAGATTGCATATATCTTTATGATCTAGCTACCAGGAAGATTGTGTTCTATGACAAACTTATTGTAGATTTAACCACGGAAGGGATTGCAAGGACATTTGGGTTGGAAATCAATGAGAAAATGAGAGATATTGATATAGATCAATATAATGAGGATTTTCATACAAATGAGAGAAATTGCAGAGAAAAGATATTCTACAATTGGTATAGCCTACAAAATAAACCAAAGGCTGTAGCCAGAGTGTACAAGAATCTGATGAGAATATACCTCAAGGAAGAAATCTATTTGATGATCACAATGTTGAGTAGATTGGTTGGACTAAGATATGGCACAAAATCTAAGCCATGGATGTTTACTATTATTGAATTCATGAGAAGAGGAAAAGAGCAAGGATAGATTCATTGGGCCAAAGCAATAAGCACAACTATATGGAAGCAGGCCATGCTAAGAAAACAAAAGATGATATCCTTTTATTTATCTTCATACTTGTTATATTCATGTGCAGCAAAGATTAAACCATACATACATGGAATAGAAGGGGTGGGAACCCTAGGGAATGGTCCTGGTCAGAAATTAGTATATGAGCACTACCTTGACCTACAAGAGGAAAATGCATTGAAGAAGTTTGCTTTAGTCAATGATGTGTTTTATACTTACATGGTGAGAATTTTGAGAGAGGAACCTGATAAAAGATTGTCTAAAAATGCAGAGGATGCAATTGGATTGCATAGTTCTTGGTTCATTCAATTTGAACATTTTACTTATATAAGGACTGAAGGATTTGAAGGAAAACCCTTTATGCTACCTCGGTATCCTTCTAATAAATTGATTGTTTTGGAATTTTCAAGGCAGAATTTGAATGCCTTTAAAATGTATAAGAGGAAGTTCAATAGAGGAAATTTGAAGTTGCCTTCGGCTATTGGCAGATACTTCTGTTACAGTGAAGAGGTTGCAGGATATTCAGAACAAGAATTAAGATATTATGGCTTTTAGGAATTTGATTTAGCTAAAAGATTTGATCCTTTCCATAGGATCTAGAATACAGTTGACAAAAAATATAAACATCAGATACATATTGAAGATTTTTGGGCCGATTGCAAAAATGATAAGGAAGTGAGGAAGAGAGTCCATAAAAGATTAACAATTGAGCAAATGAGGTCCATGGGTGACATTTATGTTCCCCCAGAGGTTCAAGAGGATGATAAACTACTGCATCATAGTTATGCAGAGGCTAGGCTGGCTGTTATTATAGAGCCTGATTGGTCATAGCCTTGGAACACATCTTTGGACATATTGTCCAAACCAATTATATTGTTTTCAAAGACATGGTTAAAAGACAGAATTAAGGAACTCAAAGCTGAAATAAAAGAAATCACCTATCCGAAGAAAGGGAGAAAGAGAGTAAGAGAATCTAGTGAGGATCTTCAATGCTTTTATGAGAAGAAAATAAGAATTGTAGAGGCTAAGATTGTTGAAAAAGATAAGAATGCTACTTTAATGGATCCCTATGCATTGGGAATAATAGTAGCAATGACATCAGATACGTTTGTAGATGCAAAGTCACTAAGTCATGAGGTTAGTGCAGAGGAAGCACAGACTTCCAAAGGGGTAGTAGGATAGCAAGTTAGAAGGGCAATCCCAATAAGTTTATCAAAAGGAGAGCCTTCTAAAAGAAGTGAGATAATAGGAGCACAACGAGTAGGTGAAAAGTTGAGTAATATACCTAGTGCCTCCACTTCATTAGAAAAGAGATAAACATATGTTCAAGTGAAGATAGAGTTGGCTGGGGAAATGCTGCAAGAGTCACAAGCACATAAGGCTAAACAAACTATTGAAACTATCCACATTGGGAGTGATACTAGTGAGAGTGAAGAAAAGGGAATGTATGCTGGAAAGGAAATTGAAATAGAAGAATCTAGTGATTTCTTAAGTGAAGAGGAGGAACAAAGTATTCAGGCCGAAATGGAAATTAAACAAGGCCCAGAGCATGAAGAGGAAAGGGTACAGGAAGAAGCAGGAGCAATAGATCCATTTGGGACCCTAGTCCCTTCTGAAATCATTAAAGATGTGCAAGAGGAGGCACATAAAATTGAGGAATCTGAAAAAGAAGAGGCACCTGAGGAGATAATCACAGAAAAGCATGCTCAAGCAGAAGAAGAAACAGAAGTTGGCAGCTCAGGTGTAGATGTCTTGAATATTTTGAATATGTATGGTGAACAAAGTGAAGAAGAGAAAAATAGAAATAGCATACAAGAATAAGAAAATAAAGTAAAAGAAAAAGATACAATGGTACGATCCCTTGCGCATACAGAGCAAATACAAAAGGAAGGTGAAGATACAAGGGATGCAACCAATACAGAAGATGCAACCAAGAGGCCTGAAGAGGAAGCACCTACAGAAAATGTTGAAGAAAGTAAAGGTGAAGAAAAAATAGAAGATACAAACAGGATAAATGAAGAACAATCATATAAGGAAGAGGACAAGGAAGAAGAATCATTGAAAGGAGAAGGTCCTAAAGAAGAAGACGAGGATACAAAAATTGAAGAAGAAGAAAATAAAGGCATGTCTGAACAAAAAAATGATCCCATGGAAGAAGAGCCTCCACCTCAACAGGAAATTCCACAACAACAAGAACAACAAGAACAACAATAGGAACAACAACGACAAGGAGAAGTAGAAACAGAGACACCTCATGATGAGGTAATTGATGAAGTTAAAACTGCAGAAGGGACCAAGGAGATTTCTCAATGGTTAGGAGAGGAGATAAGGAAGGAAAAGAAAGAGGTGCAATTGGTACCAACTGACATTAAGAGCTTGTTAGGTGATACCACACCAAGGAAAGAAAGAAGAAAGGCCAGAACAATGCCAGCTATACAAAGAGGTCTAGATGGATCTACAATGCTAAACTTGGCAATACCACAGAAAGAAAAAGAAAAAGGTGAAATAACCTTAGAAGAGTATAAGATACTAAATTTTGACCTTGGGCATACTACAAGAGAGCAGCACATCACTGAGTGGGAGGATATGCACCAAGTGACAGTAGAGATGCTAAGAAAAGATAAAGACAAGAAAGAATATTTGAAAGGACACATTGTCCAACTGTAACAATTTATTAGAAGGATATTTGATCCCAATACAATAGTGATGCAGAGGCATCCACACTATAACATTCGCATATAGCATGAATGTCTGCAGACCAACCTCATCATCATCATCTGCGCCATCATCATATTCCCTAAAACCAACAGCATCATCATGTTCTACGTTACACAGTCAGCATCATCATATTTCGGACGATCGCAAACATCCGCCTGCCGACTACTGTTCACCTCCGCTTTCCTTCTAACATCATCATCATGATGTTCAGCGGGCGAACACATCCTCCGGTTGCACTGTTCATCGGGCGCCGGACTCCATCGTCATCATCATGACCGTCGACACTACCTTCGTCAGCAGGATATCCAAATATCCGGTTGCTCAAATATCCTGATGACGAACACCTTCAGCAACTTACCTTCGATGCTCCGCGACCCGATGATACAAACAACAGCATCATGATATAACTTATCCGGTTCTCTTCGAAACCTCCTGATGATGTTAACACAACTTCCTGCCACGGACTTCCGCCGATACCTTAACACCTTACGACGGCAGGATAAACTCACACAGGGGGGGGATATCTCAATATCCTGATGACGATGACGTCATATCCTGATGACGATGACGTCACCCGTTATCCTGATGACCTCTTCAACACTTAGTCGAAAAACACAAACTTTCTCTCCCGCATCTACTCGCGATATGCGGATGTTTGGCACTCTGATATGATGATCCTGATGCCGATACATGCACTTAGTCTATGTCCGGCCTAAAACATCCTGATGCACTCGCAACATGAAAACTCCAACAGTTTCATGACCCGATCTTCTACCTGATGCCGATGCACTCCTCCTCGGCTCTTCCAGATGATGATCACCCCGACGAACTCGCACTTCATGCGCTCAACTGCATCATGTTCATCTTCACTTATCCGGATGACGATGCTCAAATTGACTGCAGGATATTCACCTAGATATCCTGATGATGCCGTCTTGACCAGTTTCTTCACTTAGCAAAATTTCACTTCGCTGATCCTTCAGGGATGACCCGATCCAACCTCAGGGTGATCTTCCTGCTCAATCAACTCAACTAGACCTAGCACATGAGGATGCTAGGCTTCTCAACATCTATCGACCGCGATCCTGCACACCTGCATGCAAACAGAAAACAAACTACCATCTAGCCTACTGTACATTACCATTCCACCGATCAGATGAGTCAACCGGTGGAATGGATCAGTGAATCCATGAAGTCTCTCAAACCAGCAAATCAATCAAGTAATGGAATGCAACCAGAGCAAGAACACAAACAGGATCACTTTATTGATTTCAAAGATGCAATACAATATGATCAATCTCTCTCTCAGTCTCACTCAAGCTCGATCGATGATATCTGTCTGTATGTCTAATATCAAACGATCTCATGCTTATAAAGACTTTCCTACGAGTACTACTGACCCGACTCCAAGCGGCTGGGAACTCTCCAAGCGGCTGGGAGATCCCACCGAACACGCATCATGACAACTGTCTTAACAAACTAGCTAAAAATAGCAAAAGCCCGGTCAGCATGATCTTATCCTGATCAGCCTGACCTTATTACATGCATTTGGTCTAATAGACCTTCTTGGAAACACAAACAAGACCTAAACTACTAACTGCCTTATGAAGGCCAGCTGTCAGGTAGGTGCTCCTGCACCATACTCCCTAACAGAAAAGAACTCATGTCCCATGAGTTTAGTATGTGGAAGTCTTCCACCTCTACCCTTTGCCTTGTCAATAGTCTGACCTGCTCCAGCTTTGTCTGCTGCTGTCTCTGGGCTGCTCCAAACCATCTGAACTGTGACTTGCTTTCTGGCAAGTAAATCCTCATGCCTGTTGATGTAGGCCTTTTTCTCAGATACCCTGTGTTTATCAGGTTGCCTGAGATGAACCTCTGGCTGAACTGCCTCTGTGGTGTTCAACTGTATCTTCCTGTCAATCTTCATAGGACAAGCAATAGTCCCAACTATGACAACATCTTTGTCATTCTTCTCAGCTGGTTGCTGTTTGCACCCCTGTTTCTGAACCTGCTGCTGACCTCTGTCAGTCACAACTGAAACTCCCTTCAGCTTGTTGTCTGTAACAACTCCTTTCCCTGCAGTGTCCTGAACTGCCTTTATGCCTGCTCCTCTAGGCATCTGCACAAACTCCTTCTTTCCCATCAAAATGATTTGGGCTGCCTTCTGTACTGCAGCTTGTGCCTGCAATGGCATCAACTTAATAATCTTCCCATCCTTCTTGATGGTGTAGGTATTAGCATACCCATCATACAGTACTCTTCTGTCAAATTGCCATGGTCTACCCAACAGTAGGTGACAACATTCCATAGGCAATATATCACACAAAATTCTATCCTGATATGGCCCAATCTGGAAATCCACATATGCCTGTTCAGAGACAAAAAGTGATTGCCTATCACTCACCCAAGATGCCTTGTAAGGGTGTGGATGTGGAATCCTTTCCAGCTTCAGTTTATCCACCATTTCCTGTGATACCATGTTGTCTGTTGAACCAGTGTCAATGACAACCTTACATACCTTACCTTTGCTCTTACATGTGGTTTTGAAAAGAGCTCTTCTTTGCATCATATCCTTTGATGCCTGCAAACTTGTTCTCCTTAACATCAATGATTCTCCACTTTCTGGATATCCAACATTATCAGGACCTCTGTTTGAACTCTGTGCACTTTCTTCTTCTTTCTCCTCTTGCACAAGTTGTACTCTCTTGTCACTAGTTCTATCATTTCGGGATGATGAACCTTTGTTTTCTGGACATTTGAAAGATGGATGACCAAACTCTCCACAGGTGTAACATTTTCCTGAAAATGTAGTAGAACCTCTACCACCTCCAAATCTTCCTCTATTGCCTTTCCATCCACCTCTGAAATCAGACTGTCCCTGTCCTTTACCAGTGTCTTCTTGACCCTCATTTGTTTGCTTTTGTGCAGGGGCTATTCCTGTTCCCCTATTGTTTCCTCTTCCTCTCATGGACTTCTCATGTCCTCTATTCATCTTTTCTTCAATCCTGATTGCCATTTGATAACAATCTTCCACATTCTTAGGGTTAGCTAACACTAACTCATCCTGTATGTTAAACCTCAAACCAGCCAAGTACCTAGCCACCTTTTCTACCTCATTCTCATGATGACCAGATCTCATACTTAGCAGATAAAATTCCTTAGTATATGCTTTCACATCCCTGTCTTTCTGCTTTAAAAATTGCAGCTTCTTAAACATCTGGATTTCATAATCCCTTGGCAAGAATTTACCTTTTATCCTTGCTACCATCTTATCCCAAGAAGTGATCTTAGACTTCCCTTGTTTCCTTCTCTCAGATTGTACATAGTCCCACCATACCAAAGCATGACCTCCTAACTTGGTCTTTGCAATCTTTACCTTCTGATCCTCATCAACATCTTCACATTCAAAGTGATTATCCAGTGCAGCAATCCAATCCAACAACTCATCTTCATTCAAGCTTCCAGTATACTTGGTAACATCAACCTTTACCTTAGGTTTTTCACTCTGCACTGCCTTTAACAGTTTTGCCAATCTCTAGTCTTTAGCATCCAGATCTTCAGCTACCTCTTCATACTCTTCAACAGTATCTGCATCTTCTTCAGACTCACTGTCTTCCACTTCCCTCTTTTTGTTCTTTTCCAGGGCTGTCAGCCTGGCTTGAAGTGCTTCAGCAAGCTCCTTCATCTTCCTCATCTCTCTAGCATGTTTCTCCTTCATTTCCTGCAATTCTCTTGCAGTACCACTACCTTTAGGAGGCATTTTGTCAACCTCTCAATCAACACACAACACAATCAACTCTACCTCTGCCCTTTCGGTGACAGAATCAACACACAACAGCCCAGACCTTTTGTTGAGCTCTGATACCACTATGATGCAGAGGCATCCACACTATAACATTCGCATATAGCATGAATGTCTGCAGACCAACCTCATCATCATCATCTGCGCCATCATCATATTCCCTAAAACCAACAGCATCATCATGTTCTGCGTTACACAGTCAGCATCATCATATTTCAGACGATCGCAAACATCCGCCTACCGACTACTGTTCACCTCCGCTTTCCTTCTAACATCATCATCATGATGTTCAGCGGGCGAACACATCCTCCGGTTGCACTGTTCATCGGGCACCGGACTCCATCGTCATCATCATGACCGTCGACACTACCTTCGTCAGCAGGATATCCAAATATCCGGTTGCTCAAATATCCTGATGACGAACACCTTCAGCAACTTACCTTCGATGCTCCGCGACCCGATGATACAAACAATAGCATCATGATATAACTTATCCGGTTCTCTTCGAAACCTCCTGATGATGTTAACACAACTTCCTGCCACGGACTTCCGCCGATACCTTAACACCTTACGACGGCAGGATAAACTCGCACAGGGGGGGGGATATCTCAATATCCTGATGACGATGACGTCATATCCTGATGACGATGACGTCACCCGTTATCCTGATGACCTCTTCAACACTTAGTTGAAAAACACAAACTTTCTCTCCCGCATCTACTCGCGATATGCGGATGTTTGGCACTCTGATATGATGATCCTGATGCCGATACATGCACTTAGTCTATGTCCGGCCTAAAACATCCTGATGCACTCGCAACATGAAAACTCCAACAGTTTCATGACCCGATCTTCTACCTGATGCCGATGCACTCCTCCTCGGCTCTTCCAGATGATGATCACCCCGACGAACTCGCACTTCATGCGCTCAACTGCATCATGTTCATCTTCACTTATCCGGATGACGATGCTCAAACTGACTGCAGGATATTCACCTAGATATCCTGATGATGCCGTCTTGACCAGTTTCTTCACTTAGCGAAATTTCACTTCACTGATCCTTCAGGGATGACCCGATCCAACCTCAGGGTGATCTTCCTGCTCAATCAACTCAACTAGACCTAGCACATGAGGATGCTAGGCTTCTCAACATCTATCGACCGCGATCCTGCACACCTGCATGCAAACAGAAAACAAACTACCATCTAGCCTACTGTACATTACCATTCCACCGATCAGATGAGTCAACCGGTGGAATGGATCAGTGAATCCATGAAGTCTCTCAAACCAGCAAATCAATCAAGTAATGGAATGCAACCAGAGCAAGAACACAAACAGGATCACTTTATTGATTTCAAAGATGCAATACAATATGATCAATCTCTCTCTCAGTCTCACTCAAGCTCGATTGATGATATCTGTCTGTATGTCTAATATCAAACGATCTCATGCTTATAAAGACTTTCCTACGAGTACTACTGACCCAACTCCATGTGGCTGGGAACTCTCCAAGCGGCTGGGAGATCCCACCGAACACGCATCATGACAACTGTCTTAACAAACTAGCTAAAAATAGCAAAAGCCCGGTCAGCATGATCTTATCCTGATCAGCCTGACCTTATTACATGCATTTGGTCTAACAGACCTTCTTGGAAACACAAACAAGACCTAAACTACTAACTGCCTTATGAAGGCCAGCTGTCAGGTAGGTGCTCCTACACCAAATAGTCCCATAACTGCCCAGTGACATAGCAGTTGTATCCAAAGAAAAAATAAGGGACATGGAAAATAAAAGGCTCAAGGCTAATATGTTTGATGAATGGTTCAAAGATTTTATACAAGAAGGTGAGCATAAAACAAGTGGTTAAAAGTTGGGAGATGGTTGCGAGAGAAAAGAATAAATGCATTATACTTGTACATAATTACCAATTTAGAAGAGAAGAATGCAGGTTTGAACTAGAATAGTTGAGAGAAATAGAGGAAAGAGTAGAGGAGTTAATCAATGAAGGAGTAATTACCCCTTCACTGGCAAGTCAAGTGCCACAAGAGAGGTTAGAACTTAAATTTGAGGAAGATAATCTTAGAAAGTGTATAACAATTGCCCAGGATTTAGAAAGAAAAGTAGATGAAATGATTAGAGTGCACAAGAAGATAATAGAAAGACCCTTAGAGCATGAATGCATGGATATACCAGCATATGAATTGGAAAGGGCCTTAACAGAGTTTAATTCCATTTTTACACCATGCATAGAAAATCCTGAAGCATATATGAGCAAACAAATGATGGATTCAATAATGGAAGACAGTGCTAAAATGAAGAAGTACAAGAAAAGGAGTGAAGGATCAGAGAACAGAGAAAAGAAATTAAAAGGAGTTGCACTAGAGGAGTATATATGGACAAAGAGTCTAGGAGGGGAACACACTTTTGTAGAAGGTGTGATCAATAATTTCAAAACATACTTAAAAGAATGAAAAGACAAAGGAGGTAGCAGTTTTGGGAAAAGTCAAGTAAAGAATATCAGCGGGCAGAAGTCAAAGAGAAGGGTGAATCTTATTCTTTTGGAAAATATTCCAATAGCATCCTTTGAGAACAAAAAGATGCCATTTAGATATTTTGACAAACGGTTAGAGATGAATGTGCACCATTGATCAATAATGGAAGGATCTCAACCGTAGATAAAGTTTGTATCCGTAGCAATGGGAAGTTTCAAAATCTATATAAGGAACTTTGCTACTTGTACATTAATTACACAGGTATTTTTAGAATATAGCTAGCAATTGAAGTTTAAACATTTTGATTAGAGGAACATTTTAGTTTAGAGGAGGTCACATGTGTCTGCATTAAGGAATGTGTGGAGCATCTAGCTTCCTTACTATATCTGTAAGACGTTTTGTAAGTTTTCTGTAAGTTGATTAATGAAGCAAAGAGTCATTCATACATTGTAAATCATATGTGACTGTATATTTGAATACAAATACATCTTGAATTCTACGTCTACTTTAGAGTGTTTTCTGGCTCTTGTTTATATTTGAAATATTATCTCTTCAAAAGCTTGCAATCTTGAATGTATGTTCATGAAAATACTCAGGGCTTACTTTTAAAGGTTTAGTCTATTGATTTAATCAAGTCTTTTGTACTGCTTACAACGTGAATAACAGAGAATTTAGATCCTATAGCAGAATGAAGTTCAATTTAAATTTCTCTAACTTTTCCCAAACATTTGAAATACTTAGCTTAAACGTAGAAATTTAAAGGAGATTGTCTGATATTTGAAGGAAACATGAACAATTGAGTTAATATTTGACAATTTTCATAATATTTGAAAAGAAAAGCTTGTGTTAATATAATTCATATAAATCTTCGTGATACAATAACAATTTTATGCAAAGAGATGGATACTATTTTGATATTTGTGATAATTTAGATAATTTGAGTCCAGTGAGTCATAAATCACCTTAAATCAAGTAAGGCCCCTTGCATATTACAGCTTCACATTAACCTACTGAATTGTCCACAAGGTCAAGACCTGACCATACAGAAACTTGGGATTAAGTAATCTTAATTGATTTCTTCATATCTTTTAAGACAGTTAGGTTCATTTTGTGAATTTTAACTTTCGTTATGAATGTGTAAAAACAATCATCAGCAGTTTTTGGTGCTAGAAGGAGGGCCTGCTTGGAGTTAAGGTTTGTTTTGAGTAAAGTTGGCTCATAACAGCAGTAGGGTGACCAGGTCTAGATCCAGTTCAGAAGATATATTTGTGCAATTACCTGATAAAAGGCAAAGTAAAGGTCCTTTGATTTGGAATCCTAGAATATCACACATAGGAGGTTCATTTGGTACACCTCCTGGATCACCTTTTAACATCCATAACATTGTGAGTCTGGATAGTTCTTCATTTAGATCTTTAAATCTTGGTTCCTATTCGCCTAGAGGTCCTAGTCCTCCTAGAAATCCTAGTCCTCTTAGAAATCTAGGTATTCCTAGAGGGCCAAGTCAAGCACAAGTACCTATAATGGCTTATTTTAATGTCAATTCTCCTATAACATTCCCTGATTATCATGAGATGCCAAAGAATCCTGAAAAGATATATCCTAAATATTAGTTACATCAGGATCTAGAGGATCATATTAGGATATTCAAGGAGGCATGCCTTAGGGCTAGGTTAGAATATGAAGATGTTGTGTGTAGATTGTTTCCTTACACCTTCAATGAGCAGGCTTCTAACTAGTATGTTAACTTGCCCAATGGTTATATTTCTTCTTGGGCACTTATGGAGGAAACATTTTTGTCTAGGTTTAGAGGACCAATAGATCCTTCCACCTTATATCACAAATTGGCTGCAATTAAGAGAGGTGAAGGAGAGCTGATTGATAATTTTAATGATAGGTTTCAAAAGGCTTATTCCAGGTTAGTAGCTCCTTATACAGTAACTTCAGATGCATTATTAGCCATGTATTATGTAGCCCTTGATCCACTAACTACTATGTTTGTCAAAAGAAAGGTTGATATAGATACAATATCCAAAGCTTATAAGGAGGTAGCATCAGTAAATCAGGAGATGAGACAAACAACTTATAATCCATTTCTTAATGGAGGAAACCCTGGGATGCAAAGTCAAACACAATCATGGAATGGAGCCCCTACACATAATACTCCATTATTGAATCCAGTTCCTACATACACACCTGTGTATAATCCTACCCCAATCCAGGCCATAGTCCCTTATACTGGTAACACTACCAATAATAATCAGAGTAATGGTCAGTCTTTCTTTTAGCCTCCTCAAGATACATTTGTGGCAAAGGCACAAGAGGATAGGGAAGAAATCAAAGAAATTACTATACACTTGAGAAGATTGACCACTGAAATGACACAACTAAGAAATGAAAACTTTTATGGTAGAAATAACCAAGGATACAGTCAAAACCATAGCCAGAAACCAGGGTCAGGGTTCTAATCAGGGTCAGAATTATAGTCAGAGCCAAAATCATAATCAGGGACAAGCAATGCAAAATAGAGGACCTGCTATAGATAATAGAGCCTGGGGTAATAACAATAGAAATCATAATCAGCCAAGGCCACCTAAGACATGGAATACAGGGCCAAATAATGGCACTTTAGCTTCTCCATTTGAGAATTTGGATAATCAGGAGATAAAGCAAATAGCTAGAGTTCAAATGGCTAATGTAGCATAGAATTGGTGCATAATTCATAATACCAGTGCCCATGCTGAACTAGATTGTTGTCAATTTCATCTGGCAGCAAGTATTTTCAATGTAGATGTACAGGCTCCCACTTCTGAGTTTCTCATTCCCAAAGGTAATGAAATAGTGCCCTCAGGATATGAGACTGCTTTAGTCTTAGAGACTTTTACCTTTGCAACTAGGGAGGAAGAAGATCAATTGCTAGAAGATGAACCTTATTTTTGTGAAAACCTATATCTGGAATCAACCTTAGTACTAAATGCATTTTAGTTTCCCTTTGAAACTAAAAATGAAGTGTTATATGAAATAGAGGAGGTACAGGCTTTTCAACAGTCTAACAAAAATCATACCTACAATTTGAGAAATACTACTAGGCCAGGAGGTCCTTTCACTACTTCCACTCCTCCTAACAATTTCAATACTCCTCTAGATCAAAACGCTAGTAATAATCCTACTATGCTGAAGGCCAATCATCATGTGAATAATGGAGCAGTGACACAAAAAGTCCAAACAGGTAGAATAGAGACAGTAGAAACAATGAGGTTGATGAGTTACTTGTCAGAAAAGATAAAGAAAATCAAGGTTAGTATACCTTTATGTGAATTATTAAAAAGTCCAGGAGTCAGAAATGCTTTCATAAAATCCTTGGATACATTTGTGACAGGTGAGGTTTCTGTTGATATGAATGTTCCTAGTAGGGATTCACAGCCTAAAGAAAAAAGTAAGAAAGTTGAATAGCCTTCCAACACTAATGTGGTAATGTATGCAGATAAGAGGGAGGCCCCTCCTTTCTTGTTAACCATTAGGATGTGTGGAAAGAACATACATAATTGCACGGTAGATTCTGGTGCATCAGCTAATGTAATGCCTTTAGGAATATGCAAAACTTTAGGGCGGACTCCTACTAAATCTGCCAAGGTTGTTACACAATTGGATAAAACTGAGGTTAATGTAATTGGAGAAATGATGCATATTCAAATACAATTAGCCTCAGATCCTAGGGTGAGTCAATTTATTGACATTCAGATAGTGGATATACCTGATAATTATGGGATGTTGTTGAGTAGAGACTGGTCCAAAACATTGAATGGATATATGGCCACTGATTTTTCACATATGTGGTTACCTTGGAGAGGTGTTCCAAATCAAATCAGGATAGAAGTAGAACCCAGGATGAAACACATGATTACAGAATACAACAGGACTAATGAGATATTGTATGCTTCTGTTGAACCTGGTGTTTATAGAGTCACTAACAAGGGAGTATAAATTGAAGAAATCTTGATGTTGAATTTTAAAGAAAAGCATGTCAGTAAAGAAACAGTAGTGTTTATTGAGTTTGATGAAAATTCTTCTAATGAAGAAGATAATGTCATAAATAGTTTCGATCAGATCATTAGACAGGAAATGGAAAAGTGCATGGAACATAATATTCCTGTTCAGTGCAAATTGTACAAAAACATGTGCAGAGTCCATGATAAGCCTCATTCTGAAGAGAATTGTGGAATGTGCAGAGACATTATAAAATATCAATACATAAAGTGCACAAAAGGGATGGAACTGCAAGAAGGAAAGGTTAATCCTAATCAACCAGAGAAGTACTTTCAAAACAACATGGATATGTTGATTCCAGATTTAGAAGAAGAAATAAAGGACAAGATTGTCTGTCATTCTGATTTACAAACTGAAAGTATAAATATGCAAGTAGGTCAACAAGATAATACCACACATGTGATAGGAGAAGCAAAACATCCCAAAGTAAAAGGTCAAAAAAATAAAGAAGGCATGTGGACACTGAAATGCGATGGATCTAAATCTAAACAGGGTGCAGGTACAGGTGTAGAACTTATAGATCCTAGTGGTAAGTCATATTTAGCAGCATATAGGCTACAATTTTCTTGTACTAACAATGTAGCAGAATATGAAGCTTTGATTTATGGACTTGTTATGGCTATCAAGAAAAAGGTAAAAATGATTAGAGTGTTTTCAGATTCTGAGTTAGTGGTCAGACAAGTAAGAAAGTTGTATGCATGCAATTATAAAAAGATGGTTTGTTATAGGCATAGGGTGTGGGATTTGATAGATTCATTTGATGCTTTTAACATAGAACATATCCCTAGAGAGTTGAATCATAGACCAGATGCACTGGCAGTTACTGCTAGCACTTTGGAACCCTTAACATTGTCAGGTTTAAAATGATTTGCTGTTCAATTAGTAAATGTTCCGAGTATACCAGATAATGTTACTCATTTTCAGGTATTTGAGGGAGATCAGCAAATTGTGGATTTTCTAACTTGTAATGAGGTGTTTGAAGCTCAAATTATTGATGAACAAGAAAGGCCTGATGTGTCTTGGGATGAAGAAGACATAATCAACTTGAAAAGCAATTTCTTACCTAAGGGAGTAATTGAGTTAGAACAAATTTTTGACTTTGATGGGGTAGTAAGACAGAAAGATTTTCCCAAACTAAGGGAGGTAAGTGTGATCCATATAACCTTGGAACTAGCAGAGTCCACATAATGTACTGATTGGAAAAGCTTGCTCTGAGGAGTTAAGAAAAGAAATTGTGGATGTTCTGAAAGAGTACAAACATGTCATAGCATGTACATATGAAGATTTGAAGACATATGATACGTCCATCATAACTCATGTGATACCCTTGAAACTAGATGTTAAACCATTTAGGAAAAAAAAAAAGGCCTGTGAATGCTATTCTAGAGCCTTTAATTGTTGAAGTGAAAAAATTACTATCTGCTAGGATAATCTTCCCAGTCAGACATTCAACCTGGGTAGCTAATTTAGTACCTATGAGAAAGAAAAGTGGATACATTAGGTTATGTGTAGACTTTAGAAATTTGAACAAAGCTTCTGAAAAAGATAATTATCCCTTGCCTCCAATAGATGAAGTACTGCAAGCAGTTAATAGGGCTAAGATGATGTCTTTTCTAGATAGATTTTTAGGATATAACCAAGTCTTAGTTGATAAAGAAGATAGGTTGAAAACCACTTTTACTTGCAAGTGGGGAAATTATGCATATAGAAGAATGCCTTTTGGTCTAATCAATGCAGGTGCCACTTTTTAGTGAGCCATGGACATTGCATTTCATGGATTATCAGGTAAATGCATTGTTATTTATATGGATGACTTAACTATTTATTCCAAAGATGTATCTACTCATGCTAAAAATTTGAGAAGAGTACTTAAAAGATGTGAAAGGCATGGGATTTCTCTTAACCCAAAGAAATGTTCATTTGGTGTAACTGGAGGAAAATTATTAGGACATGTCATTTCTAAAAATGGGATATCCATTGACTCTGATAGAATAGAAGGAATAAAGAAATTTCAATTACCAAACAGTAAGAAGGAACTAAAGTCCTTTTTTGGTAAGATTAACTTTGTCAGGAAGTTTATTACAGGATTTGCAGAAATTGTGCAACCAATAAATGCCATGCTTAAGAAAGATGTAAAGATAGAATGGACACCAGTGGCCAAGGCTACATTTGAGGATATTAAGGAAGCCATTTTTGATGCTCCTATGTTGACAAGTCCAAATTATACAAAGCCATTTTACATATATTCTTTTGCATCTTCACACTCAGTTGCAACTACTTTAACACAAAAGGGAGAAGATAATGAAGAAAAACCCATAGCTTTTATGAGTGCACCTCTGAAAGATGCACAACTAAAGTATCTTGACACAGAAAGACAGACATTTGCACTAGTAAGAGCAGTGAAAAAGTTTAGACATTACATCTTACGAAGTCAAGTTAAGGCCATAGTACCAAATGTAGCTGTGAAAATGCTACTGATGCAGAATGAGCTTGGAGAGAAACGAGCTAAATGGATTACAACATTGCAAGAGTTTGATATGGAAATTATTCCAATGAAGTTGGTCAGAGGACAAGCATTAGTATAGACCATAGCCAACACAGATCAAAATTTGGTGAAACAGTAGTATGTGTTAAGTACTAATGAGGCATCCGGTTGGTATGATGATTTGAATACTTTTATGATATCAGGGAAATATCCAAGTAAGATGAAGTCATCTCAGAGGAGTGCTTTAAAGATTAAAGCACAAAGGTACATGGTACATGGAGGTCTTATATTCAAGAAGAACCATGAAGGTATATATTTAAGATGTTTAAACAGAGTTGAAGCAGATAAGGTATTGTCAGAGTTGCATGATAATTATGGAACTGCTCATGGTTCCCATTTAGCTACTATGCATAAGATATTGAGAGAAGGATACTATTGGCCGCCAATGTTTAAAGATATAGAGAGTCATATTAGAAGTTGTCACACCTGTCAAACTACAGCAAACAAGGGAAGGAATCAGGCTAATCCATTACAGCTAGTCATTGAGTCTAGGCCATTTGCACAGTGGGGCTTGGATTTCATTGGAGTTATAAATCCTCCATCATCTGCAGGACATAAGTTTATATTGACAATAATTGACTATTGTACAAGGTGGACTGAAGCCACATGTTGAAAGTTCTCTACTACTGAGGTGGTTATCAAATTCCTTGAAGAAAACATCATAACAGGGTTTGGAGCTCCATATTCGCTGGTATGTGATAATGGCCTTGCATTTTCTTCTCTAAAATTTTCTAAATGGGCAGTTGAATATGGGATAGTTTTAAAATTTTCTTCAAACTATTATCCTCAGGGGAATGGGTTAGCTAAGTCCACAAACACGATTTTATTGGATATAATCAAGAAGCTAATTGAAAAGAACCCTAGAGAATGGAACACATTGCTAAAGTATGCGCTGTGGGTAGATAGGACTAAGGTTAAGTCAGCCTTAGGCAATGCACCTTATCACCTAGTTTATGGGACTGACCCCATACTTCCAGTGAATTTAAGAATACCTGTCTGGAAGTTTGCTAATGAATATTTAGGCTTTGATGATCACAGGGAAGCTAGAATAATTCAAATGTTACTTAGATGAGAAGAGAGATCAAGCCATTGAGAAATTTGCCAAGCATCAAGTAGTAGTCAAAAGATGGTTTGACAAAAGAGCTAGAGTCAAAATGTTTAGAATATCAGACTTAGTGCTATGCTGAGATAAAGCACATGAAAAGAAAGAAAATCATGGAAAATTTGACAAATTATGGTTAGGTCCATTACAGGTCTCAGAGATAATAGGAGACAATACATTCAAGCTCAAGACCTTGACTGGGGAAGATGTGCCATTACCAGTTAATGGCCAACATTTGAAACATTACTTTTAGGCTTGAGGTGAGGGTATTTGGGGTGTTCTGTGTCATAATGTAAATAGTGTATAGTTTTGTTTGTTTGTTTTATTTTATTTTGTTTTGTTTTGTTGTGTTGGTTGGTGTGTTGTGTTTCCTTGGTAGGGATGTTTGTTTTGTTTTAAAGTATGCAGGAGCAAACTAACAACCACTGAAAACAATGGAAAATTTAGAACATTTAGGTTAATTATTTGAAATTTATGCATAACTTGTTGTGACTGTCATGAATGTAGAAAGTTAGTTGACTTGTGAAATTTTGTATTCAATAACTATGGGTTGAGTATTCAAGGGAATTTTCTCACAATGACACACCTAAAATCCTTGGGTTTGTTGAACTTACCAGTGTAGATATTAGGTGAAAAATCAAAGGTCACCCTTGCTACCATTACAATTCTCAGCTTAATTTCAACAAGTGATCATTCCTTGCATCATGAAGTTACAAATGCAATATTTTATGAAGTCTCTATCTCACCTAAAATATAAAAATAATAAAATAATATGGATTGTACTGAAAATCTAGATTAAGCCATCTAAGTAACTCTACCGGGGCTATAGATGCTTGCTGGCAGTTGGGCTCTACTTAGGAGAATTGTAACGATAACCTTGCCAGGGCTATAGATGCCTGCTGGTAGCAAGGCTCTATCTGGTTGGCTATGAGGGAATGACATCAACTATGTAGGTTAATATTGGTCACTGGTTTGTTCAACTGATTTTCAAGATGAGGATTATTAATCACGTGCACCCACTTAAACTAAATGAGAAATTCATGCACCTTATTGAATACATTAGGTCTCAAGTTAGATAATGATTTGTAGGAAAGATAGTTGTAAATTATGAATTTATTTCATTTAGTTTTCTTTAATGGTTTTAATTTAATTGTTTTATTTGGTTGCTAGTTGTTGTGATGCTCACAACACACCCCATTTTACTTCTTAGCAAAATGAGGACCCCTGCTGTGGCTGTGGCTTTTGCTTTTGTGTGGGTCTGCTTGGTGGGAAAAGGGAAAAGGAAGTGAATGTTATAAACCTTGTTGAAAATAAATAAAAATAGCATTAAGTACCAGAGCAGAATAAGGGTGAATTCCTTGTCAAAAATGAGTAAGGGTTGCTTTTTGAACCATTTTAAAAATTCCCAATATTTTGCAAGATATGTATTTTTTGGTAAATGTACTATAGGAAGGTTTGTATGTTGCATATACAAAGTCATTTGTATGTTGTGTTGTTGTATGAGTTGCATAAGAGAGTTATCGGGTTTATTACATCATTATACTTGTATGCATTTCGCTAACGCTTTATTCTTACATACAAGTCGAACCCGACAGAGTTTAGAGTTAAAATGAATAATTAGTTAATCTGTCAGATGTATTTTAAGTTGTATGTTTGGCAAAAGGGAAACATACAAGGTGATATACAACAGTATATACATATCATGGAACTAAAAAGGATATGAAATGAGGTTTTATTGAGGTATGTTTCTTTGCTTCTATGTTGTATGCTTTGGATACATACATTGCGGTATACATACAACGCAGAACTCAAAGGAAGTTAAAGTTTAGTATAAATGATGCATCATACCTTAACGTATATCAAAAGTTGCATTTCACTTTATATACATGTTGGAGCCAAAAATTAAATAAATTGTGGTTTATAAAAATGAGAAGTACGAAAAAGATACAAATGAGTCTGTATGTATCTAGGTTTGTATCTAAGGGTTTGATACAAGTATTGTTGTATCGCGGAGATACAAGTGAAAAGTAAAGTGGGCCCCACCGCTTGCATATCAGGCTTGTATAATAACAATGTATATCTTCGATATACAAACTGATGTACAAGAAAAACAATGCAAATAAGAGATATAAGCCGGATGCGAAAAGGAAGTTAAATACAGAAAAGTCTTTGTATGTTTGGAGTGCTTGTATGTTTATGATATACGTATTTTAGATACAAAGAAATAAAAGGGCATCGCGAGAGATAAAAGGTAAAGAGGGGGTTTGTATAGGATGTTTGTATGTACGCTTATAAAAGATAACATACAAAAGGTGATATACAAAGCAAAGATACATGTACGGAAAAAAGGAAAAGGGAAGGAACTTTAGTTTTGATTTCTTGCATAAATGTTTGTATGTTAAAAAGATACAAAGAAAACATACAAAGAAAACATACAAAGAAAGCATACAAAGGAAAATACAAAGAAATGTAGTATGTATGCCGAAATTAAACTAATGGTAAAACAGTTCAAAAACGCAAACACTGAAATAGAAGGCTGAAGTTTTGGCGCATTAATTGTTGTAATTAATGCCGATCTAACACTCAAAAAAGAGTAAAATTTAATGAGAGTTAGGGTAAATTTAACATTACTTTGCTTTCAGATATACATTATTAAGAATCAAAATTACAGAGAAAGAGAATTGCTACAGAAATTGAGCAAAATTTACCAAGGCGACGGGATTACAGCAATTGGATGGAAGCAAAATGGTAAAGTAAGTCAATGACAAGTTGAGTGGTCAAGATATACATGTATTTATCCTCAAAACGTTGTTACGGTTCAGTTGGTAAAATGCACGTAAAATTCAGTAATTTCATTATTAAACGTAGGCATTTGTTAAATCATTGTTTTAACTGTTAAATAATTGGGTAGAGATTAACAAATGTGAAAGTCAAAATAGAAAGGACAAATTGGGTGGGGTTTAAATTGGTAAAAAAGAGAAATTCATAGTAAAACCCTAAGTAAAAGGTAAAATAGAAAGTTAAAAGATGCATTTTCTATAGGATGGCCCCGAAGCAGAAAAAGGTAGATACAAGGGGCGAGGTAAAAAAGGAAAGGAAACCACGAAAGGAGATAGAAAAAGAGGAATTACCCTTGCACAGAGGTTATCCATCCCTAATCGGTATGAGTGGAGTAGGAACAGATACAAATACAAGAAACTATGATGCAAATAATGTTTTACAGAAAATCACTGCTGCAGATGCTTCACCAGATATGAAATGTATATGGGAGAGTGGACTGTACAAGGCTGCAGGTTTTCCATTGGCTATGGAAGCCAGAGATTTGTGTCTGGATTGCATATATCTTTATGATCCAGCTACCAGGAAGATTGTGTTCTATGATAGACTTATTACAGATTTAACCACAGAAGGGATTGCAAGGACATTTGGGTTGGAAATCAATGAGAAAATGAGAGATATTGATATAGATCAATATAATGAGGATTTTCATATAAATGAGAGAAATTGCAGAGAAAAGATATTCTACAATTGGTATAGCCTAGAAAATAAACCAAAGGTTGTAGCCAGAATGCACAAAAATATGATGAGAATATACTTCAAGGAAGAAATCTATTTGATGATCACAATGCTGAGTAGATTAGTTGGACTAAGAGATGGCACAAAATGTGAGCCATGGATGTTTACTGTTATTGAATTCATGAGAGGAGGAAAAGAGAAAGGACAGATTCATTGGGCCAAAGCAATAAGCACAACTATATGGAAGCAGGCCATGCTAAGAAAACAAAAGATGATACCCTTTTATCTATCTTCATACTTCTTATATTCATGTGCATCGGAGATTAAACCATACATACATGGAATAGAAAGGGTGGGAACCCTAGGGAATGGTCCTGGTCAGAAATTAGTATATAAGCACTACCCTGAACTACAAGAGGAAAATGCATTGAAGAAGTTTGCTTTAGTCAATGATGTGTTTTATACTTACATGGTGAGAATTTTGAGAGAGGAACCTGATAAAAGATTGTTTAAAAATGCAGAGGATGCAATTGGATTGCATAGTTCTTGGTTCATTCAATTTGAACATTTTACTTATATCAGGACTGAAGGATTTGAAGGAAAACCCGTCGGTATCCTTCTAATAAATTGATTGTTTTGGAATTTTCAAGGCATAATTTGAATGCCTTTAAAATGTATAAGAGGAAGTTCAGTAGAGGAAATTTGAAGTTGCCTTGGGCTACTGGTAGATACTTCTGTTATAGTGAAGAGGTTGCAGGATATTCAGAACAAGAATTAAGATATTATGGCTTTCAGGAATTTGATTTAGCTAGAAGATTTGATCCTTTCCATAGGATCTAGAATACAGTTGACAAAAAATATAAACATCAGATACATATTGAAGATTTTTGGGCCGATTGCAAAAATGATAAGGAAGTGAGGAAGAGAACCCATAAAAGATTAACAATTGAGCAAATGAGGTCCATGGGTGACATTTATGTTCCCCTAGAGGTTCAAGAGGATGATAAACTGCTGCATCATAGTTATGCAGAGGCCAGGATGGCTTCTATTATAGAGCTTGATTGGTCATAGCCTTGGAACACATCTTTGGACATATTGTCCAAACCAATTATATTATTTTCAAAGACATGGTTAAAAGACAAAATTGAGGAACTCAAAACTGAAGGAAAATAAATCACCTATCTGAGGAAAGGGAGAAAAAGGGTAAGAGAATCTAGTGAGGATCTTCAATGCTTTTATGAGAAGAAAAGAAGAATTGTAGAGACTAAGATTGTTGAAAAAGATAAGAATGCTACTTTAATGGATCCCTATGCATTGGGAATAACAGTAGCAGTGGCATCAGATAGTTTTGTAGATGCAAAGTCACTAAGTCATGAGGTTAGTGCAGAGGAAGCATAGGCTTCCAAAGGGGTAGCAGGACAGCAAGTTAGAAGGGCAATCCCAATAAGTTTATCAAAAGGAGAGCCTTCTAAAACAAGTGAGCTAATAGGAACACGAGTAGGTGAAAAGTTGAGTAATATACCTAGTGCCTCCACTTCATCAGAAAAGAGACAAACATATGTTCAAGTGAAGACAGAGTTGGTTGAGGAAATGCTGCAAGTGTCACAAGCACATAAGGCTAAACAAACTATTGAAATTGTCCACATTGGGAGTGATACTAGTGAGAGTGAAGAAAAGGGAATGTACGCTGGAAAGGAAATTGAAATAGAAGAATCTAGTGATTTCTTAAGTGAAGAGGAGGAACAAAGCATTCAGGATGAACTGGAAATTGAATAAGGACCAGAGCATGAAGAGGAAAGGGTACAGGAAGAAGCAGGAGTAGTAGATCCATTTGGTACCCTAGTCCCTCCTGAAATCATTAAAGTTGTGCAAGAGGAGGCACATAAAATTGAGGAATCTGAAAAAGAAGAGGCACCTGAGGAGGTAATCATAGAAAAGCATGTTCAAGTAGAAGAAGAAATAGATGCTGGCACCTCAGGTGTGAACAAAGAGAAAAAGAGAAAAACACAAAAAGAATACAAGAACAAGAAAAGGAAGTAAAAGAAAAATATACAATGGTAGGATCCCTTGCGCATATAGAGCAAATACAAAAGGAAGGTGAAGATACAAGGGATGCAACCAGTACAGAAGATGCAACCAAGAGGCCTGAAGAGGAAGCACCTATAGAAAACGTTGAAGAAAGTAAAGGTGAAGAAAAAATAGAAGATACAAATAGGATAAATGAAGAACAAACATATAAGGAAGAGCACAAGGAAGAAGAATCATTGAAAGGAGAATATCCTGAAGAAGAAGATGAGGCTGGAGGGGATACAAAAATTGAAGAAGAAGAAAATGAAGGTGAGTCTGAACAGCAAAATGACCCCATGGAACAAGAGCCACCACCTCAACAACAAATTCCACCTCAACAGCAAATTCCACAACCGCAACAACAATAGGAACAACAGCAACAAGGAGAAGTAGAAACAAAGAGACCTCATGAAGAGGTAATTGATGAAGTTAAAACTGCAGAAGGCACCAAGGAGGTTCCTGCATGGTTAGGAGAGGAGATAAGGAAGGAAAAGAAAGAGGTACAATTGGTACCAATTGACATTAAGAGCTTGTTAGGTGATACCACACCAAGGAAAGAAAGAAGAAAGGCTAGAACAATGTGAGCTATACAAAGAGGTCTAGATGGATCTAGGATGCTGAACCGGGCAATACCATAGAAAGAAAAAGCAAAAGGTGAAATAACCTTAGAAGAGTATAAGATACTAAAATTTGACTTTGGGCATACTACAAGAGAGCAACACATCACTGAGTGGGAGGATATGCACCAAGTGACAGTAGAGATGCTGAGAAAAGACAAATACAAGCAAGAATATTTGAAAGGACACATTGTCCAACTGCAACAATGTATTAGAGGGATATTTGATCCCAATACAATAGTCCCAGAACTGCCTAGTGACATAGCAATTGTATCCAAAGAAGAAATAAAGGACATGGAAAATAAAAGTCTCAAGGCTAATATTTTTGATGAATGGTTCAAAGATTTTATACAAGAAGGTGAGCAGGCAATAAAACAAGCAGTGAGAAGTTGGGAGATGGTTGCGAGAGAAAATAATAAATGTATTATACTTGTACATAATTGCCAATTTAGAAGAGAAGAATGCAAGTCTGAACTGGAACAATTGAGAGAAATAGAGGAAAGAGCAGAGGAGTTAATCAATGAAGGAGTAATTACCCCTTCACTGGAAAGTCAAGTGCCACAAGAGAGGTTAGAACTTAAATTTGAGGAAGATAATATTAGAAAGTGTATAATAGTTGCCCAAGATTTAGAAAGAAAATTAGATGAAATGATTAGAGTGTGCAAGAAGATAATAGAAAGGCTCTTAGAGCATGAATGCATGGATATACCAGCATATGAATTGGAAAGGGCCTTAATAGAGTTTAATGCCATTTTTACACCATGCATAGAAAATCCTGAAGCATATATGAGCAAACAAATGATGGATTCATTAATGGAAGACAGTGCTAAAATGAAGAAGTACAATAAAAGGAGTGAAGGATAAGAGAACAGAGAAAAGAAATTAAAAGGAGTTGCACTATAGTAGTATATATGGACAAAGAGTTTAGGAGGGGACCGCACTTTTGTAGAAGGTGTGATCAATAATTTCAAAACATACTTAAAAGAATGAAAAGACAAAGGAGGTAGCGGTTTTGGGAAAAGTCAAGTAAAGAATATCAGTGGGCAGAAGTCAAAGAGAAGGGGGAATCTTATTCTTTTGGAAAAGATTCCAATAGCATCCTTTGAGAAGGAAAAGATGCCGTTTAGATATTTTGACAGACTGTTAGAGGTGAATGTGCAGCATTGATCAATAATGGAAGGATCTCAACCGTAGATAAAGTTTGTAGCCGTAGCAATGGGAAGTTTCAAAATCTATATAAGAAACTTTGCTACTTGTACATTAATTACACAAGGATTTTTAGAAGATAGCTGGCAATTGAAGTTGTTTAAACATTTTGATTAGAGGAACATTTTAGTTTAGAGGAGGTCGCCTGTGTCTACATTAAGGAATGCGTGGAGCATCTAGCTTCCTTACTGTATCTGTAAGACATTTTGTAAGTTTTCTATAAGTTGATTAATGAAGCAAAGAGTCATTCATACATTGTAAATCATATGTGACTGTATATTTTGAATACAAATACATCTAGAATTTTGCGTCTACTTTAGAGTGGTTTCTGGCTCTTGTTTATATTTGAAATATTATCTCTTCAAAAGCTTGTAATCTTGAATGTATGTTCATTAAAATACTCAGGGCTTACATTTAAAGGTTTAGTTTGTTGATTTAATCAAGTTTGTTGTACTGCTTACAACGTGAATAACAGAGCATTTAGATCCTGTAGCAGAATGAAGTTTAATTTAAATTTCTCTAACTTTTCCCAAACATTTGAAATACTTCGCTTAAATGCAGAAATTTAAAGGAGATTGTTTGATATTTGAAGGAAACATGAACAATTGAGTTAATATTTGATAATTTTCATAATATTTGAAAAGAAAAGCTTGTGTTAATATAAATCATATAAAGCTTTGTGATACAATAGCAATTTTATGAAAAGAGATGGATAATAAACATGTTGATATTTGTTATAATTTGCATAATTCAAGTCCAGTGAGTCATAAATCACCTTAAGTCAAGTAAGGCCCCTTGCATATTATAGCTTCACATTTACCTACTGAATTGTCCACAAGGTCAAGACCTAACCATACATAAACTTGGGATTAAGTAATCTTAATTGATTTCTTCATATCTTTCAAGACAGTTAGGTTCATTTTGTGAATTTTAACTTTCATTATGAATGTGTAAAAATAATCATCAACAAGTCCTAGTACAAGAAAGCGTTAGATGACCTTTCATTTGCACATGATATTTTGATTATGCCAAATGGAATCCCAACCACACACAAGGAACTTAGTTGCCGCAGCCATATTGCCAAGACAAACCACAACTAGAAATCAAAGAGAAAAAGGTCATGATCCATCATTGCTCCTCTCATCACTTGTGGAATTCCTTGAGGCGCATAGTAACATGACCAAAGATCAATCAGATAAAAAGATAAGACAAACTAGACCAACAAAGACAATGACCATTTAGATCTCCTTACCAGATAATGAGTGTTTGCTTGATAGGATTGGAGGATAGCGCCTAGTTTCAAGGAAGGAAACATGCTGTATAAGACGTCAAGTTTGGTTTCAATGATGCAACCGCCTATATAAGGAAAATAGTAGGATTGAGTTTGGTTTCAGAAATGAGACACCTTGTATAAGACGTATGGTCTGGTTTCAAGAGTGTGACAATCTATATAAGACTGATCAATATGATTGATGTGTAATGGTAGTGTCTGCTTTCAAGAAACGAAGCATGCCGTATAAGATGTCGAGTCTGGTTTCGACAATGTAATATTCTATATAAGACAATTAATAGTTGATAAAAGTAACTGATAGTGATGAATAGTCATGACTGGGCAATTGGTCGGTTATGATTGAAGACTTGATGGATAGCTTCACCTATTGTTTCATGACTTGTTCAGCTCAGTTCTCTACGGAAGATAATTGGTTTATGTCTGATCAAAGTGTCAACCTTAGCAAGGGATAACTTATTATTAGATATAAACAATGGTAGACTTGGCTCAACAGACCCTAAGGGATTGACTTAATGTCTTGGGGGCTCATCGATGATGGCCTTGCCTACGTAAAGTGTAGAGACAACATAGTTCGACCATGTAGACTCTTTATTATGATAAGACCAAAGGGACAGATTGAAGCATCGGGGACTCATTGATGATGGCCTTGCCTACGTAAAGTCACAGAGGTAACGTAGTTCAATAAGGTGGACTAACACTAACATAGACTTGATGATTGACACTATTTCTAGAAAAAAAATTGACGTTTTTCAAGTTTTTTGAAGTTTTGAAATGTTTTGATTTTTTGGGATTTTTTGGAATGTTTTGATTTTTTTTGGATTTTTGGAATGTTTCGATTTTTTTTTCGATTTTTTAATGTTTTGATTTTTTGGAATTTTTAATGTTTTGATTTTTTTGGATTTTTGAATGTTTTGGGATGACTAACACACAAGAAAGCAAGCAAGCATGCACAAATGATACCAAAAAAATAAGGTAATGCCCCTATCAAGCTGTAAACCAATGATTAATTGATAATTATGATAGTGTTGTCATTATAGGGAATGATATATCCCTAGATCAATACAAGGATGTGGGAAAGACATATCCCATTGATGATGATAATTGATGATTGATTGATTTGGTTTACGACAAGGCTAGGATCAAGACCAAGGATGTGATTGGATAATTTGGCTATATTGATTAACTTGATTGGTATGGATTAAGGATGATTTGCATTTGGATTTACTGGTTGGATTTTTGGATATTTGTTTTGGGATGTCAATGGATTACAATTTGGATAGCCTTTGTGCTAGATACCAATGACAAGGGAAAACCAAGTCTAGGTGCAAGGGATGGAGATGGGATTGGATGAATGGATAAAAAGGTGGGAGATACTAAATAAGATGGAAGACTCATGATAAAGGGATGAATAAAAGGATAGACTATGGAATGGAAAGCTCATAATAAATAGATGGATAAAATGATCAGATATAGTGGAATGGATGTATGCATCATAAGGGAGCTAGGATGTGATCTTCAAAGACTTTGTCACATAGGAATAACATGCCCCATTATAGGTATAATGCTTAGGATTTTATATGACAAAGATTATGACAATAAGGTGATGATAGGATCGTTTGGAAAGGATGAGATATACCAAGAGTTGTCTAAAGCATTTTTCAACAATTTGCCCCCATATCTTTGTCAAGATCAAAATGTGGAAGGGAGAATGGACTCAATAGGATAAGTCTGTGGGTGTAATGGATAATGATGGTAGGATGGTATGGAAATGGTATGATGGGATAGATAGTTTGGATGAGACAACATGCCCCCAAGTGTAAGTGACATAGAAGATCAACCTGCACATGACGCCTGTTTGCCAGGTTTTCGTCATGGTACTTATCCAAGGCGCCACCAAGGGTGGTTTTCACCTTTGGACGAAGGGATTTCTCTTTACTATTTTAATTTTTTTTTCCATCACTTTTTAAAAATTTATGGGGGATATTTGGATGGGGTAGGTAGCTATGGATAATAGGGACTCAAGCGTCTAGTTCCATGAAGGGTGATAGTCCCATTAGAGATGAATGCCACATATGGACCATGTCAAATTCCATTATGCTCATAGATGTTGGTAAGGGATTGCTTGAGAGCGAGATGGATTAGGTGGATAGTGGATTATGAAAGGCTTCAGGCAAGGATGGATGGTGGATAGTGCAAAAGTATGGATTAAAGGCTTATGCAAAAGCATGGACCATAGGGAGGTGATGGGGGAGATATGTAGGATAATGGATGAAAGATGGGGAGATGGAGGTATGTGGAAATGTTGTGGAATGGAATGGAACCAATACCAATGGTTGCACACATCGTGATAAACATTAAATCTTTTGATTTGGAGGATGTGTAGGAAGCAATGGACATGTTTGCTTAGGGGATGGTCGATGTAGTGATTTAGGTACCCACATAGACTTAGGAATTTTATGATTTTTGTTTTTCTTGCGGGATGAAGGAATTTGAGATTTTTGAATGGAATATGATTTTTGGGATTTTTAGATGGAAGAGGATTGTTGGGATTTTTGAGATGCGGATGCTTCATTTGACTTGATTTCTTTTTGCTTAGGTACCCAAACGATTTTAGTTTTGGCCTTTTTTTTTTGGAGGTATGGGCTTAGGTAGCCTTTTGGATAGATTTTTCTTTGACTCTTTGCATTGATGTCCTAAGGTATTAGGATCTTTAGGGTTTTTTTCTTCATGAAAGAAGGCATCCAAAATTTTGTTTTTGAATCCCATGGGATTGGTGGAAGCTTGATGTTTAGATGATGTGTGCATTGATTGGTCATGATTAGGAATTTTAGAGGATTTATGGATGGAAGGATTAAAAGTGGATTTTTGGATAAATGGATAAGGGGATTGGATGATAGGGATATTAGGCGTTGGGATCAATGGTGGTAGAGTGGATGGAGGGATATTAGGAGTTGGAAGTAGTGGAGGTAAAGTGGATGGAGGGGTATTAGGAGTTGGAAGGAATGGAGGTAAAGTGGATGGTGGAAGGTGTATGGTCACATGCTTTTGGGGTTTGTAGGATAATGGAGGAGGAATGGAAACATATGTTTTGGGAGTATGATAGGATTTGGGATGAAAATGAGTGGATTTAGGAGGAATGAAGGAAGTACCAACATCTTGAGATTGTTTTCGTTGGGGTGTATATCCAACGCCATATGAGCATGGAGGGACTTTGACATGGATAGGCTCCAAAATACTTTGTTCATGGAGGCCTAAGCCTTTACCTTGATAATTCATTTTTTGGAGTATGCAATGGACAATGGGACTATGTGTATTTTGGACACTAGACATGAACTCATTTTTTGATGAAGAAGGTGAGGTGATGGATAAAGGTTGTTTCTCCCCTAGGAAAGAACATTCATGGATAAAGGTAGTAAGACCAAGGGGGTAGGGTGATGGATTTGTAATATGGTCGATAGTGGATGAGGAAGAATCATTAGGATCTTGATTATCATTATGCTCACTAAGATCCAAGGTATTTGTTTGATCATCTATGCTTACTTGGGAGCCAAGTGTCTCATCAAGGGAAGTGAATGTTTGTACATCATGGGTAGGGTTAGATGGGGGATGTGCAAGGCCCATCTTTTTATACTGCTTTAGCGGTTATGATTTAGACTATTTGACTATGTTTGTTGGATTATATACTTGATTTGGATGGACATTTATGTTATTTCTTTAGACATTATGATAGATGATACTTTGGACATTTACTATGATTATACTTTATGGACTTATGAGGTTGGATTATATGATTTAATTAAGTTTGAGTAGATGTTTTCAAATTTATATTTATGTGGGAAAGGAAGTGTTAAAAGAAATTGATATAAATTATTTGTAAATTATATGAGTATGTGATCATGATGGAAATTGATTATTTAAATTATTTTGCTATGCATTATGTTACTTCGGATATATTATCATGACATACTGATATTTGAAATTAAGTGTGCAGGTGGGTGGCCAAGATTCCTTAAGTGGTTTTGGAGACTCCATAAACCCATATGTTATACTAATTAGCCTAGCCTAACCCGTGAAGGGGTTAAGGCTAAAATGTGATGTAAAGTTATTATTTTATTTTAATTTTAATTTTTATCTATTATTGTGAAATTTTATTATTTAATAATTTTAAATTGATTTTTATTTAAGTAATGTGAGTTATTTTAATTATTCTTTTTATTTTAATTATTTATTTTGTGGGGATGAGGATAAATGTTTTAAATTAATATTTTAATATTTATTTTAGGGGAGGATTTTTATTTCCTTGTTTTAATTTGGAAAAAGAAGATTTTTTTTTTGGAAAAAGAAAGAAAGTTGCTTTCTTTTTGTTTTTCCTTCTTTTTGAAGTTTTTAGTTTTATTTATGGGAAATTTTTGGGAAGAGTTTTTCACTTTTGCTATGCATGGAATTTGAGAAAAATAGAATTTTGTTAAGAATAGAGAGATTTTGGCTTGAAGAGTTGGAGAAATTTGGATTTCAAGGTTTTGGATTCAAGAGCAAAAGGGTTGGAATTTCATTCTGGTTTAAATTTTGGGCTCACTCTAACTTGTGGAGCTGAGTTAACACTCTAAAAATTCTTGCAATTTAGATTTTTGTAAAAATTGTGTGAATTGTATGTGAATCAGGATTTGAATGAGATTTTGAGTTATTTGTTTGTTTTGTCAATTTTTGTGGGTTTGGATTGTATGGGAGCGGTTCTCCGTGTTTTGATGAGAGCCTCTCAAGTTTTGGGGTAGAGAGAGACGTGGAGCCTCTCTTGGGGAAAATTGGTTATGTATTCTGATGGTTAAATGATGTTTTGATAAGTATGTTATTGGAGATGTTTTGGAGGTATATGGATATGTGTCGAGATGATATTTGTTGAATTGATGTGTATAGAATTATGGAGATGTGGGTGTTGTTGATTTATATGGAGAGATGGTGATATTGATGGATGAAGTTGTTTATTGTGATATTTGATGATTTTGATTTGGTTTTGTTTTTTCTCCAAGAGGGAGGATTATCCCCTCTCTCCCCCTAATTTGGATCCAAGAAATATCCTTGCATGTGAGTCAAACTGTGCGAAAATTGTTTGATTGGCTTCTTTTTGGATTTGTGTATTTGCAAGATTTTGTATGTGTAAGCAAACCCGGTTTATGGAGTTCTCCTACTCGAGGGTGGGATATGCTTATGCAATCCCAAGGGTAGGGTGGAGAGTACGATTTGGCCACCTATTTTGGCCATATGTATGTGTGCAGGTTTAAGAAAGTTGCAATTTTAAGATTGGAAGATGGAAAGAGTTCTCTATGGGGTTTTGGAAAGAAAACTATTTTATGTTAAAAGTTTTGGAAAAAGTACCTTACAAGATTTCCGATGGAAATTCTTTCATTATGTTCAAGAAGTTTTGTGTAAACCGTATCTGTTGTTGTAAGAAGAACAATTGGCTCAATGTTTTGTTGGTCAATCTGGATACTGTCCTTTCCTTTTGTAAATTTGTTGTGTTACAAAATTGTAAGCTTATTGTGTTCTTGTGGATCTAGAAAAAAAAATAATATCGATTCAATATGGTTATTTACTTTCCTTTCTCTGAGATTAAATCTATTTGTGATAAACTCAATGGATGAAAGAAAATATACTAGTCTGGTTCTTTTTAATTTATTTTCTGTATAGATAAAAATAAACCCCAGTTTTGTATGATTCATTAATATTATGTAAGTATGTATATATATATATATATTCTCTGTATCCATATGTTATAATCACTATTCAAAGTAACTAAAATGAAATTGTAGTAATATGAATTTAGGGCCATGGTTTTAATGCTTTGTGGCTAGCCGTAGGGTCAGTGGGAAGGCCCACAGCCTCCCACGACACCCTCCCCATTAGGAAGGCCATTGGGCTTTAAGCCCATGACACTTCTCATGGGCAGCACCCCTTATAACTTAAACTCAGTCTTCATTGTTTTAAACCGTGGCACCTGTCATAAAAAATAATACCCTACAATAAATTTTGTTCACTATTTATCATCATGCATTGTCATAACATTCGACAGCTATATATATATATCTCCCATACCGTGTATTTCAAACTCATATATATATCGAACTCGTATAAATATATATATCCCATACTATGTATTTCAAACTCCTCTGGCCTGCAAAACTATTATACAAAATATGCTTTTATAGTAGATGGATATCATGTGATAAAGATATAAATTAGAAATTTTTATTATATGCGTTATTATATTGGTATTTAAAAATATAATTGTTTTATTGCTTTATGTTCTGTGAAAGAAGAAGAAAATCAGATTTAAAAGAGAATAAATTAGTTTATTTTTGAAAGTTAGCTTTAGTTTACTATTTAAAAGGGAAAAAGAAATTTAAGTTAGAAAGGAACAATAAAGAGACAAGTTTTGCATTTGATTTTAATTTAGAAAGCAAAAAGCAATTCTAATTATTTTATCAAATTATTTAGAAAGAAATTAGAATTAGATTATCTTACATATATAAATGAAAAAAGCATTGTTTAATTGGTTATGAAGAAAAGAAGTTTAATTAATTTTATTTTAATTGAATTGTAAAGGAATATTTGTTTATTAGACAATTTTGTAGTTGATGGAAATCATATAAGTTATATTGTGAATGAATGAAGGGTCTTATTTAATTGTTTTATTGGTTAATTAAGTTATATTTTATTTAGTTAATTAAATTAAATGATGGAACTCGCTTATGACTTGTAACAATAACATTCAGTTTGAGACAACTAGTATAATAAGATAAATTTATCTATCTAAATGTTCTAAAATTTGACTTATGATTAATAGGACTTTGCAAACAAGGGATAATCATCTTAACTTTTCCGAATTGTGTCGTCAACTGCAAACTTTAAGTAAACCTATCCTTGCAAGTTAACATTTGTACATTTACACTTTTAAAAAAATAAAAAAATTATTTCCATCTTTTATCCCTCTTGTATGGTGACATACAGGAGGGCTCGTCATGGGCATGACAAGATGAATAGAATTAGTTTGGATATCTTGCTCATGGATGATTATGGGACTATGGATAAGATCAAGTTGCTCATGGATAAGTTCTTCATCATGGATAATATCTTGATCATAGAAAGATATACATTATGGATAGGTTGAATGGAGGGTATTTGATCTTGATTAGAATAAGAGATTGATGTTTCCACATGCTTTAGATTATACTCTTGACATATCTCTTGATTTTGTTGAATGGAAGTGGAAGTGGGAGAGGCTTGATAGGCTCTTGACAATCACCAACATGAGGGTACAATGGATCTTGACTTGGACTCATGGGGGGAGACTCTTCAATAGGTTCGATAGGTTGTGAAATACATGATGTATTTGAAAGATCAGACATGGTGTTGGAAGACTCATTGATAGGCTCAAGGATAGGAATTGGATGACATAGTTGATTCCTTGCTAGTAGGCATTGGATCATATCCCTCATAAGTGTATGTGTGGATGGATAATATAATGGATGGATAATAATGGTGGATGGTGTTGTAGGCTTATGATTAGGATTTGGTGGAGAGATAATGGGATTGGATGGATTAGGATTAGGAGGAGTGGAAATATCCCATGGTGGAGGGATGGAAGGGGTTAATGGACTAGGATTAAGAAAGTTAGAGGAAGATGGTAATGAAGGAATTGAAAGGGTTGATGGATTGGTGAATGGATTGCATGGTGGTGTTGGTATAGGGCTAGTAGGCTTTTGGATATGCATTCATTTGGATGATGATAGAGGGTACTCATAGGATGCATAGGCTAGAGTGGTGTCTCCTTTGTCAAAGGTAGCATGAGGTCTTAAGGATATGTGATATTGTTGCCAAATGATCTTCATTTTGAGCATTTTGTAAAGGTGATCATAAAACACAACAAACACTTGGAATACAAATCTTTGGTTGTTTTGACTTTTTGACTCTTGGGAAATGTAGTGCCACTCTGTTTTCACTTTGGATGTGCCAGGTATGTTTGGCATTTGGTTATTTGGTTTGGATTGTTTATTTAATGCTTTGGTTAATCATGGTGTTAAATAATATTATTAGTCATAAAGACAATTTTGATAATTAAATAAATATAAATGCCTTTATGTAAATTTAATTTATTGAATATGTATATATATTAGATTAGTAGTTAAGTTAATAAATAAATATATTATTATTATTAAATGTTGTGTTGAGTGGCAAATAAAATAGGTAGCATTTATGTGTTGTCATAAAATCTATTTTTTAGAAAATACTAAAATAAATTAAGTTAGTGGGAGTTATTGGAGGAGTGGTAGATTTTATTTATTATTCTTCCATCTTGGAAGAGAGTGAGGGAAGAGTTAAGGCAATTTATTATTTTAGAGATTTGAAATAGGAGAAGATTCTCTTTTGGCTATTATGGGTATGTGATATTTTATTTATAGGGGGTCATTTATGTGAGTGGAATACTTTGGGGTTTGCTTGTTTGGTTTTATATATTGGGGATGAATTTTGAAAATGGGAAGAAGAGATGCAAGGGAAGAGGAAAGAGGAGAAGGAAGAAAATGGTAGAATTTTCTGTGATTGAAAGGAATACATGATTTGGGGCTCTTCCTAACTTGTGAGAGCTGAGAAGGATCGTTTTCAAAAAGGGAGAGACCTGGAAGTTCTGGAACTTATGGAACTATATTTTCAAAAATATTTTATGTGGATGCATGTCTATGGAGCCATGAAAGGATTCTTTTCTAAAAATAATGTTCAGATGTGCAGTTGAGATCTATATGTCGTGCAGGACTCTGAAGCTAAAGATGTACCTTTCCACTTGGCGAATCGATGACTATCTGGCAGTATTGGTAAATGTGTATCAATGTTTATAAATTTATTGAAACATTGTATCTTACATTTCATTTTTGATGAATGTCGATATACTCTGATTTTTGACTTGAGGTTTACTAAGATAAATTTTGTAAATTATTATTCTATCATCCTGTTAAGATCATTATTGTTATGTACTAAGATTTATTGGGTAGGCAATACAAACTGTGCGTGTGTGTATTCATGTTAGTAATTAGTCATGTAGTCATGTAATTAAACATAATTTGAATGAGTTATGTATGTTGTTGAATATTGCTTAATTTCTATAATGCAGTTATGTTATCCCTAGAGATGCTAGTTTAACTAGTAGCCATTGTTTTCAGAATATGCTAGATTTTGTTATCATTACTTCTATTTAAAAAATAAAATTCTCTGCTTTTATTGCTTTAGTTGACTTATCTCTAGGGTTGCATGATAGGGCATTACAGGAAATGAGGTATTTTGTCAGTTTTATTCCACAAAACTCGCTAGGCCTTGGTTCACAAACAATTCAAACAAGCACAACCTAGCTAGTAGTATAGGGTTGTCTACTATAGTGGGCTTACTACACCTTTTGGTGTTTTTAAATATGAGAAAAAGGAGTGGGTAACTAGAGTATGCCAAGGTCCTGGACCACCTTGACACCTCTCACCTTAAAAGGATGAGTCCAAACAAGAAATCATGTCACCTCAACCAAGAACCGCACGTGGTAAGTAATTTCAGGATACCATTCTCATTCCTTGCACCACCATAGTAGATGGCCAAAAGGTCTTAGGCTTCTAAAAATAATGGTTCGTAGTGGAGGAACTCCTACGAATACCACGACATAGTAGCGATGGGAGACTAGAATCTCTAACCCATGTCTGGAATCACCTGGGACCAGAAAGGCCCACCTCTTATGGCACAAGTGGATTGAGCTCACCTTTCATTTTTTGACCTTTTATATAGCCCACTAGAAATACGTGCTTGTGGTCAAACCCTAGGGTAAACTCCTAGGAAGGCCACCTACTAAAATAAAAAAGGGAATGCTTGTGTATTGTTCTTTCTCATCACCCAGGAATCACACGTAGCACAAGGGGAGATGATACTCAAGACAACACAGTGCTGCTATTTCTTATCACCCAGGAATCACATGTAGCGCAAGGGGAGAGGATACTTTAGACAAACACGCTTTCTGTAACTAACTCACATGCATGCAAGTACACAAGACATAGAAGACACTTTTCTTTTTAAGCACCAATTCCAAATGTTCCTAAATTAAAAATCACAAACACACAATGGAGCCCTGCAAGAAATTGGATTAGTAGTTTCAATGAGTTGATCTTTGGCAAGCGAAAGCTACAAAACAAGTATGTTAGATTGAAAAGGATAATCTTGGATAAATGATTTTTCTAGAAGAAAATGTATTAGAAATGATAATGAAATCCCTACAAACTCAGGAAATGATGTTATAATGCAACCATAAAAAGATATGCTCATCAGAAGATTGCAATTTCAGATTTTTTCTGGACCTAGTCAACTTAGATTCGATTCTTTTGAGATGTTTTTGACCTGAAAAATATAAACTCAAAGAAGAGACCCCTTCTAATTTTCTGATAGCTTTCTAGAAATATAAAAAAGTTAGAAAAATTCCCTGATTTACGCCCATAAATGTAGATTTATGAAAAACCTATAGCAGACAAAGATCTGATTATTTCGCACCTTATATGACCTCAAAAATAAATATGTAAAGAATAGACCCCTATTAAAATTTGAATTACTTTCCATAAATGTAAATTTTCCTAACAAATTCACTAATTTACACACAAAAAATGTAGATTTATGAAAAAATGTAAAATCACTATAACTCATTCAAAAATAATGATAAACACATGATTTACAAACTTCTACAAAAATCTTGTAGAAAAAGTTGCAGTTGTTTGGAAGATATGATGAAATATTTAAAATCTAGGGTTTTGTCCAAAAATGGCATAAACCCGCAACAAAAAATTAATAAAACCAATAAAAAGCAAGCTAGTAGATTTGCAAATTTAAGCACATATTCACATTGGGTTCACCATATGTAGATTAGGGAAAATTAGGGTAAATGCATGAATGATCAATAGCAACCACAAAACTATCTAAATTCAAGCCATAAAGACCCTAATCTAACAATGAAGCACAACATGACAATATAAATCAAATGATAAAAACTATAATATCTAAATTCCTATGCCAAAGTTGATTCTCCTCAATTGCTCTTCTCGATTTTGCTTTGTTTGCTCTCAGATTTGTAGCATGCAAGATATATGATAAGCTCAATATGGATGTATGATAGCAAGATCTCAAGATGATGGCAAAATATTGAAGATTATGATTGTGGTTCTGAGTGATAGCAAAATATTGAAGATTGTGATTATGGTTTGTGGTTAACCTTGAAATGGATATGAAGGCTTGTTTTTATAGAGGACTTGGATTTGAATGAAGGGTGATGATTGAAAGGTGAATTGTGTGACGTGGACGACTAAGATTAGGAGATGATTTAATTCAAGGCCTCTTCATTCAATAAAAGGTAGTGGTGTGACAACTTTATTAAATAAAGGTGGTAGTGTGACAATAATGTGACAAATAATTTAATGAGATAGGGACATGTGTGAAGATAAGAATAAAGGTGAGGGCTAATTTAAATAAATATTTTATTTATTTAAATTAGATGGTGGAGGAAATGGAAAATTATTAAATAATTAAAAACCATTATTTAATAATGTATAGAGGAAAATAGATAATGCCTAATTAGATAATTAAAAAAATTATTTAATTATAGAAGAAAAGAGGAATAATGGAAATGAATAATTAAATAAATAAAAATTTATTTAATTATAGAATAGAAAATATAAAAAGTGAATTAATTAAATAATTCAAAATTATTTAATTAATATAAAAATATGACATTAAGAAATAGTTAGTGTGAAAATGTTACTCACAGACTTAGGACATTTTTAAGTGTCTACACTTAGTATGCAATAATCTTATGTTATAGATGTGTTTGGAGTCTCAGAAGACTCGTTTGGTTGGTGTGATTGAGTGTGTTCTCTTACTCGCCTCAGCTTGGGATCTAGGTGTAGTGTAGCATCGTACTCCCTCTCTAGTGACTAGGATTAGTCACATAGTTCATGTAATGTGGAACTTTTGAATTTTGATACTTTATTTATTTGACTTTTGTAAATCTCTAAACGTTATAAAGGCCAACATTGAAATTTTATTACAACAAATATATCATCCGGCTCTGCAACTTTCCTGCCTGAACTCCTTTTGAACTTGCTTAGCTCATGGTGGTCGTTAGCCCTCGGGGGCCCTACCCCCCTTTGGGTCCTTAGGTGGAACCTGTCGATGTTTGTACTGCCTTAGTCAGTAATCATGAGCACAAATCTCCAGCCTTGGGGTTGGACCCCAAGGCTTGGAATTAGGCACTGCTAGGGGAGACTAGTAGGTTAGTTGAAGATTCTGCTATCCCAGTGCAGTCAGAGTCTGTGAACGGAATGAACTTCCAGATCCCAGATCTGATGATAGATAAAATAGCCTCAGCCTTGGAATTATCTTTAGTGGGTAAGTTCCAAGCCTTAAGGCCCAACATCGACATGGTTCAATGATGGGTGGCCTTGAGATGTCACCTCAAAGGAAGCATGGTTACAAGTGCTATGACAGGTGGCTTCTTCCTTTTTAAGTTCACTGCCAGAGAGGACTTGGTAGCGACTTTGGTGGGTGGCCCCTTACTATATGGAAAACACAACCTCTATTTAGGTCACTGGAAACTAGGGTTTGATGCGGCTATGGAACTCAGTAGGTCGGCCCCGATTTGGGTTAGGCTACTTAGACTTCCTCTGGAGTTCTAGGATGAGGAGATCTTCACATGGATAGGGAACTCTTTTGGGCATTTCATCACCCTGGACAATACCACTAAGCATAAAACCATGTTAGTTTTTGCTAGATTCTATGTTAGTGTAGATATCCATAAATCTCTACCTAATATTGTTAACTTAAAGTCTAAGTATGGTAGCTAGGAGCAACACTTGGTGTATGAGAATGCTACCACTTTTTGCCAAAATTGCTCCAAGAAAGGGCACCTAATAAATGAATGTAAAAACCTAAGGAAGTAAAAAGATAAAGAGGTCTCTAAGGAGGAGAATATTGTGGAGGAATACCTATTCAAAGATGACTTGCTTGATATCATCAAGTCCCCTCTCATGACAAAGCAACTAGAAAGGGCCCAGACACAGGGAGACCCTAAAGTTGATCAATCGGTATCAACCACTAAGGCCTCACCACTCCCTTTGCCTTAGATTCAGAGGGATCCTAAAGTCGAACCAACTTAGTAGAGGGGCATTGCAATGGGTTTGGTAGAGACAGAAGAAGGGGAGATCTTAACCCCCAATGAGAAGACTCACAAGCCTCAAATTGCTAGTTTAGGTACTAAGGTGTCTGAAGGAGGATAGGAAACAGGTTTAGGTACTAAGGTGTCTAAAGGAGGATAGATAGCAATGCTAGAAAGCACAGAGAAATTTATTCTATCACCCACTAGGGTTTTATCTCTTGGGGCTAGTCCTAGTAACTAGGATGGTTGGGTAATGCCAAAAAACAAGGGGAAAGGCCATTAGAAGAAGTCGACTGATGTGGGGACAGAGGGAAAGGAGGGTAGACTATCCCAGAGAGAAACTAGAAACAGAGAAGCAACCAAGGAAATAGCCATTGGGAGACAAAGCACACTGGAGGCTATCTCCAGAAGACCACATAAATGAAGGTCCTCTCATGGAATGTGAGGGGGCTAAATAGTCCTTAGAAATAGTTCATGGTTAAGAACTGTATTTTTGACAATAAGGTGGGTATCATCCTTCTCCAAGAAGTTAAGATGTTTGAAGATAACTTTAAAAAGATAGCTAATAATATCTGGCCTATTGCTAACTACATTATCAGCCCTTCTACTGGGGTGTTAGGGGCCTTGTTACTATGTGGAACAAATATAACATATCAAGTTGTTACTACTTGCATAGCAAAAATAGTTTGGAAGTGAAATGCACTATGAATAAGAGAACATGGAAGTTGATCAATATATATGCCCCCAATACCAAGAATGTGAGAAAGGACCTTTGGGATGGCTTAGTCCCTAAACTTAGTGCTGAGAGAAGGACTAAGTGGATGCTAGGGGGAGATTTCAACACCCTGGTTTTCCCTTCAGAAAAATCTGGGGGCATCACGGACTACTCAGACAGCATGGTGGACCTACCAGACTTCCTCAGTCAGACAGGGCTTATGAATATTGAGGTCAATAATCAACTCTATTCTTGGACCAATAGAAGAAGGGGAGATTAGCTGATTTAGGTAAAGATGGACATAATGCTCATCTCTTCTAATTGGGACATGGTGCAAAATTCTATTCTTACTACCCTACCTCACACAATCTCTGACCACAATGCCCTCCTTTCTGGACTGATGGTACTCCTAAGGGGCCTTTCCCATTCAGATATGAAATTATGTGGGCCTCCCACCCAGATTTTAGGGACTACATTGCTGACTAGTGGAGTATCTTGGTGCATGGATCTCCTATGTTTAGACTCACCCAAAAAATTACTCATGTCAAGAACAAAGTTAAAGGATGGAACATATTCTGCTTTGGGAACATGATGAACCAAAAAAAGCACATTACTGACAACTTAATGGAACTTTGCAAGACAACATGGCCAAGGGAGATGCGAGTGAGGATACTTTCAACATGGAAGAGTCTCTGCTCAAAAACTTTAAGGATATAATCAGTAAAGAAGAGATCTTCTGGAAATAGAAGTCTAGAGTTCAATGGCTGAAGGAGGGAGATAAGAACACTACTTTCTTCCATTAGTCAGCCATGTAGCATAGAAAGAGAAACAAAATCACCAAGCTGCTTGATGTAAACAACAGGGAAATTCTTGAAGATGAGGAACTAGGAAGCCTTACCTCCAACTACTTTAGAAACTTTCTGGAGCACCAAAACAATCCTGATAAAGGTAGGGAAGATAAGCTGCTGGACAGTATTCCCTCTATCCTCTCAAAGGAAGATAACTATATACTTTTGAAGCCTATTACTGAGGAGGAAGTTAGGGTGGTTGTGTTCTCTATGGGGGCCTTCAAAGCACTGGGCTCGAATGGGTTTCCCCTGGCCTTTTTCCAAGATTTCTGGGAGATTGTGGGTTATGATGTTGCTACTACTGTCAGGGACTTTTTCAGGACCGAAAAAATTCTTAAGCAGATCAACACCACTTTCATTGTGCTTATCCCTAAGAACAACATCATGGAGTCCATGGCTAATTTCTGCCCTATTAGTCTATGTAACACCATTTATAAGATTATCATGAAGACTCTAGTCCTCAAACTCCAACCATTGCTGGACAACCATATATCTGATTGCCAGAAAGGCTGTCCCAGGTAGACAAATTATGGATGCTGCAATATCCACCCATGAGATCATTCACTCGATGGACAGAAGTAACATTTCGAGCATAGCTCTTAAATTGGATATATCTAAAGCCTATGACAAAATCTCCTGGGATTTCCTATTCAAAGTCCTTAGGAAGTTTGGGTTTCAAGATAGAATGATTACCTTATTGAGGGAATGTGTTACCACTATCAAGTACTAGGTTTTGATCAATGACACTCCTCAGGGGTTCTTCAATGCAGGAAGGGGTATCAGACAACGGGATCCCCTTTCACCCTACCTTTTTATCATTATGGCAGAGGTCCTGAGTAGAAACATCCTTTCCCACCTGGATAACCATAATCTTAGGGGTGTGAAAGCTACGTCCACCATGGGACCGTTAGTTGTCCAACAGTTTGTTGATGATACTATGCTCTTCAGGGCGGCTTTGGTGGTGGAGGCCAGAAGATGGAAAAATTTGCTGAATACTTATGCAAAAGTTTCTTGCCAATCCATTAATTATGAAAAGAGTAATGTGTTCTTTTTCAATACTGATATGGAGCTACAAGACAAGGTGAGAAACATCCTAGAATCTAATAAGGCTAATCTCCCGGCTACCTACCTAGGTCTGCCCCTCACGGTCAAGGAAGTGACCCTAACTTACTAGAACACTGTTCTGGAAAGAATCCAAAAGAAGATGGAGGGATGGAAAGGCAAGCTTCTTAGCCAAGCAGGCAAACATCAACTCTTGAAGGCCTCCCTATAGGGTATCCCCACTTATTTTCTCACCCTCTTTAAAATGCCCAAATACATGGCAGAAAAATTGGAGAAGATTCAGAAAACCTTCCTCTAGACTGGGGTTGAGGAAAAAAAGAGGATCTCACTAGTTGGGTGGGATAAAATTTGTCAGCCCAAATTGCAAGGGGGATTAGGAATCAGAAAAATCTAGGTGATGAATAAAGCTTTACTGGCCAAGATTGGGTGGACCTTCCTTAAGGAGGAGAAAGACTGGGTGCAGATTATGAAAGCCAAATACTTGCAAAATGAGGAAAAGTGAGGGCTTATTGATAGGGAGAGCCTTCCTAAAGGCTCTATTATTGGAACAAAATGATTAAAACTAGAAATAGACCGTCTCAAGGCATCAAATGGAAGATGGGTAAGGGAGACAAAATCAAGTTCTGGGAGGACAATTGGCTCTGGGAGGGACCCCTGTCTAACCGGAAGAATTACATTACAAAGGAAAGAGCTGTTAACCATTTTGGGAACTTGGTCAACAATTACATTAATGGCCAAATCCACAACCAAAGGAGTTGGAAGAACCTCTTTGATTGTTGGAACAACAATTAGCCCAAGAAATAGGAGTGTCTGGCTCTGCAAGTGGAGTTGAACAAGTTTAGAGTTCCTATATTTCCTAGGGAAGATGAAATGCTCTGGGGGTAGGGTCAAAAGGGGATTTTCTCTGTCAAGTCAACTTACAATTTGTTGACCAACAACGGACAGGTGAACTGGTTTTGGAAGATTGTCTAGAATAACAAGATGATCCCTAAAATTAACTTCTTCTGGTGGTCTGTAGCACATATTAAAATCCTTAGTACCGATAACCTTAATAAAAGGGGTTTCCAATTGGTCAACAAATGTGTTCTATGTCTAAAAGAAGAAGAGTCCATCCAGCACCTTCTTTTCCCTTGTGATTTTTTGAAAGAGATATGGGGTAAAACTATAGAGAAACTTAACTTGGAATGGGTCTTCCCTGAAAACTTGAAGGATTTCACCCAAAGCTGGCTTACTCGATTCTCACACCCTAGGATTAGGGAGCTTTGGAGACAAATTCCCCCACACCTGGGGTGGAGTGTGTGGAAGGAAAGGAACAATAGAATATTCAGAGAGAAAGTTAAAAATGTTAATGAGGTCTTCTACTCCCTTAGCAAGTTGGTCTTTGAGAACACGTCAGCCAACACTCCAAGCAACTAAGGCACCCCCTACTTAGGTGGAACTTCTAATTGCCAAGAACTGGGGTCTGACAGCGGATATGACCAAGATTGACAATTCCAGAAAGATGGCTAGACAAAACACCTTCTAGAGACCCCCTCCCAAGGACTGGATCAAAATTAATTTTGATGAAGCAAAAAAATATAACACTGCGCTGGCCATTGGTGGAGGGGTTTTTAGAGATAGTCAAGGGGTTTTCATTGCTATTTATGTGGGGTGCATTGGTATCCAGTCCAATAACGTGGCAGAGGTATTGGTCCTGCTGTGGGGGCTCAAAATTGCTCTCTATAGGAGTGGACAAGTTACAAGTGGAGGGAGATTTGAAAATTATTATTGATGTGGCTCTTGGCAGGTCTAACACTAGTTGGAAACTGATAGATATCACAGACGACATCACCTGCTTACTATCTGGGTTCAATCAGAAAGAAATTAGGCACGTGTATCATGAAGGTAATAAAGTGGCTAACAGTTTGGCCAACCTTGTGAAGAGCTTGGAGACATGGAGATATTGGAAAAGAAAGGAAAATTTACCTGTGCAGATACAAAAGCTGTTTGGAAAGGAGCAAGGTCCTGCCCTTGGTCTCTCATGTTTGCAATTATAAACCCTTCTATCCCCTGGCCTAGGGGAACACTAGGTGCCAGATGGGATCTCGGTTTGATTGCCATCTAGCTTTGTAAACTAGTGGATTAGGTGGTACGACAACTTATGGCCAGCTTAGATAGGTCAGAGATTGGGTCTACCACTATACAAAGGATAGACATCTTGTCAGTATGATGTGGAGGCCTGAGGTAGGGTTTCACTTGGCCAGGCATGTGAGCAATGTGGGTTTTAACTTGATGAGCCTCCATAGAAATTGTAATTATGAACAATTAATGAATATCAATTATGAAAGGAAAGGGAAATCCCATTCACATATAGTAAATTTAAGAAAGTACGTCACCCCCAGTTGGCAAAGGGACACTCTACTCATTAACTTGAGTTCAAATATTGGTTTGCGGGATATTATCTATAGATTGAAAATTTCTAAGTTAACCAATGCTAATTTGATTTCTAGTTTGTTTGTGAGAAATAAGTGCAACCTAAGAACGGGGGGTGATAGGTCTCGTACCGAGCCTAAATCATGTGAAGAGTTCAAGTACAATGAGACCCTTTGGCACATAAGTCAAGAGGGCGAGGTGGCTTCCTATCTGGAATGCCTACACGGGCATGACAAAAACCTTTCTATGTAGTTCTTGTAGTCGTTGGAGGGTAGACAGGTCAAGGTAGGTGGTGTGGGGTTTGAAATCTTAGAGGAAGTTATTGAGATGGTGATGGACATGCCTACCAATGGTATCAAACATAAGAAAATGAGCAAAGTTTCTAATCCAGAAGGTATGGCTTTATTCTTGAAGAAAAGTGAGGTCTTACACAGTCTGCAGGGAGGGTTTGATAGGAAAATGCTACCAAAACCTTGGGATGAAGTGTGCCACATGATCATCAAATACATCACTCTTGAAGGTAGATTCTGATGCTTTTTTCACTATCATTTTTCTTTGTTAAACCGTTTCCATCATAGCAAGTTGATTAGTTTTCCTTTTTACTTGTCATCTCTTGAAGCTAGTATTGTGTCTGCTATTGAATAACATGCCATCAACCCTAAAAAGCTCCTCATCCTGCTCCATCAGGGGCTCATTTTTAGGCTTTATAAATTTCATTTGGCCCTCTATCCCCCTAAGGCCCTCACAGCTACTCGGTTTGACCCTCCTTTGCCGCCCTATTCAAATCCTGATAAGGTGAGCCTTGTGATAATTACAGAAATCACCCTGGAAAAATATACCTAATCCCTCAAGTCTGGGAAGAAGAAATTTACCACTGGTAAAACCTCGAGCCTAAGACTATTGACTAGATTCCTATAACCATTTCCAAGATATCTGCTAAAAGAAAGATTATCTTCGGTGATTCCTCCCATGAGACCCCGGAGAAGAAGATTAGGGTGAGTTTGGAGGGGGGTAGTGTCTCAAACAACAGGGATAAGGTAAAAAATGAATCTCAGGAGGTAGAGGATGTTAGCTTTGAGGAAGGTGACAAAGGGAGTGATAGTACCAAAGATGAGGAGTTTACCATGCCTAAAGATAAACCCCGGGTACCATCGAGCAGAAGGTTGACAAGGCTTACTGCTAAGCCTAGTCCCATTCCCTAAAAGAAGGTGGTTACTAAGTCGACGGAGGAAGTGGTGGACCTGGGAGGTGTGGACATTACTGGTGACAAAAACAACAAAGATGAGATGGTGTTGGGAGAGGTTGATTTGATGGGTGTGGACAATTCTAGCAACACAGATAACAAAGATGAGGTGGTGGAGGTTGAGGCTGATGACGGCCCCAGTAACTTTCCTGAGCTCAATGTTCGGGGGTCTGACTTTGAGAGCTCTGAAAAAGTGGTGCAGGATACTAGAAAGAAGAAAAGGGGTGGTAAGAAAACCAAAAAGGACAAGGGGATGTAAGCCCTCTCTGGAAGACTATCCGAGCTGGAGAGGAAGTTCAAGATTCTGGCAAGGTTCACATCAAAAGTCATGCACTGGTCAGCCACCACTCTTGTGGTCCTCCAGGTCATTGAACTTACTAGACACAGGATGAAAGATAAAGAGCTCAAGGAGTATGAAGATCTTTACCAGTTCCTGACCGAAGATTGGGAGCAGTTGTTCAATCAGCCTTAGGGGCTTTTTCTATGCTTTTTGTTGTTTGTCTGTTGTCAGTCCTCTGTGTTTTGGTCTATGATTTTTTGGTTGTTCCTTTTTTCCTGGGTCTGTATCTTTTTGATGGATCTATAGTGTGCCTTTATGGTTGATGTGTAATGGGATCAACACCCTTTTTTGCCGCTTACATTATCAAAAACATTGAAATTTTATTCTTGTTTATGAATAAGTATAGCCATCAAAATTTGATAGTTATTTTGAGACCTTTATGGCCATGTACAATTTACTTTTGAAATTGACCTCATTTTATGCCTTATTGATGGAATCAACTTTTCTTCAATTTTGATATTTTTATTTATTTATTTATTATTGGTGGCTATGCTTGAATGTATTACATTGTTGGCCATGTATCTTGTTATGTTTGTCTGTCATGTCCATGATGGACCTCTAATGAATTGTACAAGGGAGTAGGATGTGGAGAATATACTAATTTCTAGTGTGCATGTTACTAGAGCTTTGGTAGATTTAATTCATTGAATTTTGTTAGATGCAATAAATATTGTTTGAAGTGTTGAGGAAGTTCTGAAATAGATTTTTGTGTCACTATGGATCACTCGATGTGAGTTGAATTTTGCATGAGATTAAATGTTGTTTATGTGAATGAGATATGTAGAGAACTTGGTTGGATTGAATATTGATTTTAGTAATTGCATTGGTAAGGTGTTGTGTTGTTGTGTCCTTTGTAAGAGAGTTTCATAACTATACTAATGTTTTGACATAGCGTAGGGTGATATGAAGCCTTAGTGCATGAGTATGTAATGTATATATTTATGGTATTATAGTTGTGTTCTTACTTTTTTTAAATTTCCAACCTTGGGAATTTGGTTTCTTTTGGAGTTTTTCCATAGTGGTTGGAGGTTTCCTAGCTCGATGCTAGAATGGATGTAATTCTTGTGTGATTGTGTGATGAACTCATTGTCCTTTGTATTCCATTTTTGGATACTTGGTGTGAGGCCACGAGGAAGCCTTGTATTGCCTAATCGATCATGAACTCCTGATTGTGTTTTATTGTTGACTTTTTGGTCTAGCTTAGTTAAGAATTGAAGTGTTGTTGAGGGTAGTGCTTGAGGAAGGACTGTTGAGAGAGTAATCTTTCATTGTAATTATCCATGAGAATGGGTATGGTAGCCTTGTGAGTTTCCTTAGACTTAGTTGATAGCTTGAGAGGTTATCCCAACATAGTTATGGTCCCAAGTTTTATGAACTTGACTTGCTTGTGGTTTGTTGTGCCTTCGGGCTAGAGCATCTCCTCATTGCAATAGCAGTTGGAGGATGGAGTGGTGTAGTCTCAGAGGAGTGGTATGCACGATGGATGGTTTTTAGGCCTTGGGAGATTTTTTTGTTGTTCTGAGATCTCAACCTAAACTCGGTTAGGAGGACTGATCTTTTGATATTATATTGTAGTACCATGAGATTGCTTGTGCATTGTGATGCTGATTCATGCTTGTATATGTCTATGATTTATGCCTCGTTTGGTGTGCATTAAAGATGTGATTATTATCCTTATGCTATAATGAATGCAATTGGGTGGTAGTTGTACCATGTGTTGTTTATATACATTGTATTGGTAGTTGTACCATGTGCATTGATAAATATTGATTGATTATATACTCAAATTTTTCTTGTTAGACACAATGTTAAGTGCGTAATAGAGATACTGCTCAGTACAAGGTCTAGTGGGACTAATATTCTATGGTTAATGCCACATGGGAGGATGTTGAGGAGATAGATAGATCTTTTCCTCATTTGAGGATTTAGCATAGTTTCTTTTATTCATGCATAGTTCATATACTGTTATTTATTTTGATGATACTTGGGATACTGTTAATTGTTTTGATGATACTTTGGATACACTGATAGTGGTAGATAGATTCATTATGATATTAATTTGTGTAATAAGACATTGAGATGATGTCTCTTCCTAGTGGGGAAGGATGTCACGTCTCAATCCTTTTGATTCTCTTTACAACTCAAACTTTAGATTACTATCTTGAATATTTTCCTGCGTGGTTAAATTGCATAAACATAGCAGGTAATTTTCGTAAATTATGAATTCATATATATTGAGCATAGTTATAATGATGACTTGAAATGTTTGTAATTATGGATCATGTGTTCTTGGGCTTCAGCTATGATTTTGGGACTAACTTAATGATGCAAAAACAAGTGCGACTGGATGTAGGAATGTCAAAGATGAGAATATGGCTGAGGTAGAATCGACTAGCCACCGAAAACAAATGCTAGGATGGAATCCCGATACCTGCACACACACGTAGTTCATGTAGCATCATGTTGTTTTGCATTCTAATTGATTTGGTTTCACTGAGTTCCTTTGGCATAATTTTATTGTGAGCTTTGATTGACGTGATTGATTGAGCAGTTGAGATAAAGAATTTATTTTGTCACTTCATATATGTTTGTTTGAGAATAATACCGTCTTGGTTGTTTTAATTTCCCTTAGTCATCTAGATAGATAAACGGTATAGTTGATGCTAATAAAAACATACATTTTTGTGTCCATATTATTGGGAATTATGATTAAATTATTTTAGTTATATAAATATGTGTGTATATATATATATATTGTGCCTATAAATATATATATTACTTTTGCTTTTATGAAGTAGTATTTGGAAATGACAAAAGTAAGTGTAAAAGCTATAACAATTATATAATTTAAAAACATGTTAACAAAGATCTAAATATAAGGATATATTATAATCTTTCAAGTTTATCCAATTATACAAAATAATAAATCCTCTTTATAGATAAGTTTAAAAATAAAACTAATTGTGTTATAACAATAAATGCCCATGCACAAAAGAAATAAAACTTGTTTTTACCTATTTTAAAAGTTGGAAAGCATGCAATGGAGAGAGGGGAGCACCATACACCACACACTTGAGTGAAGGCAACTCAAAGAAAAAGAACTGGGAGTTCTATTATGTTAGGGCACCAATTATAGAGGCAAACAGAGAGATAAAAAAGGGGAGAGCTGAAGGAAAACATAGGCAAAGAGGGAAGGAAGGGACATTGCACATGGAGCCACAAAGTGAAAAAGGGAGAATACAAATGTAAGGTGGGCAAGAAAAATGAAAGAGGACATCAACAATCTGGTTACATGTATTTTTCTTGAGTGTGTTTTTGAACTTTTCCTGTGCAAGGATGGATTTGACCTTTGTAGATTCTTCTGCCTTCAATCTTCTGTGAAATGTCCTCTTGACTATTATTTCCTTTGCCTTCTATCTATGCCCGCTAAATTAGCCCATCTCCACTTCTTCTATTGATTTCAATATGAGTTTCTGGGACTGCTTTAATTTCTTCATTTTTCTTGGATGCGTTGATACAACCATGTTGAAAGTAATGATCGGTCTGCGTTTTCTTTTAAATGGTAATAGATTATTTATGGATCAACCTCTCCTTTGATATCATTACGACCCTCTAGCAATTGTTTGTCAGCCTTCTTCTTTTCTTGATCGGCCAGTCTCCTGTGAAATGCTCACTTCCTCTTAAACTTCAACGACCTTTCTTGGCTTCCATTGGATTGTCAACCCTTTTTCATCAGCCTGTGCATACTGAGATTAGCCTTGGGTTACAACTTAAATCAGAGTATAACCCTTTTTGGATCCGTTTCGTTGAAGTGACTTGGTATTCACCAATCGCCTATTTTTTAATCAATCGACATGCTTTTACATTTTCATTGGGCTTTGTTTTGAAGAGTTTTATTTGTGTGAATTAGCCTTAGGCTAAGTTTATCAGCCATGGCCCTCTCAAAATTGGATGTCGGACCTTCTTGTAGACCATTTCGATCCCTTTCTCTCTTTGGTTTTGGTTTTTATGTCCTCTATTTTGGTCTTCACCTTTCTTCTACAGCTGGGATCATGTTAAAACTTGTAGGTAATAGCCTTTCAACAACCTATTTAGCATCTTTAGTGGCCTTTTCTAACTTGGTGCAGCCCTCATCCAAGTATGCCATCGATCAGTGTTTATACTCTAAATCTTTAACTTTATTTTCCCATCAAAGATGCAGTGGATAGAAATCCCAGTGTAAACAGCAAAATGTAATAGTAAGCGGCCATCCTCCTTAATAGATCGACCATTTGGATGCAACGACCTATAGGAATAAAACTAGTGGCCCGAGTTCCTTATTTAGCTTGGCCTCCTTTATATAAACGACTTGTGTAATTTTTATGGGGCCTCCTTAAATACTTCCAACAACCTTTTCTTTTAAATCAATTGTTGACTTTATTTTTCCATGAAATGGGATTAGCCTTTAGAAACTCTTGGATTGGCCCGTGTTCTAATTTCAACAGTCTTTCTTTCTTTTCTTGCTCCATGTCTTCCCTTTTGTAGTCACCAGTTGTTATTAATGGCCAATGATTATTATGAATGGCCTTAATCCCTTTGAAAGAGCCATCTTTATTTTTAGTTCAACTAGTTGGAATATCAGTGTTCAGAGTTTATGCCTGACATGCTTTTCCTCTTTGAATATGTCAGATTTTTTATTGATTTAAATAACATTGGTAGAACTTTTTTTGAGCCTGTTTGAAATGAAAATCCTCCTTAGATAATTTATATCCACATATGTTATAATCAAGTGCCTTGCATATTATAATCGACTGGTATATCAACAACCACATATTAAGGAAGAAGAGATCTACTAGAAGTAGAAGTCCAGGGTCCAATAGCTGAGGGAAGGGGACATGAACACCTCTTTCTTCCATTAGTCCACCTTAAGGCATAGGAAGAGAAATACCATCAGGATGTTGAGAGACGAGCAAGGGAGAGAGCTTGAAGATGATGGGGAGATTGGGGGCTTGGCCTCTAGTCATTTTGAATCTCTGCTTATTGACCAGCACACTAGTGCCCTTGCTGAGGATGTTGATTCCCTATTAAGGGTCATTCCTTCCATACTCTCAGAGGATGATAATTGCTCTCCAATTCAACCTATCTCAGAAGAGGAGGTCAAGTTTGCTATTTTTTCCATGGGGGCTTTCAAAACCCTAGGCCCGGATAGGTTCCCCCTAGCCTTCTTCCAAACCTTCTGGGAGATAGTTGGGAATGATGTATTTAATGCACCCAAGGACTTCATTAGGATGGGTAGACTTCTGCGGCAATTGAATGACACTTTTATTTCCTTAATTTTGAAGAAACTTGATGCGAAGCTTATGATAGACTACAAACCTATTAGCCTTTGTAATATGGTGTACAAAGTCTTCACCAAAATCTTGGTCTTCAGGTTACAACCCCTCCTGGATAAACTCATTGCTCCTAACCAAAAGGGTTTTGTCCCGGGAAGACAGATTCTGGATGTGGCCATCACCACTCATGAAATAATTCATTCCATTCTAGGAGCAATAACCTAGGTATGATCTTCAAACTGGACATCTCCAAAGCCTATGATAGGGTGAGTTGGGATTTTCTGTTTAAGGTTCTTAGGAAATTTAGCTTTAATGAGAGGATTGTCAATATTATTAAAGAATGTATTTCTACGGTGCGGTTCTTGGTGCTGGTCAATGGTTCTCCTAGAGGATTTTTTCCCTTTGGGACAGGTCTTAGACAAGGCAACCCTCTCTCACCCTATCTTTTCATATTACTTGCTGAAGTGTTGGGTATGAATGCTTGTAATTTGTTGTTGTAGGGGACTCTTTGGGGTATCAAACTTGCCTCTATTGCTTAGACTATGGTCATACAGTAGTTTTTGGATGACACTATTTTGTTTGGGAATGCCTCTGTTGTAGAAGCTAGAAGATGGAAAGAGCTGCTTAATACTTATGAGAGGGTCTCGAGCCAGAGCATTAACTTTGAGAAAAGTCATATCTATTTCCTAAACATCGTAGAGGACTTGCAATAAAAGATCACTAGAGCTCTGGGCTGCTCTAGTAAAAGGCTCCTAGCCACCTATCTGGGCCTCCCCCTTACTACTGCTAAAGTTTCTGCCAAATTCTGGAAAGGGCTATTGGAGAGAATGCAAAGGAAACTGGCAGGATGGAAAGGGGCTCTCCTGAGTCAGGTAGGGAAATTCTAGCTCCTTAAAGCCTCCCTCCAGGGGATGCTTAACTATATCCTAAGCCTATTCAAGATTCCTAAGTTTGTGGCGGATAAGATAGAATAGATACAGAAGAAATTCCTTTGGTCCAGGGTTGAAGAGAAATAGAGAATTGCCCTTGTTGGGTGGGAAAAGGTTTGCACTCCTAGGTGCCAAGGAGGTCTTAGACTAAGAAGAATACATCTTTTGAATCGTTCCCTCTTATCCAAGGTGGGATGGAACCTTATTCAGGGAAATACGGACTGGGAGGACATCATGGTTACTAAGTATCTCAATGGGGATAAGGGTAGAGGATTACTCTTAGAGAATGGACTCCCCAAAGGCTTGGTCATTTGGAATGCGGTCCTCAAGTCCCGGGGTCTCCTTCACCATGGCATCAGGTGGAAGATTGGAGATAGAAGGGAAGTCCACTACTAGAAAGACAGATGGCTGAAGGATAATCCTCTGATCAAGCTAGAGTATGGTAGAATTGTAGACAAGGTTGGCAGGGTTGTTGGCTCTAGGGTGGCTGATTATATAAGGACTAACAAGGGTCTTAGGAGCTGGATGGTTCTATCTATTGGTGATCTTGAAAGTGGGGAGGATAGGATGTTAGATCTGTGACTCCTGAAGGATTTGAATGACTATAGACTCTCCCTCATTCCCAACAGAGATAGGATGATCTGGGATAAAGACAATAAAGGATTGTTTACTGTTAAAAGTGCCTATGGTTTGCTGCTAGACCTAGGGGAGAATCCTTTATGGGGGAAAGTGTAGATGCCCAAAATTTTACCTAAAGTTAACTTCTTCTAGTAGAGCATGATGCATAACAAAATTCTGACTATAGATAACCTAAGAAAGAGGGGATTCCAAATGCCAAATAGATGCACTCTTTGTGGTTTGGAGGAAGAAACGACTGGCCACCTTTTTCTTCACTGTAGTTTCACTTGGGAGGTGTGGGGTTTAGTCCTTGAAAAACTAAGTATGAACTGGTCCTTCAACAGTAGCTTAGAAGCTTTGGTTTGGGATTAGAGGCCCTCCTTTAGACTTGTCCTCCCGATGTCTAGGGGGCTTTGGTCACAAATCCCTCCTCATTTAGCTTGAAGCTTATGGAAAGAATGCAATAATAGAAACTTTAGGGAGAAGTGCAGAACCCCTAAGGATGTCTTCCTGGGCTTCTCCAAATTGCTTATGGAGAACATCAATTCATGCAAGTTTAGAGCTGTGGAGAGCACTCTAGGAGGGGAAGAGCAGAGATTATTAAAATATTGGAACATTAGTCCTAACTATTGTCAGGTCGACAACTCTAAAAGGATTGCTAGGGCCAAGACCAAATGGGCCTTACCGCAGAAAGGGTGGTTCAAGCTCAATTTTGATGGAGCTACTAAGGGGAACCTGGGAGTGGCCAATGGAGGAGGAATTATCAGGTCTAACATGGGGACCTTTGTGGTTGCCTTTTTAGGTGGAATCGGTCTAAATAGCAATAATGAGGCTGAAGTGCTTGCTATGCTGTGGGGGATAAAGTTGGCCATCTCTCTGAATATCAGGCTTCTTCATGTGGAAGGAGATTCTTAGCTTAGTGTTAATGCGGCCCTGGGTTCGACCCAAATCAGGTGGAAGTTAGTAGATATCATGGGAGATATAAAACTGCTTCTAAATAGAATGGAGGACTTCAAGATCTTGTATATTTATAGAGAAGGAAATTCTATCATTGACACCTTGGCTAATGCAGACAGTGGCAGAGAAGGATGGCGTTGCTGGAGGTGCATGTCCAGCTTGCCAAAAGAAGTTCATACCCTTATTCTAAAGGATGGGAATAGTCATAGGAATTAGGGAAGTTGGGTTAGTCATCATTCTTTGGAGTGGGTTGGAGAGTGGCGGGACTGGTGTGTCTGTTTGTGGCTGGCCTAAGGAAGGTTGCAGTCTGATTTGTAGAAGTGATGGGTCTAACATTTTAAAATTTCAAAATTATATGCATGAGACTTTTCATAACTATAGAGGCGGGAGTGGTGGAGTTTTGGACAGGCTGTGGTCTAGTCAGTGGAGTTGTAGCCCTAAGTACACTGGGTTTGAGGTTTATGTGGAACGCTGGAGTGCCACATCACCTCTTATCAAATGGATGGCTAGGATGACAGGTTGGCACATCATTAGATTCACTAGCATCGGGACTAGGAGCTATTTGGAGATTGGGTATAGCTGGTTAAAAATGACGCCCTGCGGTTAGTTGGATGGGTTATGGAGGACTGATTAGACAGTTTTGTGGATGGGCAATTATACTTGGTTAATGTTTGCAACTGGTGATGTCTATTTTCACACGAGGTGGCAATTGAGTCCTCTCCCCAAGAAGACGTTTTTAAGTGGCAAGGATGCAGTGTATCTCCTCATTAATTACGTCACAATCATTATCTTTTTGCCATTTCTTTCTCATTTTAACATGATTTCTCATTTTAACATGATTTCTCATTTTAACGGGCCACTTGCTAATAATCTAAGATGCCTTAATAACTATAAGCTCATTTGCCTTTGTAAATTTCAAGCTATCATGATGGACAGAGATGTTGTCAAGATCAAACCCAATTCTTCGGAGGAATTCAAACAGGACTTATTGTGTGGCATATCATCCATGAGGGGGAGGTGGTTCCTTTTCTGGAAGAGATGATTGGCCATGACGAGAATCTATTGTGCTAGTTTGTGGAGTCTTGGGACAATGATACTAGAGAAGTCCAAATTAGTGGCATTGGCTTTCAGGTGTCTGAAGAAGTGATTGGGCAAGCTACTGGGGTGCCTATTAGAGGGAAAAAGCACTCAAGACATAGCAGGGTGGCTGAACCTGAACATATGGCCCTTTTCTTCAGAGAGGGGAAGGTGCCTGTGAAGCTGCATGGAGGGTTTGAAAGAGAAAAGTTCGCGGAGCCATGGGGTCAAATATGCCTCATGATTGTGAGATTCTTCACGCTGGAGAGAAGATTCAAGGTTTTTTACCACTACCACTTTGCTCTCCTTAACCATTTTAGGAACAAACTAGAAATTAGTTTTCCTTTCTTTCTCCTTTCTTCTCTGGATAACTCTATTAATTTGGTCTAGGAGATTAGAGCTAAAAATGCTAGCCACTTGCTTGTTCCCATCCATCAAGGCCTCATCTTGCGTCTGTACACTTTCACCTCGTCCTGTGTCCCCCGAAACAAATTAAAGTCAAGCTGCTTGAGGACTCACAACCGAGTGTTTCTCCTGATCCTGTAGGAAAGGTAAAGACCTATGTGGGGACCCCTAGGATTTCCCTTAAAAACCCTAAGGGTGACCCTCGTACTAAGGATGATACCCCTGTTCGAACTCTCGTCACCTGTAAGAAGAAACCCCAACAAGGTGCCACTCAGGCAACTGGGAAAAGGCCAACTAAAAGAGATAGAATGGAGACTAAGGATAAAGGGATGGCTACTGAGAAGAAAGATAAGAAGGGTAAGGAGGCTATGACTATGTCGAAGCCTGAGGATGAAGGGGCTGCTACTAAGAAAAAAGTTAAAAAAGGTAAGGAGGCTGTGTATTTGGTGGAGCCTGTGAAAATTGTCGAGCTGGGTTCTGGGCCTAAGATTGCTGGTAGTGGGGGAGGTACGGAGGTTGTTAACCCAAGGGTTCATTAGTCTACCCGCATTGCTGGTAAACCTTCTGCGTCTCCTCAGGGGGTGGAGATATCTAATGAGTCATAGTTTGTCAAAGAAACTATGGAGGAGGGAGGGGAAGAAACCCCAACGAAGTCGGTGCATGAAGTGGAGCGGGCTAGCCACTTTGCCTCCATGAACAAATCTAGTTCTAAGGATGTGGGTGAAGCTACTAGGGTGTCAGGGGGACAAGAAAGCAAGGGAAGTTCTCTCTATGCATGAAGACTGCTGAGGACTTGAGGCACCTCCAGACGAAGATGGTGGGAATGCAGAAGAAGTGGAAGGTGATGGCTGAGTTTGCTGGTAAGGCCCTGCATAGGGCAGCGTTGATCTTCATGGTTGTCAACGAAGCAGAAGACAATGTCAAGTAGGTGGGGCTTGATAGCCTAGGGGATTACAAATATATGGTGGAATTCTTGGCTAAGTACGGGATGATTGATAGTCCCTAGTTTCTTGTTGTTTCTGCTACTTTCGCTATTTTTGATTAGGTTTTTTTGTCTACTGTTCATGACCTCTTAATGTGTTGTTTCTAGCTTATTAATGGTCTGTAGACCGCGGGACCATTTTGTATAGGGTTCTGGACCCTCTTTTCTAGCTAAACTAATAAAAAACAACCATATGTGTATGATATGAAATGGACTGCGATAAGTTAAGAACAACTTGTGCAATGTTTTCCTTTGATGTTTGATCAGCCCATAGTGAACTAGAGCGGCCTTGTTAGTTATCCAACCGCCTTGTCTCCATTGAGTCGGCCCTAACTTCAATATTTTGGTCTATTATTTTTAGTCAAACAACCTGATCTTGATTGGTGACCGTCTTATCTCTTAAAAACATTCTACTTCATGATGTTCTTAGATTTATCTTTAGTTCATTACCGTGCATTGTTGGCCTACTTCACATTAAAGGCTGAATTTTTTGTTTGAGAACAGAGACTTGTATTGTTTTGATTAGAATGTCATTTTGGTTAAGTGGAGTTTAATGTGTATCAAATCCACCTACTTTTGTTAAAATTTGCCAACTTATGTGAGGATTGTATAAAAATCTAGGACAAAGTAAAGAAATTGAAGGAGTCTTTTATAATGAACCTTGACTACGAGTTAGGTGAACCATATCTTTAATCATGAAAACATTGTCATAGAAAATTTAGAGAAGAATGATTCATGCTATGAACTTATCATAAAATAGAAAACTTAAGTAAACATGTATGCTCACACAACATTTACTAGGTTATTTGTGTATGCATGTCTACACTTATACACGCCTAATCAACTAGGTGAACTTTCTTCTGTGAATGGAATTATGCATCACTACTAGACTTGAATAGAGAAGTATATTTCACTAGATTTCATGAAAGCAAGTAATTATGACTGCATTCAAGAGACTTTGGAAATTATTGATTGATGCTTTTATATTATTGACTATCTATGCATGGGGAATAGTCTATTTGGCTATGTATGATCATTGGGTATTTTCTTCTACATGTGTTTTTGGGTTACTTCTCGAGCTAGGATGTCGAATGTGCACAAACAAAGAAGGCTTTTCGTCTTTTTAGGATTTGACTGTGTCTATTTTAAGTGCTTGGACCAAGCCATGTTCATTGAAATAGATGAAAGATTGTCTAGTAAAACTTTATTTATATATTTCTCTTCCATATCCTATTATGAGATATTGCACATCATCATTTAGATTTGCATTAAGACATCAGGTTGCATCGGGTGTTCCCTCCTGCTAGTTGTTTCCAGGTTGCTAGGTGTTTCATGTAGGGCTAGGTTTCCTTCGTGTCATGAAAGAATCTAGGGAAGTGTAATTGCTTCATGGTTGGGTGGAAAAGTGCCTGAGAAATGTTCCCATCTCTTAGCTTGCGGATGACCATGTGGGTTAGTGGCAGCTAAAGACAATGATTTGATTTTTTATTCATTACTTGTACTTGATTATTGTACCTTATTATTCATTGAGATGACTTATGACATTAGAGCCTAAGATGTTTATTGTATATTCTTTTATAGTGCTAACACTTGTTATGGCACGTGGATATGTAAGATGTAATGTCATTGTTGTTGATATATAGAATATTTATCCTTTTTACTTGAGTTGATGTAATAAAGTGGATTATTTACTTATGTAACTTTTGTTATGGAATGAGTACTTTACAGTTTAATCATGTTTTCTCTTCATGTATGCCTTGTGTATTGCATGACTGTACTCATGTCTTCTCTATGTATTGCATGCTTCCTTACTGTATTCACTATGTCTTATGTGATTGTCAAGTGTTTTCTTATGTTTGCCTAAGTTTGGGGGCTAGAAATGGTCCTTCAAACTTAGGGCATGTCTTCTCTCTAGTATTTGATGTGTTTGATATGCTTCGACCGTACTTCAATGCATGTAGTGATTGCAAGATCATACACACATTAAATTGGGGGCTAAATGTTATGGAGTAAAAAGTGGACACATGCCTTTTTACCTCCTTGTTTAGCTCCTAGGTCCTCGTGACAATATTATACATCCTAAATATTCATCCCGATGCAAAACCCCCTAAAACCAATGCAAATTGGGAACTAGGGGCCCATATTACACCTTACCCTAGAACAAAAAGGTGCCCTAGGACTTGGACGCATGCACCCAAGTCCTCCCCTGATTGGTCATGGAAAATTCAAATACATGTCAGTATGGGACCTTTAAAAGGGTCTCTCCTTGTCGGCTCTTTTGGTTAATTTCATGAATGTTAGTGGGAAAGCATATATAATTGTGTTTTTGAATTCATTATGAACCTAGATAGAGATAGATAACTTGAAGCATTAGAGTAAAGAGCATTCAATACATTCATTGTGATTCTAGAGCAGATTTGTATTGTCATTGTGCGTTGTTGCAGGTTTTGGAGTTATCATCTATCTCTCCTTATGTGTTGAAGAGCATTTATTCTCCTAAGGGTTTCATCACATAGGTGATATCATTTATGTTCATCATCATTTGATTTCATCAATATTGATTTGTGTTTAGCCTCTTCCCTGCTAGGGCACAAACCCTCTATCAAACAATGGTGTTGGGAAACTTGAATGCTATCTCAAGATTTAACTGAGGTAAGTCTCTAAAAACCATAACCCCTAAACCCATATTCTTCTTATGTGTAGGTTATAGGTGTGAGATTCAGAAAAGTGGAGACACAAGAAGACTGAGTAAAGATAAGGGTTTTAAAATTTGATAGCATTTGAAGAATATTCCTCCATCAAGGATGTTGTACTCCCAAAATCATCCTTCTATCTTAACCAACTTCAGATCTGGCATTAGGGCAATCTTTGTAACATTTCTCCAGTTTGCATTTTTTGAAGATTCTATCTTTTGGGATGCGGGTGCTACCGAAATCATCCTCTGACATTCCTACTTCTAGGAGACAGGTTCTAACATCTTCCTAATCACTCTTGTGTAATTGGTTTTTGATTATCTAATGTACATCTTTTGTTATGATCAGATCTTTATAAATCTAGGGTTTAGTGTATTGATTGACCTAGGTTTTGATAAAAGGATTGATTAAATCAGATCTTCCCATAGCACTCCTGAGTACAAAATCTATAGCTAATTCCACCTTCATTTGGTAGTGATTTGGCTTAGTTTTTGTCCTAGAATGTTATTGTGGAAGAGGGTTTGATCTAGTGTGCATGCTAGTCTTTATCATTAATCTTTTTCACACTTAACAATAACATATAAAGTGTAAACCATTATGTACCATACAAGAAAGTTAAGGCATGAAAAAGTAACAACTAGAAAAGCATGGGAAACCTAGGAATGGATAAAAGCATTAATGCAAAATCTCACCATTGAAGGTTATATAACAAAATCAAACCCCCATTAAACACTATTACATATTGAAAAAGAAAAACTATGAGCTTTGAGTAGAAGATGAACTCAACTAAAATAAAAATGGAGACTTCTACGCTATTTGAAATCTCACAAAAGTCACGACCAAAATATTAGAGGTTCCCATACAACGTAATGAAGGTAGATCTAGATGGCACATTCTCTACAATCCCTACTAATTGTTGGTCATGATGTTAGTCACAAACAAGCATAGAATAAAAACACACATTAACCTTTATTCATCTTGAAAGATACGATGAATTCAGAGAATTCATGATCCCAAGTCTCCGGTGATTATGTCTTAATCGTCTGACGTTACTTAGAGGTTGATCTGTGTTGCTGTTTCCATTTTGGGGCCTTATGTTGAGTTCATCATCATGACACTGCTTCTGCAAAGATTCTTCACAGAGAGGTCATTTTATACAATTGTTTGATCAAATGATACAGAAATATTTAAATCTTTGCAAGATATTTTCAATTGTACATGCTTTAGCTTCAAATATGCTAAATATTTGCAATTATCTACGAGATGTCCACATATTTGTATTATTTGCTTGAGATTATCAGTTATTTGCAATTGTGATGGTAAAATGCTCTAAAATTTAAAGAAATTGAAAGAAATGCTTCAAATTAATGTTGAACCTTCAGCTATTGAACCACATGTACATCAGATACAGTCATGAAGAGAAGAAAACCAAACCATATGTTCACCAGGACATTCCACAGCTAGATACAGTTGATGCTAACTTCAAAGGAATTATATGAAAACAACATATGCAAGTAGACATGCACTCCAAGGGATGCAGCAAATCACAACATATATCTAGAATTCACACACTGATTACTCAGGATTTACTATGAATTGTAATCAAACAAGGCTTCTCATTCATCAAGTATGCAAGGATATAAATGTATACAAAAAGCTTTGAAATAAGCCCTGAATATTTCAGCAGACGGATTTCAATTAAGTTTCAAATGTTTCAAATGAGGCATTCCTGCACCTTTTATAGAATAAGGTGAGGAATCTGTTACAAAAGATCTACGATCTTGATTTATCTATGAATATCTACGGTCAGTATTTCCTTTGACTTTGTCAATCTTTATCAAAATGGCACAAGTTGCCAGCTGGCAACCATCTAAAATACTTATTTTTACTAAGTATTGGATGTTGATATTTACTTCATGATGCATCATCATCTACCTTATCTGACTCATGTGCTCCATCATCATGTGTATCACTTTCGGTACCTTCATTATCCTGATGATGCCAACCTTGCACATGAGGCTGCATGATGACCCTGACATTTTCATACAACTGCACTATTTTATCTATTTCTCCACCATCCTGGGTCTTTGCTTTGATAATGGTGTGTTTATGTGCTTGGTATTTATTTCTGATGCTATCCAGTTTATTTCTTCTGTTGTGCAGTGTCTCATTATAATTCTCCATTTTCACCTTGGTCCTTACCAGTTTCTCCATGATTTCTTCTGTCATCTGGCCTAATGGATCATCAGCAACAAATTGGAAGTTATTATGTAGAGCTTGGATTGCAAACTCTTCATCTTGATTATCTATCTTTCCTTCCACCTTTCCTTCCAACGCTTCCAAAATTTCTGCCTCAAAAGACATCATATCATGTAATTTTATGCTAATTTCTCTCAACTTATTGTTGCATCTTTTGAGTACATCACATTCAAATTGAATGTCCTTATACCATATATCTATCAATAATGCATTGTTATTATTCAACACCTGCTTGTTGATGAGCAATTAAGGATTTATCCTCCTTATTTCTCCCAGGATATCCAATATCTTCTCTAATTGGAAAGACCTTTTACCTGTCTGCATTTGCAACTTGTCTACCTTTTTCCTGGAGTCACTAAGAGAACTCCACCTATTCAAAGAGGCCTTCACCACTTCTTCCACTGTATCAAATGTGGAATACATCCACTTTCTCAATATGGATGACTCAGGTTTCATGAGATCCAACTTATTTACCTCTTCCTGGGAAATAGCAGTTAATGGGACTGCATGATCAGTGGAATCATCTTCAGGATTGGTTAACCTTCCTATATACGCATGCAACTGAGCAATGTGCTCTTTATGTTGCTTATTTTTCTCCTTTTCTCTTTTAACCTTTTGAATCAAAGAATCTATAATGTCCTTTCCTTCTTGACCCTCTTGGTCTTCATTTGCAAATCCCAAGTCAACTGTATTAATCTGGAATTCTTCCAGAGTAATTTTACCCTTTTCTTTATCTACAGTGGGAATTGCAATTTGTGCAGTCCTTCTTCCAGTTGCTAGATCCCTCTTAATGGCCGAAGTCATTCTAGCCTTCCTCTTTGGTTTTATTAGATTCTCTGAAAATAAGGTGGATACATCAAATTCTTGAATCTCAAAATCTACCTCTGTGTTGACTTCCTTTTCCAACCATCGAGGTACCTGATCATGTTTCTCCGCATCATCATGATGTTCACCTTGATCTCCTGTACCTATCAACATATGTGATGGAGAAGGTGATTTTCTTGTTTCTTCTTCATGATGCTCACCTTGGGGGTGATCCTGTAGTACATCTTCCTACTGAGAAATTTCCTTTTCTGGAGGAGCATCATCCTGAGGTGGAGGATCTTGAGATGCGTCGATATGATGATCATGATGATCATGATCCGTCTCCTTTATTACTTCATCCACTTTTGACTTTTCCTCCTGTTGAGGCATATTTATAGTTGTGGATATTATGGAATCCTCCTTAGGTGCTGGTGTTTGTTCCAAAACCATGATTTATTTTGCACGTGCACTACTTACTTCCTGAACCTTAGAAGCAGGATCTTCTAAAACATCATTCTCATCAGCCTTCTTTTCCTGAATCTCTACTATAACAGGCTTAGTTGATGTATCCTGTTGGTGTTGTTGGCTTATTTCTGAAGCATGGCCCTCTGGTTATGCCATCTTCACTTCTTCCATATGCTCTCCTTTATAAGGTGTACCTGTTGGATGTTCAGAACTTACATCCTGTCTGTATGTCAAATCCACTACTGCAGGACTTGTTACCTGTGCAACTAATGAGTCCAGCCCTATTTCTTGAGCTATCTTCTCTGAACTCTTTTCCTTTTCAGATTCTACTTGCTTCATTCCCTCCAATATTGTTTGCACTAATGAAGTCCCATGAGGAGTCATGTGCGTACCTGCAGCAAGGGTTTCCATCTTCTGTGAAGCTACTTCCTTCACCACTTCGTCATCAGATAGATTAACTATTTCATCCAGTGAGATAATGCCACCTTCAGATATCTTGGAGGCTTCTTTTCTTTGTTCATCTGCAAGCTCAGCCTTGACCTTCACAATGGTAGGAAGTGGAACATTGTGTTGAAATTCCTTATAAAAAACTTCACTACCTGCCCCTTTCAAACTTTAGGGGACTGCTTTATTTCTCCTCTCATGGAAGTTCTTGGTTTCTTAGGTGGGGTAGCTACCACCACCTATGGGGCTTTTCTTTTCCTTTTGAATAGTAGAGGGGCCTCCTCTTCCTCAGGCTCTTCCTCCATAAAGATATCCTCTTCTATTTGTTTCTGTGAGGATTGACCCTCTTCTTGGGTCTCAGTAACTACTACTTCTGCCCTTTAAACTCTCTTGGACTTTTGTTTATCTGTCTGGGGCGGTGATGCTGATCCTGATCCTGATGTTGATGCTGTGGTATCTTCAGCTATAAACACTGCTCTTTTAATAATCACCCCTTTGAGTTCCTTATTAACTTTTTTACCCCTGGGGGGTCTTTTGCTTTGCTGTTGTTGTGGAGGTAGCCTCTCTCCTTTTGATTTCCTTTTTTCAATTATAAAATCATCATATTCCTCACCAGGAATATCCTGTCCTTTCTTTTTATTGTCTGCAATAAGGGCAACACCCTTCTTCTTCAATGCCTCAATTTGTTCATCAACCCAAGCTTGGGTTAGCTGTAATGTCCTGGCAATGAAAGGGTCCAAAGATATGTCTTCTTGTATAGTCAGGTTAGGTGCAGATATTGTATCATTGTATATTTTCTTTTCTTCATATTCATTTGCCATTATCCTGCCATCATCCTTTTTCAACTGTGAAGGAATGGGGATGCAGTCAAAGGTTTTGATTTGATTCAATGTCAACCTTTGGTATCTTCTTCTTCTGGCTTTTGCTTCATCTTCACAATCCGCCCAGAAGTCTTCTAAGTGTCTTTGATTAATAGATTTCCCTATTATTTTCTGTATCCTCCCATAAGGATCATATGGCCTTATCAGTGGGAATGGCTGCAATTGCATTTTATTCAAACTAACCATGACCTTCTTGATACTTTTTGAATCTGGGCACATATACCAGCCAATGGTTACTGGAAATAGAACTGGTGGTATTTTCTGAGCATCCTTGTATGTCTTTAGTATTGTGGAGCTCTGCCTTATAAATTCCATTAATACCACTGCATCAGTGGGGTATCTTGGCAGCATGAGGGGGTGTCCTTCAAAGCCCTCAATCCTTATCTAAGAAAATGTTGCAAATTGAATGTACCAGGCTCCATGCCTGTAGATTATTTCTTGAGCTTCCATGCTCAATCTTTTTGTTCTGTCCTCCTCCATGGTCCTCACCAGATGCATAGAGAATGCATCATTTACCAATTTGTAATCTTGGAGGTAATTAACTCTCTGCAACTGGGGATGATGATCCCATATGTGTACAACATTGATTGTGCCTGTAACCTTCCCATCTGTAACCAGTGCATCAAATGTGCCTTTGTAAGCACAGGAGTAGACAATGTAGGATGTCATGTAAAATGAGCAATTTGAACCTCCCAGGTTCGTCAGCTGCTCATGCAGAGCATCACTAATCAATTGGCCCCATAGTGGCTTAGTATCTACATATATGCACATCATGATGACACCGTACATCCAATCTTTAAAACTACCAGCATCAGGCTGGCCTGTCACCCTGCTAAGTAATGCAATCATATATTGATACTCGTCATCAAAATCATACTTATACAAGTGCACAGGAAGTTTAGTTGCTGCAGGATATGTGTTGTTCTTAGCCCTCCACTGATACATTGTCTTTCTTGCTTTCTTCTTATTGTTTTCATATTCAATCTTAGATTTCTTCAAATCTATGCTATTAACCTTCCTGCCCAATGGTAATCCAAATGTCTTGGAAAGACCCTTGATGGACAGATCTGCATATATTCTCCCATGTTTCACCACTTGTCTTGTTTTTGGATTGTAATTTCGTGCACATTCAACAACTAGCTCTGGAGACTCCATGGAGTACGGAAAACCAACCGCATTCCACATCCTTGACACGAACACTACATCCAGCAGGGTGCTTCTATTCTTTTCATCATTCATTTTGGCAGATCAGGCCTCCAAATCAGTACTCCCTTGATGCGTATTCGTTATGGCATCGTATTTGAACAAGATTCCCTTAGGAGATGAGAACATGGTCTTGCTAAATTCAGCCTCACACTTAGCTAACCTCTTGTCAGCCATGGATATCTACAATTAACAGGATTTGTCTTACAATGGGTACTCACAAGCATGCACCTAATAATCTATCTCTACTAACATCATGCATACTATACTTATTCAGTATTACTTATCATGGGATGCATAAACCAGAACCTACAAATCATCATACCTGATTATGCAGAAGCAATAGGGTGAGGGTTTCAATTACTTACCTGGTTATGCAGATCCCCTTGATTAGACCAGTGGTTTTCTGGAAATGCTCTTAATTTTGCTGATAATCGCGTGCTTTTTTCTGCCTATAAGCTCTGTTCGTCCAAGTATCACCTGTACGAGGGTTTGGAAGGCTAGCACTTTGTAAAATGATGTTATCGCAAGGTAAGTGTGAAAATGATAATTGAATTTACCTTTTAACCTTGTAATTAGGGTGAAATTAGGGCAAATCTAGACGGATTAGATTTTAATCGTTGATTCTTCACGGAAACTCAAGATTTCGCCAGGTGTTTCATCGGGTTTTGTGGTTGGCGGGAACTACCTACCACCTCTGCACGCATTAAATGTCAATGGCGGAAACGAGAGCGGGGTGATATCCATATGATAGGATATATTCGAAAATATGATAGTATTTGGATATCGGGGTGATATTTTCAAATATCATCCCAAGTGCAATGTGATCATCCTCCTTGAAAGAAAAAAACTATCTTGACAAGAACAGGCGATGAATGCACCCTTAGGTCGTGCTTTATACGTCAGGAGGATATTTGAATATATCAGGTGATGTTACAAAAATGATGATGACCGGATAAACTATAACCTCTCTCTCTCAGAATATCAGGATGACGTCATCCAGATATTCGCTCAGTAAATCGCTATGGCATTATGACATCATCATCATGTTATGCGAGAAAGATCATGTTTAAAAATATGCCCCGAGAGGTAAAAATGATGATTACGTCATCGTCATGTTTTGTTTTTCTGACTTGAATGACATCATCAGGATAATGGCTTAGGGGGATATTTCACGGCAGGAGGATATTGAGAAATATCGGGTTTACATTAAGAAATATGACTCTCGCGAAATACATAAGGCTGCTGACGGTTAAAGGTCACTATCACCTAAAATTGACGTCCAGACATTTGGACCGCATGAATTATCGGGTGATAAATTAGATCAGGGGGATCTTTCGAAAGATGACTGATATTAAGAAATATGATCCTCCCCTAGGAATATCAGGTTTGACTAGGATTTTGACCATTCATAACTTTCACATCCTAATGAATATCAGGGTGATGTAAAAGGCAAACCTGCATAAAATTTGATGCTCTATGGTGCAGGAGCACCTACCTGACAGCTGGTCTGGATAAGGCAGTTAGTAGTTTAGGTCCAGTTTGTGTTTCCAAGAAGGTCTGTTAGACCAAATGCATGTAATAAGGTCACGCTGATCATGATAAGATCATGCTGACCAGGCTTTTGCTATTTTTAGCTAGTTAGTTATAACAGCTGTCATGATGTATGTTCGGTGGGATCTCCCAGCCGCTTGGAGAGTTCCCAGCCGCTTGGAGTCGGGTCAGTAGTACTCGTAGGAAAGTCTTTATAAGCATGAGATCGGTTGATATTGAGGAGACAGACAGATATCATCGATCGAGCTAGTTGCAGAGAGTGAACCTGAGAGAGAGAGGTTGATCATATTGTATTGCATCTTTGAAATCAATAAAGTGATCCTGTTTGTGTTCTTGCCCTAGTTGCATTCCATTACTTGATTGATTTGCTGGTTTGAGAGACTGCATGGATTTCCTGATCCATTCCACCGGTTGATCTGTCTGATCGGTGGAATGGTAATGTACAGTAGGCTAGATTGTAGGTTGTTTTCGGTTTGCATGCAGGTGTGCAGGATTGCGGTCAAGAGATGTTGAAGACCCTAGCATCCTCATGTGCTAGGTCAAGTTGAGAAGTTTGAGTTGGAAGATCACCCTGAGACGGGATCGGGTCATCCCTGGAGGATCGGCGAAGTGAGATTTCGCTAAGTGAAGAAGTCTGTTAAAACGGCATCATCAGGATATTTCTGCAAATATCCTGCAGATAGTTCGGATATCGTCATCCGGATAAGTGGAGAAGATCGGCATGATGTTGTCGATTGCATGAAGTGTGAGTTCGTCGGGGTGATCATCAGCAGGAGGAGCCGAGGAGCGTATCGGCATCAGGATCATCATATCAGGAGTGCCAAACATCCGCATATCGCGCGTAGATGCGGAAGAGAAAGTTCGTGTTTTTTCGACTAAGTGTTGAAGAGGTCATCAGGATATTGGGTGACGTCATCGTCATCAGGATATGACGTCATCGTCATCAGGATATTGAGATATCCCCCTTATGCGAGTTTATCCTGCCGTCGTTAAAGTGCTAAGGTATCGGCAGAAGTCCGTGGCAGAAGGTTGTATTAGCATCATCAGGAGGTTTCGAAGACAACTGGATAAATTATATCATGATACTGTTACTTGTATCGTCGGGTAGCGGAGCATCGAAGGTAAGCTGCTGAAGGTGATCGTCATCAGGATATTTGGAGCAACCGGATGTTAAATATCCTGCTGACGAAGGTAGTGTCGAAGGTCATGATGATGACGATAGTGTCTCGAGCCCGATGAACAGTGCAACCGGAGGATGTGTGCGCCCGCTGAACATCATGATGATGATGTTAGAAGGAAAGCGGAGGTGAACAGTAGTCGGCAGGCGGATGTTTGCGATCGTCTGAAATATGATGATGCTGACTGTGTAACGCCGAAACATGATGATGTTGTTGGTAGTTTTAGGGAATATGATGATGATGGCGAAGATGATGATGATGAGGTTGGTCTGTAGACATTCATGCTATATGCGAAGGTTATAGTGTGGATGCCTCTGCATCATAGTGGTATCAGAGCTCAGCAAAAGGTCTGGGCTGTTGTGTGTTGATTCTGTCACCGAAAGGGCAGAGGTAGAAGTTGAGTTGAGTTGTGTTGTGATTGAGAGGTTGACAAAATGCCTCCTAAAGGTAATGGTACTGCAAGGGAGTTGCAGGAGATGAAGGAGAAACATGCTAGAGAGATGAGGAAGATGAAGGAGCTTGCTGAAGCACTTCAAGCCAGGCTGACAGCCCTGGAAAAGAACAAAAAGAGGGAAGTGGAAGACAGTGAGTCTGAAGAAGAGGCAGATACTGTTGAAGAGTATGAAGAGGTAGCTGAAGATCTGGATGCTGAAGACCAGAGATTGGCAAAACTGTTAAAGGCAGTGCAGAGTGAAAAACCTAAGGTAAAGGTTGATGTTTCCAAGTATACTGGAAGCTTGAATGAAGATGAGTTGTTGGATTGGATTGCTGCACTTGATAATCACTTTGAATGTGAAGATGTTGCTGAGGATCAGAAAGTAAAGATTGCAAAGACCAAGTTAGGAGGTCATGCTTTGGTATGGTGGGATTATGTACAATCTGAGAGAAGAAAACAAGGGAAGTCTAAGATCACTTCTTGGGATAAGATGGTAGCAAGGATAAAGGGTAAATTCTTGCCAAGGGATTATGAAATCCAGATGTTTAAGAAGCTGCAATTTTTAAAGCAGAAAGACAGGGATGTGAAAGCATATACTGAGGAATTTTATCTGTTAAGTATGAGATCTGGTCATCATGAGAATGAGGTAGAAAAGGTGGCTAGGTACTTGGCTGGTTTGAGGTTTAACATACAGGATGAGTTAGTGTTAGCTAACCCTAAGAATGTGGAGGATTGTTATCAAATGGCAATCAGGATTGAAGAAAAGCTGAATAGAGGACATGATAAGTCCATGAGAGGAAGAGGAAACAATAGGGGAAGAGGAGCAGCCCCTGCACAAAAGCAAACCAATGAGGGTCAAGAAGACACTGGGAAAGGACAGGGACAGTCTGATTTCAGAGGTGGATGGAAAGGTAATAGAGGAAGATTTGGAGGTGGTAGAGGTTCTACTACATTTTCAGGAAAGTGTTACACCTGTGGAGAGTTTGGTCATCCATCTTTCAAATGTCCAGAAAACAAAGGTTCATCATCCAGAAATGATAGAACTAGTGACAAGAGAGTACAACTTGTGCAAGAAGAAAAAGGAGAAGAAAGTGCACAGAGTTCAAACAAAGGTCCTGAGAATTTTGGATATCCAGAGAGTGGAGAATCCCTGATGTTAAGGAGAGTTAGTTTGCAGGCATCAAAGGATCTGATGCAAAGAAGAGCTCTTTTCAAGACCACATGTAAGAGCAAAGGTAAGGTATGTAAGGTTGTCATTGATACTGGTTCAACAGACAACATGGTATCTCAGGAGATGGTTGATAAACTGAAGCTGGAAAGGATTCCACATCCACACCCTTACAAGGCATCTTGGGTGAGTGATAAGCAATCACTTTTTGTCTCTGAGCAGGCATATGTGGATTTCCAGATTGGACCATATCAGGATAGAATTTTGTGTGATATATTGCCTATGGAATGTTGTCACCTACTGTTGGGTAGACCATGGCAATTTGACAGAAGGGTACTGTATGATGGGTATGCTAATACCTACACCATCCAGAAAGATGGGAAGATTATTAAGTTGATGCCATTGCAGGCAAAAGCTGCAGTACAGAAGGCAGCTCAAATCATTTTAATGGGAAAGAAGGAGTTTGTGCAGATGCCTAGAGGAACAGGCATAAAGGCAGTTCAGGACACTGCAGGGCAAGGAGTTGTTGGAGTTGTTAAAGACAACAAGCTGAAGAAAGTTTCAGTTGTGACTGACAGAGGTCAGCAGCAGGTGCAGAAACAGGTTTGTACACAGCAACCAGTTGAGAGGCATGACAAGGATGTTGTCATAGTTGGGACTATTGCTTGTCCTATGAAGATTGAAAGAAAGGTACAGTTGAACACCACAGAGGCAGTTCAGCCTGAGGTTCTGGTCAGACACTCTGACAAACACAGAGACAACCTGGGAAGGGCCTACATCAACAGGCATGCAGATTTACTTGCCAGAAAGCAAGTTACAGTTCAGAAGTCTTGGAGCAGCCAAGAGCCAGCAGAGGATACAGCTGGAGCAGGTCAGACTATTGACAAGGCAAAGTGTAGAGGTGGAGGACTTCCACATACTCAACTCATGGGACATGAGTTCTTTTCTGTTGGGGAGTATGGTGCAGGAGCACCTACCTGACAGCTGGTCTGGATAAGGCAGTTAGTAGTTTAGGTCCAGTTTGTGTTTCCAAGAAGGTCTGTTAGACCAAATGCATGTAATAAGGTCACGCTGATCATGATAAGATCATGCTGACCAGGCTTTTGCTATTTTTAGCTAGTTAGTTATAACAGCTGTCATGATGTATGTTCGGTGGGATCTCCCAGCCGCTTGGAGAGTTCCCAGCCGCTTGGAGTCGGGTCAGTAGTACTCGTAGGAAAGTCTTTATAAGCATGAGATCGGTTGATATTGAGGAGACAGACAGATATCATCGATCGAGCTAGTTGCAGAGAGTGAACCTGAGAGAGAGAGGTTGATCATATTGTATTGCATCTTTGAAATCAATAAAGTGATCCTGTTTGTGTTCTTGCCCTGGTTGCATTCCATTACTTGATTGATTTGCTGGTTTGAGAGACTGCATGGATTTCCTGATCCATTCCACCGGTTGATCTGTCTGATCGGTGGAATGGTAATGTACAGTAGGCTAGATTGTAGGTTGTTTTCGGTTTGCATGCAGGTGTGCAGGATCGCGGTCAAGAGATGTTGAAGACCCTAGCATCCTCATGTGCTAGGTCAAGTTGAGAAGTTTGAGTTGGAAGATCACCCTGAGACGGTATCGGGTCATCCCTGGAGGATCGGCGAAGTGAGATTTCGCTAAGTGAAGAAGTCTGTTAAAACGGCATCATCAGGATATTTCTGCAAATATCCTGCAGACAGTTCGGATATCGTCATCCGGATAAGTGGAGAAGATCGGCATGATGTTGTCGATTGCATGAAGTGTGAGTTCGTCGGGGTGATCATCAGCAGGAGGAGCCGAGGAGCGTATCGGCATCAGGATCATCATATCGGGAGTGCCAAACATCCGCATATCGCGCGTAGATGCGGAAGAGAAAGTTCGTGTTTTTTTGACAAGTGTTGAAGAGGTCATCAGGATATTGGGTGACGTCATCGTCATCAGGATATGACGTCATCGTCATCAGGATATTGAGATATCCCCCTTATGCGAGTTTATCCTGCCATCGTTAAAGTGCTAAGGTATCGGCAGAAGTCCGTGGCAGAAGGTTGTATTAGCATCATCAGGAGGTTTCGAAGACAACCGGATAAATTATATCATGATGCTGTTACTTGTATCGTCGGGTAGCGGAGCATCGAAGGTAAGCTGCTGAAGGTGATCGTCATCAGGATATTTGGAGCAACCGGATGTTAAATATCCTGCTGACGAAGGTAGTGTCGAAGGTCATGATGATGACGATAGTGTCTCGAGCCCGATGAACAGTGCAACCGGAGGATGTGTGCGCCCGCTGAACATCATGATGATGATGTTAGAAGGAAAGCGGAGGTGAACAGTAGTCGGCAGGCGGATGTTTGCGATCGTCCGAAATATGATGATGCTGACTGTGTAACGCCGAAACATGATGATGTTGTTGGTAGTTTTAGGGAATATGATGATGATGGCGAAGATGATGATGATGAGGTTGGTCTGTAGACATTCATGCTATATGCGAAGGTTATAGTGTGGATGCCTCTGCATCACTCTATCTAAATATGAGGTACTGGAATGAAATATGAATTTTGACAAACTAACCTCATGATGATGACTTACCTAGCCTCCTTGCATGATGATCCACAGGACTTACTTTTACCAAACCGCCAGAAAGCACAAAACAAGCCAAACCAAAAGTTGGGTCCCTGTTTTGTCAAGTCAAAATGGGGTGTGTTGTGTAACCACACAACACTAATATCATATACATAGAAGATATAAGGAAATACATCCACACACCACTCATAGAAATCAATCATACAAAATTTGAATCAATCTGGAGGTCTCTGCTACAACTGAACCAAAAGCAATACATGCCCCAATATCAACAAGTTGAAAAGAAGAAGCTGGATATATGGAAGGATTTCTTGGACTTATCAATAGAACATGGCTAGATAAAAATAATTTTGAGCTACATCCATGATAAATACATGTATTTGGATAAACCCTATTAGATATCAAAGAAAGCTATCCAAGCTGTAATAGGGTTGAACGCAACGAGGGAGTTGACCTCCAATAAAGCCATTAAAAATGATAAAGGAATAGAGTTAACGAGGGCAACCTATTATGGGAGAAGCTTGGATGTTACAAATATAACAAACCTAGTTGTACAGTATGCCACCATGGGTATTGCATATAAAATCTACTATACAAACATGGAAGACTTGGTGATCGACACCTTAATTTATAGAACATACTAGATGGTCGTAGAAGGAAAAGATATCCATTTGTGTGAAATCCTCCAGGAGCAACTTATTGAAAATCTCCAACACATAAAGAATATGCACTATCAATTTTGGTATGGTACTCTAATCATATGCTTAGCTTTCTACTTTATGAATAGATTACCATCATTCCTTGGTAAAGTATGGCAAAAAAACCAGTTAGTCACATCTCAAATCAATATCCACATCCACTAGTTTAAGGACATCACAACATACACTGACACATATCAGGGTTTCTTTAAATCCCTCCATCAAAAAATGCAAAACAAAGCCCAGATCTCCTATGATATCAGTGTGTATATAAAATTGAGATCAAATAATAATCAAAACAAATGATAACAACTCAATCCTATAACATAAAAGATCTATCTAAGCAATAACCAAATCAATGAATAATGCAATTAATAATTGAAAGCTATCACTTAAATTGTATTGATCTCTTGGTCGAATGTGGATTGCTCAATATGTCGCATACCCATGGTTGCAACAAGCGGATATAGATAAGTGCTCAAAGATTGTGTAGATGTGCTCAACGATGCATGATAAAAGCTTAAAGCACTGTAGGAATGAAAAAGCTTAAATGATCGAAGAGAATTTATGAAGATATGAAAGGGGTATATATAGGTTTCAGGGTTGGATTGATCAATGGTGGAGATAATTCAATGAAATGGATGATTGAGATAAATCAAATAACTCATGATGAATGTGCACATGACGTGTCACTCCAAAAAGGTATTTTTATTGAATTAATTCCTTTTTGGCTAAAGATAGGATTTGATTTCAAAAATTAGAATACTTTTTCTAATTTATGAGTTGATGAGATTAAAAATAAGATTAATTAAATCCAATTAACTCAACTTTAGATTTACTTTTTGAAGTTCTAAAAATAAGACAGATTGTGCACATAGAGTTAAAATGATATTTTTAGAGGAATTGGAGGATAAATCAAATTAAATAAATAAATTTATTTAATTGATTGTGCATGATAGAAGAAAAGATAAGATTAAATATAGAGAATAAATTAAACAAACAAATTTATTTAATTTATTTTGCATGATGAAAGAATATAAATAAAATATTAATTTTATTTATTTTTAGGAGATAAAAGTTAACTTAAATAAATTTGAATAATTTATTTAAATTTAGAAGAATAATTGATTAATTAAATAATGAAAATTATTTAATTGTGGATAAGAGGAAATTTGATGAATTAAATAAATTATTTATTTATTTAATTAATGTGGATTTAAGAATTGGAAGAAGATAATGATTTAATTAAATAATTAAAATTATTTAATTTTGGAAGAATATAGAGGAAATTAATGAAATTAATTAAATAAATATAATTTATTCAATTAATGTTGGAAATTAGGGAAAATAGAAGAAATTGATGAATTTGATGAAATTAATTAAATAATTAGATTATTTAATTAATGCTAAATGCAGGTGATTTGACAGAATTGATGAAATGCAAGTGATGTAATGCAATGGGTCATTTTTGGGTGTCTACATTTTGCCCTTCTTTGAGAGAATGCAGTTTTAGTGTTATTTCAAAGAAAATTAGTGACAAAAATATGATACAATCATGCCCTAGTGTATCTAGAATAGGATGGCCCCTCGAGAGGAAAGACAAGGAAGCGACAGAAGAATTGGGTTGACTCGTGACTAGAAGAAATGGGCTTAGAAAGACGAGGTTTAAAGGAATGGAGGCTAACATGATGAAGAAAAATAGCAGACACGAGGAAAAACTAGTTATAGGGTGGGAAGAAATAGGGTTGGGAGGCTATAAATAGGCTGAAGGGGTTCCTCACAACTCATTTGCACACATATAGTTCACAAATTTTTAAATCCCTTAGCCTTCTTGCTTGTTTCGAGAGCTCCTAGCTTAGAGAGGTTTAGCAGCTTGCAGACATGCCGATTCCTATGCATAAGCACCAGGGTGAGCTAGTGCGGACCTATAGGAGACTAGCGGGAGCTTCGGGAGTGGTAAGTGATCGAAAACCTACCCTTTTGTTGCATTTTTAGGTCATTTTCTAGGGTTTTTTAAATTTTTAGCCAAAGGCACTTAGATAGGATTAGGAACCTTTGGCACAGTTTGAAGCGCTTTCAGCGCATTGAAGTGCCTTTGGTGCGCGCTATCACAATTTTGGCCATAGCAAAGCACTTTTGGCCGCTAGGTTTGGGGCAAAGTGCATATGGCACATGCTGCAACACTGTTGGTAGAATAGTAAAGCGCTTATGGTCAACAACTAGGCGCATTTGGTAGACTTAGGAGCATTAGGTTTTAGGATTGAAGCGCATGCACATCACAACAAGGTGCTTGTGGAGGACAGTTAGGCGCTATTGGTATGACCAAAGTGCTTATGGTTTTAATTGTGAAATGCATTTGCATAACAACTAGGCACCTTTGGTATGACAACTAAGTGCCTTTGTTAAAATTGAAGCGCTTTTGGTTTTAATGAAGTTTGACCTAGGTTGAATTTAGAAAAATGGGTTACGTAGGTTTGACTAGAGTTGACTAGGGTTTACTTAGGGATTTTGCAATGTTTTACCTAGTAGTTGACCATGTTAACTTTGGATTAGACTTATAATTAGGATAAATTTTGCAATATGTTTAACAAGTGGTCTTCATGGATGCAGATTGTCCTTCCACCTTTGCAGTCTAGAGTGAGACATTTCATCGGCGTAGCTGAGGTGGTTTAGATAGGTTTGGAGGAGGACATATTCATTGAGGTCATGGGATTATGGCATATATCCCATCTTACGCCTATTAGGGCTAACCTTGCATTGCTGACATCGATTGTCAAGAGATGGCATAGTGAGACTTCTTCCTTTCACTTTCCTACAGGTGAGGCTACTATTACACTCAAGGATGTATGGTGCATCTTCAAGATTCCCATTGATGGAGCCTAAATGGATTATGGCATAGAGTGAGGTGAGGCGAGCATGAGAGAGGTGTTTGCTACTAATAACCTTAGTGTTCAGGATCGTAAGATCCAGTGGGCTCGAGTGCCTCGACTTTGCGATAGGATTAGATGGATCGTGGTGGCTTTGATTGGAGGTTTTCTATGTCTAGACATGCGCTCTAGGGGGTTATCAGTTAGATGGGGCACTATTTTATCAGGGATGTTCACACACGGCATCCGATATGCCTAGGGACCTTGTGTTTTGGGTCAGCTATATCATGACCTACATGACTGTGCCTATAGGTTAGGGAGCAGTTTATCAACAGGGGTGACTTTGTTATAGGTATGGGCCTAGGAGCACATCCCAGTGATTAGACCTATTTCCTAGCGTCGTCAAGAGTGTGATGAGCCTTACGCTTTTCTACATGATGGTGTACTGACTCATTGATGACTTGGCTCTGTGAGTTATTGGCGGAGACAGGTGGAAGAGATGGACATCTTCATTTGGTGCCCCTGGAGAGATTGTGAGTCCTAGGACGATGATTATGAGCAGCTTGTTTATTATAGATAGGTGAGATACTTATTTGGTCACCGCATTAACATGATTGAGAGGTACCTACCTAATAGGGTACTGAGACAGTTTGGGCTACCACAGGGGGAGCCCGTAGGTGATGCTACACATGCTTGGACTCGGAGGGAGGTCGAGGATTAAGGTCCTGAGATTGTTGCAGCTACGACTTTGGTAGATTTATAGGGACTTGCCCCAGTGAGGTGGGACTGGATCCTAGGGGAGGAGGACCTCGGCATGCTTCATGCATATGATGCATACTGGCAGACACATAGGCTAGTGAGATTGACTAGACTAGGGGTAGAGGGAGTAGTGAGAGAGGTGGAAACACTTGGAGGTGAGGCGAGGGCTAGACAAGAGGCCCGATAATAGGTCCTAGAATAGAGACAAGCTGGGGGGATGATAGAGGAGAGAAGGATGATGTACAAATGGTAGAGGCAGGAACACCACATTAGGTGGTTTATTTGGCAGAGACTGAGCTACAACAGGCTTGGAGGCTGTTGTAGGAGGAGATAGAGAGGACTCGCCTTGAGCTGAGGATGGCTAGATTATAGAGAGAGCAAGACGCGGCTAGGGCTGATTCTAGGCAGGTGGAGGCCCAGGCCTAGATATAGGCACAAGAAGCAGCAGTAGCACAGGCAACGACAACAACAATAGCACAGGGAGTGCCACCACCACCACCAACAAACAATGGGCAGATTGCCCAATTGATAGTAGAGAGGGACGTAGTGGTGCAACTGAGATTGGTAGCAGAGGCCACCCTACAGAGGGTGAGACGAGAGAGGGATACAACTTGACGAGCTGTGGGCTTAGATCAGATGAATTTGGTGGGAGAGATTACCTGAGTTCAGGGTGAGCTATTCATAGTTGGGAGAGAGGCAGAGTACTATAAAGGTCTCTACTTTAGAGCAGTGCCAGTGGACTAGAGAGAGCCAAGTTTTAGGGAGCGGAGCAGATCTGGGGCTTTATCTTTGAGGAGGTCAAGGTCCTCAGTGATGGGACCACTGAGAGGGACACCCGTAGGAGGACCTGCACCGAGTATAGGAGGTGCACAGGGATCACAGTAGGAGGGTAGTTCTACACACTAGCGTAGACTAGCACTTGATTGTATATATGTTTGCACCATTTTGTAACTTTGATGTACTTGTACATATTTATTGTATATATATTGAGGGCTCTTTGATATCCATGATGTACTATAGCACTACTTTTTGATGTACATTGATGTATATACAAACATTTGTATTCTTTTGATGACCCTTGATGATGATATATGATATATGCGATGATCTTTGTGATTCATGATGGTGTTTATGGATGTTGATTCTTATTATGATATATTTCTATATGTTATGGACATGATGATGTGTACTTATGATTATGGATTCACATGATGATGTATATGCTTATAGATGTATGGATTTTGATGACATTTATGATATGATTATGGGTTTACATGATGATGCATATGCTTATAGATGTATGGATATGATGACATTAATGTATGATTATGGGGTTATATGATGATGTATATGCTTCTAGATGTATGGATATGATGACATATGATATGATTATGGTTTATATGATGATGGACTAACATATGGTTTTACAGGTATGCAGAAGACTTTGATGATAGATAGAAGAAAATGATATAGAATAGAATAGAATATGATAGATGGAAAATGATGTTTTATTAATCAATCTTTGTATGAAAACTATATTGGAAAACTGGATGTATGGATGGATAAATGGATACTTGTTGCAATGGTTATGCAAATATTTATAAAGAGCAATCATGGATTTTAATATAGCACATGGATATTTATGTAATCAAGGTGCCAAGATATCTGGTGCATGGATGTTGACTCTGCAAGTAATCGGTTTGAACTTATATCTACTAGACATAATATAACCTTGGTGGACATGTGAATGAGCCATAGTCTTGAACATAAAATACACTTAATACATAAATGCAAAAGTATATTAATATGTGAGATGCTAGGTTGTAACACATGCACAAGAAAAATATTAGCCATAGTAAAAGGATAAGAACATCCCTCAAACACAGTATACGAAAGCAATGACTATGCCCCAATCCATACTTCATAGCAACATACCAAGATATAGATAAATCAAGGCAGTCTTGACTAGGTAATTTAGATAGGGACACAAAAGATAAACCAAAAAGAAAATTGACTGACTTACAAAGTAAACACATAGCCAACATATTCTCTTGCCAAAGAGGGTGCTCAGGGTAGATAGGATAGATAGGATAGATAATGGCCTTATTGTAGGAAAGATATATCTGTAAAGAATGTTGATCTGTTTTGGGATAAAATGATTGATGTAGCAGATGTTGGCAATCCATATGTAGGACAACATATGTCTTTGCATGTAGGTCTTTTGACTTTGGGTTTGTTTAGTACTTTAGCTTTCAAGGATACGGAGTTTATTTTCTGCTTGAGTTAGTCAAGTCTAGGTGGATGGACGAATTGTGATAAATGGAAGACAAGAAAGGTGAAAGTATTTAAATGGATTGGGATGAAGAATGATGGATCATATGTGCCTGAGTACTAGATACTTCCTTTGTATTTTAGACTGCCTACATACCCTGTATCCATGGGATCAAGGCACATTATGATGAAAGATGAAGATGATAATATGTAGTTCTAGGAAGTGTGATGAGATGGGTGAAGTGTAATGAGAATGGTTTGGGGGAAACAATGACATCTTATGTACTTGAGTACTAGATACTTCCTTCATATTCTAGACTGCCTACATACCCATAGCCATGGGATCAAGGTACATTAAGACTGAGATGATATGATGATATGTAGTTCTAGGAGAATTGATGATATAGGATAAAATGATGTGATGGTTGATGATGTAGGATAGCCATGAAGCATGAAGTGTTTAGATTGGTGTTGTCATACCTCGAATAAGGATCCATTCCTAAACCTAGGTTAAGGAAAACGTTTCCCCCATTCTGGTAGAGGTTTTATTATGGATGATGATGGATGAATTGACAATGGATGAACTGACATAGGATGAGGTGACATAGGATAGTGCTAGTGGATGAGCCGACACTAGAGGAACTGACACTAGATGGTGCTAAAAGATAACTGACATTGACAATTTCCAATCCACAATAGATAGGAAAGTGGAAAATGCAAAATCAATGATGGATGGATGGAGATTTATTATGGATTGATATGGATGAGATGGATGCATGACTTAATCAATTGTGGATGCCGACTCTATGCATAGCACCTATTTGCCAGGTTTTCACTATGGTACTTATCCAAGGTGCCTGTTTACCAGGTTTTCACCAGAGGACGTATTATTTTTGGATTTTTTTGTATTTTTGTATTTTTGTTGATTTTTTTGTATTTTTGTATTTTTGTTGATTTTTTTGTATTTTTGTATTTTTTTGATTTTTTTATATTTTCTAAGGATACTCTGAGGATCAAGCATAAAATCTCTTGAGATGAACACTATTGATGGGTTCATCCAAGGGAATGCCTTCAAGTGTTGACAAAGTATACGCTCCTGATCCATAGACTGCAGTGATAACAAAAGGTCCCAACCAATTAGGCTCGAATTTACCTTTCTTGTCTCCATCTGATTGGTTCCTCGGATTTTCTTTAAGGACAAGATTACCTATCTGAAACCTTCTCTCTTTTATCTTCTTATTGTAGTTACAACAGAGGCAATTTTGATAGACATGGAGATGGTTTAGTGCTATGTGATACCTCTCATCAAGTAACTCAAGCTCAGCTAATCTAGAAATTCGGTACTCCTCTCAATCAATCAGGTGTTGCATAGAGACTCTTAGAAATGGGATCTCGACCTTGATGGGTAAAATGGCCTTAGTGCCATAGACTAAGGAAAAAGGTGTAGCACCAGTTGGTGTTCTGATACTGGTTCGATAGGCCCATAAGGTAGGGTTTAGTTGCAGATGCCAATCACGACCAGCATCATTGACCATTTTCTTTAGGATTTTGAGTATGGTCTTATTCGAAGCCTTGGCTTGGCCATTTGACTGAGGATAATAGGGAGTAGAAAAGTGATGTTGGTTATTGTATTGTGTGCATAAGGCACATACATCTTGATTCTTGAATGGCCTACCATTATCAGTGACAATGGATTGGAGAATCCCGTACTGACAAATGAGATAATTGAGGATAAACTTGGCTATTTGCTTACTGATGATATAGGTCATTGGGATGGCGTCTACCCACTTAGTAAAATACTCAGTGGTGGTAATGATAAACTTATGGCCATTAGATGAGGATGGATGGATTTTACCCATGATATCAAGTCCCCACTGTGAAAAAGGCCATGGAGTTGTAACAGGTTGTAGCTCATGTGCTGGTGCATGTATCAGGTCCCCATGCTATTGGCATTGTAGACACTTCTTAGCAAATTGGACTGCATCTTTCTCTATAGTTGGCTAGTAATAACCTGGTTAGAGTATCTTCTTAGCAAGAGTTGGACCAGTGGAATGTGATCCACAAACACCTTCGTGTATATCTCTTAAGGTAGCATTAGCTTCTTTCGAGTTAAGACTCTAAGAAGGATACCATCAAGACTCCAACGATAAAGGGTGTCACCTAGAATAGTGAAACGAGAGGCTCGGTGGATGAAGGATTTGCGTTGGGTTTTGGATAGTTCAAAGGGAAAGGTACCATTTTTGAAGTATTCATATATGTCTTCGTACCAAAGGGAATTGGGACCAACAAGTTCACAGACGAATTTGGTAGTAGGGACATCAATGACGGGTATCAACAGTTGCTCGATTAAGAACTCACATTTCTAAGTGTTGGCAGGCATATCCATAAGTGACCCAATGGTGGCCATAGAATTAGCAGCCATATTATGTACCCTTGAAATTTGTTCAAAGGTGATGCTAGAGAAATGAGGCTTGTAGGTATCAACCAATTACTTATATGGTTTCAACTTGTCATCCTTAGTTTGGTATTCATCAGTGACTTGTCTGATAACTAGTTGAGAGTCCCCATAGACTTGAAGCTCCTTGATATTCCATTCTATTGCTATGCAAAGACCTGTGAGAAGTGCTTCTTACTCAACTATATTGTTGGTGCATGGGAATACTAGCCAATATGATTTGGGAATATAGTCATTATGTGGTGTGATAAACAAGATTCCTACCCCCGAGCCATGCTGTGTGTAGGAGCCATCAAAGTACAACTTCCACTCCACTGAGGTAGCTAGAGTGAAGAGACCTTCATCAAGAAAGTTAAAGATCATAGGATTGACATCTGTGATTGGAGCTTTAGCTAGATCTACTAGAATCTATCCCTTGATAGCTTTTCGATCAACATACTCTATGGTGAATTCACTCAAGATCATGACCCATTTAGCTAGTCAACTTGTGAGAGCTGCCTTGGATAAAAGATACTTTAATGGATCAATCTTAGAGATAAGAGTTGTTGTTTGGTTTAACATGTAATGTCACAATGTTTGGGATGCAAACACTACTACTAAACATGATCTTTCCATTGGAGTATAATTGAGTTCATACCCAACCAAGGTGTGGCTGATATAATAGATATCATGCTCTTTACCTGACTCATCATGTTGTGCAAGAAGAGCCCCTAAAGCTGCAGATGTAGTGGAGATATACAAAATCAAAGGTCTATCAAGTACTAGTGGTACTAAAACTAGAGGATTAGCTAGATATTCCTTGAGTTGATCGAATGCCTATTGACACTTGTGATCCCACCGAAATGAGACATCCTTGCAGAGCAAGTGTTGGAATGGTTGACACTTATCTACTAGCTATGAAATAAAGCATCTGATAGACTGTAACCACATTTCTTTGGATTTAACCGTACTTGATACTTCTCTAGCCGATCAAAGATCTACCCTAGAACTTGAATATGATCTACTCTAGAAGATTTTGTCAAGATGTCATTGACATAGTCCTCCATCATAGTGTTAAACAAGTCATGGAATATTACTATCATAGCTGTTTGATAAGTAGCTCCTGCATTCTTGAGATCGAAAGGCATAACTACCCAATAGTAAGTACCCCAAGGACATGTGAAGGCTATTTTATGTTGATCTTCTTCTTCTGCCTTAATTTGATTGTAACCTAAGAATCCATCCATAAGAGAAAGCATCTCATGACCTACTGTTAAATCCACTATGATATCTATGTTTGGGAGTGGAAAATCATCCTTGGGACATGCTTTATTTAAGTCTCAGAAGTCTATGCATATGCGAATGCCCCCATTTAGTTTAGAAATAGGTACAAGATTTGAGACCCATTTTATGTAATCGACAGGTCATATGAACTTATCATCTAACAATTTCTCAAGCTTTGCTTTGACCAATAGGGCTATCTGAGGGTGCATCTTGTGAAGCTTTTGTTTGACAAGTTTGGCATTTGGTGAGATAGTTAGGTGATGAACCGCAAGTGAAGGATCCAACCTAGGCATGTCAGCATAGGTCCAAACAAAGTTGATTTTCCTTTGTGAGAAAAATGTCACGAGGTTCTTCATCTCTTATTTTGATAATGATGCTGCTAGAAATGTGACCTTTGGATTCTTAATTGTTCCTAGATTTATCTCTATTGAATCTTCTACAAAGAGAGTTGTTTTTTCTTGATACTTAGATGGCAAGGGAAGGTCAAATCCTCCATCCTTAGGTGCCTCAGAGAGGTTTTCACCTTCGGATACGTCCTTTACTTTTACTATTTTACGATCAAGAGGTGCCACATTGTGGTTTTCACCTAAGGATCTATTTTTATTTTTTATTTTGTGACTGGAGGATTTGGCATTCTCACCAAAATAAGCATCTTGATTTAGTTCCATGATAAAACCAGCTTTGTGATCACCAAGTGGAATATCATCTCGGAGTCCCATGAATTCTGTGATGGCCTCATCATTTTGAAAGATGTCTAGAATGGGGGCCTCTTGTTGGTCCCAATCAATAAGTTTAGGGTAAATGAGGGATAGATTTTGGGTTTTTGTGGTTGAAGTAAGGGAGATGGGCGATATCATAAATATCAAGGTTTCTTGGAACAAGTCTTTGATGTATAGGGAAGAGTCCTCGATGGTATCCTCGTTAGAGATTGAATCTGTGGGCCATGCTTTTGCTACCTCATTGAGAATAAACTTGATGTCCAAGGCTCTTGGTACCTCCTTACCATATCCTAACCCTTGTTGATTGTATTTCTTAGTCACTATAATGGGTTCTGTTTGACCTTGACCATGTTTTCCTAGGCCACCTTTGCCTTTATAGCCCATGTTTTTGACAATTCTAAGGCCATTTCCATACTTCTTAACAGGTAGGGTGACTGGTTCTTTTCCTTTGTAGACCCAAGAAGATATGTCCTTAATAGTTTCATCTTCTAACAAGTGCCCTTCGATAAACTTTGTGAGAAGCGCTGGTATTTTGAGCTTTTTGGTAACCTTAGTAATAGGAGGTTTTCTGTAGGATTTTGGTGAGAGAGGTATCCTCCCCACACAACAAGATTTTGAAATATCATACTCACCAAATCCTATGTCTCTGATACTAGCTTTGATTTTTGGGAAGGGGTTAGATGTATCTGCAGAGGCTTTATGTAAGGTATCTGGATCAATATATAGTGGGGATGGTTGGACTGCATCATTTTTGGGTACTTGATTAGTATTCTTGTAATGCCCTTGAATGGTGTGATAAAATTCAAATGGATGAGGATCTCCTGGGATAGTAATTTTAGCACCATTGTATGGGAACTTTAGGGATTGATGGTACATTAAAGGTACAACTCTCATGGCATGAATCCATGGGTGTCCTAGGATAATATTATATGGTAGCTCAATAGCTAGGACTTGGCATCTTGTTTCTAGCATGACGATACCCACTTGAATAGGTAAATGTATCACACCATCTATTCTGCATTCTGCATCATCATATGCTTTAACAATAATAGATTGATTTGTGTCTATGTGATCCTTAGAGTATCCTAATTGTATCAACAATTTGAGGGAACAAATATTAAGACAAGCACCACCATCTATAAGTATGCATTTGATTTTACATTGATTGATGAAAACTTCAATGTGGAGGGCATCATTGTGACATGGATCGTGAGTTGGAAGGTCCTTTTCAGAAAAGACCACATTGTAAGGTGAGGCAATATTACCTATAATGGCTCAAAAATTTGTGACAACTACATTGTTGGGAACGGATGACTCTTGTAAGGCTTTTTCAAGCACTGCTTTATGAGCGGGAGATGACTTTAGAAGGTCTAAGTGTTGAAAATAGGGCAGACAACTGGGAGGGGGGGTGAATCAGTTATCACAAGAACTTTTATCCTTTGCTACAACTTAAACTTCTTTACCACTTATTAATAGATGAATGAAATAACCATGAAAGCATGAATCAACAACATATGAGTAGAAACAAAATCAACACACATAACACCAAGATTTTTACATGGAAACCTGGTTAAGGGAAAAACCACGGTGGGGGTTAACTCACAAGATTTATTCTCTGTTAAAAGAATAGAAAAATGGGAAGGCACTTGCCTTCGGGTGCACTGCCCAGAGCTCACTACTCAAAAGAGGTTCACTGCCTATAGAAATATTTATAAGTTTATCACAGAAAGATTGAACTAGAAAACAACATCTTCTTCATGCCAAGGTCAGTTCCATTGAAGCACATAATACTTTTGTTCTACCCTCAAACACTTCTTCACTATCTCCTCATCCTTATCTGCTCTTCCTCTTCTGCTCTCCCTTTTCATTTCTCTTCCTTTCTTTCTTTCTTAGGATCTTATCATTTTCACACAAGGATAACTTTTCCACAACTTAGCTACAAGTATTTATATGCTTCATCAACCTTGGAATGAACATCAAGGTCAGCTTGACTTAATGTGAATCACTATACTATTGGCCAAACATATCTGGGACTCAAATCTTCCTAAAACAACATGCCACGATTCATATAACTCTTCTTAGATCATCCGTAATATCCACAAAGCATCTGGTTGGCCAAGACTGGAAAGAACAACAACACCCAAGGACAAATCTTCAACCATGAGCTCAATCCTTAATACGGACCATCAACACAGTAGGCACATGATCTGAAGATCTCCACAAGCACAATGAAATCAACAGGAACAACCATACCACCTCAAATCACCAGAATCACTTGCATCTTCATACCAGAACATAAGAACACCAACTGCCATGACTGTCACACTAGAAAGATTGCTTGCGGACCTCCAAACCATGAACCTCTTGAGTTGAGGATACACATCGACATCCCAAGCACACATCCAAATTCACAGATCATAATATTTCAATGTGGATCAATCCAAACCAATTTTCTATCACTCGGTCACCTTTGAACAACTACAAAACCCGCTTCTACTTAGATGGCCATAACTTTACAAATTCTTCATGTGGATCCCTCAAATATTAACAAGAGCAACTTTAGACAATCCTTTACAACACCCTTTGCTCTGCAGACTCTGATCTTCATCTTACTAGGAATGTGGAGCAATCTACTATACTGAACTGTATTGTCTTCACTATCTCTTACAGAGAAATATGTAACTCACTTGTTTCTTCTGGAGAGGCTAATTTTCTCAATATCCTCAACATACAAGTCTTCTAAAATGGGATATAGTTGACACTAATGACAACAAGGATATGTTGACATTAATGACAACACTGATTAGGCACATATTTGCAACAATCTCCCCCTTTGTCATTGATGGCAACATATGATGTGAAAAACTGTTTCAACCATCAAGACAAGAATGTCTCCCCCTTTCTCTTATCACACCTACAACCATTTTCTTTACTGCTCCCCCTTTCACCATTAACTGCTTACCTCCAAGTTTTTCACATGACTTCTCTCCCCCTTTGACATCAATGACAAAGGGCACATATTTGCAATCATTTCTTCCTCCTTTTGTTTCTTAATCTAGAATCAGTATACTGACTACTCCCCTTGAGTAGTAACTCCTTAACACCAATCCAGATCACAAGATATGATTGCGAATTCCACTAGAGTGATGCACATTAGTGCACTTTAGTTATGAATAGAAGGGGTAATAACCCCTATCATCATTCTAAGATACTTAAAAGTATCCTTAGGTAGAGGCTTAGTGAAGATATCTGCAATCTGATCCTTTGAAGAAACAAACTCCAATCTGACTTCATTCTCATTTTCCTTCTCTCTCAATAAGTGAAACTTGATGGATATGTGCCTTGTCTTTGAATGCAACACCAGATTCTTTGAAATGTTTATTGCACTTGAATTATCACAAAAGATTGTAACAGGTTCTTCAAACACAACTCTAATATCCTTCAACATTTGCTTCATCCACAAAACTTGAGTACAATTACTTGCTATTGCTATGTACTCTGCCTCTGCAGTAGATAGAGATATTGCCTCCTACTTTTTGCTCAACCAAGAAACCAATCTCTTTCCTAAGAAAAATGCACCTCCACTTGTACTCTTCCTGTCATCCACATCTCCTGCCCAATCAGCATCTATACATGCATGAAGAGTGAAATCATCACCCTTAGGATACCATAAACCATAGTCAGATGTTCCCTTCAGTTATCTAAAAATTCTTTTGACCACTACAACATGAGATTCACTAGGATTAGCTTGAAATCTAGCAACAAGGCCATTTGCATTCATAATATTAGGTCTGGTATGAGTCAGATAAAGCAGTCCTCCAATCATCTTTACTCAACTTGCATCTGGTTACCATAGGAGTACTTACTGGTTTTGAATCCTCCATTCCAAACTTTTTCAACAAATCTTTCACATACTTAGACCGAGATATGAAGATGCCTTTTTTTGATTGAATGATTTGTAGACCTAAGAAGAAATTCATTTCACCAAGCATGGACATCTCAAATTCACTTTGCATTTGATCAGAAAATTTTTTACACATACTCTCATTTCCACCAAAGATGATGTCATCAACAAATACCTCAACAATCAAGATGTGTTCATGATCAATTTTGAAATAAAGATTACTATCAATAGTGCCTTTGTTAAAGCCTAACTTTAGCAAATACTTATCTAATCTTGCATACTAGGCTCTTGGGGCTTGTTTAAGTCCATACAGTTCTTTCTTCAATCTACAGACATTATCTTCTTGATCAGACAACTGGAATCCTTCCGATTGCTCAATGTCGACCTCTTCTTCCAACTCTCCATTCAGGAATGTTGACTTGACATCCATCTGGTAAACTTTGAAATATTTGTAAGAAACAAATGCAAGAAATAATTTGATTGCTTCAATTCTTGCCACTGGAGAAAAAATTTCTTCAAAATTAATTCCCTCTACCTGAGAGTAACCTTTGCACACCAATCTTGCTTTGTTTCTCACAACTTCACCATCTTCATTCAATTTATTCCGGAAGACCCATTTAGTTCCAATTACATTTTTGTTTTTAGGTCTAGGAACAATATCCCAAGTATGATTCTTTTCAATTTGCATTAATTCTTCTTCTATTGCTTTTACCCAACTTTCATCATTACAAGCTTCATTCACTGATTTTGGTTTAATCTTTGAAATCAGATAATACTCCTCTTGTTCTTCAACAATTCTTCTTCTAGTTTGAACACCTTTATTTTTATCTCCTATGATCTAATTTTTAGAATGATTAAATCTTACATACCTCAGAGTTTTAGGATTTCCTTCAACTTCTGATTCTTGAACTTGTTCCTCAACATCTGCATTAACTTCTCGAGTCACTAGATTCTCCGGAGTAAACTAAACTTGCTTTCCTTCATTTGGACTTTCATTTTGATCATCTGATTCATATCCACAAAACCTTGAAGGTCTCTCCTTGCTTTCATCAACCTTGACATTAGCACTTTCAACAATCTTTTTCAATCTCTTGTTAAAGCACCGGTATGCCTTGCTTTGATTAGAATAACCCAGAAATATTCCTTCATCACATCTTGCATAAAACTTGCCTAGATCTTCATCTCTTTTGATATAACATTTACTACCAAAAACTCTAAAATATTTTACAGAAGGAGCATTACCAAACCACAGTTCATAAGGTGTTTTACCAGTATTACCTTTGATCTTCACCCGATTAAGAGTGTAGACAACAGTACTCACAGAATCTCTCCAATAGACATGTGGAACATTTCCTTCCATCATCATGGTTCTAGTAGCCTCTTGAATAGTTTGGTTCTTCCTTTCCATAACTCCATTATGCTGAGGAGTCCTAGGCGTAGACAACTATCTTCTTATTCCATGCTTTTCACAAAATGCATTAAACTCACTAGAGGTAAACTCTCCACCTCTGTCATATCTCAAACACTTTATCTTCACACCAATCTCATTCTCCACCCTAGCCTTAAACACTTTGAATTTTTCAAGAGCCTCTAATTTCTCTCTCAAGAAAGTGACCCACATCATCTGGGAGTGATCATTAATCAACAACATGAAGTATTTGTCTCCTTGCAAACTCCTAACCTTGGCAGGACCACACAAATCTGTGTGCACAAGTTCCAACAATCCACTTGAAGATTGTTCTTTACTCTTGAATGTAGTTTTACTTTGTTTGCCCAACTAACATTCCTTATAAATGCTATTGGTAGGTTTCACAAGCTTTGGAAGATCTCTTACAGCCTAAGTAGCACTTATCTTGATAATGTTGTCAAAGTTTACATGACACATTCTCCTATGCCATAGCCAACTCTGATCAATCTGAGCAATCAGACAACTTTTACCAGTACCACTTAAATGAAAGATGTTACCTCTAGTTTGTGTACTAGATGCAATCTCAGTTCCGGAGCTTTCCAAAATTTTGCATTTTCCATCCTTGAATCAGAGATCATATCCCTTGTCAACCAGCTATCCAACACTGAGAAGATTATGCTTCAATCCTTCTACAAACAAAACATCATTAGTGTTATTCTTACCATCAAGAGAGATGGATCCTCTGCCACGTATTCTACTAGCTAAATTGTCTCCAAACTTCACAATTCCACCTTCATACCTTTCCATACTTACAAATTTACTCTTATCACCTATCATATGATGAGAGCATTCACTGTCGATTACCCATTCATCCTTTTCTTCAACCCGAGCAGCCAAGGCTCTTTCCACATTCACACAGCTAGCAGATTCAATAGGCACTGGATCTTCTTCTTTGATGACAATGAACACCCATTCATTTATTGAGGTACATCCCTTATCAGATTCATCATCAATGACTCCTTCTTTAGCAACTTCTTAGACATAGTAGCATTTCTTCTGAACCCTAGGTCTGTTAGGGTTTGGCTTTGAAACCCTCTCTAGACATCTTGAGGCAAAATGACCAATCTTATTGCAAGCAAAACATTTGAAAGGCAACTTTCCTTCATACTTACTAGATCCTGTTGATAGTATTTTGGCAAAAAGAGCTTCAAGTTCTTCAAGCTCTGATTCATCTTCTTCAAGATCCTTCTTTGCCTTCTCAAATCTGGTTAATCTTCTTGAAGAGCTTTCACCTGGATCAAATCTTTGCTTTCCAAAAATATTGGCCTTAAATGTTGATTCAGATTTAGGAAGAGAACCACGGAACTCACTCATTTCAAATGTTGAAAACTTTCCAACTAACTAATCCCTTGTAATAGTTGTCACAATCCTGATCTCCTCAATAGCAACAACTCTATGTTTGTATGAAGCAGGTAAGGATCTGAGTACTTTGCCAACAATCTCTAATTCTTCCAAAATTCCACCAGCACACCTGATATTGCACACAAGTTCATTCACCTTCTACATGTAAGAAGTGATGTTTTTATCTTCACTCATCCTCAAATTTTCATATCTACCTTTCAAGCTCTAGAGCTTAGCACATTTGACATATGCATCACCTTCATATAGAGTTTCCAACTTCTTCCAGATTTCATGAGCAGTTTTCAATTCCAGGACATTTGTCATTTTTGTATCAGTCAGGGCACTTAGCAAAGCTTCTTTATCTTGAATGTTGTTTTCAACATCCTTGAGTTGATCTAGAGTTGAGGGAACTTTCTCTGGAGGCTTATACTCATCCTTAGTTATTAACCAATAAGCATCACCCATGCATTGCAAGTGGCACTCCATGCAACTCTTCCAAAGAGAATAATTTGTTCCATCAAATCTCAGACTATCCTTCTTGTAAGTTGACATCCTGGATCTCCTCAAGTGGTCAAGCTTCTTTTAGAGGAACTGGCTCTGATACCAATTGTTGAAAATAGGGCAGACAACCGAGAGGGGGGTGAATCAGTTGTCACAAAAACTTTTATCCTTTGCTGCAACTTAAACTTCTTTACCACTTATTAATAGATGAATGAAATAACCATGAAAGCATGAATCAACAACATATGAGCAAAAACAAAATCAACACACATAACACCCAAATTTTTACGTGGAAACCTGGTTAAGGGAAAAACCACGATGGGGGTTAACCTAAAAGATTTATTCTCTGTTAAAAGAATAGAAAAATGGGAAGGCACTTGCCTTCGGGCACACTGCCTAGAGCTCACTACTCAAAAGAGGCTCACTACCTATAGAAATATTTATAAGTTTATCATAGAAAGATTGAACTGGAAAACAACATCTTCTTCATGCCAAGGTTAGTTCTATTGAAGCGCACAATACTTTTGTTCTACCCTCAAACACTTCTTCTCTGTCTCCTCATCCTTATCTGCTCATCCTCTTCTGCTCTCCCTTTTCACTACTCTGCCTTTCTTCCTTTCTTAGGATCTTATCATTTTCGCACAAGGATAACTTTTCCACAACTTAGCTACAAGTATTTATATGCTTCATCAACCTTGGAATGAATATTAAGGTAGGCTTGACTTAATGTGAATCACTATACTATCAGCCAAACGTATCTGGGACTCAAATCTTCCTCAAACAACATGCCACGCTTCATAGAACTCTTCTTAGATCATCTACAACATCAACAAAGCATCCAATCGGCAAAGACTGGAAAGAACAAAACCCAAGGACAAATCTTCAACTATGAGCTCAATCCTTAATGCAGATCACCAACACAGTAGGCACACGATCTAGAGATCTCCACAAGCACAATGAAATCAACAGGAACAACCGCACCACCTTAAATCACCAGAATCACTTGCATCTTCATACCGGAACATAAGAGCACCAACTTCCATGACTATCACACTAGAAAGATTGCTTGTGGATCTCCAAACCATGAACCTCTTGAGTTGAGGATACACACCAACATCCCAAACACGCCTCTAGATCTGCAAATCATAATATTTCAATGCACATCAATCAGGACCAGTTTTCTATCACTCTGTCACCTCTGAACAACTACAAAACCCGGTTCTACTCAGATGGCAATAACTTCACAAATTCTTCATGCAGATCCCTCAAATCTTAACTAGAGCAACTTCAGACAATCCTTTACAACACCCTTTGGTCCACAGACTCTGATCTTCATCTTACTGGGAATGTGGAGCAATCTACTTTACTGAACTGTACTCTCTTCACTGTCTCTTACAGAGAGATATGTAACTCACTTGTTTCTTCTAGAGAGGCTAATTTTCTCAATATCCTCAACATACAAGTCTTCTAGAATGGGATATAGTTGACACTAATGACAACAAGGATATGTTGACAATGACAACACTGATTAGGCACATATTTGCAACACCAAGATAGATATCTGTGCGGGGGTCTTCCCTAGATGATCAACAAGGTTATAATCAGAAGTGACTATAGGATTTGGTGTTGGCCCATGAAGGGTAACACGACCATGATGAGTTGTGACGTCACAATCTGGACTTTTACTCTTAATAGTTAGGGTAGATACTTGACTTTTTGCAAGATGACCTACAATGGAGTCATAAGAAGATGAGGCATTGTTAATGCTCTTATCTTTATCAGGATTTTGACCTTTACCATTTTGAGGGAATGGATCCTTATAAACATTGAGGTCTTTGTTTGATGTATGTTAAGGAGGTTCGTCGAAGGTGACCTCACCTCTATCTATGAGGTTTTGAATCAAGTGTTTCAGTTTCATGCACGATGAGGTTTTGTGTCCTTTCATTCTATGGAACTCACAATATTCGTTATCCTTATACCATGGTGGTTTGAAAGTAGGTTCATCATATTGACATATTTTGGGTAGCATGAAGAGTCCATTTTGGATGAGTTTCTTGAGGACTGATTCGATGGGTTCATTTAATAGGGTGAAGCGGCGTCTTAGGGGATAGTCTTATTGTTGTTGGCATTGTTGCTGTTGTTGTTGTTGTTGTTGTTGCAGTTGTTGTTGTTGTTCCCTAGGGGTGTATTGGGTTGCCTTTGATAGATTGAGTGGTAGTTGGAGGGTTTGAATGTTCTTAGAATCCACAACACCAACATTCACAACATTTTTGTTCTTGTTCCAAAATTTAGGTTTATAATTTGATTGTTGTTGAGGAGTGTTATCTTTGGTCTCCTTAAAGATTTTGACTATACCTTTTGCAATGAGTGCTTTTTCGATATTAGTCCCTTTTTGAATGATCTCATCGAAGGAGGTGGCATTGTGCATTTGTAACTAAAACCCTAGATCTAGATTAAGATTTTGCACAAAGATGCTAATGAGTTGTTTGTCAGGTATTTTAAATGGGAATTTGCTAGCCATATTTTGCTATCTTTGTATGAAGGAGGTGAAGGTTTCACCATTTCGTTACTTGTTGTTACACAAGTCCGTCATGGAAAGCTCATTATCATTATTGTATGAGAAATGGGTAGCAAATTTTTCTACTAGTTCATTGAAAGTTCTAATACCCGTGGGTAGGTGTGAGAACCATTCTATTGCTTGTCCTCCAAGACTATGAGGAAAGAGGCACATAAGATATGTGTGATTATGACCAACCTCAAAGCAAGCAATGTAAAATTCTCTAAGATGGGCCTTGGGATGGCCCTTTCCTTTGTATTTGCCAAATTTAGTTATGTCAAAGTTAGGTGGGAAAGGGATCATTGGTAAAGAACGATCGAAGGGCTAAGGACAAACCTCCTCCAATGAGAAAGTTTTCTTGACATGACCAAATGACATAGCATCTATCTGTTTTTGCATTGCGTCAACCTTAAGTTCATAAGCCGATTGTGGTGTTGGTAAAGTCAAATTTTATTAAATTTGGGGTGGTTGTTGTTGGCCATAAGATGTATTGGAAGCATTAAGATTGTATGGGTCATGTGATGTTTGGGGATTGTTTTGGGTAGGATTAATGAAGAAAGGTGGATTTTGTGGATTTGGTGGGGGTGTGAGATAAGAGTATTGATTTGGTGAGTTTTGAAGGGGATTTTGATATTGTTGTGGAGGGATGGTGTATATGTTTTGATTTGGATTTTAAGGTGGTTGTGGTGGAGTAATATGAGTAGTGTTGGTGTTTGAGGAATATCGAGGTAGAGTGATATAGATGTTGTTTGGGTTTTGAGGTGGTTGTGGTGGATTGATATGAATAGTGTTGCTATTTGAGGAATGTTGGGGTGGATTTAGGTAAGTAGTATTGATGTTTGAGGAATGTTGGGGTGGATTGAGGTAAGTTGATGTTTGAGGAATGCTGGGGTGGAGCAATATGACTAGTATTGTTAGTTTGGTTGGGTGATGGATGGAGTGTTTGCACTTGTGACACTTGTGGTAGAGTGACATAAGCATCCATAGGTGTATAGTTGAGTGGTAAAGATGTACGTGGTGGGGTAGCAAATGCAAGATTGGATATGGTTGTATGAATTTGTGATGTGCGTGGAGGATTTTGGGGATTGGTAGGTATGGATGTGTCTAATAAGGGTGTGGATTGTTGAGCTTGTTTGACTAGATTGGCTTGTTTTGCTAATTCAGCTTGATGGTGAAGACATTCTTATTGAGTGTTATAGATTTCCATGGGAGTAAGGAGGGGTGATATTGGTCTCTCCACCATTGGATTTTGGTTTTGATAAACAGGATTACCATATTGAGTAGTGAAAGGATTAGGTACTTCCTCTTGTGAAGATAATTCGAGAATTGGTGTAGATATGGTAGACATGGTTTGGACAGAATTTACTTGCGGTCCACCCATAGCATTGAGGGAATCTTGAAAAGGGTCTTTCTCTTTAATATTAGATGTATCAAAGTCACAAGGAAATTTGGCTCCATCTTGAGCAAGAAAATGAAAGCAATGATCTCTATTAGAATGAATGAGTTTGCCAAGAGCTGCCATGATTTTGAGATCTTACGTGATTTCGTCTAGATCTGGAATCTCTTCTTCTTGAGAGGATTGACCTTCTTGAAAGTGTCGCTCTTCTTGAGAGGGGTTTTGATTATTGGTATCTTCCATTGACATAAGATCATGAGGAGGTAACCTTGTGGTATACTGCATTGCTGCCATTTCTATGATATTATCTTTGGGAGGATTGTTTTGGATAGCGTCGTGAGGACTGTTTTGAGTATTTGAATCTATTTTCCTTGGAATGTTTTGACGGGCTTGTTTAGGAGCATTCTGCTTAGCCTCCATGGCTGGATAAGATTGTTGTCTAGTGTTCTCCATAAAATGATTTCAAACACACTAAGATTAATGGATTGATATTGGACTATTTTGACAAAGTTGAAATTTACTATGTTGGTGGATTTTATGTGGGTTGCTTTGGAAGATTATAAAGACTAGATCAATTTTTGTTTGATTAGATAAAGATTACCATTCACGTGGGTAGACTATTGACCCCAATGTAGGTGGATAGTGTTAATTGCGTAAACTAACTCAAGAGAAGTTCATTCTCTAAGCTCATAAAAACCAATAACAGATGCTATTTCCTCTTTCAAAGACCCAAGAGATGTGATCACTCTCAAATCAAAAGGTGAACTAGGGGATTGGTGTGATCTATAATCTATGGTGAAGAGCAAATTACACAACTAGACAAAGCGTGGGTAAGGTTTTTAGGTCCGTTTGGCAAAATGGAGTTGATGATAGTAATCTCGAGAGGATCAGTGGTTTGAAAAGTCCAAGTTTTATGCTATGACAATGGATGCAATGGTCTGATAATTTGATGGAATATGTCTGATAGTACTGTGGGATGCTAGCTCAGAGGTTTATATGATTGAAATCTTGAGTTAGCTGTGTTCTGGGCTAAATGAATGATTTGCAGTTTAACAGGGACCAAAGGTGCTAGACTGTGTTTCAAAAGCGCTTAACTGTAATACCAAAAGTGCTTTACTACTGAACAAAGGCAATGGAATGTGTTTCAAAGGCACTGGACTGTATTTCAAAAAGTACTTCAAGATTGTGCAAAGGCGCTGAGATGGTATCAATAATGTTGTAAGGCAAATTTTGATAGATTTTTTATTGAATTTGGATTGGATTTACTTTGACAAGAGAAGACATAGTAAACAAAAAGGCTCAAGACTGACACAATAGATAGTGTATGTTCAAGGCTCACAAAAAAGCCCAAGTTTTCACGGGTATAAGACAATTGCAGACAAATCAAGCACTTTTTATCCCTAAAGACATGGATTCATTGTGGTACAATAGCTAACAACTTGAAATCTTCATCGACTCAAATGTCATCACACTTAAAAAGTAGCTACATACATTTGTGTCTTTGCGAGAGAGGATAGGTAGGGGGATCTCACCATTTCCCATGGAAATCTATGTGTAGCTTATGCTATGTCGGGGATTATTGTCTCATCTCAAGGGAGGAAATGGTGAGTAATCTTGAGGGCTTGTATCGATTCCCCTTGCACTGAAAATTACCGTAACATTTGGAGGTGAATCAGATAGTCTCTAGCTAGGGGGTTCTTAGTTGCTTTGAGGGACCAATGCCTTGAGAGCATGCGGGAAGCTACTAAAAGCTTTGACCAATCCTACTAAGAGTATCATATACTGCACACAATGCAAAAATTGTTTTCACAAAGTGTTGTTATGCCTTTTTTCGATTTAGCACTGTAAGGCAAGGCTGACGCTGGTTAGGACTTGGCTTTTGCCTTATCCAACTTATATAGTGGTTCAAAGGAAAACTCCGCTTAGGGTCATCCCTTTTGGATGAAGCACAATCTAAAAGCAGGCCCTTCTAAAGGATAAACTGAAAGTAAATGATAGATGAGTCTGGTTTTTTGATCACCCAAGATGTTGCAAGGGGAGAGCATATACCTATCATTTATCCTATTTAATAAGAAAATAACTAGGTGCAACTACTTAACCACATAAGATTGCAAATGATAGATGTCAATTGTCCCTTAAGATAGCAGTTGTTCCTAAGACTTAGATTGCAAAAAGATCATTCATGTCCATTCTCCCTTAAGATAGCATTTGCTCCTAAGACTTAGATTACAAAAAGATCATTCATGTCCATTGTCCCTTAAGATAGCAATTGTTCCTAAGACTTAGTGAAAAAGGAGATTACAACGCTCATCCTACAAAGACATGTTAGAAAACCTATTTTCTTTGTTTGAGTGATAAGAAGCTGCAACAAGTTAGTTTAGTTCCACAAAACTCAAGTAGTTAGTAAAAAACAAATCAATTGACCAAAAGTGCTTTACTGAGTTTCAAAGGCACTCCAGAAAATACTAAAAGTGCTTGACTGTGATATAGAGGTGCATTGTTGCTAGCCAAAGGCACCTGACTGTCGTGCAAAAGCGCTTGACTATGGTACAAAAGCACTTGACTATTGTGCAAAAGCACTTGACTATGACAGACTTAGAAAAAATAATATTTTGTCAAAAAAGCTAGATCGAAAGATGATTGAATGGTTCCAAGATGATCTAGAATGTTGATAGATGATGCGATCTATAGCCTGCAATCAAGAATGAATCACAAAATACCACGAAATGATAGGTTAACTCAAAAACACAAAATACTCCTACATAAATCAGCTTAGGAAGTATGTTAGACAATTGAGAGACAAATAAATCAACTTGTCTAACAATTATGATTAGTATGAGGAGAAAAGAACTCTGTAAATTAGAAAATCAAGTTAGAAACCCTAAATAACGAAAGGCGCTTCACTGTTATGCAAAAGCACTTTATTGTTAGCCAGATGCACCTTACTGAAAGCCAAAGGCACTTCACTGTCACCCGAAGGTGCTTTATTGTAGACCAAAGGAACTTTAGTTCAGTTCAAATACGCTTTTCTATGTTTGATTGCGCTTTTCTGTACTGTACTTCAAAAAATCAAATTTTCTAAAGAAAAAACAAGGTTAGTGGGTTCTACTGGGCATGCCAGAATGTGTATAGGTAAAATTGAGATCAATTAATAATCAAAACAAATGATAACAACTCAATCCTATAACATCAAAAGATCTATCTAAGCAATAACCAAATCAATGAATAATACAATTAATAATCGAAATCTATCACCTAAATTGTATTGATCTCTTGGTCGAATGTGGATTGCTTAATATGTCGTGTACTTATGGTTGCAACAAGCAGATGTAGATAAGTGCTCAAAGATTGTGTAGTATGTGCTTAATGATGTGTGATAAAAGCTCAAAGCTCTGTAGGAATGCAAAAGCTTAAATGATCGAAGAGGATTTATGAAGAGACAAAAGGGGTATATATAGGTTTCAGGGTTGGATTGATCAACGGTGAAGATAATTCAATGAAATGGATGATTGAGATAAATCAAATAACTCATGATGAATGTGCATATGACATGTGTCACTCTAAAAAGGTATTTTTATTGAATTAATTGCTTTTTGGCTAAAGATAGGATTTGATTTCATAAATTAGAATGCTTTTTCTAATTTATGAGTTGATGAGATTAAAAATAAGATTAATTAAAACCAATTAACTCAACTTTAGATTTGCTTTTTGAAGTTCTAAAAATAAGACTGATTGTGCACATAGAGTTAAAATGATATTTTTAGAGGAATTGGAGGATAAATCAAATTAAATAAATAAATTTATTTAATTGATTGTGCATGATAGAAGAAAAGATAAGATTAAATATAGAGAATAAATTAAACAAACAAATTTATTTAATTTATTTTGCATGATGAAAGAATATAAATAAAATATTAATTTTATTTATTTTTAGGAGATAAAAGTCAACTTAAATAAATTTGAATAATTTATTTAAATTTAGAAGAACAATTGATTAATAAATTATTTAATTACGGATAAGAGGAAATTTGATGAATTAATTAAATAAGTAATTTATTTAATTAATGTGGATTTAAGAAATGGAAGAAGATAATTATTTAATTAAATAATTAAAATTATTTAATTTTGGAAGAATATAGATGAAATTAATGAAATTAATTAAATAAATAAAATTTATTCAATTAATGTTGGAAATTAGGGAAAATAGAAGAAATTGAAGAATTTGATGAAATTAATTAAATAATTAGATTATTTAATTAATGCTAAATGCTGATGATTTGACAGAATTGATGAAATGCAAGTGATGTAATGCAATGGGTCATTTTTGGGTGTCTACAATATGGTCTGCAAGCATGAAAATAATATTATATTCCTAGTGGACAAGGACTATACCCTAATGGAGGTGGTAGAACCTAGGGTTTCATGGATCCATCAACTCCCCTATGAAATAAGTGATGATCTCATAGAATCATATGCCAAGAATTTGTTAAAACAACCAAAGGATACCAATGCAGAAAGATTTGGCACATACAAGGAGTTTATAAATAAGCAAAGCAAAAAGAGTGTGGATGAACATGTAGAAAAACACAAAGAAAATATGCATAAAAAATAGGATATTACAAAGCGTGAGACACCACAAGGAAGCACCTATAGACCAAAAGTGTGGAGGTCAGATAGATTAAATTTGGGATCTCATGAATCACAAATGAAGGAAGAACAGAAAACCATGGAGACAACAAGAAGAACAACAATAATAACTCCACCACCGCAAGCACAATAAGTAGAGTCATTAGTTCAGGAGGCTATAGAAGCATTGATACAACTAAGCTCAAAAAAGCAAAATCCTAGTCAAACGCAAGGAGTAAAGAGGAAAATAATTCAGATGTCAAGTATAGAACCTAAGAAGGAAGAACAGAAGACACAACAATAAGAAAAGAAAGAGCCACAAAGAAGAATGATAAGAAAAAGTAAACAAACACCACTTGAAGTACAAGCAATGGAGGAACAAGAAGTCAGAAAAAAAGATATCATGAATGCAGACCTCCTAACAAATGCACTAAACCACAAAGGCATGCTAAAATAAATAGTAAAAATGTACACCTAGGTGGGCCAAAAAAACTAAGCAGTAATTAAAGAAGCAATAATCAGACATATCAAGGTATCTATAGACACCTTGGACAACATAATTGAGAACTTTTAGGAGTGGCTCACCTCATCTATTAGACAAAAAAGGGAAAAAGTAGTACAAATAGAAGAGGAAATGAGGAAACAAGCACTAGAAGAAATCAATCCAAGCCTGTCCACCAAGAAAAAGGAAAAAACCACACAATTATAGGCTAAAGAGCTAAGATCCAAACAAAGGGTGGAGACATTAATGACACTAAATGAGGAACTTATGGAAAAATCCACCAGGAGACCATTATGGTCACAAAGAAAAATTATGTGACATTACTAGAAGAGGAGAGAAAGGATTAGGAGGATAAAAATAGAGCATTTGTAGGACCCCATAAAGAAGAAGACAATCAATGGATCAAGATCAACAACAAGAGTTATCCACACTCTAGAAAGGGAAACATCTTCCATCGCCACATCCCCCATGAAACACAAAAGATTTTCTAGCTCAACAAAAGAAAATCCAACCCTTGGCGACACTATAGTTACTACAATTACCACTAATGGGAACACATGTGGATTTATCAAGCCTATCACCCTACAAAGTTTAAACTTGGGGATATTCCATAGCACTGCTAGGGAGGATATTCTGAAGCAACATGTAGAAAACAAAAAATAGATGGAGATTGCAATTTATACAATTCAAAGTAAAATACCCCAGGTCTAAAGAGATACAATCATGCCATTGGGACAACAATTGAAGCAATTCCTAGATAGTATGATATCAGAGATGGATAATTAAGAATCATATATCAAAAATAAAATATTAGCAGAGGTAGAGAAGAACTGCATGTATGAAATAAGAAAGAAATGTACAGCAACTCACACACACACACACACCTAGAGACTCATATCAATATTATTTAAAACATTGCCAATAACATTAATACACTCTATCAATTTTGTTTATAGTGGCCCACATTAATAAAAGTGTTGAAGAACTAGATAGACTAGATGGAAATTTAGATATTGCAAGTAGCTGACACATATGATGGAATGCATGATGTGGATGGTACGACAAGAGCACAAATAGAGACCATGCACACTCAACTCCAATAGCTGCATGATCAAAGAGATGTGATCAAAGCCAGATCAAACAACTCTAGGAAGTGGTTATCCTTATACTTGCTCATGTTATTGAACTACTCAAAGATGCAAAGAAAATAGTTCTACAAATCTAGATACCAACCACTATAATAGAGGTAGAAAAGATCCTCCCTCAAGTCATAGCCAAATTCAAGTGTTGCAACAAGCTAAGACTAAATGTGATATAATTTTTTAATAGCTCAAAGAAATATACAAGAATATTCTTCTTGCCAATTAACCAATTTTCATGTCTTGAGGAAAAGACATGGTTTCAAGGGGGGATGATGTTAGTAGAAGAAAGAGAATTGAAAGGACGACATCTAGGATCCATCGTATTTGGCTGCAAAATGGATGTAGAGCACTAGGCCGACTCCAACAAATAGGAAAAGACATTAGAATTGTAAGGGGCGGATCCCTAATGTAGTAATATGTATATAGAAGAATAGAGATAGAAGAATAAGATAAGTAGAACAGTGATAAGTAAGAGACTGCATATCTAATATTGTAATCCATGAAGAATATATAAATATAAAGAATACTTTGTGCTTTGGTTTATGTGAATGTATGATTAAAATTTTTATTATGAATTCTTTACTCTGTTGATATACCACAATATGGTAAATCCTACCACAAATCATATGATCATTCTCTTATTGTAATTACCGAGGTATAAATACAACATGCAAGACTCGACTTAGAACTTCGGCTTGTGAATCCACTTTTCTTGCAAACAAGGATAAACAATGATAAACCTAGGAGATAAATTATCAAAGGATGAAATATGCGAGTACACAAAATTTCTCACCAAATTCAAAGACATTTTTACATTGATCCTAAGAGTATCCTTGCAAAGAATTTTGGATGATGGAGGATATCAAACAACTCGATCAATGGAAATAGAAAAATAATATATTAAGAAGGTCATCCCAAAATAAATCAAAATTGGAGATCTCGTACTTAGAACCAACAATATAATTAAAAATGCGCTGGTGAAGGTTACAAATTTAGACCAAATTGGATAGGTCTTTACATAGTAAAGGAAGATGTTAGAAATGACACCTATCTCTTGTGCACAATGGAAGGTGAAGAATTTAGGGAAATGATTAATGCATTTCATCATAAAGAAATATTACATCTAAAAAATCCATAAAAACCATAAAAAAATTCAAAAACTCTAAAAAATCAAAATAATCTAAAAATCAAAATTTTCTTAGATTGCATTTTCATTCTATTCATCTTTTTTATTTGTTGGTGGTTTGCTCTTATTTGATTTTTATCCTAGTAAGGAGTCATAAGGTTGTCTAGTATAGATTGTTCTTACTAAACTCTAGAGATTCCTAAATCATTATTATCCATTCTCCTTTACATTCCCAATAATTTTAAAATGAAATCAAATTGTATGCTCTATACTAATCACGATCTTAATTGACATATAGTCAAGTCTAAACAAAGTAGGTTTTCAAACTTACAGTGCCTAAAGGAAACTAATAGTAGGTCTTCCTAATTTTGATTAATAGGGATGTCTTAGGAGTAAGTTATTCTTTTAGTTATATATAGTCCCTTACTCACCTTACCTAGTATTTGGTGATGATGCCTCACTTATTACTATAGCACGAGGTTAGGTTAAGGGGGTCAAAATTCCAAGCCCATACTTGCTGTTATATGTAAAAATGTAGAAGAGGGATGAATGGTGTTAAAGTCTATCAAATCCAACCCTCCTTTCATAATAACACTCAAGGACAAAAATTGAGCCAAGTCACTACAGATGAATGAGGACTCAGATATAGGTTGGTGTACTCAGGAATGATATGGAAAGATTGATCAGATCAAGAGATTTGTCAAACCCTATATTGAATAAGCCTCAAACCCTAATATAATTCAATCGAGTATAGACAAACAAAATGCTATAGGACACCATACATGAAGGGACTCTAGGACAATAAGAAACATACCAGAAACTGAGCTTTCAGAAATAGAAACTTTGCGGACTATGGGGCGGGCACCCAAGTCCAATAGGGCAGTTTTTCTATAGATCTGGAGCAATGAGATATGTCAGACTGTGTTTAGCTCTCGAGTGTGAGGTTAAGCCTATAGAGAGGACTACGGGGTGGGCTCCCTAGTCTAGGAGGGAGGAATATCAACAACTTTCTTCTAGATCCTAATTCCTAATCCTTCAAACAACTTCTCTGCACCTGCACTATTCCAAATCCCACACTTGTAACTTGCAATCACAAAGAGAGGGGTTTGGGGGTTGTGGCATTTAGGAGCTTGCCTCAGTCAAGCCCTAGAAGGACATTCAAGTCTTCCAACACCATTGTTAGATAGAGTGCATGCCCAAGGAGGGCAGATACCAAATCCAATTATGAAATGAAATGATTGAAACACAAATTGATGTCACCTTAGAGGTGAATCCCTCACAGAGATGAAGATCCTTCAAATCATGAGGAGATGGATTGATGAAACCAAGTCTGTAACAAACAAACACAATAACAACACAATTCTCCTTTGCAACACAACGAAGGCCTTGAAATCCCTTAGCTCAATATCACAAGTTTGCATTATCCATCTAGGTGTAAAATGAAGTCATAAACTCACTTATATATGCTTTCCTGCTAACATTCGTAATTCAATTAGAAAAGGCCAATAGAGGGAAACCTTTCAAAAGGGCCCAAGTTGGCACATTTAAATTTTGATCCTAGAAAATTAGGCTGGACTTGGGCATGGGTGCCCAAGTCCCAAGGCACTAATTTGCTCTTGATTAAGGTCTAAGATGGGCCCCTAAGTCCCATTTGACATGGGTTTTGGGGGAAATTTCTCTGGGACTTAGGAGCTAAACTAGGAGGTAAAAAGGCATAGGGTTACTCCATAACATCTATCCCCCATTTTAATGTATGCATGATCTTACGATTCCATACATGCATTAAAGTATGGTTGAAACACATCAAATATGCCAAGCACACAGAGCTAAAGGCATACCCAAAGGTTGGAGGACTATTTCTAGCCCCCAATCTTAGGTAAGCACTAGAAAAAACATGGAAGACACACAAGACATAATGAAGACAATAAGAAGCATGCAAAACACATAGAATATAGTGGAAGCACAGAATACATGAACAACACATGAGAACAGTCACGCAATGCATGAAGAATACATTGATTTAATCAACTAAAACAAATCTTAAACTAGTGGGTGGAGGGAGCTCATCGCTACACACCTTTAGAACACCAAAAACATGCAAAACAAAACCCAAAATGTGGAGGGAACTCATCTATACATGCCTTTAGACCACACTAGGGGGAAGACATTCCAAAAAAAAACCCAAATGTGGAGGGATCTCATCACTACATGCCTTTAGACCACACTTGGGGGAAGACCCGTAAAACACATAAGGAAGACACATGGAATACACGAGTGTCGTATAGTATGCCATAGACACACTATAGTCTTATACACAAAAAACACGAGTGATGGTAAGGAGCTTATTGCTAAGTCCCACCATCTAAAACATGCCAAACACACCTGACGGTTGAGCTACACTACCACAACCACCAAAGACATGATTAAGGGTGGATGAATCAAGATCCAGTCTCACCTTCACAGAGGACTTTATGTAAAAGGGTGTGCACTAGCTCTAGAGATACACCATCCTGCCTTCCACAGAACAGCTTTGTATAAAAGTATACACACTAGCTCAAGAGTTACGTAATCCCACCTCACGATGAGGGATTTCTTGCTTACTTTTTAAAAGGATGTGCAATAGCTCAAGAGATACACCATCCTACCTCATAATGAGGGCTTTCAAACATTCTTTGTTATTGTAAAAGATAATTAGGTAGATACCATTATATATGCCCCCACCTTAAGGTGGTTGATACCGCTTTCTGGTATCAAGCACATTAAGGTAGAGTGAAAACATGCAAGGGAACAAGAGTTCTACAAAGCCCATGCCCCCAAAGGTGACATGTGCCACGATCATCGAATGTTCTCAAAAACACATCAATATGAATTGCTAAGATAATCAACAAGAGATAAGGTTAGAACATCCTACTCAAAGATAATAACCAAATCAAATCATGAAAGCTATGCATAAATCATATATTAGATCACATCAAGGACCAAGGCTACACTTGTGCATTCAAAACCAAGTATAGCCATTAGGATATACTGCAGGTATCTCAGAACTGAGTGTAACGACAAGGTGGGATACAAAACCATCCAAAGTGCATAGAAGCAGATTGAAAGTATTGTAAATGTTTGTTATGAAAGATATGACAACACGATAGATCACATAGAGTGATTCTTCTAGTCAAGCATCAAATACATATATCAACCCCATATTCATATATGGATTGGGTCCATTTTTTCTTACTTGCTGAAGGGACACATGGTCCTTACCAATATCTATTTGTTTTCGTCATCCACTGACTAGGTAGAATCATTGAATAATGTAAATAATAAAAAAAGAGAGAGGAAAACCAAGTGCCTTAGGAACACCATGTAGGAGGATGCCCCCAAGACATCTTCCACAATGCTATGCCCCCAAGGCACAACACACAACAATAAAATAGTGGAGAGAAGAATAGAAGAATGTAGAGAGAAATAGAAGAATGCTCATAACAGAGGTGGTCTCCCAGTATCCTTGACCTTACAAGAGTATCAAGGGTCATCCAAGGAGACCTAAACAACATATAACACTATTGCAAATATGGGCCTAACTGGTGTTATCATTGATGTCAACATACTCCTATTGCATTAAAGATAAGGATTGGATGAGTTGTGTGTTGAGGATATTGAGAAAATTAGTCCTAATCAGGAACAGAGAAGAACAGTAAAGACAATGAGGTAAAGATCCCAGCTAAGATGAAGATTAGAGGATGCGCTGGGTTTTTAGATATGTGTCTTAAGATGATCCAGTAAAGATTTTAGAGATCCATATGAAGATCTGAAGAAGCTATGTCCACTTAAGTTAAACTGGTTCTGGCAGATGTTCAGAGTTGACAGAGTGACACAGATAGGTTCGGTGAGATCCAGAAATGCAATATCTTGTTCTGCGGATTTGGTGGAGTGTTTAGGAAGTCAATTTGAATTGACAACTCAATTGGTTCGTGATCTGGAGGTCCGCAAGCATCTATTCCAATATGATAATGATGACATACTGTGTTCTTGAGGTTCCAGATGAAGGAGAGAATGATTATAGTAAGCATAAGTAGTGTGGATGTTTTTGGTGATTCAGTGAAGCTTGTGGAGGTCTTTGGATTGTTTCCAGTTCATGTTGGTGGTCCGCATTGAAGATTGAGCTCGTAATTGAAGAATTACTTTTGGATGCTGATGTTCTTCCTAAGTCTGGCCGACCGGATGAGTTACACATCCTGCAGATGATCTTGGAGATGTTCTGTGGAGAATGGTGTCTTCCTAAAAAAGTTTGAAGTCTCAGATCTTTGTGGTTGACAGTGTGTTGATCCATGTGAAGTCTTTTCGTAATTAGTTATGTTTTATTTATTTTCTCTGTAATGTATGCTGAATTGGATGATTATCCCTAAGTCTATGTCTTGTATAAATAAAGAGTTGTAAAGTCATTTTGAAGAAAATCTGGTGGAGATGAGTGTGTAGAGAGGAGTAGAGCGAAAGGCAGAGTAGAAGTATTAAGCTTAAATGGAACTGACTCAAGCATGTTGAAGATTCTATTCTTCAGTTCAAGTATGTAATACTTATCATTCTGTAGACAATGTGTCTCCTGTAGGCAGTGGGCCTCTTGTGAGCAGTGTGCTCAGGCAATGAGCCCTAATTGGCATGTGCCATTTTTGTTCTTTCTATTCTTCTAACAGATAATACAATTTTGGGTTAGTCACCTCGTGGTTTTTCCCTTAACCGGGTTTTCCACATCAAAAATCTTGGTGTCTTATGTGTTAATGTGTTTCTGTTCTTGATTTATTGCATTATGGTTCCATGATTGATTTATTATTATACTGCTAAACTAAGAAAAGGATTTAAGTAATTAATTGGAAGAAACTTTCAGACAACTAAGTCACCCCCCCACTCTCAATTGTTTGTCCTAAATCTAACAATTGGTATCAGAGCTAAGTTCCTCCAAAAGAGCTTAACCGCTTGAGGAGATCCAGGATGTCATCCTACAAGAAGGATAGTATGAGGTTTGATGGAACCAATTTTACTCTTTGTAAAAGTCACATGGAATGTCACTTGAAATGTATGGGAATGCAGTATTGGATCATGGCTTCAAAGAAGTATACTCCTCCACAAAATGGTCTGAGAACTGTAGATGAAATTGGAGATGCTGAAAATAATCTGCAGACCAAAGACGCTCTTCTAAGTGCCTTGTCTAATTCAGAGCTGACAAATGTTGTTGACCTAAAAACTGCTTTTGAGATTTGGGAAAAAATGAAACTTTTGCATGAAGGAGACAAGTATGTTAAATGTGCCAAGCTACAGAGTCTGAAAGGAAAATTTGAAAATCTGAAGATGAGAGAAGATGAAGATATCACTACATTTATGCCAAGAGTAAATGAGCTTGTTTGTGGCATTAGATGTGCTGGTGGAGTCTTGGATGAAGATGAGATTGTGGGCAAAGTTCTCAGATCCCTTCCTGATTCTTACAAGTACAAGGTTGCTGCTATTGAAGAATTCAGATCTATTTCAGGTATCACAAGAGATCAATTGGTTGGTAAATTGGCTACATTTGAATTGACTGAGTTTGGAGATGTGCCCCCCCCAAGACTGAATCTGCATTCAAATCTAGTGCCTCTGTTAAAGGAAAGCAAAATTTTGATCCGGGAGAGAACTCTTCAAGAAAACTATCATGGTATGAAAAAGCAAGAAAAGACTTGGAAGAGGATGAAGCAGAAGCTGCTCAACTTGAAGCCCTTATTGCAAAAAGACTACCAAGAGGATCCAGTAAGTATGAGGGGAAATTTCCTTTTAAGTATTTCAATTGCAATAAGATTGGTCATTTTGCCTCAAGGTGTCCGGAAAGATTTTCAAGGCCAAATCCTAATAGATCAAGGTTCCAAAAGAATTGTTACTATGTTCATGAAGATGATGATAATGAAGGAGTAACAGATGATGAATCAGAGACAGGAAACAAATCTAGAAGTGACTGGGTGTTTATTGCCATCAAGGAAGAAGATCCAATGCCCTCTGAATCTGTCAACCATAAAATTGTAGAAAGAGCTTTGGCTACACAAGTTGAAGAAAAGGATGACTGGGTCATTAATAGTGGATGCTCTCACCATATGACAGGTCACAAAAATAAGTTCATAGATTTGGAAAGGTATGAAGGAGGAGTGGTAAAGATAGGTGATAATTCTACTGATAGAATCAAAGGTAGAGGAACCATTTCTTTTGATGGAAAGAACAAAACCAGTAATGTACTGTATGTTGAACGTCTGAAGTACAATCTTCTCAATGTTGGATAGTTGGTTGACAAAGGTTAAGATCTCTGATTCAAGAATGGAAAATGCAAGATCTTTGAAAGTTTCAGAACAAAGATTGCATCTGGTACTCAAACAAAAGGTAATATCTTCCATTTAGTTGGTACTAGTAAAAGTTGTCTATTTGTTCAAATTGATCAGAGTTGGTTATGGCATAGGAGAATGTGTCATGTGAATTTTGATAATATCATCAAGATAAGCAACACTTAGGCTGTAAGAGATCTTCCAAGATTGGTAAAACCTACCAATAGTTTGTGCAAAGAATTTCAGTTGGGTAAACTAAGCAGAGTCTCATTCAAAAGCAAGGAACAATCTTCTACCAGATTATTGGACTTAGTTCATACTGATATATGTGGTCCAGCAAGAATCAGGAGTGTGCAAGGTGATAGATACTTCATGTTATTAATTGATGACCATTCCCGGATGATGTGGGTGACTTTTCTGAAAGAGAAATTAGAAGCTCTTGAGAAATTCAAAATATTCAAGGCTACAGTAGAGAATGAAACTAGATTAAAATTGAAATGTCTGAGGTCTGATAGAGGTGGAGAATTCACATCTGGCGAGTTCATAGAATTCTGTGAGAAACATAGAATACAAAGACAGTTGTCTACTCTTAGGACTCCATAGCAGAATGGAGTAGTGGAGAGAAAGAACCAGACCATCCAGGAAGCATCTAGAACCATGATGATGGAAGCAAATGTTCCTCTGATCTATTGGAGAGAAGTTGTAAGCACTACAATCTATACTCTCAATCAAGTACAAATTAGAAGCAATACCGGTAAGACTCCTTATGAACTTTGGTTTGGCATCACTCCCACTGTGAGGTATTTCAGAGTCTTTGGTAGCAAATGTTAAATTAAAATAGATGAAGATCTAGGAAAATTTGATGCTAGAAGTGATGAAGGAATATTCTTGGGTTATTCTACTCAAAGCAAAGCATACCGGTGTTATAACAAGAGATTGAGGAAGATTGTAGAAAGTACAAATGTGAAGGTTGATGAAGGTATTGAAAACCCTCAAGGTTTTATGAATATGATGAAGATGATCAAAATGATGTTTTTGTTCAAGAAGTCCAAGCTCCCTTTGAAATTCAGATTTAGACTGATCCGGTAAATCAAGAAGAAGAGATAAGTTTGAATGAACCTGTTCAAGAATCAGAAGTGCAAGAAACTCCCAGAGTTCACAGATATGTAAGACTGAATCACTCTAAAGATCAGATCATAGGTGATAAAAGCAAAGGTGTACAAACCAGAAGAATGAGTGCTCAAGATTCAAAAGAGTATTTTCTGATTTCAAAGATTGAAGCTAAGATAGTGAATGAAGCTTGCAATGATGAAAACTAGACTAAAGCAATGGAGGAAGAGCTGATGCAAATTGAGAAAAATCACACTTGGGATCTTGTTCCCAGACCTAAAAACAAGAATGTGATTGGAACCAAATGGGTCTTCTGGAACAAACTGAATGAAGATGGTGAAGTAGTCAGAAACAAAGCCAGATTGGTCTACAAGGGTTACTCCCAAGTAGAAGGAGTTGATTTTGAAGAAACTTTTGCTCTGGTGGTAAGAATTGATGAAGTCAAATTATTTCTTGCTTTTTCCACCTTCAAGGATTTCAAAGTATATTAGATGGATGTCAAGTCTGCCTTCCTGAATGGTGACTTGGAAGAAGAAGTTTACATTGAGCAACCAGATGGATTTCAATTGTCTGATCATGGTGATATGGTCTGCAAATTAAAGAAAGCACTGTATGGACTCAAGAAAGCCCCAAGAGCCTGCTATGAAAGATTGGATAAGAATCTTTTAAAGATTGGTTTCAACAAAGGTACTGCTGATAGTAATTTGTATTTCAAAATTGATCATGAAAATATCTTGATTGTTGAAGTGTTTGTTGATGATATCATTTTTGGAGGAAGAGATAGTATGTGCAAAACCTTTACAAATCAAATGAAAAGTGAATTTGAGATGTCCATGTTTGGGGAAATAAATTTCTTCTTGGGTCTGCAAATCACTCAAACAAAGAAAGTAATCTTTATTTCTCAGACCAAATATGTGAAAGAACTGTTGAAGAAATTTGGAATGGAAGACTCAAAACCTATGAATACTCCCACGGAAATCGGATGTAAATTGAGCAAAGATGATGGCTCTCCTAAGGCTGATCAAAAAAAGTACAGGTCAATGATTGGAGGACTATTGTATCTTAGTCAAACTAGACCTGACATTATGAATGCTGTTGGTCTTGTTGCTAGATTCCAAGTTGATCCTAGAGAATCTCATGTCATGGCAATCAAAAGGATTTTTAGATATCTAAAAGGGATAGTTGAGTATGGATTGTATTATCCCATAGATCATGATTTTTCTCTTCATGCATATACAGATGCGGATTGGGCAGGAGATGTGGATGACCAGAAGAGTACTAGTGGTGGAGCATTTTTTTTAGGAAAGAGATTGGTTTCTTGGCTGAGCAAGAAACAAGAGGCAATATCTCTATCCACTTCAGAAGCAGAATATATTGCAGCAGCAGGTAGTTGCACTCAAGTATTGTGGATGAAGCAAATGCTAAGAGATATCAGAGTGGAGTATGAAGAACCTATCACACTCTTCTGTGATAATTCAAGTGCAATTAACATATCAAAAAATCTAGTGTTGCATTCAAAGACTAAACATATATCCATCAAGTTTCACTTTTTGAGAGAGCAAGCAAACAAGAATGAAGTCAGATTGGAGTTTGTGCCTTCCAAGGATCAGATTGCAGATATTTTTACTAAACCTCTACCTAAGGACTCTTTTGAGTATCTCAAGGAGAAGTTAGGGGTTATTACCCCTTTGGTTCTGAATTAAGGTGCACTGATGTGCATCAGTCCGGTGGATCTCATAGTCATATCTTGTGATCCGGATTGATGTTTTGGAAGTTGTTACTCAGGGGGAGTAGCTGGTATGATTATGAATTGATGCAAGTATGTGCCCTTTTCCATTGATGTCAAAGGGGGAGAGAAAACATGTGAAAAACAAATAATTGTTGATCAAAGGGGGAGAAGGGAAGGAAGAAAAGACATGTGAATGATTGTTGCTGATAGGAGTTGTGACAGTGAGAAGTTCTTGTCTTGATGGTTAAAATAGTTTTTCACATCATATGTTGCATTCAATGAAAAAGGGGGAGATTGTTGCAAATATGGGCCTAACCGGTGTTGTCATTGATGTCAACATACTCCTGTTGCATTAAAGATAAGGATTGGATGAGCTGTGTGCTGAGGATATTGAGAAAATTAGTCCTAATCAGGAATAGAGAAGAACAATAAAGATCGTGAGGTAAAGATCCCAGCTAAGATGAAGATCAGAGGATGCGCTTTAAAGGGTTTTTAGATATGTGTCTTAAGATGATCCAGTAAAGATTTCAGAGATCCGCATGAAGATCTGAAGAAGCTATGCCCACTTACGTAAAACCAGTTTTGGCAGATGTTCAGAGTTGACATAGTGACACAGATAGGTCTGGTGAGATTCAGAAATGCAATATCTTGTTTTGCGGATTTGGTGGAGTGTTTAGGAAGTCAATTTGAATTAACAACTCAATTGGTTCATGATCTGGAGTTCTGCAAGCATCTATTCCAATATGATAGTGATGACAAACTATTTTCTTGAGGTTCCAGATGAAGGAGAGAATGATTACAGTAAGCATAAGTAGTGTGGATGTTTCTGGTGATTCAGGAAAGCTTGTAGAGGTCTTTGGATTGTTTCCAGTTTGTGTTGGTGGTCCACATTGAAGATTGAGCTTGTAATTGAAGAATTACTTCCGGATGATGATGTTCTTCCTAAGTCTGGCCGACTAGATGAATTACACATCCTACGGATGATCTTGGAGATGTTTTGTGGAGAATGGCGTGTTCCTAAAAGAAGTTTGAAGTCTCAGATCTTTGTGGCTGACAGTGTGTTGATCCGTGTGAAGTCTTTTTGTAATTAGTTATGTTGTATTTATTTGCTCTGTAATGTATGCCGACTTGGATGATTATCCCTAAGTTGATGTCTTGTATAAATAAAGAGTTGTAAAGTCATTTCGAAGAAAATCTGGTGGAGATGAGAGTGTGTAGAGAGGAGTAGAGTGAAAGGTAGAGTAGAAGTATTGAGCTTAAATGGAACTAACTCAAGCATGGTGAAGATGCTATTCTTCAGTTCAATTATGTAATACTTATCATTCTGTAGACAGTGTGTCTCCTGTAGGCAGTGGGCCTCTTGTGAACAGTGTGCTTAGGCAGTGAGCCCTAATTGGCATGTGCCATTTTTGTTCTTTCTATTCTTCTAACACAGAATACAATTTTGGGTTAGTCACCCCATGGTTTTTCCCTTAACTGGGTTTTCCACGTCAAAAATCTTGGTGTCTTATGTGTTAATGTGTTTCTGTTCTTGATTTATTGCATTATGGTTTCATGATTGATTTATTATTATACTGCTAAACTAAGAAAAGGATTTAAGCAATTAATTGGAAGAAAGTTTCAGACAACTGATTCACCCCCCCTCTCAGTTGTTTGTCCTAAATCTAACAAACACAACACGAAGGAACACAACACAACACTATTAAAATATATATCTAGGAGGAGGCCACCCTTGAGAGCAACTAGAATAGGTACTATAGTGAGGGTGGCTTGATGAGGGAGAAATATTTACCTAGTTTAATGGGATATTTCTTGGCAAACAATCCATGTTTATCATCTCAGGATATATCATATTTAGTCTTAAACTTGCTGGTATTTTGTTAGCATTAGTACACTTATTCACTACCCCCTTAGTGGGTGGAATAAGTGAATTATTTTGATTGATCTCGACATCCATCCATAAGGTATTTAATGTGAGACCTTTCCTCATCCACTAGTGCTTCATCGGTTGAAGGGAGAGCATAGGAACGAAGGGAAGGTAAGGTGTTGTGAGGAGAATTGTTGGTGATTGTATCATTTGTGATGTCCAAAGGGTTTGCACATGCAACCAAAGGAGGACTATCCATAGCCTTCACATCCTTAGTGATATCCAAGGGACTTAGATATTTAACCAAAGGGAGGAGATTGAGGGTCTTCATTTCCTTAGTGATAGCCAAGGCACTTGAATATTCAACTAAAGGAGGAAGATCAAGGGTCTTCACTTCCTTAGTGACATCCAAGGTACTTGAATATTCAACTAAAGGAGGAGATCAAGGGTCTTCACTTCCTTAGTAATATCCAAGGTGCTTGAATATTCAACTAAAGGAGGAAGATTGATGGGATGATCCATAAAGACTTCATGCACTATGGTATGGATAGAGTTAGATGAATGTTCATTATCTATCCATGGAGTGTTCTTCATTAGAGAGGGTTATTCATTCACTAATGCCTCATCCTTCAAAGGGAGAGCATCAGAATGAAGAGAAGGTAATTAGAAGGTAAGGGATGTGTCAATGATTTTATCCTCTTGCATCAAAATGTCTTCAAAAGTTGGAAAAACTTTGGGAGAGGGATTGTAAGGTGAAATAGACAAAATTAAGTCACCATCACATGTATTAGAGACTAGATCCATGGCATGGTCCTGACCTTTAGCAATAGGAGTCATAGTGGAATTTCCAATAGAGATAAAGTCATCTAGGGATTCATCTAACATATTAAAGTCATCACTACTAAACAATGCATCTATGAATTTAGTAAGATCTTCTAATATCAAAGGATATATTCCCATTAAAGTTATGAAGCTATCAAAATCAGATATGTAACAAAGGATTTCATATGTGGAACTCATGGAAATGTCAATATCATAGATGTATGCTATTTGTTGTAGGATTTAAGGATACTTATTAGTGAATTTGTAAAAATTATCAACATCTATGATGTATGCAAACAAATCTTCCAAGGATGAATAACAAGAAGAGTCCATTATGAGAGTATATCTTCTTAGTGAACAATAGTTTGAGGAAATTAGGATTTGAAAGAGAAGAACACAAAAATATCACAACAAACCAAGTGAGTATGATGGAGGTAGTTCTAGATAACAAGGCAAGATGAATGATTTAAAGGTTTGCTTAAAGAAGTTTGAAGAAAGTGTATAAAACTCTTAGTGTTGAAATACACAATGTGTAATTGTGAAAGGTGAAAGTTTCAAAGCTAGGATGCAAAAGTATGCAATATGATCCAACACTACTCTTCAAAATCAGATTTGAATGAATGTTGAAAAGGAGTAGCAAAATCTAAAAATGAAATTTTGACTACAAACCCTAGTTTTTGCAAAGACTAGGTTATATGAAAAATGCAACTTTTTAAATAAAACCCTAGCAAATGCAACTTTTAAATGAAAGAATTAGTATGAATTAATGATGAATTACTGTAATAAAGATTAGATCTGATGAAAATATCAGAAAATTAAATCTTTTTATGATATGCAATTCAAAATATGCAAAACAATGCCTTAATGTAAGCCTAAAATGCTTGTTTTTTCAATTTTTTTCAAGTGTATGCAAAATTTTCCAATGCAAGATGATAAATATGATATGAATGAATGAATTAAATAAATGATTACAACACTCAAAAAGGTGAAAAATGCTCTCTGTTCCAGGTTCACCAAAATGTTATAGGTGAAAATGTAGAAGAGGGATGAATGGTGTTAAAGTCTATCAAATCAAACCCTCCTTTCACAATAACACTCAAGGACAACAACTGAGCCAAGTCACTATAGATGAATGAGGACTTAGCTATAGGTTGGTGTACTCAAGAATGACATGGAAAGATCATTAGATTGAGAGATTTGTTAAACCCTAGATCGAATAAGCCTCAAACCCTAATTATAATACAATCAGGTACAAATAGACAGAATGCTATAGGAAACCATATAGAAAGTGACTCAGGGATGATTAGAAACCTACTAGAAACTAAGTTTTTGGAAATGGAAACTTTACGGACTATAAGGTGGGTGCCCAAGTCCAATAAGGCAATTTTTCTATAGATCCGGAGTAGTGAGATATGTCAGACTGTGTTCAACTCTTGAGTTTGGAGTCAAGCCTGTCGGGAGGACTACGGGGTGGGTGCCCTAGTCTAGCAAGGAGGATATCAATAACTTTCTTCCAGATCCTAAATCCTAATCCTTCAAATAGCTTCTCTACACCTGCACTTTTTCAAATCCCACACCTATAACCTACAATCTCAAAGAGAGGGGTTTGGGGGTTGTGGTGTTTAGGAGCTTGCCTTGGTCAAGCCTTGGAAGGATATTCAAGTCTTCCAACACAGTTGTTAGATAGAGTGCGTGCCCAAGGAGGGTAGAGACCAAATCTAATGATGAAATGAAATTATTGAAACACAAATTGATGTCACCTTAGAGGTGAAACTCTCATGAAGATGAAGATCCTTCAAATCATGAGGAGATGGATTGATGAAGCCAAATCTACAACAAACAAACACAACAACATAATTCTGCTCTGCAACACAATGAAGGCCTTAAAATCTCTTAGCTCAATATCAGAAGTTTGTATTATCCATCTAGGTATAAAATGAAGTCATAAACTCATTTATATATGCTTTCCCATTAACATTTGTAATTCAATTTGAAAAGGTTGACAGAGGGAAACCTTTTGAAAGGGGCCAAGCTGACACATTTAAATTTTGATCTCAAAAAATTAGGCTGGACTTGGGCACGTGCACCCAAGTCCCAAGGCACTAATTTGGTCTTGATTAAGGTTTAGGATGGACCCCTAAGTCCCATTTGACATGAGTTTTGGGAGAAATTGCTCTGGGATAAGTATTAAGCTTGCAAAGTGTTAACACAGGGACCTAGGAGCAAACTAGGAGGTAAAAAGGCATAGGGATACTTCTTACTCCATAACACTTGCCTAGTCTAATCTTTGGTGATGAGCCCATGTATCTTATTAGTTGCATGAGGTTAGGATTGTAGCACATTTCACAGTTGAGTATATTGTCTTTTCATTGATGCCAAAATGGTAGTGACATCAGTAACATGGTCTTCATCAGTGACATGGTCTTCATGGTAATGACATCAGTGACATGGTCTTCATGGTAATGACATCAGTGCATGGTTTTCAGATCTCTCAATTTTGATCTTGTGTCTTGTGTGAAGTTGTTCTGACTTTGTCATATTGATAAGTGGCATTCATTGCATATTATCATTTTTGAATCAGGGCAAGGGCTTGTATCATTTGACAAAAGTTAATATGCATTATATTAACTTCATCTATATTGGCTTCATGACAGTGGCAGATCTGATGAAGTATGGTGTTCATTTCAGTGCTATAGTTTTTGATGTATATGAAGTATGTGAAGTATGTTAAGGTTTATAGTATTTGAAGTGGTAAGTGTGTTTGCTTAATACTTGACTAGTCTTAAACATTGTGCTCAACATTTATCTTACTTAACCCTATTGCCCATCATCACACTTTGCACTTTATGTTATATTTTTAAAGTGACTGGCAAGAGCAGGTTAGTTCCAAGTGATGACCAGTTGGAGGCATCATTAGTTGTGGTGGGGTAAGTTGTATGGACCCCGATCTCCTAGCGCAAACGGTGGACATAAGTTGTGTTTAAAGCCATCGCATCCAACGATCAGGGTTTAATTTGAGATTGGCGGGCATCGCAGATCAGAGGGTTGGGTTTTAAATAGAAAGTATCTTCAAACGGTTAGTTCTTTCCTTTAAACTTGACATTCACTTTTTCAAAATGGCAATAAAGGATGTTATTCCTTACATCTCTCACCGAAGATGAAGAGGCACTAAAATTGGATTTTTTGGTGAAAGAAAGAGAGACATTAAGAATGTTTCTAATTGAGAAGAATATGAAAAGGCAAAGTTCTTCGAAGGGGATTTATTTTTTTTCTTGTTTTGTTGTTTGATTTTTATAAGAGAATATGATAAGATTGAGATGAAATATGATGGTGGAAGTTGAACAAATTTTTTTGATATTATTGTTTGATTGAAATTCATTTTGTATATAGAGATTTTTTAATGGTAGATATATAGAGTTGCAGATAAGAGATGAAAAATAAGAGTTTGAGTTGAAGAGTTTTAAGAGAGGTTTTTGAGGATGAGAGAAACTTCTTGAGAAGATGAAAGATTTTATTATGAGATGAATTTTTGCAGGTATGATGGTGCAATCCAGATTGAAAGGTTTTTATGATTAAAGAGCAGAGCATTAATTTTTGTTGATGGGATGATGCAATCAAGGTTGAAGTGTTACAGAGCAGATTGAAGTTTTGAAAGATAATCATTTTCAGAGAAGGTTAATTTTTCAATTTTGCAGTCAGAGAGTTTATAATATTGTGAATTGATTTTGGAATTGTGTTGCAAAAGAAAAATACATTTATTTGATTCTTTTTAAAAGGGAGAAATAAGGTATTGTGATTATTGAAACAGGGAAATCCCCTGATTTGTTCTTTTCAATAAATTTCTGATGTTGTAATGTCAGTGAGACATGCAAAGAAGTACAATATGCCAGTGAGGCAAAATTGTAATGTCAGTGAGACAGTTGTAGATCTAAAACTTTTGTTAAGCCAGTGAGGCAGTTGAGTGGTTTTTATACCCCAGGAGGGTTTTCCACTCAGGAAATTTCTTGTGTCAAATTTTATGTGTTGATTCTTTGCATAATCTTTTTATCTATCTGAAGAATTCTATAATTGTGAAGTTAAGTTTATCAAAAGGTGTAAAAAGTCTTAAAATTTATAAACAACACTGATTCACCCCCCCTCTCAGTGTTGTGTGTATTCCTACAAGGATATGGGGGTGATGATAGAAATAAAAATATATATGTACTCACAAAGTGGAGACCCAAAAGGTTGAAGATATGTGAAGTGGCATAAAAAGAAAAAGGAGTTTTTAAACAAAGCAGACACATGCACAAACTAGGTAACTAAGTGCCTAACCGATCTTCTAGGGCGATTTGTGCCGAGGAATAAATCCTTTACACTATATTTGACCTATTGGTTATCTTTTGATCTAAATCTAGTAGGTATTTACAAAGTTTTTTTATTTTTCTACATTGAAAGCTAGCCTAAATGGTTGATATAGACAAGGATCACTATTTAGTATTTTGTGAAAGCTTAATGTGAAAATTGTTCCATCTCCTTCCCCATTCCCACTTGATTCCCTAATAAATCCTATCTCAAATAGTTTAGTAGGTCACCCTGTGCTACACAAATCTACAATCCCCTAGGTTAATGTTAGAACATAATGTTATTAGGGGTCATACCCTTATAACATTTATATATTGTTCTAATATAAGGTTATATAACCTTATGTTATAAAGCATATACCATTTAATAATTAATAATCTAATAAATATTAGATTATTAATTATTTACAAATGGTTGATTCGAATGGGTGTGACTAATACCCCTTTAGGTATTTTGCCACCCTTTCTCCTATATTTAAGGAGGTTCTCTCATTTGAGAGGTAAGGGAATTTGGATATTTATTGTGAATTATATCACTATGCACATGAGGTATTATTGGCCATGTGGAAATATGTAGGTGAGTATATCCCCAGGTCCAGTCTATTTTTTAATAGATTATTTTTGTAAGTGTTTTAATAAAATGATGTTTTATGGGGTTTTTTTTACTCGAAAGGTTTTTCTCCATGTATATCTTGTGTAATGTGTTAAACTCATGCTTGTATAATTCTCATTTATATTTATTTTATATTTTGTTCATAATAATTAGTATTCTAAGATCCTAATTTATAACAACTACAAATCTCACTGGAAATCATAGTGTTAGTTACATGTGCATATCATACAAAAGTAAAAAAATCATGTCATAGTATATGGCATCCATAAAAGAGTAAGTATTTTTACTTTCCATCGATGTGTACATTTGTCATACTCATACATGCTATGATCATACACATGTCTTATAGAAAAAGTAAACAAAGAATAAACATCATAATAGCATCAATAAAAACTCTATCCAACCATGTACACAAGAGGGAAAGAAAAGTATAAAACATTGTCCTATGACTATGTATAGATCTCAACCAATTAGGTCACAACAATAGGTGCATAATAATGTTTGAGTACAAGCCAGTCATCCAATAGAGTCAAAAGAGAAAAACTCTACACTCAAGCATGTAGGTCTCTCCATGCAAGGGGGAAAGAATAAAATGTAGGTTTTTCAAAGACCTTAAGGTCTCCTACAAGGAAAGGTATTTCAAGTTAGACCATTACAAAATCTTCAAAAAAATCATAAAAATTAGAAAATCGAAAAAATCTAAAAATTGTTAAACTCTTCAAAAATCCTAAAAATAAAAAACTTTCTTTGAAATTCAGCTTGATAAAAGGAGAATTTATTCTTCTCCTCTCTATCTTAGCATATATTTGTCATCTTTTGTTTCCTTAGTCTAGGCTTTTCTCCTTATACTGCAAGTCTTCTATCATCATTGCAGGATATTGTGACAAGGTGAGGCAACACAAGTAAACATCAAACATCTATGGCATGTTCTCTCATCTCTCTTTTAGTACTTATTTTGATCTTATCATATATTGGACTTACACTTGAATCTATTTATATTTTAGGTCTAGATGTAGGACAACAACTGAGGTAATAGCCATGCTTTGAGAACAGTACCTACCTTTCATGGAGACTACTGTCCCTTAGAGGGAAAATATGTAAGTACCTATAAACACTAAAAACATGCATGAGCTTCCATTAAGACCCTATGATGATGTATAATCCTAATCACATGCACAGAAGCGTGAATATAACACCCTCGTAGCAATGCTTCTCTTGGTGACACATCGACATCAATTACTTGCTCCAACGATTCTTCTCATTCCTAACTTTTCTTCACTTTCAACTTTGTCGACCATCCTTCTTTTGCATTTTTGACCTTGCCTACATAGCCATTTTCCATCTTAGTGAGATAATTTCACCTTTCTGATGTTCATTTCATCACACTCCACCCCCAAGAGATCTTAAAATGACCTCCTAGACCAAACCCATCTTTCAGAATTGACTTAACTTTTATCAATTCTGGATCTCCACCTATTCATTTCAAATCTCCACTAGTGACCCTACTTGTGCAAGTGGAGATCCTGTTTAACTCATCTGTTTGGCTTGGCTCCAATGACAGATGACCTTCTTTTCACTCCAAGACCCCTCTACAACTCTTGATTTCCACTTAGACCCATTCCTCTATGGGTCTCTAGTGGGTTGCCACCTGGTGACCTTGGGTCTCCAGTGGTGACCTAACCTGGTGAAACTAGTGACCCAGTGGTGACCCTGCCATATTTTCATATGCGGATTCTCTTTTAGTTTGAGCCCAAAAAAACTTCATTTTTGCTCTAGTTTGCATGAGGATTCGACCTAAACATAGAGTGAACTATTATTATCTCATCTACCACATCTAATCATGAATAATTAGCTCATATGATCTATACTTGTCACCTCTCTAACACATGATAACTCCATTTGTGTAGCCTATGATAAGTTGTCATAAGCTATCACTCCTCTTTTAGCCTAGTCTTCTCTCCAATCTATTTAGTTAACTCTCCAATCAAGGGATTTAACTCCTCAATCATCCCTACTCTTCATGTTCTCTTCTAAGCTATAAATACCCCCCTCCCTCAAGCAATAAGGGAGGAAAAACCATTGTTGCAGCTGATTCTCAAGCTTTGCTTTGCTCTCTAATTAGAATTATTATGCTCTTGAAGGATGTAGGTGCCTTTTGTTTTAGTCTAAAAGCCTCTTCAAAAATACCAAAAAAATAGCATAATTGCATTAGGTAAATTTCATATTAATTTGCATTCATCTTTTGATTTCCTAGTTAATTAGTTCATTTCAAAATTTCAATTCCAGAAACAAACCAAAAAAAACATTTGCATACATACTAGTTGCATACATAAAAAAACACAAAAAGTATAAAAACATTAGAAACTTAGAAAATTCAAACCCTCGATTCAATCACGAGGTAGGATTAGAAAAAAAAGCATTCACAAACTCCTCGATTTCATCACGAGGTCAACAAAGTAAAGAGAACTCACACAAAACCTTAGATAACAACACTAAGTCAAAAGTCAACTCTTGGTCAACTCAAGCCTATTCTCTCTATCCAAGCATTCAAATGTTCCCTGGAATTAGAGGTGAGTGGGTGAGGGCAATCCTAGAGGAGATTGAATAACTACATCCTAGGCCACAACTAGCACAACAAACACGAGAAGAACAAGATCACGTGCTTAGGCTGATTCAACACAGAGAACAAATACAACAATGTGTTCAAGCCATAGAAGAAAGGTTACAACAAACTAGGCTTATCATCAACTACAATAGACATCCATCTAGATGATGGAACACTAGAAACCCAAACAGGGGATTAATAACTAGTGACCCCCTGGGTCATATTATTATCTCCACCACAATGGTCATAAAACAACACATAACAAACAATGACAGGCCTCATGACCGACCAATTGCTCTTCGTGACATTTTCCTCCTAAGAGAATAGAAGTACCCCCGAGTCTTGGAGCACCTCCACTCAACTAGCTTCTACCACGAGAGTGAAAGTGACTTGGAGTTCACCCAAGGCAAGAAGAGGGTCCATGTGTTTGCATTGAGGCCGACTCATCCGCACTTGTGTAATGAGTCACGTTTCGAAGAGTACATATTTTGGTGAACCTAACATGAAGAGAAAAAATGCTTTGGTTAAGATTTTTGCATTTCCGTTGTACGATCCAAATTCATTTATACACAATTTCATAATTCTCTCACAATTGCATTCACATTCATTACCAATTTCATTTTCGTTACTCTCATCTTCTTCTCTATCTTTTGCTTCATTTGTTCCATTTATTTTGAGGTGTCTACGACACCCCCGAATATGATAGGACTTGAACTCAACCTAGGGATCCTTCCCTCTAGAGAACATAAAACTCCATCCTTTGATAGGTATGTGCCTTTTGACCCAATGGCACCTGTCTCAAAATTTTACAACTTTGAGGATTCAGACTATGAAAATGACAGAAGAAAACCTAGGTGTTCTCTAACATTCAACAACCCCACATGGGAACAAAAATCAATAATTCAACCTAGAGCATGAAGAGTGTAAGTTAAATTAGAGATCCATCAACTAGATCAACCCTAGTTAAGCAAACAAAACACCCATCTAGATGATGAGGTAAGATGCTTAGAGAGACATTTGCAAGAGGCCAAAGACACTCAAGAGGCCTTGCATGTTTCTCTTTGAGAGGAACAATGAGAACAAATGGAAAATACTTGAAGTGAAATTCCAAGAAATGAAAAAACACCAAGAGGTGCTACGCTCACTGATCTCATCACAACGCTAGTCCAAAGGATTAGGACTTTGGAGGCGGAGCAATGTATTCAAGAAAAAAGAGTGAAGTCTCATGACAACAAAGACGAGGGGGCATCTTAGAATCCCACCTACCTCAACTTTTATTCTTGAAATAGAATTAATGAAGTTTTCCCAAATGGGAATAAAAAAATGTGAAATCTTCAAATAGTGAAGAATATTCAACCAAGCCAAGTCGATGCTCTAGGATATCAAAATCCACCTATGGGGTTATTGCTTTTGACCCCACAATCTCATAGCACATTCCTAGGAACATATCTTGTGTACTTGAAAGAACCTTTAGACCATACCATAAGAAGTGTAATGCTACTGTAACCTCTCCAGAACTACCTAAGTTTAAAGGAGTAGGGGATCCCAACTCGCACATTAAAGCATAAACTACTACCATGAGGGAACTTCTCTCTTGGGATGGAGTAGTCACCAAGATTTTCCCAAAGACGTTAGAAGAAATCACCTTTGATTGGTACTATCACCTTTCTAAAGCCACTATCCACTCATTTAGACAACTTATAGGGGAGTTTTTCATGGATTTTGACATGAACAAACTTGTTAAAATAGGGATTCATGAATTCCTTACCATGAAACAAGAACTAAATGAGTAAGTGGCACATTTCATCACATGGTGGAGACAATTTCTCTACTCTTCCATAATCACCCCAAACATAGATCATCATGAATTGTGTGCCCTCTTCTTGCATGCCCTCAATAGGGACACTCAAGAGGAAGTTTAAAAGTTACCTTATAAATCATATGAAGAAGTCGTAGAAAGTGCTCTACAAATAGATCAAGCTAACATCGATAGTGGATGAAGAACTTATAGTATAGATGTACGAATAGTAAATGATAACAGTGGAAATAATACATCTACCATAAGGATACTAAAGAAGAATCAAAACACAACCATATATGGGGTAAGAGATCAACTCCTAATCAAAAATAAAGTAAGGGATGACTATAACAGGAGGGATTATTACCCTCCAAACATCAATGCAATAGACTGACCTTAGAACACTGGCTACCATCCAAGAGATAATCATCCAATGTGGAATCAAAATTGGAATTACAATAGGTATAAGAGGTCTCCTTATGAATAGAATCAGTTCTATTCCTTTAATAGGACTAGGGGGCATAGTACTAAGTCATGTCGAGAATATAATAGATTCATCGCTAGGTTACCTAAAGACCAACAAAGGCTATTCATAGAAATGTTATTAAACCTGTAAAAAGTTATGCCCAACAATAACAAAGAGCTAAGACAGACACATGTACCCATTGCTCCACAAAATTCCAACATGAAGATTTTTCAACACCCTTTTCCTACTCACAAGAATGTTGAGACAAGTAATCAAGACATGGCAACTAGGACCACGGAAAAAATATTCCCACATAGTTAGGACCAAAGGAGAAACTAGAATGTTAGGGTTGGTTGAAATATTGCATGAGGAAAATGAGCTCAATAATGAACAAAAAGAAGAAACTCATGATGGAGTGGTGTCGGCTATAGAACCGATTCCCAATCTAATCAGGCCTTATGAATTGATTAAGGATTTGAAGAGGACATATGCTCACATATTGTTTATAGATCTTCTCAAGAATTCTCCTTCTCACTGTTCTGCCCTTTTGAAAGCAACAGCATTAAGGTACCTAGACCAGATCACTCCTCCACCCAGTGAACAAATAAATCAAATTGACTTTGTCGTAGATCCACCCAATGCTGAACTAAAAGACCTGATATTTTCTTTGATCTAAAGTAGATGCCTTTCGAGGAAGATTTAACTAAGAAGGGAGATCTCGCTATATACTTGCAAGTGTGGATTTATGATACTTGTATAAAGAGAACATTAATCGACGATGGAGCTACTGTGAACATAGTTCCATTTTCCCTCTTGAAAAGGATGGGATATGGACATACTAGTATCACTGCATCCCGAGACACTTTGAGAGGATACAATAACTTAAAAGCTGCCGCTTTAAGAAAGATCACATTACCTATTTCCTTAGGTCCAAAAACCATTCCTACAATGTTCTACGTTATTGACAAGGATACCAGGTATAACTTATTGCTCAGAAGGCCATGGATACATCGAATGAAATCCATGCCATCCACATTGTTCTAGGAGGTCTGATTCTTACACCTTGGGAGAGTTTATGTCACAAAAGGAGACTTGGAACCCTTCAGTATGGTTAAAACTAATGCAACCAAAAAGAATATAGGTATCCCAATTTATTACAAGTTGTCGACAACCAAGATTACTGTCCAAGATCCCACGCCTCAATTGATAGAATTAAAAGGATAGAAACACCTACCAAAACAATAAAAAATGCAGAAATAAGAACCTTTGAGAAAGGAGAATCATCAAAATAGAAGAAAATAGTTCCAAAAGAAATAATGATGAAAATCATGGAGTGGTTGGAGAAAGATAGACCTCTTCAATTTCCTCTAGAGATCCTCACTATTAATGTGTCCCCAAAAGATGAACGAGTCAATCAAATCTTCCTGTACATAGGAGAAAAACCCCATCGAATGTAATGGTCTGAATTCAAAACAAAGACATTGGAATTAAATAGAGTGGATCCACATGCCTTCTCAGATCGTAAGGAGGCTACATCTGAAAGTTATACTCTTTTAACACCACCAAACGAAATGACATCTAGTGAGACATATGTACCTAAAATGCAAGAGAAGAGTGATTCTTACATACCACTCTCACCTTTTGAGGACTATTACACACCATTGACACAACCTATAGAAGTAAAAACTAATGATCAAGAAGAAGCAAACTCGGTAGACAACGAATCAACAAACGTTCCAGAGTTCACCGAAACACTTCCTAGCCCCTCAAAACCGCTAGCAACCTTCTTCTTCAACCTCAGTGTAATCTAATGATATAGATGAATGGGAAGCACCCTTAGTGCTAATAGAAATGGTTGAAATACTCCTAGATGAAGATAAGGTGAGTGAGGGAGAATTTCATAAGGAACTTAAGATGCGAGTAACTATGGGAATCAAAGATCTCGTTATCTTTGAATTGCCTAAAAAATACATATGGCATTCAATGGATTTACGGACAAAATTGAATGGAAAAACAATCATAATCTTCATTCCTCCAGATGAACAAAGGGAGCCTCAAAATCCCTTTGAGTTGTTTCAATTATTGCAAAGTATTCAAGAATGTCCTGAAGTGAAAATCTACATGCAAGATGAATTTCACTTGCTCACTGAACTTTTGAATTACGATGGAGTCTTGTATTGGACTCCCCCTCATTGGACTATTGCATATAACATTAGCAAGAGAAATCCTACAATCAAGTCAAATAGAGAAAATTCAACCTTCAGAACCTTACATAATAGGTGAGCTTGTCCTTCGAAAGGGCAGCACCAAAAATAAGAAACACAGGAAAAAGAGGAAGTTTCATGAAGATTGGAAAGATCCTTATATGGTTAAGACATCAGAAATGGTGCATATCTTTTGTGCACAATGGAAGGTGAAGAAGTTGGTGAGACGGTCAATGCCTTTCACCTCAAGAAATACTATGTATAAAATATAAAAAAATCATAAAATATATAACAAAAAAAATTAAATATTCTAAAAATCCAAAAAATTATAAAATAATGAAAAATCAAAATTTTGGATTTCTTTATCATTTTGTTTCGCCATGCATTTTTGTGAGTGACATGCTCTTGTTTGATTTTTGTTTCAGTAAGGAGTCTAAGATTACTTAGGTATAGGTTGATCCTCTTAGCTTTTGAGATCTATTATATTCACAATTACTATTTGTCATTCCCCTATTTACATTCCCTAATGATTCTAATCAAAGCCTATCTCTTAGCTCTACATTGATCCGAGTCTTAATGATCTGTGTTGTTAAGTCTAAACAAAGTCAGTCTTCAAACCTACAATATTCAATAGAAGCTTGAAAGTATACCTCTCCCATTTCTCCTTAATAGAAAGGAAGTCTGACTAGGTAGTGAACACTTTTGGTGGTGCTTAGCCCCTTATCTCTCCTGGCCAAAAATGCCAAGAAGATCATAACTCTGAAGGAAGTAATAAAAAATATGAGTGCAAAAATAATGAGTGATCCAAAAAGAAAAATATATATGAGCAATCATTAGAAGCATTGAAGCATCTGAATATCCAAAACATTTGTATATCCAAAGTATCCAGAAAGTCTCAAAGCAATAGCAATAAAAAAAGTAAAAAAAGAAGAATACAAAAAAAAGAAAGATACAATGATAAGGTTGTTGATTTTTTGTACTCTCCAGTGGAGATAAATCTAAGCTCAAAGCTATGAGGGTGACAATCTATTAGAGAAAGTAAGGTACAAAGCACACACACACTAGCTGAACAACACTAGGAGTCTAGCTATCTATAAGGCCATCTTATATTTTGGACCCTTTTCCTTCATCCCAGGTCTATCTTGTTGGCCATCGTTTGATCTAAGTCTAGAAAGTACTAATAAAATTTGTTGTTTGTCTAAGTTGAAAGCTTTTCAAAGTGTTTTTCTTAGATAAGGATCAGTATTCATCCTTTAGCAAAGCCCAAAATTCAGAAGCATTCCATCCCCTCCCCATTCCCACTTGAGTTCTAAATCTTATCTCAAAAAGTTAATAAGTATCCTATACCAAGACAATTTTCAATCCCTTGAGTCAAAAATATTACTAAAGAGCTATCACATTGTTTGTTCCATCATACATTCATCATATAAAAAAAAAAAATTGAAAGCAATAAGTTTATGCAATAACTCATGACATTCCATAAGATTAAGGTGTGTTGCATTCCATCATTGTGCTCCTACATTTCATACATTGCATGCATTCATATATTCTAAAAAAGACCAAAAATATTGCATAATCATTTTTACGTTTGTGTTAGAGTTTTAGAGATCAAAACATAAAATGTTCTAGACTATCCATGTGCATAAGAGATAGGAAAAGATTGAAGTTAAGATCACAAAAACAATTTCATTGGTATTATCAAAAGTTTGAGCGCAAGTTGCTATACAAAGAAACATTCAAGAGTTTGAAGATAAAATGCTCTCATGATATACATATCTCCCCATGCAAGGGGAAAAATAGAAAGAAACAAAACCTCTAGAATGTCAAGGACCATTCTGACCTATGGAGCCATCAGGGCTATTGCTCTAGGCTTCCTATGAGAACCCAAACCTCCATGAGTTCTATGAGAATAGGGAATTTGGATAGGAACCTATGAATGAGAAGGACCAGCACCATTAGTCCTCGAACCAAGCTTGTGAATCCCCAATTGAGAAATCTCTCAGAGAAATGCATTCTTACCCTCAAGTATGTTGATCCTTGCTCTCGAAGCAAGAATATCCTAACAACTGTGATGAAGTGGAACAAAGATATTAGTGTGATGACCAGTTGTAGCAAGTGCACAAGTATCTACAAGAAGTCTCTCTCAGGGAAAACCAATGGTAGGGACTACTAAGTTCAAGAAATTTTCAAAAATAAAGTCCCTCCATTCCTTGATGCTACCTAAGAGAGAAAGAAAGGAAGAAATGTTAGTCAAAATCCATGGATAAAAGGAAATTTAAAAGAAAAGTAGGGAAGGAAGTACTTACGAGGATCATTAGTCTACCTAGTAGGATCAAATTGTTTGATGTCATCATCTGAATGAACTAAGTTATGGCCAGGAGGAGTCACCTATTGTGCTACCTCCTCATCAAAAGATATAGCATGATCCCCTCCAATGTGAGACTCATCATCATGCTCCTCTCCCTCAGGATCGTAATCCTTGTTAGAAGAGTCAGTGTCCTCCGTGACTATCAATCTCTAGGAAGGAACTCATATCTTGCCCCTCGGTCTAGACTCGTGCCATGAACCATTCTAGTAATGAAAACCCCAAGAGTCAAGGGGGTCCAAGTGATCATCCTGTGCTCAACATCACCCATCTCCTAGACATATCTATAAAAATTAGAAACTTGGGGCAAGTCCTCTAGAAAGTTATCAACAAACTACTATAGGACCTGATCGACATGGTGTATCTTGACAAAGCCATTCCTATCCAAAAAATTAATCACACCCTTACAGTAGCTGCAAATCTGTTTTCCATTAGGCTAGAGGCCATCCATATCAATGTAGGGATCACAAATCATGTTAGCATTGGTGAGAGTGGCCACTACACAGAGTGATATCAAAATGACCAAGTTGATCCCAGCATGTAGCCCTTGGTAATCTAGGATCTAGAAGTGGCATCTCCCTCTAAAAAAGGACTAACATGTTCATAAATCTAGATCATGATTAGAGAAGAATTACTAAATACAAGTGCTCCTCAATGTCTAATATGGTAGAGATCTCAGTAAAGCATCGCCAAAATATTGACCACCCCTGCAAATACAAATCCCTACTCTATACCCTAAATGCTGGGTGCCCAACACCATCTAAGTTGAGCATAAGCCTTATCTTCTAACAACCTGGAAGCAATCAAACTAATGAGGAATTTCCTCAAAGGTGAAATAGGTAGACGATGCACATAAGTAAGTCAAACTCTTGTTTAGTCCTTTGGATGAGTCACCCCCATGATAAATTCCCACATCTATTTCTCACCCAAGGACTCACTCTCTAGTAAGACAAGTGGTTTCCCTCTCGCAGGGATCCCCAATATGCGATAAAAATCATATAAAGTAATACTTCATTCCCCCTGAGACCTAGGGAAATCTGAAGGTGTTTATATCAGCATCCCAATAGGTCAAGATATCACAACAGATGTGAGAGGTGGGATGAACAACTGGAGCATGACATATCCTGTCAAGCCCCACTCTCTTCAAAATAGCATGATCACCAGGAGATAAAGCCTCATAAGCATAAAAAATCCATGACTACTCATGGCTAGAATTCCATCAAATCCATGAATCCTATCAAGCATATAGAACCTTGCGTTAGATCTCATTAAACTCGAAAAAATATAAAAAAAGAGCATATGTTCCTTAGAAAATTGCAATAAAGTGACAAATTTAGTGATTGAATTAGAAAATAATGGAGCGACAAAGACATTAGAAGACATCAAATTTTAGTCAAAATCAAACTGACTGGGTTGCCAGTTTTACTAGGTCAAATCTCCATCAGTGATCCTACTATGCACCAGGATCTCCACTAGTGACCCTGTTGAACATTAGGATCTCCACAAGAGACTTAACCTATAGAAGGTGGCAACCCATGGGAAAACCTATCCCATGCCCTAGCATGTAAAAATCATCATAGAATCCTCAATTTTTACCCAATTTTGACAAACAGAAAGACACATACACACTAAAATAGAAAATCTAACACAATGTGATAAGAAATATAGTCAAAAACAAATTCTTTCAAGATAAATTAAACAAAATAAAAACTAGGGTTTAGAGGGAGGTGTTTCACATGATTCATACCTGATTCTCAATGGGAGAAAGATTCATGGCCATCCTTGCGATCCCCTTAATGATAGCTTTCTGATGACTACTCACATGCATGATTCTATCACCAATTGACTTTGTTTGCTTAGATTCCTCCACTCTCTTCTTCTCTTAGCTTAGTTTGTTTTATGAATTTAGGTGTAATTTCTTGTTTTTGTAGTTTCTTTGCACCTCTGTTTTGCATTCTTTCATCCCTACGAGTCTCCTAGACGAAGCAATCAACTAGGCGAACTTGCGACATGATATATGATATGTTCATTCATTTCAGTTACATTATTTATTTTAAATACAACACATGTTGAACTAATACTAGTTATTGCAGGTACAACTACAAGAAATCAACAATAGGTAAGGCCTATTTTAGGAATGGTACCTACCTTTCATGTAGACTACTATCCTTGAGGGGGAAAATATGTAAGCACTAAAAATGCACATGATCTTCCATGAGGACCCTATGATGATGTTTAATACTACTCGTGTACATGGAAGCATGAATATAATGCCCTCTTAGCAGTGCTTCTCTTGGTGACATGTCGACATCAATTTCTTGATCCAACGATTCTTATCATTCCTAACTTTTCTTCACTTTCGCCTTTGTTGACCATCCTTCTTCTGCATTTTTGACCTTGCCTACATAGTCATTTTTCATATTAGTGAGCTAATTTCACCTTTCCCATGTTCATTTCATCTTAGTCCACCTCCAAGAGGCCTTAAAATGATCTCCTAGACCAAACCCATCTTTTAGAATTGAGATAACTTTAAACGATTTTGGATCTCCACCTATTATTTTCAAATCTCCATTGGTAACCCTACTTGTGCAAGTGGGGATCATGTTTAACTCATCTATTTGGCTTAGATCTAGTGATAGATGGCCTTCTTTTCACTCTAGGACCACTTTACAACTCTCTATTTCTACCTAGACCCCTTCCTCTGTGGGTTACCAATGGGTCACCAACTAGCAACCCTAGGTCTCTAGTGGCATCTTGACCTGGTGAAACTGGCAACCCAATGGCAACCCTATCGTATTTTCACCCATAGATTCTCTTTTAGTTTGAGCCTTAAAAAGCCTCATTTTTGCTCCAGTTTGCATGAGGATTCAACCTAAACATAGAGTGAACTATTCTTAGCTCATCTAGCACCTCTAATCATGTATAATTGGCTCATATAATCTATACTTGTCACCTCTCTAACTCATGCTAACTCCATTTGTGCAGCTTGTGATAAGCTATCACTCCTCTTTTAGCCTAGTCTTCTCTCAAATCTATTTAGTTAACTCTCCAATTAAGGGAGTTAACTCCTCAATCATCCCCACTCTTCATGTACTCTTCCAAGCTATAGATAGCCCCCTCCTTCAAGCAATAAGGGAGGCAAATCCATTGTTGTAGCCAATTCTCAAGCTTTGATTTGCTCTCCAATTAGCATTCTTATGCTCTTGTAGGACGTAGGTGCCTTTTGTTTTAGTGTTTGTTTCTGAAGCCTTCAAAGGCTTCATACAGAGTCATTACGCTAGCAAATTTCCAAGCCAAGTGCTTCAAAGCTTTCAAAAGCTCCCCCAATTCATATCTTTCTTAAGCTTATTTGCTCTCTTTCCAATTGCTGCCAAGAGGAGGACCCTGCTACAGCACGAGGATGAAGAGGTTGTTGAATCAAGGATTCCTTAGGGTAGTGCGGAGACTCATGCATCTTTCACAATCTAGATTTTTCACGCTTTCTTAGATAATTAGATCACAATTTTATCTTGGGAATAGTAATCTTATGTTGCAATTTACTTGATAGATTTTCTTTCAAAGTTGATTAGATGAGTTTGCTTAAGTAGTTTAAATTGCAATCCTAGATTAAATTTCTTGTTTCACACTTTCAATTCATAGATTAGTCCAAGAAACCTCTTTGAAAATACCAAAAACATAGTATAATTGCATTAGGTAAATTTCATATTAATTTACCTTCATCTTTTGATTTCCTAGTTAATTAGTCCATCTCAAAATTTCAATTCTAGAAAAGAACAAAAAGATAATTGTTTGCATACATAAAAAACCCAAAAAATACAAAAACATTAGAAACTTAGAAAAGTCAAACCATCAATTCGATCATGAGGTAGGATTCAACAAAACAAACATTCATAAACTCCTTGATTTCATCACGAGGTCAACAAAGTCAAGATAACTCACACAAAACCTTAGATAACAACACAGTCGAAAGTCAACTCTTGGTCATTATTCAGTGCTTCAAGATTTAATTGTGTGAGAGTTTTTTATCAATGTTTCGGATCACACTCTGTGATCCATGATTAGTATGAAGAGAGCCAGAGAAGATAATAAGAAATGATAAGTATGCAAACCTTGCTGGGATAAATAGAAAAAAGTGGGAGAATGGCTAAGGAACCAAGAAACCCAATGAAAAAAATGATTAAAAAATATAAATACCTAAGATTGAAAAATAAATTAAAACTGCAAAAGCACCTATGAATATACAAATAACACCCTGAACCACCAAAACAAGTGAGGGAAAAGAACAAAAGAAAGCACAATAAGTAAAGTGAATGAAATGCTAAATAAACATATTTTGGAAAACATACAATATTATAAACATTATTATCAAACTTATATATGTATGAATGCATGTATGAACATATATATATAATATTGTATGTTTTCCAAAATATATTTATTTAGCATTTCATTCACTTTACTTATTGTGCTTTCTTTTGTTCTTTTTCCCTCACTTGTTTTGGTGGTTCAGGGTGTTATTTGTATATTCATAGGTGTTTTTTCAGTTTTATTTTATTTTTCAATCTTAGGTATTTATATTTTTTAATCATTTTTTTCCTTGGGTTTCTTGGTTCCTTAGCCATTCTCCCACTTTTTTCTATTTATCCCAGCAAGGTTTGCATACTTATCATTTCTTATTCTCTTCTCTGGCTCTCTTCATCCTGATGATGGATCACAGAGTGTGATCTGAAACGTCGATGAAAAAACTCTCACACAATTAAATCCTAAAGCATTGAATAATATCATGGACTGTGGAAATCTGATGTCTATTAACTCTTGGTCAACTCAAGCATGTTCTCTCTATCCAAGCATTCGAATGTGCCCTAGAATTAGAGGTGAGTGGGTGAGGGAAATCCTAGAGGAGATTAAAGAACTACATCCTAAGCCCCAACTAGTGCAACAAACACAAGAAGAAAATGATCACGTGCTTAGGCTGATTCAACGTAGAGAACAAATACAACAATGTGTTCAAGCCATAGAAGAAATGTTACAACAAACTAGGCTTATCAATGACTACAATAGACATCTGTCTAGATGTTGGAACACTAGAAACCCAAACAAAATATTGATAACTAATGACCCTTTGGGGCATATTATTATCTCCACCATTACGGTCATAGAATAACACATAACAAACAATGATAGGCCCTAGGATTGGTCGACTACTCTTCATGATGTTATGCTTCGAAGAGAATAGAACCACCCCCAGATCTCACCTCCACTTAACTGGCTTCTTCCACGAGAGCAAGAGTGACTTGGAGGTTGCCCAAGGAAAGGAGAGGGTCCATTTGCTTACGTCGAGGCTGACTCATCTGCAGTTGTGCATTGAGTCACGTTTCAAAGAGTACATATTTTAGTGAACATGACATGAAGAGAAAAACCTTTTGGTTAACCTTTTTGCATTTCCATTACATGATCCAAATTCGTTCATACACCATTTTCATAATTCTCTCACAATTGCATTCATATTCATTGCCAATTTCATTTTCGTTACACCCATCTTCGCTATCTTTTGCTTTGTTCGTTCTATTTATTATGAGGTGTCTACGGCACCCCTGAATATGATGGAACTTGAACTCAACCTAGGGGCCTTCCCTCTAGAGAACCTGGAACTCCATCCTTCGATAGGAGTGATCCCAAAATACCTTGTCCCAATTTTTGACCAAAGTAGGACATTGAAATCAACATTTTAAACCAAATCTCCACTTTCTGACACCTATAACAACTAAACCGTTAATAATTTTAAGATGATGTGAACTAGTGACTTTTGAGATTTCATGTATAGATTCTAAATGTATTTAAAAAAAAAAAAAAAATTTGTGAATTATTTTACATAAATTTTAATAACTTATTTTTCATAATTAACAACGTTTTTAGATAGTGATGTTCATACCATACAACATAACTTTTTTTGTAGAAATGATAAAATTTTAAATTTTTAAACATAGATTTTTAACACCAATATCTAGTGCGCTGATATTTTTTCATAATTTTTTGTTGCATATTTTTTTAATTAATTTTTGAAGTGAGAATAATTATAATTCATACATAGGTTTATACCATACAACATAAGTTTTTCTATATGTATCCAAATCAACTTCTTTTTTTGTTGAAACAAGGAAATCAATACCTAGTGCACAAATATTTTTTAGAATTTTTTTCTCTATTTTTTTTTTTGGCGTGTGTGGAATAGAGACCTTGATATTCAGTGAAAAACCTACATTCACTAGAAAATAGAAAATAAATATAAAATCAAATGAAACATATTCAATATCATACTTTTTGGAAATCTTATATTAAGGGCTACATATTTACAAAATATAATTTCTAAATGACTTCATTTGATCCCCCAAAAGGTGAAGCAAAATTAGTTTTTTGTCAACATTTTGATAGGTGTAGAGGAGACTCCATCAAGGGTTTGATTTAAGACTAGGGGGTTCTTTCCAAGGGGATTTGATCTAAGGGGGTTTTATATAACCCCCTTCAATTAAACCCCTTTAGATGGAACCCCTCAAGGCTTAAATCAATATTTTTTCTAAAAAATATGTGATTTCAGACAAAAATTAGGATGTCCTATAAGTGGGACACACTATTGTGGTAGCAAGTATGTGCCTCTTGACCCAATGGCACCCATCTCAAATTTTTATGACTTTGAGGATTTAGACTATGAAAATGATAGAAGAGAACCTATGTGTTCTCTAACACTCAATAACCCCACATGGGAACAAAACTCAACAATTCAACCTAGAGCACGAAGAGTGTAAGTGAGATCAAAGATCCATCAACTAGATCAACCCTCAACAAGCAACCAAAAAACCCATCCAAACAATGAGGTAAGATGCTTAGAGAGAAATTTGCAAGAGGCCAAAGATGCTCAAGAGGCCTTGTGTGTCTCTTTTTGAGATGAACAACAAGAACAAATGGAAAACACACAAAGTGAAATTCTAAGAAATGATGAAACACCAAGAGATGCTACACCCATTGATCTCATTGCAACACTAGTCCAAAGGATTAGGACTATTGAGGCCAAGCAATCTATTCAAGACAAAAGAGTGAAGTCTCATGACAACAATAGGGTAGAAAAAGACTAGGGGTATATCAGAATCCCCCTTACATCAACTTCTATTCTCAAAATGTAAGTAATGAAGTTTTCCCCAATGGGAATAAAAAAACACAAAATCTTCAGATAGTGCAGAAAAGTCAAACAAACCAAGCCATTGTGCTAGGATATCAAAATCTACCTATGTATTAATGCTTTCAACCCCACAATCTCAGAGTGGATTCTTAGGAACATATCTTGAGTACTTGAAAGAACCTTTAGACCATACCATAAGAAGTGTAATTCTATCGTAACCTCTCCCAAAACTACCTAAGTTTAAAGGAGAAGGAGATCCCAACTCGCACATTAAAGCATACACTACTGCCATGAGGGAACTTCTCCTTTGGGATGGAGTTGTTGCCAATATTTTCCCAAAGACATTAGAAGGAATCACCTTTGATTGGAACTATGACCTTCTTGAAGCCCCTATCCACTCATTTTGACCACTTATAGGGGAGTTTGTCATGGCTTTCAACATGAAAAAACTTGTTAAAATGGGGATTGACAATTTCCTTACCATGAAACAAGAACCAAATGAGTCAGTGGCACATTTCATCACATGATGGAGACAAGTGCTCTACTCTTCCACAAGCGCCCCAAACATGGATCATCGTGAATTGTGTGACCTCTTCTTGCATGCCATCAATAGGGACACTCGAGAGGAAGTTTGAAAGTTACCTTATAAATCATATGAAGAAGCCCTAGAAAGTGCTCTACAAATAGAGCAAGCCTCCATTGATAGCAGATAAAGAACTTACGGTGCAGATGGGTGAATAGTAAATGATAATAGTGGAAACAATATATCTGCCATAAGGATACTAAAGAAGAGTTGAAATGCAACCACAGATGGGGTAATAGATCAACCCCCAATAAAAAATAAAGTAAGGGATGACTATAACGGGAGGGATTATTACCCTCCAAACATCAATGCAATAGACTGACCTCAAAATGATGGTTACCATCCAAGAGACATTCGTCCAATGTGGAATCAAAATTGGAATTGCAATAGGTATGAGAGGTCTCCTTACAAGTACAATTAATTATGTTCCTTTTATAGCACTTGGGGGCATAGCAATGTTTATAATATAGTAGATTCATCGCTAGGTTACTTGAAGACCAATAAAGACTATTCATCAAAATGTTCTTAAACCCACAAGAAGTTATGCCCAACAATAAAAAAGATCTGAGACAAACACAGGTACCCATTGCTCCACAAAATGCTGACATGAAGAATTTTCAAGACCCTTTTCCTACTTACAAGAACATTGAGACAAGTAATCAAGACATGACAACTAAGACCACTGAAACAAATATTCTCATGCAGTTAGGACCAAAGGGAGAAAATAGAATGTTAGGGTTGGTCGATGTATTGCATGAGGAGGAAAATGAGCTCAACAATAAACAAAAAGAAGAAACTCATGATGGAGTAGTGTTGGCTGTAGAACCGATCCCCGATCCAATTGGGCCTTATGAATTGATTGAGAATTTGAAGAAGACATATGCTCACATATCATTTATAGATCTTCTCAAGAATTCTTTTTCTCATCATTCAACCCTTCTGAAAGCAATAGGATTAAGGTACCTAGACCAAATCACTCCTCCACCTAGTGAACAAATAAATTAGATTGAATTTGACATAGATCCACCCAATGCTGAACTACAAGACCCAAGATTTTTCTTTGACCTAAAGCATATGCGTTCTAAGGTAGATTTAACTAAGAAGGGAGATCCCATTGTATACTTGCAAGTGTGGATTTATGATACTTGTATAAAGAGAACATTAATCAACGATGGGGTTACCATAAACATAGTTCCATTTTCCCTCTTGGAAAGGATGGGATATGGACATACTGATATCACAGCATATCAAGACACTTTGAAAGGATATGATAACTTAAAATTTGCCACAATAGGAAATCTCACATTACCTATTTCCTTAGGGTCAAAAACCATTCCTAAAATACATATTCTATGTTATCGAAAAGGATACCAAGTATAGCTTATTTCTCAGAAAGCCATGGATACACCGAATGAAAGCCATTCCATCCACATTGTTCTAGGAGGTTTGATTCTTACACCTTGGGAAAGTTTATGTCACAAAAGGGGTCCCGGAACCCTTTAGTATGGTTAAAACTGATGCGACCAAAAAGAAGATAGGGATACCAATTGATTACGAGTTGCCAACAAACAAGAATTTTTTTGTAGATCCCACGCCTCTATCAATACAAATTAAAAGGATAGGAACACCTACCAAAATAGTAAACAATGCATAAATAAGAACCTTTGAGAAAGGATAATCATCAAAGCAGAAGGAAATAATCCCAAAAGAAACAACACTGAAAATCATGGAGTGGTTGGAGAAAGATGGATCTCTTCAATTTACTCTAGAGATCCTCACTATTAATGTGTCCCCAAAAGATGAATGAGTCAATCAAATCTTCCCATGCATAGGAGAAAAACCCCATCAAATAGAATGGCCTAAATTTGAAACAAAGACATTGGACTTAAATAGAGTGGATCCACATGCCTTCTCAAATCTTGAGGAGGATACATCTGAAAGTTATACTTCTTTAATCCCACCAAAGGAAACAAAATCTAGTGAGACATACGTACTTGAAATGGAAGAGAAGAGTGATTCGTACGTACTACTCTCACCTTCCGAGGACTCTTACACACCATTGACACCACCTATAGAAGTAAAAAATTAGGATCAAGAAGAAGCAAACTCAGTAGACAATGAATCAACAAACATTCTAGAGAGTTCACCGAAACCCTTCCTAGCCCCTCAAAATTGTGAGAAGCCTTTTGCTTCAACCTTAGTGCAATCTAATAATATAGGCAAATGAGAAGCACCCTTAGTGCAAATAGAAATGGTTGAAAGACTCGTAGACGAAGATGAGGTAAGCGAGGGAGAATTTCATAAGGAACTTAAGATGCGAGTAATTGTGGGAATAGAAGATCACATTATCTCTGAATTGCCTAGAAAAAATACATAGGGTATTCAATGGATTTATGGCCAAAATCAAACAAAAAAATAAGCATAAGATTCATTCCTCTAGATGAACAAAGGGAGCCTCAAACCCACTTTGTGTTATTTCAATTATTGTAAAGTATTCAAGAATGTCCTGAAGTGAAAATCTACATGCAAGATGAATTTGACTTGCTCACTAAACTTATGAATTGCGATGGAGTCTTATATTAAACTCCCTCTCATCAACAAGCCTTTCATGGCCTATTGCATATAACATTAACATGAGAAGTCCCACAATCAAGTCAACTAGAGAAAAGTCAACCTTTAGGACCTTATAAAATAGGTGATCTTTTCCTCTGGAAGGGTAGCACCAAAAATAAGAAACACAGGAAAAAAGAGGTAGTTTCATGAAGATTGGAAAGGTTCTTATATAGTTAAGGAAGACATCAGAAATGACACATAGCTTTTGTGCACAATGGAAGGTGAAGAATTTGGTGAGATAGTCAATGCATTTCACCTCAAGAAAAACTATCTAAAATACAAAAAAATCATAAAATATAAAAACACAAAAAAATTCAAATATTCCAAAAATCCAAAAAAATTATAAAATCATGAAAAATCAAAATTCTACATTTCTTTATAATTTTGTTTCTTCATGCATTTTTGTGAGTGACATGCTCTTGTTTGATTTTTGTTTCAGTAAGGAGTCTAAGATTACTTAGGTATAGGTTGATCCTCTTAGCTTTTGAGATCCCTTATATTCACAATTTTTGTTTGTCTTTCCCCTATTTACATTCCTTAATGACTCTAATCAAGGCCTAGCTCTTAGCTCTACACTAATCCCAATCTTAATGATCCATGTTGTTAAGTCTAAACAAAGTCAGTATTCAAACCTATATTACTCAATAGAAGCTTGCAAGTAGACCTCCCCCATTTCTCCTTAATAGAAGGGAAGTATGAATAGATAATGAAAACTTTTGGTGGTGCTTAGCCCCTTATCTCTCTTGTCCAAAAATGTTAGGAAGATCATAACTCTAAAGGAAGAAATATAAAACATGAGTGCAAAAAATAAGTGATCCGAAAGGAAAAATATATATGAGAAATCATTAGAAGTACCAAACCATCTAAATATCCAAAGCATCTACATATCCAAAGCATCCAGAAAGTCTCAAAGCAATAGGAATCAAAAAACCAAAAAATGAAGAATACATAACAAAGATACAAAAAAAGAGTTAAAAGAGAGAAGGTTTTTGATTGTCCATAATCTCGAGTGGAGATATATCTAAGCTCAAAGCTACAAGGGTGACAATCTATCAGAGAAATTAAGGTACAAAGCACACACACGCACCAACTGAGCAATACTAGGATTCTAGCTATCTATAGGGCAATCTTCTATTTTGGACCTTTTTCCTTTACCCTAGGTCCATCTTGTTGGCCATCCTTTGATCTAAGTCTAGTAAGTACTAATAAAATTTGTTGTTTGTCCAAGTTTAAAGCTTGTCAAAGTGTTTTTTCTAGATAAGGATAAGTATTTAGCCTTTAGCAAAGCCCAAAATTTAGAAGCATTCCATCCCCTCCCCGTTCCCAGTTGAGTTCTAAATCTTATCTCAAAAATTTAATAAGTCTCCTATACAAAGATAATTTGCAATCCCCTGAGTCAAAAATCTTACTAAAGAGTTGCCACATTGTTTGTTCCATTATACATTCATCATATCAAAAATCAAAAAAATTGAAAGTAATAAGTTTATGTCATAACTCATGCCATTCCATAAGATTAAGGTGTGCATTCCATCATTGTGCTCCCACATTTCATACATTGCATGCATTCATATATATTCTCTAAAAAAGACAAAAAATATCACATAATCATTTTTGCATCCGTGTCAGAGTTTTACAGATCAAAACATAAAATGTTCTAGACTATCCATGTGCACAAGAGATAGGCAAAGATGACAATTAACATCACAAGGACAATTTCATTGGTCTTATCAAAAGTTTGAGTACAAGTCACTATAAAATGCATGATTCAAGATCCCGAAGACAATATTCTCATGATCTATACATATCTCCGCATGCAAGGGGGCAAAATAGAAAGAAACAAAACCTCTATAATGTCAAGGACAATTTTGGCCTACGAAGCCATTAGGGCTCTTGCTCCTAGGCCTTTTATGAGAGCCCAAACCTCAATGAGTTCTATAAGAATAGGGAATTTGGCTAGGAACCCATGAATGAGAAGGACCAACACTAGTCCTCAAACTAGGCCTGTGAATCCCCAACTGAGTCATCTCTACAAGAACTGCGTTCTCACCCTCAAGTATGTTGATCCTTTCTCTCGAAGCAAGAATCTCCTAACAACTGTGATGAATTGGAGCAAAGATATTAGTGTGATGACTAACTATACCAAGCACAAAAGCATCTACAAGAAGTCTCTCTTAGGGGCAACTGATGGTAGGGACTTCTAAGTTCAAGGAATTGTCATGAATAAAGTCCCTCCATTCCTCAATGTTACCTAAGAGAGAAAGAAAGGAATAAGTGTTAGTTAAAATCCATGGAGAAAAGGAAATTTAAAAGAAAAGTAGGGAAGGAATTACTTACGAGGATCACTAGGATGCAAAGTAGGATGAAAGTGTCTGATGTCATCATTAGAAAGAACTAAGTTATGACCATGAGGAGTCACATGTTGTGTCACCTCTGAGTCATCAGAAGATATAGCATGATCCCCTCTAATGTGAGACTTGTCATCATGATTATCTCCCTCAGGATCATAATCCTCGTCAGAAGAGTTGGTGTCCTCCATGACTATCAATCTCTAGGAAGGAAGTCCTCTCCTGCCCCTCGGTCTATGACTCATGCCATGAACCACTCTAGTAGTGAAATCTCCAAGAGTAAAGGTGGTCTAGGTGATCATCCTATGCTCAGCATCACCTATCTCCTGGACATATCTATAACAAGTAGAAAGTGGGGGCAAGTCTTTGGGAAATTTATCATGAAACTATTGTAGGACCCGCTCGACGTGGTGTATCTTGACAAAGCCACTCCTATCCAACAAATCAGTCACACCCAGGCTACATTAGCTATGAATCTGTGTCATTAAGCCAAAGGCCATCCATATCAATGTAGGGATGACAAATCATGTCAACATCAATGAGAGTGGCCAATGCACGTAGAGTAATATCAAAATGACCAAGTTGACCCCAGTGTGTAGCCCTCGGTAATCTAGGATCTGGAAATGGCATCTCCCTCTGAAAAGGCCTAACATGCTTATAAATCTAGGTCATGATTAGAGAAAATGAATGAATGCAAGTGCTCCTCGATGTGCAGTATGGTAGAGATCTCGGTAAACCATCACCAAAATATCAATACCCCATGCAAATATAGTGCCCTACTCTATACCCTAAATGATGGGTGTCCAACACCATCTAGGTCGAGTAGAGGCCTTGTCTCCTGATAAACTAGAAGAGATCAAACCAATGAGGAATTTCCTCAAAGGTAAAATAGGTAGACAAGGCACAAAAGTAAGTCGAAGTCCTATCTAGTCCTTAGGATGAGTCACCCCCATGATAAGTGCCCACACCTGTTTCTCACCCAAGGACTCACTCTTTGGTAAGACAAGTGGTTGCCCTCTCACAGGGACCCCAGGATGCGATAAACATCATATAAAGTAATATTGCATTCCACTAAGACCTCGAGAAATCTAAAGGTGTTCCTATCAACATCCTAATAGGTCAAGATATAACAACAGATACAAGAGGTGGGATGAACAACTGGAACATGACATATCCTGTCAAGTCCCACTCTCTTCAAAATAACACAATCAATGGGAGATAAAGCCTCATAAGCATTAGAAATCCACGACTACTTGTGGCTAGAACTCCATCGAATCCATGAATTCTATCAAGCACAAAGAAGCTTTTGTTAGATCTCATTAAATTTAGAATTTTTTTAAAAAAGAGCATATATTCCTTAGAAAATTACAATAAAGTGATGAATTTAGTGATTGAAATAGAAAATAATAGAGAAAAGAAGACAACAAAAGACATCAAATTTTAGTTAGGATCAAACTAACTAGGTTACTAATTTTACTAGGTCAAATCTCCACCAGTGACCCTACTATGCAACATGATCTCCACTGTTGACCCTGTTGAACATTAGGATCTCCATTGGTGACCTTGTTAAACATCAGGATCTCCACTAGTGACTTGACTTGGTGAAGGTGGTGACCCATGGCCAACCCTATGCCACGCCCCAACATATAAAAATCATCATAGAAACCTCAATTTTTTCCCAATTTCGACAAATACACACTAAAATGGAAAATCTTACACAATGCGATAAGAAAATAGACAAAAATAGATTATTTCAAGAGAAATTCAAGAAAATGAAAACTAGGGTTTAGAGAGAGGTTTTTCACATGATTCGTACCTAATTCTTAGTGGGAGAAAGATTTGTGGCCATCCTTGCGATCCCCTCGATGATAACTTTCTGATGACTATTCACATGCACAATTCAGTCACTAATCAACTTTGTTTTCCTACACTCTCTTCTTCTCTTAGCTTATTTTGTTTTATGCATTTAGGTGTAATTTATTGTTTTTGTAGTTTCTTTACACCTCCTTTTTGTGTGCTTTCATCTCTATAGGTCTCCTGGATGAAGCAATCAACTAGGTGAACTTGCGACACGATATATGGTATGTTCATTCATTTCAGTTACATTGTTTAGTTTAAATACATTAAATGTCAAACTAATACTAGTTATTGTAGGTACAATTCCAAGAAATGGACAATAGGTAAGGCCTATTTCGGGAACGATACCTGCTTTTCATGTAGACTACCATCCTCGAGGGGGCAAACATGTAAGCCCTAAAAATGTGCATGAGATTCCAAAAGGACCCTACGATGATGTATAATACTAATCATGTACATGGAAGCATGAATATAATGTCCTCTCAGTAGTGCTTCTCTTGGTGACATGTCGACATCAATTTCTTGATCCAACGATTCTTCTCATTCCTAACTTTTCTTCACTTTCACCTTTGTCGACCATCCTTCTTCTACATTTTTGACCTTGCCTACATAGCCATTTTTAATCTTAGTGAGCTAATTTCACCTTTCCCATGTTCATTTCATCTCACTCCACCCTAAGAGGCCTTAAAATGACCTCCTAGACCAAACCCATCTTTTAGAATTGACTCAACTTTTATCGATTCCAAATCTCCACCTATTATTTTTAGATCTCCACTGGTGACCCTACTTGAGCAAGTGGAGATCCTATTTAACTCATTTGTTTGGCTTAGCTCCAATGAAAGATGGCCTTCTTTTCACTCCAAGACCCCTCTACAACTCTTGATTTCCATCCAGACCCCTTCTTATGTGGGTTGCTAGTGCATCGCCACCTAGTGACCCTGGGTCTCCAATGGCAACCTGACCTAGTGTAACTGGTGACCCAGTGGCGACCCTATCATATTTTCATCCATGAATTCTCCTTCAATTTGAGCCCCAAAAAGCTTCAATTTTACTCTAGCTTGCATGAGGATTCAACCTAAACATAGAGTGAACTATTTTTAGCTCATCTACCACCTCTAATCATGTATAATTAGCTCATATGATCTACACTTGTCACCTCTCTAACTCATGCTAACTCCATTTGTGCAACCTGTGATAAGTTATCATAAGCTATCACTCCTCTTTCAACCTAGTCTTCTGTCCAATCTATTTAGTTAACTCTCCAATCAATGGAGTTAACTGCTCAATCATCCCCACTCTTCATGTGCTCTTCCAAGCTATAAATACCCCCTCCCTCAAGCAATAAGGGAAGCAAATCCATTGTTGCAGCCAATTCATAAGCTTTTCTTTGCTCTCCAATTATCATTCTTATGCTCTTGCAAGACGTAGGTGCCTTTTGTTTTAGTGTTTTGTTGCCCAAGCCTTCAAAGGCTTCATACAACATCATTATGGTGGTGAATTACCAAGCCAAGTGCTTCAAATATTTCAAAAGCTCCCCCAATTCATAGCTTTCTCAAGCTCATTTTCTCTCTTTCCAATTACCACCAAGAGGAGGACCCCACTACTGCAAGAGGATGAAGAGGTTGCTGAATCAAGGATTCCTAAGGGTAGTGTGAAGACTCATGCGTCTTTCACAATCTAGGTTTTTCATGCTTTCTTAGATAATTAGATCACAATTTTCTCTTGGGAATAATAATCTTATTTTGCAATTTCCTTGATAGATTTACTTTCAAAGTTGATTAGATTAGTTTTCTTAAGTAGTTTAAATTGCAATCCTAGATTAAATTTCTTGTTTCACACTTTCAATTCATAGATTAGTCCAAAAACCTCTTCAAAAATACCAAAAACATAACATAATTGCATTAGCTAAATTTAATATTAATTTGCATTCATCTTTTGATTTCCTTGTTAATTAGTTCATCTCAAAATTTCAATTCCAGGAAAGAACCAGAAAAACCGTTTGCATACATAAAAAACCCAAAAAATACAAAAACATTAGAAACTTAGAAAAGTCAAACCCTCAATTTGATCATGAGGTAGGATTCAACAAAACAAGCATTCACAAACTCCTCGATTCATCACAAGGTCAACAAAGTCAAGATAACTCACACAAAACCTTAGATAATAACAATAAGTCAAAAGTCAACTCTTGGTCAACTCAAGTCTATTCTCTCCATCCAAGCATTTGAATGTGCCTTGGAATTAGAGGTGAGTGGGTGAGGGCAATCCTAGTGGAGATTGAAGAACTACATCTTAGGCCACAACTAGCACAACAAACACAAGAAGAACAAGATTACGTGCTTAGGTTGATTCAACACAGATAACAAATATAATAACGTGTTCAAGTCATAGAAGAAAGGTTACACTAAAATAGGCTTATCAATGACTACAATAGGTATCCATCTAGATGTTGGAACACTAGAAACCTAAACAGGAATTTGATAACTAGTGACCCTTTGGGTCATATTATTATTTCCACCACAATGGTCATAGAACAACTCATAACAAACAATGACAAGCCCCAAGGCCGGCCAATTTCTCTTCACAACGTTCTACTCTCAAGAGAATAGAACTACCCCTGGGTATCATCTCCACTCAACTAGCTTCTTCCACGAGAGTGAGAGTGACTTGGAGGTCGCCCAAGGCAAGGAGAGGGTGCATGTGCTTGCGTCAAGGATGACTCATCCGCACTTGTGCACTGAGTCACATTTCAAAGAACACAGTACCAAAATTGTGTTAGGCCTATACGAAAGTTTGATGATGATAAATATGCTCCTAATCATATCCATGTAGGCATGAATTAACCTCCTCTCATCAACTTTAATCTTGGTGACATGTCCTAGTTTTTTCCGCCTCTTTTCCCCCCTTTCCTAGCCTTCATTTTGTGTTTCTAGTTTTGTTTTCTTCTTGTGAAGCCTTTTGAATCCTTTTTAGGAGGGTCACCTCAGTGACCTATCCTTAAGTTGTAGGGTTGAATAGGTGACCAGCCTTGGTCAAGGGATGACCCACTTCCCAAAAGGGGTGACCCTATCAAATTTAGATGTGCGAAATAATTTTTAGTTTTAGCTTTTCTTCTTGATTTTTAACCCATTTTTCCTCATGTGTTTATATGCTAACTCATCCTTTTCTCACTTTCTTTCCATTCCAAACTATTGTTAAATCTTATCTCAATTTTTTTCCAAATCCTCTCTTGTTTTCTTTTAGTTTCCTTAGTTTTCTTCTTGTTTTCCTCTTATCCTTTCCCCTATTCTTAGTAAACGTTCCCATTCTTCTTTACTTAACTCACTCTCATTATTATCTCTTTATTTATTCCCTCTTATTTTCACCTATAAATAGCCCTTCATTCTTCATTGTTTAACATGATTATTTCATTGAATCAAGAAGCAAGCAAGCTTCTCACACAAGACTTTGTGTGCCTTTTATTTCTCTTAATATTTAGCTTAAGCATTGCTTTAGGAGGAGGTAGTTTTCACGCATTCTTATGTTCTCCAATATTATACATAGCTTCTTCCCCTTAGGATTTTTATGCTCATATAGGACCTTGAGATCCTTTTTCCTTCAAATTTATTATTGCTTCTAAGCCAATTTTTATTTCCTCACATCCCCTTTTTTATCCTTATCACCAAGAGGAGGACTCCACTGCTATAGAGGAGAAGATGGTTGCCACAGGACCTTTGAGGACATAGCCTAGTAATGGCACCCATTATCAAATAGGTTGTTTATTGTTTTCTAGTAATTAGTTCACATTTTTCTCTTGAGGAAGTAAAATATTATTTATCTTTCTCTTGATAGAATAGAGTTACTTACTTTTCTTAGGTTAAATTTCCTATTTTGCTTAGAGTAGGTGCAATTTTTTTGAATAGATTAAAACTCAAAATATTCAAAATAAAAAAACAAAAAGGAATGCCTCGGTAATATCATGAGGCAAATAATGTTTTCAACATTCAAATCAACTAGTCAAAACAAACAAAGAAACTCTCGATTTCATCATGAGATCAATGACTCAAACAACATTTCAAAATAAACAGTCAAACATAGCATCTAGGAAACCCTCAATATCATCATGAGGTACATAAATAAGTCCAAACATGCTGTGAGGTTCTGTAATTCTTACTAAACACTTGAAATTGCTTTGCAGGAAGATGAGGTCCGAAAGAACCAAAATACTCCACAATGGGAATATTTGGACGTAACTTAGAACTCTGCATCTAGATCTCTATAGGAACTCCACAATCTCCTAAAATGTCACACAAGACCTATTATTTGAGGCATATGGACCCAAAATTCATACAAGAGACCCATAATCAAGAAAACATGACAATAACCATTTGAAGTACTCTAGGAAATCACTCCTTAAACTAGGAGACCAAAAATTTGAGACTTGAGGCACACTAACAAAAACCAAAACAAAGAAGGGGTTCCACATTTACCAAAGCAAAATGGGGCGTGTGTGCAAGGCACAACATCAACATTTGTTATGAATTATTATGATGATGTGTGTGAGCATGTAGATAACAAAAATTTATTGTGTCAAACCATAATCTCTCATTTGAAATCTTATGATAAGTCATAATTCTTACACATCTAGTCTAGCTTGATTATTGCAAGTGGATAACATAGTTTCAATCATGTTGCTTCAACTATATTCATGTATTTGATGTGCACATTGAGTGTGCAAGTGCATGTTAGCTAATGGGAGAATGAGAGATCAAAGAAGAACCCTAATTGTCATTCCCACTTCACCTCGTGAAGTAAGAGGGGATGTAATGCCTACTCAAAAAAATATTAACAATAAACAACAATATAGTAAAGAAAAAATAATAGAAAAATAATTAGAGGAGAAAATTAACTAAATAAAATAAATTTATTATACACAAGTTGTGTAAATGAAAAATTAGGATATAAACTTTTCTTGTGCAATCAAACACATTTACAATCAATGTCATATGATCATCCTTTCACAAAGTGGAAAATACTTTCTCAGCTCCAGTACCCTGATTGATATTCAAATCTGAAACTACACACTAAATGTAAACATTAGTTCCGTAAAGTCATTAAATACATAAAAGAGATATCAATTTGTATAAATTAATAACACTAAGGCCCTAAGGGGTTGACCTAATGTCTCGGGGGCTCATGATGTCCTTGCCTACATATACATAGCACAGAGACTTCGTAGTTCAAAAACTTGAACTTGCAATCACACAATGATATTACACAATACAAAACTTCTGAGATGCTATTCACATGACATTGACACCTTCTCAAACCTTGATACACATTTGCAATTCGAACCATACATGAGGACTTATAGAAGATTGAGGTTTTTCCTATCTCACAACATTCTCATAGGATTTCACAACATCCATCGATGCATTTCAGATCACAAGAAAAATAACTTAACATTCATCTTCTCAAGGAAGCATCCATAAAAATTGAAGTGTAAATAACCATATCACATATGTAAATTCCTTCTTAAATTATTATTTCATTCGAAAGACAAGTCATCAATAGACTAGAAGCTATTCAAATTCTTTCAATCAACTATTCTTTCATGTTTCCTCATCAATCTAAAAGAGGGCAGCATTTAATATCTATTAGGGTCAATCTAATTTTCATATAAATATTTCAAGATGAATACCTTTAATTTATTTCTTCATCTACTCCTAAGATGACCTTATTACTATCCTTATAAGCACAAGTTTACGAACAATTCTATACTCAATTCTACCATACTCCCATTTTTAGAAAAGTGCCTGCATAGGATGGGTCTCAGAATATACACAATTAGTGAAAGGTTCAAATTGATAACCATGCAATGGAGACTCAAGAATACTTACTGAAACTAGTTTTGAAATGAATTGGATGAATGACCTGGATAAGAAGTTAATGCTTGAGATGTGGTATTCTAAGTGTGTGGCATATAAGGTCTACATGGTCGAGATTGTCGATGTTTAGAATTAACAACTTCAAACACTCTTCATGTCTCAATCAGGCTATGAAATATGAGGTTTTGCACAGCATGATGCAGTGGCCTTATAATAGGTAATCCTATGAAGTTAAGGATGCCTTTCCTCTAACATATTGAAGTAATAAAGAGTATAACTATAAACTCTATGCTTCTGATGGTAAGAGCGATTATCTTGCCTCTACACCTAAAGACTAAATTGTAAGCTCTCTCAGCATTACTTAGTATCATATCATATTTAACGATTTCACAAACAATATCAAGTTACAGAGGTCTAGTGAATGTCTCCATAGGTAGTCATACTTATATTTTGGAATGAAAGAGTCATTCATATCCACACGCACCCATATATTAGATAGGATTGATAAATAAATGCATAATACTTTGGATATCTAGGGACCTAAAACATCTGAAGGTTTAGTTAACAGGGTGAAAGTAGATTCACTTCTAAACATGGAACTGGTTGTGTTTGGATGCACAGAATTGAAGATCTGGTCAAAACTAGAATAGTAACAATTGAATTCATCGGTTATAGACTATGGTAATCAATACACAAGAGTCTTGCCCTTTAGACCAATTACTTATGTATTCAATCATAATTTTGGCATATAAACTAATGAATCTAGAAACCACTTACTAAAAATAAATACTATGATGATACACTATTGTCGGTTACTAACTTATGAACAAGAATAAGTTATAAATTTAGATAACATAGATTTGTAAAATTAGAGAAAGGAACAACTCTTATCGTGGAATCTTACTATATAAATATATTAACTAAAATGTATTGCTACCTCTATAAATATATATATTAAAGATTTCATTACAATGATTGAAATGCCTAACACAGTATAGAAGATTTTAAAGATAGATGTGTAATAAAAGAATACTATTTATCATTGCCAGACTATGGTTGCACAGCCAGCCATAGTCGGCACTACATATATTGGGGGTATAATTTTATGTAAAAGATGGTGTAAAATTCATTTGACGAAATGTCTCATGGAATGGTAGTTTCACGAAAGGCAATGATTAGAGGATACGAATAAAATAGATTTTCCATGAGTGCTCTCAAAATAACTATGGGATTAATGAAGCACTCTAGAATGCATCATTATAAAAGATGTGCCTACATGAGTATCTCTTATTGATTTACAGCTACAGTAATTGTTGTGTGCAAGATTTACCTTATTAACAGTTCCAGCTATCTTAAGGACACCCTAAACTTTATCTTATGTTGTCGATCTATCCCGTGATGGATGCATGGATGCGTTAACTAGGTGCCTGTAGTTATCACATGAATATAGGAACTAGGAATCAAAGTAAATATGTAAATGTACACAAATCATCAAATGTGATTATCACATGACACACTCTAAATGTTTTAGAAGATGAAAGACAACACAAGCAGATTGATTGATAGAATGTCATAATGATAAGGCATCTCATGGAGGAATTGCATAGAATGAATTGTATAAGAAAAGGTTTTAAATACTTTCAAGAGAATGCAATTGACAATTGTAAAATCTCTCACAGATTTACATGTATAAATGGAGAAAGACATAGACAAAACATGCGAACTGATTGACCATCTCTCTTATAGAACCACCAGAAAGAAAATATGAATCATCCAGATTATCTCAATCATGATATTATATGTCAAAAAAAACTAAAAAGTTTCATACCTGGATATTCATCCTTCCCATTCAGCTCCCTGCTATTTAGACCTCTGGTTAATTCTCTTTTCTACTTTTCGTACATGCAAGGATTGTGCTCTTATTTTCTCCAAACCTCACACACAAAGCATTTCCTATCATACTGGTCTGTTGAATCTGGTACTCAGTAAAGCTAAGATCCCCAGATTTGGAAAGTTTGAATGTTGTTATAACCTGAACTAGGAAGTTGGAGCAACACCACTCTCTCCCCCCCCCACCCACTTTCTCATTAACCTTTCTTGATTTACATAACATCCCTTTCTTACAAGTGGCATGACAATTAAATCATCTAAATACATATTTCCAACAATCTAATTAATTATTCTTAACAATATAATAATTCCATCATTATTTTTTTAATAAGTAAAAAAAATTAGGTGTCCTTACATTCTCCCCCCCTAAAAATGGACTTCCTCCTGGAAGTCATCATGAGGAATGAATATTTCCTTACTTCACACTTCCAACAAAAGTTAGTTTTCATAAAAAAAAAAATTACTATGTCGACTAGATATTCTTTTTACCATTTTAACTCAAAATAAAGAAAATTTTGTGGAAATAATTACTAGCACAATAGCATTGCTCTGTTCTGATCTTCTACATATTCATTTACTGAAGGAATTACTTTCACTCTTCAATATTAATCTTCATATCACAAGAAATAGATTTAGTCTATAAATTTGTGTACAAAATTATATCAACCCAGATTAGCTCACTTGATCTGCAACCACAAAATTAGTAACAATTTAGATTTGCTCACCACCCAACCTTAGGATTCGTCCAATCAAATCCACCCCCGAGCATTAAAAGAGAAACATTTTCTTGATGTTCAACAAATTAAACAGAAACCATACCATATTCAAGAATCTACTTCATAAATCTATCATACTTTCTTTCTCTATAAACAACAATAACTCCAATATAACAAACATCCCATTGGTGACTGTGTGGATGTTTGTGATATTACTACCTAGGCAAAAATGACTGATATTGATGAGGACATTGGGAAAGATATCTACTCTGTTCCCATTTCTATTCCTGTTGATCTTGATAATAATACTCAAGATGGTAGGGAAGAAGATAATACTGAGGAAATTAATGATGCTGATGATCTATCTCAGCTGAAGGAATGGGTGGAGTTCCTAGAAAATAAGGTCTCTTCTCTTGGAAATTTCATTTCTAACATGTTATGTAAGACTGCTATGGCCAATCTCTCTCTTCTTTGGGAGCAGGAGGCTCTCATTCATGGAGCTGATAATGAAAGGGTTAAAGAACTTGAAAAAAATGCTGGAGTTTCTTTTGAAGGGAGAGGAGGACATCTCTTCCTAGTCTTTCTTTGCTTTTTGTTTGCTAGCTTTTTACTGTTAGTAACTTTTTGTTGTTTATCGGCCGTAGCCTTTTCTACCCTTCTTGGGTTCTATTTTGTAATATGGGATCGGCCCCTGGTTTGCCACCTTATAATATCAAAAACTCCCTTTATCAACAACTCCTAGAAACAATAATCTCCCAAACTCCCATAAAACAATATTCTTTCCAGAATAATCTCCTGAAACTCCATAAAACAATATTCTCCCAAAACTCCATAAAACAATAACCTCCCAAAAACTCCCAAGAACAATCAACTCCCAAAACATATATTATCATTTCACATATTATCAACTCCCAGCAAAAACTCTCCATCACAACACCAATAATCATAATAACATTCAAATAAGAATTTATCAATCTTGCCAAATCAAATATTCAACAATAATAGAACAGACTTCTTTCAAATTTCAGTTGCATACACTCATTCACATCATAGAGTCCATATAAAATCAGATATTACACTAGATTTTTTTTCCTTACCTCAGTTGTCCAAGTTAGGCTCAACCCATAAAACTATCCCAAGCAACTCACAACAATTAGAAAATACCATTCTTTCCATTAGAATTCTGTAATATCATCATTACTTATCCTAGAAGCATATTTATATCATCAATATACTATTGATAATCAAATTTATTATAACATATTCTTTTATAACAACTCTTAATGTTAAACATCACAAATATCAATTCTATACAACATGTATATTTTCACTGGGATTAGGAAGATTAGTGCCAAATAGAACCATAATACCATAGAATAGATCTTACACAATTTCATAATATACATTCCCCAGGCCATCTACTCCCCCATACAACCTGCCATGGACCTCTCTTGGGTATGGCAATCTACACAATTCACATTACTTCACTCATGCCAGTAACAATAAACATTAATAAAGCCTAAAAATAAAGAAATTTCCAATGAATAATTTTTTTGATCAATTAATAAATTAAACATCATATAAAAAACAAATTAGAAAGCGGAAAATAATAGTTCAATTCAAAACCAAAAAGCCTAATAAAGTAGTCCTTGAGGCAAAAGGACAATCAAACAAATATCTTAAAGAAATTTGAAACTGTTGGCTCAATTAAGGAATAAAATAACCAAATAAAAATTTCAAATATGCTCACAAAACTTAACATTACCATCACCACGTGACTTCCAACGAGCCACCTAAGGGGAGAAGGGGAATGTGGTGGTCTCAGACCACATGGAGCTCCATAATAGATTATCATAACATCATGCTCATTTACCAAATGCAATTACTAAAATTATTTTTCCCAATAAAATTTATAGTTGAATAATCATAATTTAGAAAACTCCCTTTTCTCAAATATATTCCCATATCACATACTCCCACAACACCAACATCATCATCATGATTATCCCTAAAGGGCATAAGTTTCGATAACACCCTTATCATAACATAAACTTCCATAAATATTAACTCCCATGACCAACAACTCCCTTTACATATACTCCCATATCATATCAGAAAACTCCCTTAAAAGAAAAACTCCAGTAATTCATAACTCCCAAAATTCACAATATCAAACCCCCATTTCTCCCACACCCATTCTCCTATATAACCATCATCATTCACAATATTATCACCAAAAAATACCCAAGAGACAATCACAATTCATTTCCTCAATAACATTATTATACATTTATACATTAGATCCTTCATTAATGATCATATCAAAACAAAAATAATATTAGATATCATACCTTGACTGTTCATGCCTCGATCAGCTCATTAGCCTTTCAGCCTTCCACTCTTCCATTTTTTTTTCCTTTTTTATTAAAACTTTTTTCATTTCTTCCCATAAAACAACTAATTGAGCATTGTAGTTTTATTTCCATTCTTTAAGAATCTAAGCCATTCTTCTTTTACCCCAAATCTCCCAAGTGTTCTACATTTACCAAAGCAAAATGGGGCGTGTGTGCAAGGCACAATAGGAACATTTGTTATGAATTATTATGATGATGTGTGTGAGCATGTAGATAACAAAATTTTATTGTGTCAAATCATAATCTCTCATTTGAAATCTTATGATAAGTCATAGTTCTTACACATCTAGTCTGGCTTGATTATTGCAAGTGGATAACATAGTTTCAATCATGTTGCTTTAACTATATTCATGTATTTGATGTGCACATTGAGTGTGAAGGTGCATGTTAGCTAATGGGAGAATTAGAGATCAAAGAACCCTAATTTTTGTTCCCACTTCACCTCGTGAAGTAAGAGGGGATGTAATGCCCACTTTAAAAAATATTAACAATAAACAACAATATACTAAAGAAATAATAATAGAAAAATAATTATAGGAGAAAATTAACTGAATAAAATAAATTTATTATACACAAGTTGTGTAAATGAAAAATTAGGATATAAACTTTTCTTGTGTAATCAAACACATTTACAATCAATGTCATATTATCATCCTTTCGCAAAGGGGAAAATACTCTCTCGGCTCCAGTACCCTGCATGATATTCAGATCTGAAATTGCACACTAAATGTAAACATTAGTTCCGCAAAGTCATTAAATACATAAAATAGATATCAATTTGTATAAATTAATGACACTAAGGTCCTAAAGGGCCAACCTAATGTTTTAGGGGCTCATGATGGCCTTGCAGGTATGTATGCGTAGCGCAAAGACTTCATAGTTCAAAAACTTGAACTTGCAATCACACAATGATATTACACAATTCAAAACTTCTGAGATGCTATTCACATGATATCGACGCCTTCTCAAACCTTGATACACATTTGAATTTTAAACCATACATGAGGACTTATAGAAGATTGAGGTTTTTCCTATCTCACAACATTCTCATAGGATTTCACAACATCCATCGATGCATTTCAGATCACAAGAAAAATCACTTAACATTCATCTTCTCAAGGAAGTATCCATACAAATTGAAGTGTAAATAACCATATCACATACGTAAATTCCTTCTTAAATTATTATTTCATTGGAAGACAAGTCAACAATAGACTAGAAGCTATTCAAATTCTTTCAATCAACTGTTCTTTCACGATTCCTCATCAATCTAAAAGAGGGAAGCATTTAATATCTATTAGGGTCAATATAATTTTCATATCATCTATAAATATTTCAAGATGAATACATTTAATTTATTTCTTCATCTACTCCTAAGATGACCTTATTACTATCCTTATAAACACAAGTTTACAAGCAATTCTATACTCAATTCTACCATACTCCCATTTTCAGAAAAGTGCCTGCATAGGATGGGTCTCAAAATATACACAATTAGTGAAAGGTTAAAATTGATAACCATGCAATGGAGACTCAAGAATACTTACTAAAACTAGTTTTGAAATGAATTGGATGAATGACCTAGATAAGAAGTTAATGCTTGAGATGTGGTATTCTAAGTTTGTGGCATATAAGGTCTACAGGGTTGAGATTGTCGATGTTTAGAATTAAAAACTTCAAACACTCTTCATGTCTCAATTAAGCTATGAAATATGAGGTTTTCCATGGCATGATGTAGTGGCCTTATAACAGGTAATCCTATGAAGTTAAGGATTCCTTTCCTCTAACATCCTAAAGTAATAAAGAGTATAACTATAAACTCTGTTGATGGTGAGAGTGATTATCTTGCCTCTACACCTAAAGACTAAATTGTAAGCTCTCTCAGCATTACTTAGTATCATATCATATTTAACAATTTCATAAACAATATCAAGTTACAAAGGTCTAGTGAATGTCTCCATAGGTAGTCATACTTATATTTTGGAATGAAAGAGTCATTCATATCCACACGCACCCATATATTAGATAGGACTAATAAATAAATGCATAATACTTTGGATATCCAGGGACCTAAAACATCTGAAGGTTTGGTTAACAAGGTGAAAGAAGATTCACTTCTAAACATGGAACTGGTTGTGTTTAGATGCACAAAATTGAGGATCCGGTCAAAACTAGAATAGCAACAATCGTATTCATCAGTTATAGACTATGGTAATCAATACACAAGAGTCTTGCCCTTCAGACCAATTACTTATGTATTCAATCATAATTTTGGCATATAAACTAATGAATCTGGAAACCACTTACTAAAAATAAATACTATGATGATACACTGTTGTTGGTTACTAACTTATGAACAAGAATAATTTATAAATTTAGATAACATAGATTTGTAAAATCAGAACAAGGAACAACTCTTATTGTGGAATCTTACTATATAAATATATTAATTAAAATGTATTACTACCTCTATAAATATATATATTAAAGATTTCATTACAATGATTGAAATGCCTAACACAGTATAGAAGATTTTAAAGATAGATGCATAATAAAAGAATACTATTTATCATTGCTAGACTATGGTGGCATAGCCAGCCACAGTCGGCACTACATATATTTGGGGGTATAATTTTATGTAAAAGATGGTGTAAAATTCATTTGATGAAATGTCTCATGGAATGGCGGTTTCACGGAAGGCAATGATTAGAGGATATGCATAAAACAAATTTTACATGAGTGCTCTCAAAATAACTATGGAATTAATGAAGCACTCTAGAATGCATCATTATAAAAGATGTGCCTACATGAGTATCTCTTATTGATTTATAGCTACAGTAATTGTTATGTGTGCAAGATTTACCTTATTGACAATTCTGGCTATCTTAAGGACTCCCTAAACTTTATCTTATGCTATCGATCTATCCTATGATGGATGCATGGATGCATTAACTAGGTGCCTGTAGTTCTCACATGAATATAAGAACTAGGAATCAAAGTAAATGCACACAAATCATCAAATGTGATTATCACATGACACACTCTAAATAGTTTATAAGATGAAAGACAACACACAAACTGATTGATAGAATGTCATAATGATGAGGCATCTCATGGAGTAATTGCATAGAATGAATTGTTTAAGAAAAGGTTTTAAATACTTTCAAGAGAATGCAATCGATAATTGTAAAATCTCTCACAGATTTACATGTATAAATGGAGAAAGACAGACAAAACATGCGAACTGATTGACCATCTCTCTTACAGAAGCACTAGAAAGAAAATATGAATGATCCAGATTATCTCAATCATGTTATTATTATATGTAAAAAAAAACTAAAAAGTTTCATACTTGGATATTCATCCTTCCCATTCAGCTCCCTGCTATTTAGACCTCCAGTTAATTCTCTTCTCTACTTTTCATACATGCAAGGATTGTGCCCTTATTTTCTCCAAACCTCACACACAAAGCATTTCCTATCATATTGGTCTGTTGAATTACACCAATTGATCTTGGTCATAATGTGACCAAGACCCCTCATTGTCACTTTGTGCTATTTTTTCTAGTAATTAACCCTTTTGTTGATGAACTGGTTGAAAATTTGTAGTTATGTGTGAGAGATCCACTAGAGTCTGATCTTGTTTCTTGGTTACACCTTGGCCTTATTCCATGAAAGAACTAAGATATTCTCGTGTTAAATTTTAAAACCTTAAGGGTGTTGTTTATTTTGATTGTTTTAAACAATGTTTTTTTAGTGTGATAATGTTTATATGTATGTGTTAGTGCCCATTTGAAGTGTAAGCTCATATTTACACTCTTTGTGAATTTTTAAATAGGTAAAACTATTTACTTTTCTCATTTCTAGGTAAAATTAGACCATTTAAGAAAGTACTTATGGGGTAGATACCTTTTGGGCTATAAATCTTCAATTTTGGACAAGATTTGACCCATCTAAGCCCCTTGGGAAGAAGATGACATGACCAAACATGTAGGAGATGGAAGATGGTCTTGTCATTTTCCAATCTCCCCTTCCTAGGAGCATGCATGAAGGGTTTTGTCAATTACACTCCTAATTCCAATGCCCCACACATGTGAGAGCACTTTCTAGGAGCTTGCATTAGAAAGAGTGTACAAATACACTCCTCTTCTCTAAGTTTCACACATGTGAAAAAATAAAACAAACATGCGATCGTATTCATGATTGTAAGGAAGGATAAAGGTGTGAGGTGGAGTCTATGTCACCATCCCATATGGTGAGAATGAGTAACATGGCACTCCTTATATATAATCACCATCTTGTCTTGGAATGGAGATTTTTGTTTATTTTTATTGTTATCAACAGAGAGAGAGAGAGAGTGATGAGGAGCGCACAACGGGAACGGACAATTTTTCAAAATTTGAACTTTTGAACTCTTGAACCTCTTGGAAACATTTTAGGCTCGGTGAACAGATCTTTGAATCTTTGAACCTTTGAACCTTTTGAACCTTCTATTTTCAGCAACACTTTACAACTTATCTCTCTGAAGTCTTAGTCACTCCGATGTGATGTTCAACACTCTTTGCCTATCAGCAAGAAAATCACCATTGGCCATCTTTGAACTTGTCACTCCAACATCGTAATTCTTTCTGATGGGTGACTCTACGCTTCTTGCCAGTCAGCAAGATAATTACTATCAGCCATGTTAGAATTTGCTTCGTCGATACGCCGATGGACCAACCCCTCTTTAGCATGACTTCAACCTTCGGTGAACTTGATTTGAGTCCCAGTGATATGCCAATGCATAGTTTACTTTCTCCCTCTTCAACCAAACCCTAGCACATGGAGATGCTAGGTCAACCTACTGTGTAAAACACTCTGTCTAGATCCTCTTCACCATCGGACACAAAAACAAAACAAGAAAACAAAAACAAATACTGTACAACAAAGCCATTCCACTGATTTCAACAGAAATCATACCAGTGGAATGCTTCACATCAACATACTACAACAATGGAAACCACACAGAAAGAATAGAAATCTACAGTTATGCAAATTTCAGTTACAGGGAACAGGAACCAAATTGACAAGACATAATGGTTTTATTTCTCCGCAGAACAATACACAATTACATTCACACTTCTCTGATGATTATTTGGTTCATTCCTCTGGGTTTATCAACTCGCCCTAAGGAAAACCAACTAATTCAAACAGTTGGAAGACCAACCGTCTTATGTCCCAAACTGTCCTACTACCCTATTTTGGCATTATGTGACAAATGTGTCCTAAGTCACTTGGGACTTACATAATTGGTTCTAGGTCTTGAAGAACCTAGATACAAACTGAAATGACATGCATTGGTCAAATAGACCTTATTACAACACAAAACATGATTTTCTAGGTGCTCCTGCACCATACTCCCTGGGTGAAAGTTGTCTCAAGTCCTCTTAGAGACTAACTGCTGCAAATCACCACCCTACTTTTTGATGTCTTCTTCCAGCATCCATGTGGCTTCTGAGTCTGGAAGTCCTTGCCATTTGACTAAGTGCTCAAAGTAGGTCTGATTTCTTATCTTTTTGGTTGTCCTGCTATCCAAGATGCACTCCATCTTAGGTGGTTCCTTAGGTGGTAAATGTTGCACCCACTCTGCATTGTCTTGGACAGAATCTGCTATACCTTCTCCTGTATCAGGACTCCTATATAATGTTAGATCAGCAACATTGAATATAGGGGAAATAGCAATATCATCAAAGAGTTCAATTTTGTAAGCATTAGGACCATATTTCTCTAAAATCTTATAAGGTCCAATTTTTCTCATCATCAACTTGTTGTGGCTTCCCTTGGGTAGTCTGTTCTTGTTGAGATGAACCATGACCACATCTCCTATTTGGTACTGCACATCCCTTCTCCTTTGATCCACTCTAGCCTTGATCTTCTGACTATTCTTGTGTAGAGTATCTCTGACTTGTTGATGGATCTCTTTCATAGCCTCTGCAAATGTATCAGCATGTCCACTCCTTTTGTCCAACCCTTGAACACCTCTCAATTCAAAAATTCCTCTAGGATGACTACCATAGACAACTTCAAAAGGACTTAGACCTGTACTTCTATTTGTAGAATTATTATAGGCAGATTCTACTTGTGGGAGTACCACATCCCAACTACTACCATGTTCTCTTGTCAAACATCTCAACAGATTGCCTAATGACCTATTCACAACCTCAGTTTGGCCATCAGTTTAAGGATGATAGGTTGAACTAAAAGACAAGTTTGTACCCAATATTTTCCACAAGGTTCTCCAAAAATGTCCCACAAATTTACTATCTCTATCAGACACAATGCTCAAAGGCAATCCATGAATCCTAATAATTTCTTTAAAGAACAAACCTGCAATGTAGCTAGCATCATTGGTGGTTTTACAAGGAATAAAATGTGCCATTTTGCTGAATCTATCTACCACAACAAACACACTGTCACAACCTGCCCTTGTCTTGGGCAATCCCATCACAAAATCCATACTCAAACTTTCCCAAGGTCTGTCTAGTATGGGCAAATGTTGGTATAGTCCTGCATTGGTTGAGACCCCCTTTGCTCTTTGGCAAATCATACAACTCTCAACAAACCTTCTGATATTAGATTGCATCTTTGGCCAAAAGTAAAATCTTCTTACCAGATCTAAAGTCTTATTGAGCCCAAAATGTCCTCCTAAACCACCACTATGTTTCTCCTTCACTATATTATCCCTCATTGAACACTTAGGGATACATAGTTGACTCCCTTTAAACAAAAGTCCATCCTATAATGTATAATCTAAAAATTCACTGTGAAAAGCATTGGCAAACTCACTGCATACCTTGTAAATCTCCTTGAAATCTTGGTCCTCTTCATACAATCCTTTGAGTGCCTCAATAGCCATGCTTTGCAGCTGCACTTCTTGCACTATCAACACCCTTCTGCTTAAGGCTTCAGCAACCTTTTTGGTTATCCCCTTCTTATGTTTGATGATGAAAGTGTATGCGTGAAGACTTTCCACCCACTTCATGTGTCTATGACTAAGCTTTTCCTGTCCATTCAAAAAACTAAGAGCATGATTGTTAGTGTATACAATAAATTCTTTAGGAAGCAAGTAGTGCCTCCACTTTTTCAGAGCTTGTACCATGGCATACAACTCTAAATCATAAGAGGAGTATTTCCTCTTAGCTTCATTCAATTTTTCACTGAAAAAAGATACTGGTCTACCTTCTTGGATAAACACTACCCCTATGGCTAGCCCACTTGCATCACATTCAATGGTGAAAACCTTATTGAAATCAGGAAGTACTAAGACAGGATACTTGGCAACTTTCTGCTTCATACTTTCAAAACTCTGATCTGCCTCTTTTGTCCACACAAACTTCACCTTACCTCCACCCTTGATGGTCTCTAACATAGGTACACAAATATCACTGTAGTTCTTAATAAATTTTCTATAAAATGTGGCCAAACCATGAAAACTTATGACCTCTCCTATTATCCTAGGTTTAGGCCAATTCAAAATAGCCTCTACCTTGGAAGGATCCATTTTCAAATCACCCTTCGAGATGACAAAGCCTAGGTAAACCAATTCTTGTTTCATGAAATCACACTTTTCCAAGTTTATCATTAATTTCTGATCTTGCAGCCTCTTTAAGACTATCTCCAAATGTTTCAAGTGTTCTTCCTTGCTCTTACTGAACACCAAGATATCATCAAGGTAGACTACCACAAATTTCCCTATGAATTCCTGCAACACTTCATTCATTAGTCTCATAAAGGTGCTAGGGGCATTTGAAAGACCAAAAGGCATCACAAGCCACTCATACAACCCTTCATTGGTTTTAAATGTCGTCTTCCACTCATCCCCCTCTCTTATCCTTATCTGGTGATACCCACTCTTTAAGTCTATCTTGGTGAAATAAGTGGCCCCTCCCAAATAATCCATTAGATCTTCTATTCTAGGAATATGAAACCTTTACCTAATGGTTATCCTATTTATGGCCCTAGAATCAGTACAAAGCCTCCATTTCCCATCCTTCTTTGGGGCTAAAATAGTAGGTACTGCACATGGGCTAAGGTTCTTCCTTATCGGCCCTTTGTTTAGGAGTTCTTGAATTTGATTTACTATCTCTTCATTCTGCTGAGGGGTCATTTTATATACTACCTTATTAGGAAGTACTGCTCCTGGTATGAGGCCTATCTGATGGCTAATATCTCTGATAGGTGGTAGGGAATCAAGTATATCTTTTGCAATCACTCCTTTGTAACTCTCAAGCAAATTTCTAATCTCCTTAGGCCCTACTTCTCTCACATTTTCCTTCTTTTCCCCCTTAGGCTTCACAATCAAAGCAAAACCTATTCCACCACCTTCCTTTAGTATATCCATGAATTCTTTTTCTCCTACCAGCATTACACTAGATCCTACAGGCTATGGATCCCCTTCTACCAATGACTGTATCCTATAAGTTACACCATCCTTTTGGAATGAGTAAGCATTCTTTTCCCCATCATGATGAGCCTTTCTGTCAAACTTCCATGGTTTGCCTAACAAAAGAGGCAAACATCCATTGGAAGGATGTCACACATAATTTTATCTCTATACCCCCCAATACTAAATTCTACCCATGCTTGTTCATTGATGATTATGTGTTGCCCCTTATTCAACCAACTGACTTTATATGGACTACTATGGGGTATCCTTTCTAACTTCAACTTATTCACTACTTCCAAAGATATGATATTATCAGTAGAACCAGAGTCAATAATAACTTTACAAACCTTACCTTGGATCTTGCAATTGATTCTAAACAAAGCCCTTCTTTGAGATAGTTTAGTTTGCACTGGTTCCTTGAGCAGCGTCCTCTTGATCATCATATTTTCTCCCATCTCTGATGTTAGATTCACTTCAGGAGATGTCACACTCCTTGCATCCTCTTGAATCAAAGTGGTTCTCTTCTCACCACCATGAGAAGTTGAGGCCTTCTCTGGACACTTGTATGTCAGGTGCCCTATCTGATTGCAGTTATAACATCTCATATTGGAGAACTTGGATCCTCTACCTGATCCATTTGTCCCACCTCTTCCATTAGGCCTTCTTCCTTGGTAGTCTCCTCTGCTACTTGAATCTCCAACTTGATGTTCTTGGTTAGACTCACCACTAGGCCTCTAGTTAGGACTTCTTCCTCCAAAACTGCCTCTGCCTCTGAAATTTCTTCCTCCTCTACCTCTATTATTCTACTCACTCTTTCTCTTTATCTTCTCTTCAGCCCTTAAGGCCATTTGGAAACATTTGTTCACTATTTATGGTGCTAAGATGCTGATCTCATCTTGGATGTTCATCCTTAGGCCATTCAGATACCTTGCCACCTTCTCTGACTCTTCTTCTTGTCTCTTTGATCTGAGACTGAGTTTATGAAACTCTTGAGTGTATGCATTCACATCAAGGTCTCTTTGTCTGAGGTTCCGCAATTTCTTATACATCTACACGTTATAGTCCAGAGGTAAGAATTGTGCCTTGATTTTGGTCTTCATCCTTTCCCAGGAGGTTATCATATTCTTCCCCTCCTTGACTCTCTCTCCTTGCTCATAATTCCACCATGCAAGAGCGGACCCCTTCAATCTTGCCTTTGCCAATTTAACCCTCTTATCATCAAGGACTTCTTTGTATTTGAAATGATTATTCAATGCCTCAATCCAATCAATCACCTCTTCAGCTTCCACACTTCCACCATACATAGGTAACCCATCTATGGTGTCCCTATTGACTGACTTCAAAGCATCTACAAATGCCCTCTGGTCTGCTGGTATCTCCTTTGTCCTCTTATTGGTTCCATCAATTTCTATATCTCCTTCATCACTGTCACTTTCATCTTCCCTATCCTTACCCTTGGTTCTTTTCAACTCCTCGAGCTTGGACTCAAACATCTCTTCGATCAATTTCTTCACTGCATCTTGTGACATGCTTTTAGGAGGCATTATGTTAGCCTCTACTTCACTTTTGTTGTCTAAAATACACCAAGACCACACCACCTGGGTGATCTTCAAAACTCACTTTGATACCAATATGATGAGGAGCACACAACGGGAATGGACAATTTTTCAAATTTTGAACTTTTGAACTCTTGAACCTCTTGGAACCGTTTCTAGGCTCGGTGAATAGATCTTTGAACCTTTGAACCTTTTGAACCTTTTGTTTTCGGCAACACTTTACAACTTATCTCTCCGAAGTCTTAGTCACTCCGATGTGAGGTTCAACACTCTTTGCCTATCGGCAAGAAAATCACCATTGGCTGTCTTCGAACTTGTCACTCCGACATCACAATTCTTTCCAATGGGTGACTCTACGCTTCTTGCCTGTCGGCAAGATAATTACTATCGGCCATGTTAGAATTTGCTTTGCTGATACGCCAATAGACCAACCCCTCTTTGGCACGACTTCAACCTTCGGCGAACTTGATTTGAGTCCCAGCGATATGCTGATGCATAGTTTACTTTCTCCCTCTTCAACCAAACCCTAACACATGGAGATGCTAGGTCAACCTACTGTGCAAAACACTCTGTTTGGATCCTCTGTACTGTCAAACACAAAAACAAAACAAGAAAATAAAAACAAATACTGTACGATGAAGCCATTCCACTGATTTTGATAGAAATCGTACCAGTGGAATGCTTGACATTGACATATTGCAACAATGGAAACCACGTAAAAATAATAGAAATCTACAGTTATGCAAATTTTAGTTACAGGGAACGGGAACCAAATTGACAGAACAAAATGATTTTATTTCTCCTCAGAACAATGCACAATTACATTCACACTTCTTTGATGATTATTTGGTTCATTCCTCTAGGTTTATCAACTTGCCCTGAGGAAAACCAACCAAACAGTTGGAAGACCAATCGTCTTGTGTCCCAAACTGTCCTACTGCCCTGTTTTGGCATTATGTGACAAATGTGTCCTAAGTCACTTGGGACTTACAAAATTGGTTATAGGTCTTGAAGAACCTAAATACAAACTGAAATGACATGCATTGGTCAAATAGACCTTATTACACCAGAGAGAGAGAGAGATGATAATATACATTGCATGGTTTGTGGTTCACACTATAACATGTTAACAAGTAAATACACAATGTATGTTGATTAAAAAATATGAATTTTGAGATTGCATCTCAAAATCAAGTTGATTATAGTAGCTGCAATGTTATCACTTTCATCTCTATTCATTGGAGGGTATTGTCCCTGATTCTTTGTTGGGATACCTGTCATTATTTGGGGGATTCATTTTTATACATGGGTACTTAACACAATGTTATTTTGCCAGGACCCATTACACCCAGTTAAGTTACATTTAAAAGAGCATTGTTGTATTTGTGTATTTATTACATCTTAAGATATTAATCTTACTTAGGTAGAATATGTATTTATTTCCTACGTAAATATCTCTACATATTTGGCACTTTCATTTCTATTTTATTTGTTCTTTTATAAAAAAAATTGTGAGAATTTTCCTATTTTGAAGTGTGATCTCATTACATTTATTATAAACATTTATTGAAAGGAATAATTAAATTTTATTCAATCATTAAATTTAAGTAATTTTTTTAAAAACTAAATTATTAGTACATAGCTTTAATTTATTAATTTCTAATAATAATTTCAAACATTAATCTAAAATGACACAGGACACATAAATCAACATTTATCTTCATACAAATTCCTTTTAATTTTACCTATTATAAAATTGTAAAAATATATAACACAACCAACATAATAATTTTTATTTACATTCTTTTAAATCTTTTTCTTGTTAATTTATTATTCAATGTGTTATATATTATAAGCATTTTGTAAACTCAAAATCAAGTCACCCCTGATTGTGGACTATAAAAGGATTCCATTTCCATTTCCATCATTATAATATTTTCAACATTATCTTTAATTATTGTAATACAATTAAACAAGCAATATTGTTGTAAAAGATTTATTGAATCTGTGTTGTTATGTCAACAATACCCAAGTTAAAAAACTTGGGAACCTTTTTTAAAAATAAAAATGCCCTCATCAATGAAATATATTTACCCATTTTGGGTCACTTGAAAAGAAGCACTATCAACTTATATGAACATCTTACATAAACTAATCTAATTTTCCCATCAAAAGTGCAAAAAAAACATATAGGTAATGCAGAAAATAAATTTAAAAAAATATGAAAAGGGGAAGTTGGTATATTCATGGAGAATCACCTTGCTCCTTGCATTTTGCATACAATTTATTCATTTTGTAGTAGAGGAAGTTAATCCATTGCGAAAACTCAAATGGGACAATTACATAAAATATCAATGGAGATGTGGTAGCCACCCACAAAAGCATTCTCCCAAACTACCCACAAATGTTTTATTTTCCAATCACAAGCATTTTTAAAAAGGTAACATTTGGATTCTGCCCTTTGTGCAATTTAAAAAGTGACCTATCTAATATGTCACAATAAAAATGTGTTACTATAAATTTGTTGGTTTACACTTGATGGGATCTCACTATCTCCTAGCATGTTAAATCGTGTAGGGATGTTGAAGCAATGACTTTTGACTAGTGATTGAAGACAACAAACAAATGCCTAGAAATTGAATTTGTTACTCCTTTTAAACACCAAATCTAAACGTGTTGCTATTGATTTGCTCTTCTAAATATTGGAGAATGAAAGAGAGATTTTTTTTATTTTGATGATTGCTTGTATCCAAAATGAATGGAAACGAATACATTTTTATCCAAACACATGACAATGGATCACAAACATGCACATAGTTAGCTCTAGTTGAGAACGATAAAGGGACTAGTAGTAGTTGGCCAGATTTGAATTTAGGTGAATTGAGTTTGTGCTTCTGGGGACAAACCTACAACCACAAAGTCAACCTGAAATCAAATATGTAGAATGGATCATGATAGATATAGCTAGTCTTGGGATTAGTATATGGAAAGGCCATGACCACAGATTTGACCTAGGATTAGATAAACATAAAATCATAGACATAGCTAATCTAGAGATTAATACATAGATCGACCTAAATAACATAAATAAACCAAATATATAAGAGTGCATGGATATAAAAACAAGCAGATTGAATAAAATTAGATAAATAAATATAACTTCACACAAAATTACCCCCATTCAACATTTCACATAAGTTTTTCGTGGGGTTGGCTGCACATGCTTCATTGATTGAAGAATCCTTAAACTCATTTTTGTATTGCCTTACAAAGGGAAAACAACAATTTGGAGGTACACCTGCAATTTTTACTCAACTTTTATGTAACGATTAAAATAACATAAATACTTGCAATCAGCAACACACTTACAAACATAGGCATAATAACTTATTCCTATAAAGCTATGACCTGAGTGCAACAAATGATTTAAGCGTAAAAATTGAGAAGAGGTGTTTCCTTTTGCAAAATTTAGTTTATTTAAACCCTTGAGTGCTGGGCGCCACAATGTTGATCTTAGCGTTACCTTTTGTCAATGAAAAACACTACTTAAAAATATTGTTGAATTTCCTATAAAGATACGATTCTGCATCCCCTGTGGTATTCAATAGATAAAGAAGCAACATTCATGATAAGTAGAGCTTTTCCTTTGTAAATACTGAGATCCACATTATTGCCCTTGATGTCCTACAAGTAAACATTACTAACTTAAGGATATGACTTTCACATGCAATTTCAACCTCATGGCTACATAAAACATTATAGCAATTTTAAATTTAATGGTATAAGGTGGAATTTGAAAATACCTTGACTATGAATCATGGACTTAGCACACCCTTCTGATGAACTACCACCCATGGTAGAAAAATTAGAACTAGAAGAAAATACAAAGGATAGAAAATACAGAGGATCCAAATTGGAATTGATAAATTTTCTTACTGGTTATTCCTAAATTGATCTAGAAACAACAAGTTGTAGATGGTTTAGTATTACATTGAGCTATACTATGGAAGTTGAGAGGTTACCAGTCCTGCCGCCCTGCGCCATGGTTTCCAACCTCAAACAAAGAGACAACTAAGAAAAAATCATAGACAAAGCGCCCCTTGGTGCAGCACCCAACTACCCTCCTCCTCTAGACGTGAAACCTAAATGTCTACACCTCCCTTCATCCTGACGTCATGGGTGATAGCTCTTCCTGCATTCACGAAGAACAGAAATAAAATTTTAAAAAAATCTAGGGCTTCGTAAATGCTTGTAAAAATCTGATCACAAGAAATTAGATAGGCCACTATGAATCGGATTGTGATCATTTATTTGATGTGGATATGCTTACAAAGGGGATGAAAGTCTTGCCTAGGAAGCTTTCTCGTTGTGGTTTCCAAAGCATAATGGTTCGTTGGTGCAGATATTGTCGAAAGAAAAATCGACACTACCATTTCAAATTTAATGGACGAGATCGTTTTGATTGTAGTCCTTTTAATCTGTACCTTCTATCTATGTAATTCCTAAAGTGCTTCTCACTACAAGAATGCTTATCAACGTAATTAAAACAAGTGCCACATAGTGACAAGTAAAGTATTATAATAATAGGATTTTCTTTGTAATTAAAAAATTAATGAAAATGCATTTGAAATAATTTAATAATTAGGTAGATAAATAATTTGAGGAAACATGTACAAATGAGCTATGAGAAAGTGATTGTGAAAGAGCTAATTACTCCTATTCAATATTTCAAATGAAGCATTATAGACAAGTGTGAACCGAATAATACTTTAAAAGCCAAAACATAAGCCTTGTATTGTTTATTTTAAAAGATCATCATTACATAAATTATAGGATAGTTGTCATTACTTGGGACTAGCTATTATAGAACAAGATAGGCTAAATTAACCATGGAATACTTTTGTTTGATTGTTCCAACTAGATCTTCATTCACTTGACATGTCTTCATTGGTTGGTGGGAAAAATAAGCCCAGCGACCAATTTAAACATCCTACATTTTAGTTTGGTAGCTATTGCATCCACTCTTGGATCTTAAGGCTCTTTTAGATGTTGTGCCCTGTAGATTCTCCACAAAATAGGTTGTTGGTAGTGGAAAAATCCTTTCATAAGGGGAGGTTTAGTCAATTGTATTTGTAATGGCTAACAATAAAGCTTTTGGCTATGATGGTTTTCCTTGTGAATTTTATAAAAACCTTTCTAGGATGATGTTAGTTATGATTTGTTTCAAGTCTATCTTGAAGCATTTCATACTAATTCTCTAGGCTCTATAGTTAACCAAGGAAATATCAAGTTCATAATGTTTTGTTTTATTAAGTAGAAAATGTATATTGTTATTGTTGAAGAATATTTGTAATGTGTTTGAATTTACATTGTACATTGAAGAGTAGCTCAAGTGATACTTGATCAATAATGTCAATTTTTTATCATTATAGTGACTCCTCAGTAGAGGTCATTTGTAGATTGATTATTTTCTATTGTAAATGAGAATTGTAATACCTTAAAGGATTATCATTGCATCGCAAGGAGCTTTTGCCTAAGTCAATCCCTAATAATTAAATTGAGTTAGAGTTAACTTTAATAATCAGGGAAGAGTAGACTTTAAGACAAATTAGTTAGCAAATGTAATTACTCAACCAAGTTAGATCTAATAAGATTGACCCGCAACAAATTATAATTTATCAATTTGCATATTAGAAACACTTTTTTTGTACCTTATGAATCTGATATAAACTTCATAAGAATCATTCCTCATCATTGTACCTAAACCCCTTGCATTTAATATCCTAAAATAAAATTTGTTTTACACTTTTGTCATTTCAAGTTGATTATCATTAATTAATTAATAAATATAGGTTGATTTATGCTTGAAGGAAAAAGGTTATTGTCCCTTACACTCATATGGTCTTTTGCAACTACTACAAAATTCATGTGTCCTTTATGTTTTGATGGATATCTATGCCCTATTAAAAAATAATCAAAATTAATGATGCACCTATGTAGTTGTGTTTTAGTTTTTATGTACATGGTCACTATATGATGCCATGTCTCCTAATAATTAATTAAATTTAATGCTTCTTTACTTAATATTAAAATATTTATTAGTAATTAAAATTTAAATAGAAATATATTTAAAATTGATATGTATTAATATTTATATTTAAAATAAGCTTCATGAACTCACTATCAAAACTTTCTAGTGTTAGGGTTTCAAACCCTTTCGCCTATTTGGGTGATAGCCACTACAAGGAGGACAAGATCCTAGGAGGTCATGTTGGATCCCTCACGTTGATCACCGCTACTCCCATGTCGATCTTCCTATATCTAATCAAAATTCTAGGAGGCATGGGGTTCAGTTTGGTCGTGATTGCACAAATGATGCATTTGGAGTCTGTACGCTCAAAATCATGAACTCGGTTGCCTGGGGTTGTCGAGTTGGATTTCAGCGCACACACGGACCCTTCCCTCCTTGTCACGGGGTGAATTGCCACATCACTCTCACTCTCATGGAAGTAGCCAGTCGAGAGGAGGTGAGACGTGGCATGGTCTGGCTCGTTGGAGAGCTGGACTTCACGGAGAGGGTTGACATGTGGTTCAGTTTGGTCGTGATTGCACAAATGATGCATTTGGAGTTTGTACGCTTAAAATCATGACCTCGGTTGCCTGGGGTTGTCGAGTGGGATTTTAGCGCACACACAGACCCTTCCCTCCTTGTCACGGGGTGAATTGCCACATCACTCTCACTCTCATGGAAGTAGCCAGTCGAGAGGAGGTGAGACATGGCGTGGTCTGGCTCGTTGGAGAGCTGGACTTCACAGAGAGGGTTGACATGTCATGGGGCCTTTGTTGTTATGTGCTAATATGTATGTGTTGTTCAATGATTGTTGTTGTAGAGATAACTATATGACCCGAAGGGTCACTAGTTACTCTTCTTCTATTGGGGTTTCTGCTATTCCACCTCTGTGTGGGTAAGCTGTTACTTTTGTTGATGGTTTGTTATCTTTCAAAGTATCCAAGGAATGCTTGTTGTTTTAAACGTTGTCTATGCTCTTCTATTTGTTGGAGGACAAGCGGATCTTGTTGTGGTCGCGGATGGATTTCTTCAATCTCGTCGAGGATTGCTCTCACCCACTCACCTCTTAATCCTGGGCACATAAGACAAGAGATAGTTGTATGTGGACTAACCTTGACTAGACTTTGGGTTTGACTTAGGGTTTTGATCGACGTAAGGTTTGGTTGTACATTGACCTTTGTTGACCTTGTGATGGTATCAAGGGTTTGACCGAATAATTGATTGTGGTTGACCTTGTGATGGTATCAAGGGTTTGACCGAATAATTGATCATGGTTGACCTTGTGATGGTATCAAGGGTTTTCAAGTTAGCTATGTGCCTAATGTTTTTGTTCTTTTCTTGAATTTTATGAATGCAATGCTATATGAAATGCAAAACTTGTTTTATGCTTTTTTGGTATTTTGGAAATAAAAGATACTTTTTAATCTAGGAAAGGAAATATGAATGCAACTAGAATGAATTTTACCTAATGCAATTATTCTATGTTTTTGACATTTTTGAATGTTTTAAAATGATTTAATCTAGAAAAGGAAATTGCAAGTAAATGAATTAAACTATGAATGCAAATTACTTCTAGAATGCTAGATCTAACTATTCTATCAAGGAAAAAGCAATAAATTACTAATCCCAAGAGCAATTTCAATTTTCTAATTACTACCAAAATTGATAGAAAGCATAGAGGAACCTGAAATAAAGAAGACTTGTGAGCCTCCACTACCCTCATAAATCCTTGATGGCAACCTCGTATCCTCTTGAAGCAACGAGAAGACCTCTTGGCGATAAGACAACATAAAGAAGTGAAAGAAACTTTAGAAGCTTTGCAAAGAGAGCTCAATGAGAGCTGTTGATGAGCACAATGGCATGATTGAAGCAGCGCAAGGGCTCTTGAAGAGCTTTATATGAAATCTTGATGAACAATGAACAAACAAAATGCACCTTTGTCATGTGTGAGCATGGGAATGTTGATTGGAGAGAAAAAACTTAGCAAGAGCTATGTGCACAATGAATTTGCCTCCTTGGAAGAGCTTTGAAGCTATGCAATAATGAAAGCTTTGAAGCTTTGAAAACTAAAGAAATAAATGAAGAAAGAGGCTTAAAGGCCTATGAAGAAGCTTGAAAACGTTTGTGAAGATGAGAAGGGCATTCTCCAACTTTCTCAACTTGGAAAATAATGAAGAGTTGAGGGGTATTTATAGGTTGGAAGAGGTCATGAAAGGTGGAATTGATTGAGAAGTTAACTCAATTTGATTGAAGAGTTAACAGATTTGATTGAGGAGTGAACTGGATTGATTAGGAAGTGATGAAGTAATGATAACTTATCACTAAAGAAGAAATGGAGTTAGAAGAAATGCATGGGAGTGCATGAGTTATTAATTTTAGATCAAATAGAGCTAATTATGCATGTGTGGGTGCATGAAATAACTCCATATTAGGGATCAAAAATCATGCAAACTGGAAGAAAAATGGGAAAAAATGGAGCTTTTTGAGTTAGAAACTCAAGTTTTTCTATGGTTGGAAACGCGATAGGGTCACCCATGGGTCACCTGAGGGCAACCTTGGGTCGCCCGAGGGGAGATTTTGATTTATGAGGGTCGCCTAGCAGGAGATCCAGAAAGTAAGGGGTCTGGGTGAAAATGCATGATGGGAAATGGTAGAGGAGATGAAAATGAGGGGATCTACCTTCGGAAACACACCAGTCATGTGTAAGAATCCAAATCTCCACTTGCAAAGTAGGATTTCCCAGTGGTAGATTTGGAAATAATAGGGGGAGATTTGGATTGGTTGAGTGAAACTGAAAACTGAAAGTGGGAGATGGCTTTGGGGGACCTCTAGAAGGCTTCTAGGGGGTGGAGAAGATGAAAAACATCAAGGAAAGGTGAAAACTCACCTATAATATGCATACAAGGCTTAGGAACAGGGTTTCAAGCTCAGAAAATATAGATCGACAAGTGTCAAAAAGCATCAACAACAAAGAGAGAGAGAAAACGACAAAGAGGAAACAACACAAGATGAAAGAAATGACACGTCACCAAAAGGTTTGCTGCTTAGAGGACATTATTTCACACTTACATGTATGTGACAAGGATTATATATCATCATAGGGGTCCTCATGGAGGCTGTGCGTGATTTTGTGCTTACATATTTGCCCCCTCGGGGATGCTAGTCTACATGAAAGGTAGGTGCCGTTCCTGAACTAGGCCTTACCTATTGTCAATTTTCCCATAATTGTACCTGAAATAACTAGTGTTAGCCCAAAATCTAAATATATCAAAATAAATAATGAAAACTAAAATGACGAACTTACCATAGATTGTGAGAGTTTGACTAGTTGTTTGCCTTTGTCGGTGAGACTTGTAGGAATGAATGCATGCAAAACAAACACACGAGAGATGCATAAAAGAAAAAACTAATCTAAGAATGCATAAAGGAAATAGAAGACATGCTAAGATAGAGAGGAGAACAATTTCTCTTTTTATTGTAGATTTTGAAGAATGTATTTGGTTTTTAAGGATTTTTGATGTTTTACAATTTTTTTAGGTTTTTTCAAATTTTTATGGTTTTTTGTGAAGATTTTGCAAAGGTTTGGTCTTGATGTTCCTTGAGGTCTTTGAGAGACCTACATTTATTTAATGGATCTCTACCCTTGCCCCCTTGCATGGGGAGACTTATGTCCTTGATTACACAGTATTTCTCTTTTGACTTGTTGGAGGAGTGACCTGTGCTCAAGCATTGTTTTACACTTTATTGTTATAAGACCTGATTTGATGAGATCCATACATAGCTTTAGTCGACATCTTGTACTTCACTTTCTCTCTTGTGCATATGGTTGGCTAGGGATTTTATTTTTCTTATGATAATGCATACCTAAGATGATCACATATGGATGATGCAATTTGTTTTTGTCTTTTTCAGAATATATATATGAATGTAGGTGACGATATGCAGATTCAAGAACACAAGGAATGCTTGAAATGAAAGTTTTACTTCTATGGAATGTCACGAGTTATGACATTGACTTTATTTCTTTGGAACTCTTTTTCTAATTTTGATATGAATGCAATGCAGAACAAACAATATGAATGCTCGTTAATATGATTTTCAATCTAGGGGATTATAGGTTATTCTCATATAGGGGATCTATTCATATCTATGAGATAGGGATTTAAAACTCAAGTGGGGAGTGGGAGTGAAATGGAGTGTTTCTGAATTTGAGCTTTACTAAAGGGTAAACATTGATCCTTATCTAGATAAGACAATCTGACAAGCTTTCAACTTAGATAAGTAACAAATTTTATTGATGTTCGCTAGACTTAGATCATAGATGGCAAGCAAGCTAGACCTGGGGTAAAGGATAAATGGGAAAGAACTAGGGTCCCTAGATAGAAAATGATCCTAAAGACTACTAGACTCTTGGCTTTGCTCAGCTAGTGCATGTGTGTGCTTTGTACGTTTCTTTTTTTATTTTCTCTGTTAGAATGTCACTCTTGAAGCTTCGAGCTTAGACTGATCTTCACCTAAGGGTATGGACATTCAACAATCTTCTCTCTTTCACTCTTTTTTTGTATCTCTGTTCTTTTTCTTTTTCTCTCTTTTTTGTATTTCCTCACTTGATTTTCTCATTTTTTTTTGGATTTTGACTTTTTATGAAAATGAATGCTTTTGGAACTTTTGATATGCAATAGTTTGATCTCTCAATTCAATACTTTTCTCAAAACTCTTATTTTGATTGCTCATTTTTTTATTCACTCAGATTTTAGATTGCTTCCTTCAGAGTTTTGATCCTCCTAACATTTTTGGCCAGGAAAGATAAGGGGTTGAGCTCCACCTAAATTTTTTGTAATCTATTTGGACTTCTCTTCTACTAGGGAAAAATTGGGAAGGTCTACTTGCGAGCTTCCTTTGAACACTGTAGGTTTGAATATTGACTTTGTTTAGACCTAACATCTTGACTCATTAAGACTGGGATCAGTGTAAAGCTAAGAGCTAGGCTTTGATTAGAATCACAAGGAATGAAAAAGGATAATGGTGATTATGAAAATGGGGAATCTCTAGGTCCTGAAAGGATCACATATACCTAGGCAACCTTAGACTCCTTACTGAAATGAAAATAATACAAGAGTGAGTCATTCACTGTAATGCAAGATGAATAGAATGATACTGAAATGCAAGAAACAAAACTCTTTTTGACATTTTTTATTTTTGTAATTTTTTTTGTTTTTGTTTTAGGAATATTTGATTTTTTTAGTATTTTTATGTTTTATGCTTTTTATGAGATGCTAAGATCTTTTCCTTCCCTAATGCACAAGAGGTAGCATTGTTTTTGATGTCTTCCTTAACTATGTGTGGACCTATCCAATTTGGTCTAAACTTCACTTGAAAGTCTTTGCAAGGACACTCAAAGACTTGGTGTAAAAATGTCCTTGTAATTATTGAGGATTTTTGTGTACTCACATGTTTCATTGTTTGACGATTTGCCCCCTAGCTTTATCATTTTCTGTTCTTATTGAGTTCCCATGTTTGTTTTGAACTTTTGAGGGGCAAATGATGTTGGTGCTAACTCTCCTAGTTTCTATGTGGATTTTGGCTCTTCTTCTTTAGTCATTATTTCAATCATATGAACATTTTTGTCTGGGTTGATTGGAATGGCCACTAAGTTGAATGGAGCATAAGACTTTGTTGAGTGTGGATCAAAGGGGAATTCTCTTGTTGCCCCCTTTCCTATACATTTTGAGTTCTTGGCTATATTTGCAATTTGTTTTGACATCTCTCCTTTCTCAAAAGTGTTGATTTTTGTGTAATTGGTGGTTTCCATGGTCTTTCCTTTACTTTTAATTTGTTCAACTCTATAAAGGCTAAAAGGATCAAGATCTCCTTTGATGACATGGGTTTGTTCCATGTGTAAGAAGTGTATTTCTTGAAATAGTGTGGAGGGAATGACCCTCATCCTATGGATCCAAGGCCTTCCTAGGATCATGTTGTAAGTGGTTTCTTCATTTGTAACATAAAATTTAGTTGGGAGGGTTTTGGGACCCAATGTGATTTGAAGATTGACCTTACCCATGGCTTGAATGTTTGGGTCATCATGAATTCTAAGGATGGAAGTTTGTTTTGTGATTTGAGTTTTGTCATAACCCATTTTTTGAAGAAGGGAAAAGGAGACCGTGTTCATTGCAGACCCATCATCGACCATTACACGTTTAATGGAATGGTCTTGAACTTGGACTATCAAATGGAGGGGGAGATCACCTTGTTTAGCTATGTCATTATCCGAGGGTAACTTTTTAAAATCAAATGTTGAAGAAGAACACTTTTCACTTGGAGTGTTTTGAACTAGATGGGTTAGATCTAAGGCATTGAGGAGAGCATTCTTGTGTATAGGAGAACTCTTGATAAGCTTAGCATGTGAGAAAAATTTGAATTGTTGGTGTCATTTGGTTGTTCTAGTCCTTGGGTGACGCAAATTTCTTGATCTTTATCCAATTCTACAAGGCCTAAGGTGTTTTGATCAAAGGTGTTGGGACTAAGTTCTTCATCTTGTGAGAATGTGTCCATGAATGCTTTTTGTTGACGTTTTGGTAGGTTTGATATAAAGCGATGGTACCCCCAACATGACTTGATATCATTCCCCCTTCTCTTGTGAAATAAGTAATATTTATCATGATTGTGATCTTGAGGTTTATGACGATTGTTGTATGACTTCTTGTTGATTCTTAAGGGATATTTGTTGGCATTTTCATTTCCCAAATTTGTATGACTATTGTAGTCACAATTGGTGTTGTTTCTAGATGGTGAAGTGTTTGTTGACCCATCTATGTCTTGATCAATTATTGAAGATTCATTATTTCTATCATGGTTTATCAACCTTCCATTGGCATCACATCCCTTCTTTCGCTATCAATAGTGGCTTGGTCAATTCTAAGGGCACTTTCGAGTGCTTCTTCATATGATTTATAAGAGAGTTTTTGGACTTGGTCTCATATGTCATTGTTGAGAAAATGTAATAAGAGATTACAAAGTTCCTTATGATCCATGTTTGATGTGCTAGTTGAAGAATAGAGAACTTTCCTCCATTATGTGATAAAATATGCAATCGACTCGTTGGCTTCTTGTTTGATTATTAAAAATTCTCGTATTCCTATCTTGACCAAATTTTTTTATGTCGAAGGCAACCAAAAATTGATCTATGAGTTGTCTAAAAGAGTGGATTGATGCTTCTGGAAGTTGATAGTACCAATCCAAAGTGATGCCCTCTAAAGTCTTTGGAAAAATCTTTGCTACCACCCCATCCTAAGCAAGGAGTTCTCACACTACCATGATGTAAGCCTTGATATGAGAGTTGGGATCACCCTCTCCTTTAAATTTTGGAAGCTTGAGGAGAGGTTGTGGTAGTACAACCTAACGAATGCCATAGTCAAGAGGCTCCCCTAAATATTTGAGGTATGTTCCTAAGAGGGGGTTATGTGTAGAGGGTTTTGTTCCTCCAAACATTAGCCCTTTAGGTGGAGCTTGTTGTATTTTTTGAAAGGGTATGCTAGATTGTTGATATCCTAAAAATTTTGGATGACTAGATGGTGTCATGTTTATGTTTTGAAGATTGGGTGGGATTGTTTATGGTTGATTTTGCGTCATAGGATTCCCACCTAATTGATTGAGACCTTTTTTGTTGGATGGTGAGGGCAAGGGAGGCCTGAATGTTTCATGGAAGTTTGGATGAGGGGTATTTTGTGTTGCCCCCTAGTTTGATTTGATCTTGTCAATGAAATGATTTCTATGTGCCCTAGGTTTTTCCTCAATTTTGTTTTGGCAATTTTGTTGAACCCTCCTAGCCTCAAGGGTCTTGATTCATTGCACCAAACTTTCTATAAGGTCTTTGAATGAGGCTTTGTCCATTCTTTGGGTTTTTCCACCTTGTGATGGATTGCTTTGCATTAGAGTTTGAGTGACCTTATTTGTTCTTTTTAATGACATTTCACATGTTGTGGACTTTTTATCTTGATGTACTATGTGGAGTGATTTTTGTACCTCCTGAGCTTCTTGTAAGTTCTTCTCTTGACAACATACTTCATTTTCCATTTCAATGGCCATTTTTTAATGGCTTGTTATGGGTTGATCATCTTGATGGATCTTAGATTGATTGTTCACTTGTTGTGTTTCAATTTGGTCAAAGTTGTCAAGATCTCTTTGGATCTATTTTGAATTTGTAATTTTACTCGAGGGGACATTCCCTTGGAATTTTTGCATGAAACATTGTGAAGTGTGAAAATTTTTGAAAGAATCCATCCCAAAAGGATTTGTTGAATGATGATGAAAGTGGGATCTTGTAATGAAAGACAAAAAGATCAACCAAAAGGTTTTTTCTCTTCACATCAGGTTCAACAAAATATGTATGCTCAAAATTGTGACCTCGGTTGCTTGGGGCTGTCGAGTCAGACTTCAGTGCACACATGGACCCTTCCCTCCTTGCCATGGGGTGAACCGCCATGTCACTCTCAATCTCGTGGAAGTAGCCAGTCAAGAGGAGGTGAGACATGGTGGTGGTCTGGCTCATTGGAGAGATGGACTTCGCGGAGAGGGGTCGGCATGTCCTGGGGCCTTTGTTGTTGTGTGCTAATATGGATGTGTCATTCAATGATTGTTGTTGTAGAGATAACCGTATGACCCAAAGGGTCACTAGTTACTCTTCTTCTATTGGGGTTTTTGCTATTCCACCTCTGTGTGGCTAAGCTATTACTTTCGTTGATGGCTTGTTGTCTTTCAAAGTATCTAAGGAATGCTTTTTGTATTAAACATTGTCTCTGCTCTTCTATTTGTTGGAGGATAAGTGAATCCTGTTGTAGTTGCAGATGGATTTCTTCAATCTTGTTGAGGATTGCCCTCACCCACTCACCTCTTAATCATGGGCACATTTGTGAGCCGAGACAAGAGATAGGTGTATGTGGACTAACCTTGACTAGACTTTGGGTTTGACTTAGGGTTTTGATTGACCTAAGGTTTGGTTGTGCGTTGACTTTTGTTGACCTTGTGATGGTATCAAGGGTTTGACTGAATAGTTGACCGTGGTTGACCTTGTGATGGTATCAAGGGTTTTCAAGTTATCTATGTGCCTAATGTTTTTGTTCTTTTCTTGAATTTTATGAATGCAATGATATATGAAATGCAAAACTTGTTTTTATGCCTTTTTTGGTATTTTGGAAATAAAAGATGCCTTTAATCTAGGAAAGGAAATATGAATGCAACTAGAATAAATTTTACCTAATGCAATTATTCTATGTTTTTGGGGTTTTAGAATGATTTAATCTAGAAAAGGAAATTGCAAGTAAATGAATTAAACTATGAATACAAATTACTTCTAGAATGCTAGATCTAACTATTCTATCAAGGAAAAAACAATAAATTACTAATCCCAAGAGCAATTTAAATTTTCTAATTACTACCAATTGACCGAAAGCATAGAGGAAACTAAAATAAAGAAGACTTGTGAGCCTCCACTACCCTTAGAAATCCTTGATGGCAACCTCGTATCCTCTTGAAGCAACGAGAAGACCTCTTGGCGATAAGACAACACAAAGAAGCGAAAGAAACTTTAGAAGCTTTGCAAAGAGAGCTCAATGAGAGCTATTGATGAGCACAATGGCGTGATTGAAGTAACACAAGGGTGCTTGAAGAGATTTATGTGAAATCTTGATGAACAATGAACAAACAAAATGCACCTCTGTCATGTGTGAGCATGAGAATGTTGATTGGAGAGCAAAAGCTTAGCAAGAGCTATGTGCACAATGAATTTGCCTCATTGGAAGAGCTTTGAAGCTATGTAACAATGAAAGCTTTGAAGCTTTGAAAACTAAAGAAATAAATGAAGAGAGAGGCTCAAAGGCTTGTGAAGAAGCTTGAAAAAGTTCGTGAAGATGAGAAGGGCATTCTCCAACTTGCTCAACTTGGAAAATAATGAAGAGGTGAGGGGTATTTATAGGTTGGAAGAGGTCATGAAAGGTGGAATTGATTGAGAAGTTAACTCAATCTGATTGAAGAGTTAACAGGCTTGATTGAGGAGTGAACTAGATTGATTAGGAAGTGATGAAGTAATGATAACTTATCACTAAAGAAGAAATGGAGTTAGAAGAAATGTGTGGAAGTGCATTAGTTGAGCTAATTATGCATGTATGGGTGCATGAAATAGTCAACTCCATAGTAGGGATCAAAATCATGCAATTTGGAAGAAAAATGGGTGAAAACAGAGATTTTTGAGTTAGATACTCAAGTTTTTCCACAGATGGAAACATGATAGGGGCGACCCTGGGTCACTCAGGGGGAGATCCTGATTTATGAGGGTTGCTCGGCAGGAGATCCAGAAAGAAAGGGGTCTGGGTGAAAATGCATGATGGGAGATGGTAGAGGAGATGAAAAGGAGGGGATCTACCTTTAGAAATAGGTCAGTCATGTGCAAGAATCCAAATCTCCACTTGCAAAGTAGGATCTCCCAGAGGGAGATCTAGAAATAATAGGGGGAGATTTGGATTGGTTGAGTGAAACTAAAAACTGAAAGTGGGAGATGGCTCCGGGGGACCTCTAGAAGGCTTCTAGGGGGTGGAGAAGATGAAAAACATCGGGGAAAGGTGAAAACTCACTTACACAATGCATACAAGGCTTAAGAACAGTGTCGTAAGCTTAGAAAATGCAGATCGACATGTGTCAAAAAGTGTCGAAAAGTGTTGACAACAAAGAGAGAGAAAACGACAAAGAGGAAACAACACAAGACGAAAGAAATGACATATCACTAGGAGGTTTAATGCTTAAGGGACATTATTTCATGCTTACATGTACATGAAAAGGATCATATATCATCATAGGCATCCTCATGGAGGCTGTGCGTGATTTTTGTGCTTACAGAGTCAGGTGGAAGGCACCCTGATCTAGACTCCCCCTCCTATCTAGTGGAGTATGGCGTGAAGAGGGCTGCAAGAGGCATGCAGAAGCAGGGAAAACATAAGGACGATGTTCAGGTGTGGTCAAGCCTGGGGCAAACACATATGTGATAAAGCCATTAAAATATCCCAATTATTCCTCTGCAGGGTGAAAGTTCAGAACTGTCTCACACTTTTATAAAGGGAACGACTAACACAAACATATTTTTCCAACTTAAACGTAAAAAAAGTCATAATTTTTTAAATTTTTTAAAATTTTATGCTTATAATTTTTTAAATTTTTTTAAAAATAGGTGGATATTTTTTTTTATAAATTTAATTGATGAATTTTAAATGTTGCTATTTTTTGAAAAAAGTGACATCGATGGAACGTGAAGAAAAAATGTAGCAAAATTAATTTTTTTTCTTTAAATTTTTTTTCCTAATTAGCCAACTCAAATATCTAGTGCATGGTAAAAAAAAAATTAATTTTTGATAATTTTTTTTAAAGTCAATTTTAATTAGAACATAGTAGTTTCCATGGGACGTCAACTTTTTTACATTATATAATTAAAAAAAAAAACCTTCTTGGAGAGGATTCCATTCTCTAGTGAACCATATGTTTTTCAAAAATTTTGAATATGTTTTGCCTATTAATATCTATTTTCTAATCAACTTCATGTTCGATTGGAAAAACCTACTTACAATAAATATAAAAAAATATATAATAAAAATATGAAAAAAAATATTTCTACAATCTACATTCCTAGTACTACAAAAGGGTATTCGTCAATTTAAAAAAAAATGTATTTTACTGGCAGAAATTACTAGCAGAAGATGAAAGTTTTTGAAAATTCTAGGGAAGGGGGGTGGAGTGCCATGTAGGATGCCACATAGACAGTTCCACTCGGAACGGTACCGGGCGGTATGATTCTGCCCAGTAAGGTTCCAGGCGGAACTGTCTAGGGCAGATTCTATACAGGCGAGACCTTATCAACCAATAAGGTTCCACTTGGAACTACTTTCTATAATTAATTTTTTGAAATAATTATTTTTTAATGTAGATTCCGTACAACAATGTACAATAGTGACATGATTAAAAAAATTTACAGAAAGGCAGACAGTGAAAACAAAATATTTAAGTGGTAATATTTTTTTTTATGAACAATAATAAAGTTTATATTTTTAGAATTGATTTAATTTAATTAGGGTTTAATTTTTTTAAAATTATATTTTAGGGTTTAACTGAATTTTTTTATTAGGGTTTAATTGATTTAAAGTAGGGTTTAATAGAATTTTTTTATTAGGGTTTAATTGATTTAAAGTAGGGTTTGATTGATTTTTGTTAATCAGGGTTTATAAAAATTGATAAATACTATACAAAAAGACTCCTAGATTAATAAAAAATATGCAATACAAATTAACAAAAAATAAACTTAAAAATACAATTAACAATCTTAGATCTACATAATCCATGTGTGTTTATGTCAACTTCCCTAGTCCATATCCGCGTATGCTCTTTCCTCGCATCGTAAGATGATCTTGGAAATAAAAAATGGTGTGGTTTATGTGAACTTCCCCAATCCATACCCGCGTATGCTCTTTCCTCGTGTTGTAATACGATCTTGGAAATTAAAAATGATGTGGTTTATGTGAACTTACCCAGTCCATACCCACGTATGCTCTTTCCTCGCATTGTAAGATGATCTTGGAAATCAGAAACGGTGTGGTTTATGTGAACTTCCCTAGTTCATATCTGCATATGCTCTTTCCTCACGTCGTAAGATGATCTTGGAAATCAGAAATGGTGAGGATTTTTATTTTTTTATTTTTTAGGGGTTTAAGCAACTTGGATTTCATCACCAAGTGCTTAGCCAAAGCCCGTGTTCCAGCGGGCTATATAAATTCCAAGGAGGAGCTGTCATTTTTTGGCTAAGCGGTTGTGTGTTTTAAGCGCATTGTGAAGTGAGGTGGTTTCATCCCACCAAAACCCAAGCCTCAGACAACACCCTTGTATCAAAAATTTAGACCTCACGTACCACAAGGTATATCGAGGACTCCCTTAGTTGAGCCTTGTTTAAACCTAGATTAGGAAGCCATTGGTTGTTTGTAACCTATGATGCATCGGTAAGTGGTTAGCCCTAGGAAGTTACTCTCCCTGTGCATTCTTGGAGATAGTATAGTGGGCTACGGGTACGGTCCCAATCCTCCATAGTTAGCACTTTGAAACATTGGTCTGACATTATATATAAATAGCATTAGCATATTGGTGAGCTCACAGACCAAACACTCCCACTTGAGTAATATAGGTTGTTTTTCTTGTCTCTCCCTTTGTGTAAAAGAGTTATATATAAAAAATTGAAAAACCAAAACCTAAATATAATACATATTCCTCATCCAATCCTATCATTCATCCTTATCCTAAAAATCTTTCATCCATTTCTCACCCATAATCCACATCAAAATCCACCATCCTAATACAATCCTATTCATCTCTCATCCATTTGTTAGATCCATTTAATCCACATCATAATCCATCCTCTATCCATTTTCCATCCATAATCTAGATTTTAATCCACTATTCCAATCCAATTTCATGGACATCATGCTATATATAAATCAAACTCCATCCACATCCAATCAAAATCCCCATCCAAGACATCACCTAATCCTAGATCCAACACCCACATACAAACATCAAAGCTGGTTTGATAAATTTATTATGGAACCTACAACATCTATGTCCCATCCTTTGTGCATGAAGTTCATCCCAAACCTAAATTTATACTAAAAGGAGCTCTTCAAATTGACAATCCCAATCTCAATACTAGACACCTCACGTAAGTTTACTTTGTCATTACACACACGAGTGCAACATTTAATAAGTTTATTAAAACTTAGATAAAGACCATTCATTGAATACTTAAATCCATATGTTAAATCAAGCAACGTGTCAACCAAAAATGACTATTTATTCATCTAATTTAAACTTTCCTTGCATGAAGTAGTCAAGTACAACCATTTCACCTAACAACAAGATTCATGTAGGAATATTAGAACTAGATCCTAAGTTTAAATTGTCCTTACACATGAGTGTGTAACATTCAAATAGTTTATTCAAACTCTTAGATAAAGACCATTCATTGTATTAGTTAAACCATAATATACAAGCTATAATTTTACCACTTGGACACTAGTTGACCTTGCCCTCACATATACATATTTGTGCATGCATGAATTAAAAGGTAATTTGTGATGGGGAACAAAAGGAATAGGTCAAGGATTTTTTATTGAAGAACGTTTGACGAAGATAAAAATCTAAGAAGAAGAATTGAGAGAAATTCAACCTTAGAAGGATTGGTCGAACATAGTCAAGAAGAACAAGATCAAATTACTAATGACCAATAGGAAGAACATGTTGGGTTTGAACAAATTGAAGAAGTAATTGAACAAGGTGCAGAAAATATTGTGACCGAGGAGGAAATTGATGACATAATTTATTTTAAGGATATGGAAAATCTAGTTGATTTCTAGATGAAGATGTTCTTTTCAGTAAGATTTCACCCCAGGACATGTTACCTGGTAGTACAATAAAATTGCATTCCAAAATAATTTGGGATGAATTTTTTGAAGACAAATCTCTAATTGGAAGAGCACAATTATGTGCTAAGTTATTTAGGTGAAAAGAAATGACACCTGTTTTGGAGTTGCTAGGGGTTGATAATAGGGAGAAAAAAATATATATCAAAACATATAATAGTTGAAAAATTTCAAGAAGCTTTGAACTCTATTCAAAGTGCAAGCAGAACAAGTGACTTATGTTCGGCATGTAGGGCATTGATGACTATGATTTCAAGTAAAAAAACTATCACTAATGAGATAGGTGAAAGAAATTGGAAAGTTATTGTAGGTATCTAGGAGAACTGTTCATAGATATATTTCAAAGAGAAATAAGCTTGATGAAAACATAGAAAAAAATTGGGTAAATATTGTTAGGGTTCCCAGAAAAGATAGATTCCCAGAAGATGTGAAGAAACAAGTCATTGAATATTGGATCAACCACTCTCATGTTTCCTCTAATAGAGGGATACTATACAAGTAACAGGTGAAGATGGTAAAAAGTATCCTCATCCAAAACATTTTGTAGATACAACACAAAGTGAATGTTTTGAAGCATTCAAACAAGAATCTCCACAAGTAAAGATATCTCAAAGGGTGTTTGAAAAGTTGCATCCATGTTTTGTATGCATAAATAAAGTGTGAAACTTGTCGGAATCACGTTGAATTTCATCTACACCTTCAATCGTATAAAAAATTTATGGCAACAAATCATCCAAATGTTATCATCCATGAAAGTACAACACAATTTATGAAGTCCCTCTTATGTGAAAAAACATAAGGTTCTGATGAATTCAGTGTGCAATGTATCAAAAATAATTGTGTAAATTGTGGAGATTTGAAGAAGCTTCCTCTGATCAAAAATATTGATCAATCAATGGAAATTATGTGGAAGAGAATTGAATATGAGAAATACACAAGCAAGGTAGGAGTTGAATTGAAAAAAAATGTTCTGAAAGAAAGTGAATTGCCCTGCAATGAGTTTTTGAACAAATTTTATTGTCTCATATATCCGCACATCCAGCATTGTCAAGGTGCAAGATGGTAGACAAATTAGTTTCGTGAGTCAAAGAATTATTTTCCACAAGGTTGTATTCTTTTGATTGTGAATTTTGTTGAGAACTATACATTTAGTCCTGAAACAGAGATTCTAAGTCAATATTATCATTCAGAGTAGGTTGCAATCTTCATACATGTTTGTTATAGACACGTTGAGTTGCAACTGGATGGTGTACAAAGTAGCCCGCATGAACGAAATATCATCAAAGAGGTTCATTTTTAATGATAGAAGCTATGTAGCCCATTGTTTTGGAATGTTTTTTGATGATATGAGACAATGTGGCATACATGCTTCAAGTCACTAGATTTGGTTAGATGGATGTGTTGGTTAGTGTTGAATTTATTAAATCTTTAAAAAAATTTAAATTATTTCCAACTTTTAAACAACTTTTAATGCTCATTTGTTTACTTTATAGGACACTTCAAATCCTCTAAAGCATTTAATTGGTTAAGCCAACAACATGCGAGATGTACCATAAAATTTGTGTGGATTTTTTTTGAAAGTGGACATGGAAAAGGCGAGCATGATGGAGCTGGTGCATGTGTGAAGCGCGTACTTCATCAACATGAGCTTGCTGGTAATACCATATGTAGAACAAAAGAAATTGTTGAATGGTGTAAGACTCATTTTGGGGCTCGTGAAGGAAAAAGTAGCCCAATAAGTACCAAACACTATTTTTGAGAAGTCAAATGTATTTCTTGTAATTCTTGCATCTACATTTTTTATGTTTAGTACATGTACTTCTATTCATACAAATTTAAATTTCCATGATTGTAGATATCGATCAATCAAATCCTTATAATTGTCAAAAAAATTGTTAGTATTAGAAGACCTCATCAAGTGATGACGACTGGACATAGAAAACCACTTGCAATGCAAATTAGAGAAAAATCATATTTTTGTGTTGACCGCATTGAGAACAATACAAATGTTCTACAATGTCAACATATTATTGATGGTGTTTCAGAATGGGAGATGAAACAATTAGTTTCAATGTCTCCTTATGAAGATGATAATATAGATCTCCATGATCCTTTATATTCAGCTGATTTTGAACGTGTATTAGATCTAGTTGTTGCAGGTAAATGAACTATTTACATGTATATTGATTATTTTAGTGAAATTGTCTAAATTGTCTAAGTAACTACTTGTATTTGAGTTGAATTTCGAATAGATGTGTATTTGTTGTAGGAGAAATCTTTGTTGTGATTACAAATCCTGCTAATATTGAATGTATAGATTACTATCTACTCAGATGCACACAACCAAAATGCATGTTGACAGAATCTGTGATAGATGATGATGGACAAGAGTATCCCATTGAATATGTAGTGGTTGAAGGTACTTATTATCAACAAATGAAGATAGATAAAAGTGGTATTATTTTTGTTGATTATTTTCTAGGACAAAACATTCTACATTACAGTCACTTAGTTATAGCAACATGGTTAAATTTGGAAACTTTGCGAAAAATAGGATGTAGCCAACAAAAATGGAAGTTGAGTATTGAAGACCATGAAATTTCTTTAGAGATAATAAATGATAGAGAGGATCTGGATTTTATGTGCCAAGAGCTAAGTTAAATGTATGTAAATTACATGTTGCATGCATCAATGTATTGAATATGTTCACAATAAAATGTTACAATTTCTAGAGATTTCTACATGCACTTTCATTGAATCTCTTTGATCATTGTGTAATAGTTGTATTAATTAGCATGTAATTGAATTTTTCATGTACTTTGAGGGACTATGCTATACAATAGTTTCATTATTTACTATATTGGTTGCAGTAATTATTTTTCTAAGTTGGCCAAATCTTTTCTTAATCATTTCTATGTCAATATGGGTTCAAATGAAGACTATATTTTAAAACCTATCAACAAATTAACATGTTTGTACTATGTACCAACCACCCAAGTACTACTCTACTTAATTTTTATATTCACATTGGTATTATAGATTCACAAATTTCTTTTTTTTTTTTCTAATAGAGCTTACCTACAACTCGTTGAATTCACATTTAAATTCAAGCCATCTTAGTGCTATTACAACTTTTGTTAGTTTTTTATAGTATTAAACTTTACACATATATTACATTTCAGTAATATTAGACTAATTTATGTGTTTAATAAATGAAGGGCTAGATAATTATTTTGGACTCTAATGTCCACATTGTAGTGGTTTTGAAATGTTTTGTATTTGTCACTTGAAGCTCCATACTTGGTGGCTACTACTCTATTTATGTGGATTACATTCACTTACTTAAGACATTAGATCATTTTTACACTATTCTATTGAATGTGAAAAATGTACAAAGATTAAGTGAAGTATGGGGATAAATTAGAAAGAGATGTGTTATATATTTGACTTGCTATATATTCTTGGAAGCACCTTTAATTTTTCCACAAAACTTAAGATCTTTGTGTTGCACACCCAACTCAATGATTTTCCTTGTTCCTAATGTAAAAAGAGCCCTTCTAAGTACTTCATTTATACCAAATTATTTTGAGCATTAAGTTGACCTTCCATTTCGAAAGGTTCATAATTATATAATTGTAATATTTTACAAGTATCTTTTCATGTTTAAGAGAAGGGAAGTTGAGAGCTTAAACAATAATAAATCTAATTAGTATTTCAAATTAATTAAAGTTGCTTCATTAGAATCTTTTTGTTTGAATAAGAAGGCTAAAAAAAAGTTCTAGATTGTAAGGAAATTTTATTTTTAAAATATATAATTTTTCATTTTATTAATATGGATTGATTAAAATAAAAATATATCATAATTTATTTCAAAGCTTTTTGTAATGGTCAAATTTATATAGCATGCCAATAACTATTTAGTTTTACACTCATTTTGATAGAATGAATTAATGCAATTACATAACAAGTAACATACTCTTGCACATTAAGTTTGACTCTTTTCTAATTTTTATTTGTCTCAATTTATACATACATCCATACATTTAAGCTTATCATATCCTTATTTGCACCTATTTATTTTTTGTTTGTCTCTGTTTATCCACAATTAGTAAAATAATATTGTAAAAGAAAATAATGTTTCTGTAAGGTTAACCTATGCTAATTATGTAAATGCAATCAGTTAAGCACATCCAACTTAGATATATAAATGTAAAACATATATATTAAAAATATCAAATAAAAGTTCATTTGCATAACTTTATAACCAAACATCTAAATGTGCATATGTATCATATATAAAGAAATACTAGAGATGCTACATATACTATATAGAACACATGTGATAGATAACAAACAAAGTTCATAACATAGCTATATAACTAAACATGTAAATGCAAGTATGTATGTGATATAAAGAGATGCCATGTATGCTACATAATATAAATAAGTCTAGAACTCAAACATAAGCACAATCAGAAATAACAAACAACATCAAGTCTAGATGCAACATCATCAGCGCCTCCCACAGGCGAAATGGGCCTCACTCCTAGGACTAAAATGATGAGTTAAGCCCTGTCCTAAACCCTGTGTATCTATTCTCATCCATCTATGAATATCTGAGTCATGTGTAGATCCCTGAACATAAAAGTTATCTCTATTCAATTAAATTTATATATTAAAAAATATGGAATCTCAAGTACATGTTTAAATTTTATACAATTAAATACTTTACCTCACATCCAACCTCAACCACATCCAGTATCTGTTGCATAGTGTCATGTCCTAGTACCACTATAGTCGGTCCCTGATGTAAGATTGATTTTAAGAGTCAACACACATGATGCACAAAACTAAATTTTATAATTTAAATATATTATTTATAACAAATTAAATTACACTAGATTAAACACAAAATTTAATATATACCTTGTCATCAACAACCTGTGTAGCTCCATGGATGACCCTCCCAATCCCACTAAGGTTAGATGAATTGAGGGTCATTGCAACATCATCAAACAAAAGTCCACGGAATGATCCTAGTGGGTAAGGTGGCTCAGTAACAGTATCAGGATGTAGTGGAATTTGTTGTGAAAGCGTTGTGTCACTCATATGTGTAGCTCGATGATCACTGTGTTACCTGACATGTGTGGCCACAGAGTCAAGAGGGATCCCGTACTCTAAATTGATAAACTCATATGCAACTAATAGATCTTGTGTTAGACACATGTACTCAATCTGCATAGTGCACCTTCTCTAGTAGTTTGTGCCACATCACGTGGTGAAACTATGTTAGTACGGATGTAAGGATCATAACTGGTGGAAGTTGAATCAACTAATCCTATGATGGTGCGTGGATGCAAGATATATCTACCAACATGGTCAGATGCCAAGTGGTTAATCTCACTGGCAATAGAACCTAAACTCTAAAAAATGCATTGTCTCGACGATGCAATTGTCGGCTTAGCTGATTGTCCTAGATTCAACCTTTTGAGAAGTACCAAAAGGTTGGGACCCACTACTGCCCTCTTATCAATGGGTGGTTCCTAATCAGGACATCTGAATTGAGGTTTATCAAAAAACCTTCCAAGACCCTATCCAACATGAGCAGGGATAGATAGGAAATTAACATCAAGTCATAAATGAACTGCAACATATAATTGTTTGCAAAAATATAATGGAAACTCATCATTATGTGGCCATCGATGATGTGTTGCTAACCACTTAGGGTATATAAGTGGTCTAACAACAACATCTGTGCACCTGGTGATAGGATAGCCTCAAACTCTATCTCATCTAGCATAATGTGGAAACATAGTATGAACCATATCTAATGAAAAGACCCTATTAACTACTGGCCATTTCATTATCCCAGTAACAGTACTAGCAAGTGACATATAGAAATCCTCAATACTCACATCGTCATATGGGTTATATGATTTGATAGTGTCAATCATATGGGTAAACTATGCTTAGATTTCCACCAACCTGTCTCTATTAGACATGTTTGGTGTACTATGGATCCTCTGATCCAAATGTGTCAAAGCATTATTTAGTCTATCAAGAGTGCTTGCATACAAGTCACTCCTACCGCTATGTGTATGATCAACACTATGATGAGAAGCCTGATCATCCATGATCTATGAAAAAAATATGTATGTGTGTGTATGCAAATCTGCATTTAAAAATGTGCATACATTTAATTTATAAAATGAAAATTTAATAAAATTTAAAAACATAAGTAAAATTTAAAAATTATTTATACGTTCAATTTACACATTTAAATTAACAAAAATAAAAACATTTCAAATCTAACAATTAAATACATGAACAATCTACATATTTAAATTAGTTACAAAACTAAAAACATTTAAAATTAAAAAATTAAATACATTCAATCTACACATTTAAATTAACAAAACTAAAAACATTTAAAAATTAAAAATTAAATACATTCAATCTATACATTTAAATTAGTTACAAAACCAAAAACATAAATTATTTTGATTTTCCTATATTGAAATGCTTTCATTATGAAGAAAACTGCATTTTGATTAAAAAACTAATTCTAGGACCTTTTATCCATACCATGGCATGTGTGAATGGGTATGAATGTGATTATAGGTATTGGAGTTAGAAATTGTAGGTGTTTAAATGAAGTCATGAGAGCTATTTTAAAAGGAAAAAGCCACTTTAAGGTTAAATGAAATAAAATTTTACACAATTGGAGGGACCTCCTAGATCAACCTGTCATGCCTGCATTTCCCATGCGGTCACGACACACAACACATGTGTCATGTCCACATTTGCCATGTGGTCATGACACGAACTAACAAAAACTTTTTTGTAAGTCCCTAGAAACCCCCTCGTATGCATCTGCGTGCTCGATGGCAATACGCATAAGGCGTAAACATGTCAGTCATATTTGGGGAAGTACATCTACCTACGCATTCCCCTACGTGATGAAAGCCGACTAGGGGGTTAGGCGACATGATACACGCCACTCCTAGGGTTAGAACAGTTTAGGTTAAAAACCCTAAGTTTCCTAGGTGAGTGGAAAGATTTCAATTGAATCGAGATCAAACCCTAACTATAGTGTAATACTAAACTTGAAATAAGACACATCCGATGGTAAGATATTCGCATGAATATATGGGGTGATTAAATGAAAGCCGTAAAAATGCTAAAAAGATAAAACCCTAAAATCTGGGAAAAATTCGGCAGCATAACGCGTTTTCAATAAATGAAATAAAATTTTTAAAAAGATAAATCTCTAAGAAGAAATTAATGCAAAAATTAAAATAAATAATCGTAAGGAAAATTAAATAAAATTTCAAGGTTGATTAGACTTGACCAATCGACAAAATAAATAAATAAATAAAATTATAAAATTTAAAATTAAATGGGTGACCAAAATAAAATCAATACTTGAGTCCGTTGATCAATGTAATTTTGTCAATTGCATTTATTAATCAACTCGAGTTGAAATACTTTAAATGGAGGATAGATTATAAATATTCCCCCCAAGATAAAATGGATTAAATCATGATTAAAATATAAATAAATCCAGTAAGGCAAGGATTCCCAAATTCATTAAATTTTTAAAGAGACAAATAATTAAAAGGGAAACAAACTTCCCATATTAAAAATAAAATAAAAACAACCACTAATGAAATCTCCATAAGGTAATAAAATCTAAACCCTACAATTAATATGGAAGCCCACTAGTGAACCACAAGGAAGGTCAAGAATTCCAAAATGACCCCAAAAGAAAAGAGGGGGAAAAATAAAATTCCGTGCACATGAAGGGATAAAAAAAGAGAGAATTTAAATTAAATAACAAAATTAAAATCCTCACAATTCCTCTCAATCCTACTTCATTATTATATTGTTCTCTACAAGGGTTTGCCCTAATACTATTTTATTTTATCCTTAAGAAAATCCTATTTCCTCTTTGTTTTTCTCTTCCTATTTTTTTTGGTTTCTCTTCTTTGTTTCCATTCCTTGTTTTGTTGCCTCCATTATTTGTTCATTTGCAGGTTAAGGGTTTGTTCTACTTCAATGGCCGCCAGAGGTATATTTCTTGTATATATGTATATCTAGGGTTTCGTTTATCTATTCCAAACTATGTTTGGTTGAAAAATAGGGCACAATATGTGTGTGTGTGTGTGTGTTACCCTATTTTTCAACCAAACATAGTTTGGAATAGATAAACGAAACCCTAGATATACATATATACAAGAAATATACCTCTGGCTGGAGCCTCTGGTGGCCATGGAAGTAGAACAAACCCTTAACCTGCAAATGAACAAATAATGGAGGCAACAAAACAAGGAATGGAAACAAAGAAGAGAAACCAAAAAAAAAACAGGAAGAGAAAAACAAAGAGGAAATAGGGTTTTCTTAAGGATATAATAAAATAGTATTAGGGCAAACCCTTGTAGAGAATAATATAATAATGAAGTAGGATTGAGAGGAATTGTGAGGATTTTAATTTTGTTATTTAATTTAAATTCTCTTTTTTTTTATCCCTTCATGTGCATGGAATTTTGTTTTTCCCCCTCTTTTCTTTTGGGGTCATTTTGGAATTGTTGACCTTCCTTGTGGTTCACTAGTGGGCTTCCATATTAATTGTAGGGTTTAGATTTTATTACCTTACGGAGATTTTATTAGTGTTTGTTTTGATTTTATTTTTAATATGGGAAGTTTGTTTCCCTTTTAATTATTTGTCTCTTTAAAAATTTAATGAATTTGGGAATCCTTGCCTTACTGGATTTATTTATATTTTAATCACGATTTAATCCATTTTATCTTGGGGGGGGAATATTTATAATCTATCCTCCGTTTAAAGTATTTCAACTCGAGTTGATTAATAAATGCAATTGACAAAATTACATTGGTCAACGGACTCAAGTATTGATTTTATTTTGGTCACCCATTTAATTTCAAATTTTATAATTTTATTTATTTATTTATTTTGTTGATTGGTCAAGTCTAATCGACCTTGAAATTTTATTTAATTTTCCTTACAATTATTTATTTTAATTTTTGCATTAATTTCTTCGTAGAGATTTTTCTTTTTAAATTGCTTATTTCATTTATTAAAAACGCATTATGCTGTCGAATTTTTCCTAAATTTTAGGGTTTTATCTTTTTAGCATTTTTACGACTTTCATTTAATCACCCCATCTCTTCATGTGAACATATTACCATTGGATGCATCTTTATTTCGAGTTTAGGATTACACTATAGTTAGGGTTTTATCTCGATTCAGTGGAAATCTTTCCACTCACCTAGGAAACTTAGGGTTTTGAACCTAAACTGTTCTAACCCTAGGAGCGGCATGCATCGCATCGCCTAACCCCCTAGTCAGCTTTCATCATGCAAGGGAGTGCATAGGTAGACATACTTCCCTGAATATGACTGACATGTTTACGCCTTATGCGTATTGCCACCAAGCACACAGACACGTGCGAGGGGGTTTCTAGGGACTTGCAGAAAAGTTTTTGTTAGTTCGTGTCATGACCACATGGCAAATGTGGACATGACACATGTGTTGTGTGTCATGACTGCATGGGAAATGCGGGCATGACATTTGGTATCAGAGCCCAAGTTTAAACACTGGGCTTGTTTAGGGCACATTATTATTCTGCAACTTTGATTGATTTGTGGTTACCTCATTTTTGTAGGATGCCTCCCCGACGAGTTCGGTGAGCGCATTCATGCCACACAGAGTCTGTAGAGGTTCATAGTGATTCTTCAGCTGAGGGACAGGTACCACCAGCCCCACAGGTACCGCAGGCACCACCGGCCCTACCTATACCAGATATTGGGCCACAGATATTGCAGGCTCTACAGGCAGTGTTACATAGACTACCACCGGCCGTAGTTGAGCCGTGCATAGAGCCACATGTTGAGCCCTGCGTTGACCCATGAGAGGAGCCACGTGTGGAGCCACAAGTAGAGTCATGTGTTGAGCCACATGTGGAGCCCCACGTCGAGCCACGAGAGGCACCACGTGTAGAGACATATGTTGAGGTATTAGATACGACAGTAGAGGAGGTTGGATTAGCCGACAGGGCCCGTAGAAAGAGCCCTCCACGTCATGCTAGGCATGAGGAGATAGTGCGAGTTGAGCAGATTGTTCACAGGCCTTATGATTATTATGCGGATGAGCCTATCAGAGGGCACAGAGACCGAGGAGATCCCAATAGGGATTTGTTGAGGCTGAATCCACCTACATTCATCAGGAGCATAGAGGGAGCTGAGGCAGAGGCCTAGCTCATTAGCTTAGATAGATGCTTTGTGTTGTGTCCTTACAAGGGCAACATGAAGGCATGTGTGGCAGTCCACCTATTACAAGATGCAGCAGCTCCTTGGTGGCACACTGAGGAGTGCAAGCACCATATATCATTGGACACACTCACATGGGAGACTTTCATTGAGTGCTTCAATGAATGATATTTATCAGATCACTACAAGCAGCGTCGCATAGACGATTTTCATGATCTTCAGTAGAGAGGGCTTACCGTTGCTCAGTATGAGGGTAGATTCACCAAGTTGTCTCGATATGCAGAGTATCTCCATGACAAGAAACTCCTAGTTCATAAGTTTATCAGAGGATTGAACCATAGCATAACAGGGCCTATACGCATGGCAAACCCCCAGACATTGAGTGATGCTGCCAAGAAGGCATACATAGCTGAGGAGATACAGGGATGAGGGCAGAGTTCATGCCCTCAGTTTTAGGATCATGGGCAGTAGCAGCATCAGCAGAGTTACCGCAGACCACCATCACCACCTCAGAGAGGAGGATTTAGTTCTGCATCATTACCTTCTAGGCCCCCACAACAGCAGTAGTCGCAGCAATAGCAGAGATCCAGGCCATAGCAGAGGGCACATGGGGGCATAATCAAGGTTGGCAACAGTAGGGCTCACGCAGAGATTAGAGGCAGCAGGGACCACCTGTGGGACCCGCAAGGTCGCAGTAGTCATACAGGGGTTCACGGGGGTCCACAGGTAGATCTGGATAGTAGCAGTCGAGTAGGACTCAGACTAGACAGATACAAGCTAGGGGCCCATGTTATGTGTGTGGTGGAGTGGGACATCTAGCCAGAGAGTGTCCACAAGGCTTTACAATAGGGGGTAGCCTTGTTCAGGAGGATCAGAGTAGACAGTTGGAGATGTGGGTAGGTCCCACCGTATGTTCGCAATGGTTGATAACCGCCAGGATGATTTTTAAGCATCAGTGATTGAGACATCAGGTATGATAGGGGGTGTCCCCATTTCTATTCTTTTTTACTCTAGTGCTACTGACTCTTTCATATCTCCATCTTTAGTGGAGCGTGGCAGGCTGATAGGTGGGTGGTTAAGTTGGCCTCAGGGCCAAGATGATAGTAGATGCCTTAGTCCACGACTGTGAGATATCTTTGGGACCCTTTGCCACAGTATGTGACCTTAGAGTTATGACATTAGGATCCTATGATGTGGTTTTGGGTATGGACTAGCTTGCGGCTCATCGAGCCAAGCTAGATTGTCGCCAAAAGGTGATTAGCTGCTTAGATGATCATGGTACATCAGTTGAGATAGTGGGCATTCAGAAGCCCACAATAGTGTGTATAATATCCACTCAGCAGCTTAAGCACTGGATACGGAAGGGATGCCAGATGTTCACTATTACAGTGAGTGACAGATCAGATGACAAGCCCAAGGCATCCTTGGATTATCATCCCATCCTGAGAGAGTTTGCCGATGTGTTTCCAGCAGAGTTACTGGGGATGCCACCCTATCGTGAGGTAGACTTTCATATTGATTTAGTGCTGGGTACTGAGCCAGTGTCTCGTGCACCCTACAGGATGACCATTCATGAACTCACGGAGCTCAAGTTACAGCTTGAGGACTTGCTCGAGAAGGGGCACATCTGATCGAGCATTTCACCTTGGGGCGCTCTTGTCATCTTTGTGAAGAAGAAGGATGGGTCTCTTCGATTATGCATGGATTATAGGCAGTTGAATAAGGTGACGGTGAAGAACCATTATCCTCTGCCTAGGATTGATGATCTCTTCGATCAGATCCAGGGGGCCAGGGTGTTCTCTAAGATTGACCTGAAGTTAGGTTACCATTAGTTGCATATCATAGAGGCAGATATCCATAAGACTGCCTTCCAAACTCGATATGGCCACTATGAGTTCACTGTGGTCCCCTTTGGTTTGACGAACGCCCCTATAGTGTTCATGAGTCTCATGAACGGGGTGTTCCGTACCTACTTGGATCAGTTCGTAATTATTTTCTTCGATGACATATTGATCTATTCACAGACCGAGGAGGAGCATGAGGAGCACCTTCGTCAGGTTCTACAGTGTTTGAGGGAGCATAATCTTTATGGGAACTTGGCAAAGTGTGTATTATTCAGGACAGAGGTACAATACTTGGGGCACATCCTATCTGGTGATGGAATCTCTGTAGATCCATCAAAGATCAGGGCTATCAGAGATTTACCAACACCCATCAGTGTGACAGAGGTTAGGACTTTTATGGGGTTAGCTAGTTATTACTGTAGATTTGTTGAGGGATTCTCTCGGATAGCGTACCCCATCACTTCCCTTCAACAGAAAGGGAAGAGTTTTCTAGGGACTTGCAAAAAAGTTTTTGTTAATTCGTGTCATGACCACATGGCAAATGTAGACATGACACGTGTGTTGTGTGTTGTGACTGCATGGGAAATGCAGGCATGACACAACCTACCTAGATCTCTTTGTATGGTCTGTTTGTATCTTACCATGTATAGTGTCTCATCTAAACAAGCAAAAATGGATAAACTATTAGAAGGTCATGAAAGTGTGTTTTCCCTATTTCATATGTATATGAAAGTCATGTGTTTTCATTCTAAGAGATAAGTATATTGTTGTCATATTTTCAACATATGCAAGAGTGTATTATCAACTAAATTAGAGGCTTTATTAGTAGCTAGTATGTCCTAAAATCAGTGATAGAATTTTGGGTTTATCATGCATTTGGGTATAAAAACTCATTGGTGGTAGTCTTTAGGATTAGTGTAGATACATGTTTGAGAGCCAACATGACACATATAATTTAATGTTGCATTCTAAGATATGTACTACCTAGAAAAATTTAGAAGCATAAAGGAACTAGTTAGCTCAATGGAATTTGTTTGGGCAAGATAACTATTTTACCCAGATTTGCACCCTTTGCTATAGTTGTGAAACTTTAGCAATCTGGAGTAACATGGGAATGATCTCGAAGTGTGGGACCTTGCGAAATGAGATTAGACCTCCGGAGAAGGCCGGCTTCCTCTTTCTAAGCCTAATGCTTAGAGAAATACATCTAAACCTAGTGCTAATGCTTGCAGGGAAAAAGGTTAGAAGGAATGCTGAAATGAACTAAGTGATACACCAGATTTAAATGTGCTTGGCTGCAACCGAAATAGACACAGTAATAATCTCACAGCTGGAAAGACTTACACAGACTCATATTAATTCTAGAGAGGTCCAGGAGAATAGACACAATGCTAAAAAATAATAATCGAGAGGCAAAAATACCAGTTTATATTGATTATAGAGGCCAAGTAGCCATTACAAAGAATAGCCCAGAAGAACAACCAACCCCCATACATCTGTTTTACATGTATATATATCATTTTACATTTTCAGTCGGTTATAATAAATTCTCGCCCATGGGCACTATCAGAAAATACCTCCGCTGAAGGGACGTCCATCTGCCTGAAGTTATTGTGTAAAAGATCTGAAACATGGCAGATGAAAGATATTTTTCATCTTTAATGTGGTCTGCAGAGTCATTGATTTGTAACAATGAATGCAACAAATATCTTCAGCTGAATATGCAACTGTCACTGCTGAAACATCACGATGGCCAAGCATACAACGCCAGATCTAAAATTTGAAAGTGAGAGAAAACCCTTGAAAATCCTGCCAAATGAAAGAGGAGGCAAAAACATGCACTTTTGCCTTTTGCTGCATGTGGAAATTCGCTAAAATGGAGGAGATACGGGCAGTCAAAGTTGTAGTCACCTGTGTGTATATATCGCTTTGCATCTGTGAATATATTGGCCTCTGAAACTACCTCTGAGTCTACCTTTGCATATGCAAAGCGCTTTGTATATGGGGTAAGTGCAAGAAGATGGGGGCCAAAAAGTGGCCAAAATAATTTCAAAAAAAATTAAGTCATAACGCGAGCGCGTTATAAAGTGCTCGCGTTATGGCTTGGTAATAACAAGCCTTAGGCTCGTCATTACCAAGCCATAACGTGAGTGAATTATAACGCGCTCGCGTTATGACCTAGTATAAATTTTAAAAAAAGCAATTGAATTTCATTTCACTCTCATTCTCTCCTCTGCCCGCGGCTTTCAAACCCTCAAAAACATGCTCGCGTTTTGCAAAACGCCAATCACCACAAAAAGCTTATCAATTCATCGCAAAAATGCTGCCGTGACATCGAGCATGCCAAAGGGGTGAGTTATCTTTGTTTTTTTGTTTGAATTTCTTTCTAAATAGGTACGTTTTTGTTGATTTTTGATGTATATTTCGTTAATTGTCAGGAAATGTTAATGCACCTCCTCTTCCTCCTCCTCAAAATCCACAAAATCCTGAGGAGGAAATACCTGCAGAACAACAACCTCCTCCATTCATTCCTCAACATGCCCCTGGAACACAAGATAATATAATGGGGCAAGTTAAAAACAACAAAAAACAAATTGAAGATATAATTGCAAGGTTGAAAGATCCTTCCACTTCAACCTTGCATAGGTCCACGCTTGCCGAATCTCTTGAGTCTATGTTATCAAATGTAAATTCAATTAGCAAGCAAATAACTAGTTGGACCGATAAAAAGAGAGAGTTTAGAGATTACTATGCAGACAAGTTGTCATACCAAGATGTTAAAAAATCACAAATTACAAAATTAGACTTGTGTTCAATTTTCACAAATCTGCAAACAAATCAACCTCCACCCATTACATGCAAGAGGTTCCCTATCCATTGGTGCAACAACCAAGTGATAAGGGACAATTTCGGGCAGAGGTGGTGGATGGTTTTTGACCATCCTCTATGCAATAATAATGAGGTCCCGCAATACTTTTTGAGGAAACTCTACTGCAAGTTTGTCCTCAATAAAGTGCCAAACTATTTTGATATGCGGGACTTTTAGGGTAGAGGTGGGGGCTCAGCACAGGATAGACCAGGGGCACGTCTTGACCCACAGTAGGTAGTGAGACGAGTAATCAGCAGACCATCCCACGAGCATGTTTCTATCCCTTCCATTGTGAAGGAAAGTGTTGAGGTCGATACACTAAGGTCGATTAGTGCCTTGACCCAGAGCATCATAGAGCATGCCGATCCCGCAACACAGAGTGGGTTGGGAGATAGTGCGAGGAGTAGGGTCCCACCGCATACTTTCCAGGCTTGCGGGTCAGCCTGTGGTTATGACCCCATGGACAGTCAGGACGCAGGTGCATAGGCTACATCTACAGCTGAGCAGATGGTGATGACAGATACCCTCCTGAGTGAGACTTTCAGCCTTGATACTCAGGTAAATATTAGCAAGTTTATTGAATTTAATTTATTAAATTTCATTTTTGAAATACAAGATTAACTAATTTAAATTGATGATTTTAATAAAATTTCAGGGTCATAGCGTCGATGTAGTTTTCAGTGGTTCTCCATCTACATTTTTCACTAGATCATCTACTGTCGAGGTATGTAACTAGTAAACAATTATAAATATTACATGTGAATAGCATCGTTATATGAATGGTATTCTAATTTCTGATTTTGGATGTTGAATAGGTTAATACTGTAGATTTCATGGCAACACCTGCCAGCAGTGGTGGACTTCAAAGCTTTACGGAGGTAATAAAATAAATAGTTTAATGAATGAATTGTACTTACTAAATTTTTGTATGTGATTTATGTGTTTTATTGTGTGTACTTCCATGTTTAGATGAACATGTGTGTATGTTAGGAGCCATGATTTGCATCACTATTATAGTTTTCGTAATTGAATAATGTTGTTTTATTTCCAGATGATGCAGGCTGCGGAGACACCTCCCCATGTTCATAGGGCAATGGAGCAGGGTGTGGCCTCTGCGATTCATAGCTCCATGGCATTGACAAGGGTATGAGACAGATTAGTAAATTTTAATTTACATTCATTGTTATAGTTGTCTATTTTTGAAAAATCAAAAGATTATTGATTTGAAGTTTAATTTCTATCTGGATGGTTTCTATAGGACATGACATCACCAGGGCCTATTCTTGCTACTAAGGCAAGCGAGGAGATAGATTATATGTTAGCGGTAAGTGATTATTTTGTTAAATGTTTCATTTTTTTATAACATGTAATTTCTATATATTAATGTCTATACTTTTTTTTGTAACAGGTAAAGGTGCAGGAAGAACTAAATAGGAGGAGTAGCCCTCGGGTTCGTAGTAGACCACCCACATGCATGTCTCTATCCCCTAGAAGATCAAAGGTTTCTCGTGATTTATTCTCTTCACCAGCTAGAGGGGAATGACTTTTTATTGTGTTCCTTTGTTGTATGCCTATATGGCATTTGTGGACATATATTTTGTATTGTACATAGTTGACATTGTATGCCTATATGGCATTCTTGTAAGCCTATATGGCTATTTTGTATATATGATATACTTATATCGACAAATATTGATGTATGCCTATATGGATATTTGGTTAATACAAATCTTTTTTATTGATGACGTCCATACTTGCATTATAAATCCACTTTTGAATGGATATTTGTAGATGGCTACTTCAAATATTTAAAGTCCGATTGTATTACATAGGATGTTTGCATTTTCTTTGATAGGCTTGATAGGCCATGGATTACATGATGGTGTTTGATGGAAAAGTATGATACTAGAAGACTCTAGTTCATTCTTAATAGGCTTGTGATTGATAATATCTTTGCATGATTGCACTTGATCTTGGATCATGGGCATGTTGTTAGGATTTTGATTGCATTGTGATGTTTGATGGATAGGCATGGTGTAAGATACCCAACTAGTTCTACGAAAATTTTTCCTTACTTAAACAATTTTACTTGCTATCAATTCATCAACTACTTCAACAACACAAAGATATACATCAAAGATAACTACTTGAATGAATCAACCTTAGAGTTGGGTACTTGTCTAGTTATTTGACTCAATCAACTTGCAATGTCTTATTACATGGATAATGCTTTCAATAGCATGAAGTTACAACTTATTCAATGGAGATACAAAAGAAAGGCCTTGAAGCCTTGATGTTTACAATGGCGTCTACACTTGATCAACTCAATCAAACTCAATGATGTCAACTGAATGTCAACACCTCACAATATCACAAGGGAGCATCACCTTGCTTGTTGCATGGATGAACGCCATAGTTGCAAGACTCTTAGGGTTAGGCACCAACTGAAGATAGTAGAGACCAGATTAGGTGCCATCCTAAGCTGGGCGCTTCCTTGAGGTGGTAGAGACATGGATGAATGTCTGGTGGGGTTTGATGACTCTATATTGACACTCAAATTCACTTAGGCGCAATATTAGTGTTCTTCTAACTAGGCGCCAGATAGGAGGATTCTCAGGGGTTTTGGCACCTAGGTTACAACTTGTCAATTTCTCAAAGAATCTTTGAAACACTTGACTTCCAAGGATTATCATCTTACCCTCTGATGGAGCACCTTGTTCCAAAATTGGTCTTGGGGACTTGCATCTCTCTTAGGTGCATGTTTGGAGTAATGTCAACTGGTATTAGCGCCTATTATCTCAATTCACACTTGACATCAAACTTTTGAAGCTCTTTTACCCTAGCGCCTTTATCTTCTATCAAGCACCTAACATTCTGGAGGTGAATTCCATCTTAATCCAAGTCTTCAAGGTACTTCCAAGTTTAGGCACCAAAACAGGGTTATGGAGGAGCAGAACCACACCTTAGGAGGATGACTGAACCCTAGGCGCCAATTTGAGGTTGCAAGAGCATAGGTATGTGCCAAGCAGAGTTTGATGCTCAAAACATTAACATTATTCAGTGAAATCTTTTTTTGACTCTAGGCGCCATTTGGAGGCTAGAAAGAGGGAAGTTGACACCAACTGCATTAGGTGCATTTCTGAGGTGATGGAGACCAATAAGTGCGCCTTGTCCTCTGGCTCTATTCCTTGTTAACTTCACAACTTAGATTATTTGAACAACACTAAGAATGCTTCCCTTCTTCCTGATACAAGTTGAAAGATCCACTGGGTGTCATTTCAGGTGTTTGGAGAGATCATCAACCAAGGGCGCTAATAGAGCCTTTAGCAAATGGAAAGAGCGCCTTACTTAGATTTGATTTTTGGATGCTAGAATTAAGGAATTTTGTGCCTTGGCTAGGAGTTTCTCATTTCAATCTTGATTATTCATCTAAGTGACTTTCCTTAGCTCCCAAGCCTTCAATCTATCCATTACCCCCTGCTAGGTGCTCAAAATAGAGTGTTAACGCCTTATGAAGGTTAGGCGCATTCTGAAGGTGGGGTAGGCAAGTGAGGGCACCAGACCAGGCCTTGAGACTTCTCTCCTCATCAAAGGCTTTCAATCCTAGGTGCCAGATCCAAGGAGTTCCAACCAACACATGTGCCTAGTGCTGTGAGTTCACCCAAAGGACATCTTTAACTTGAAAACTTTCAATATTCATCCATCTATGCTAGGCACTCAATTGGAGGATCCCTAGAAACATGTATAGGTGCCTTGAGGTTCTTAGGCGCTTAATTTGGATGATCCTTGTGCTAGGCGCTTAGTAAGGAAAATTGGAGTGAAATGGGTGCCTAGGCTCCCAAGCTTCCATACTTAGTCAAATTTTAGGGTTCTGACCTTGTTCCTACAAAACAAACAGATAGAGTTAGTCTGAAACCAATTCATTCCCTCATCATTTGGAATTAGCCTCCGAGAATGAGGAATAGGCTAATCCATTATACACTTGATGATCAAGCTAGGAATGGGGACATGATGCTAATCATTTTGGGTTTTGCATGAGCCTCAGACAAGGTAAAAGGCATAGGGTTTTTATCTTGCATAATGATTTTTTCAAACCAAGGGTCCATGATAGAAATGATTAAGGATGATAGAATGTTTAGATTTTGGACTTTGAGATGTTTATGGTTGTAAATGTTTATTGTTTGGACTCAAATTTTGTTAAATGGTTGTTTGAAAGAGGACACATCAAACACAACAATAAGATTGGTTTAAGTATGGATGCAAATGATGTTTACTAGTTTACTAATGTGATGATGATTTTGCATGTTTTTAATGGTTGGGATCTACAAGTTATGCATTTTTTTGGGATGCACACCTCATTGATTGTAGTGGGATGACTTGAATGCATATTGCCTATATCCACAGGATGACTTTGTTATTTTTCCTTGTCTATGCTCATTTGCGCATTGGTATGTTGCATTGGGATGAGAGGATGGATGTTGCTTTGATAGTGATGTGTATTCGTCACCTAGTGATGGATGATCTTATATAGTGGTTGGGTGTAATGGTTATCTTCATGTGGTTGTAGATGTTGATCCTTGGTTTAGAGGTGTTTGGTAGTGTGTCTTGGTGGACTCTTGATTCTAGATTAGAGTATTAGCATGATACAAGTTCTCTTGAGACTAGGATGTCTGTATTGGTGCATGTGATCTTCTAGGAGGAGATGTTAGATCATGATGTCATGTTTGGATACCTAATTTTGTAGTTGGAGTTTTGACAGTGGTCTTGTTGGTTCTCTTGGTATTGAGTACATTAGTCATGTGCTTGGGAGCTTCATGATAATGTGGTGTTGCATTTGGAGCTTAACATGGATTGATTGGTTGTAGGTTCTCAAACATACTTCGAGACTTGGGTGAGGCTAGAGTTCTCTTGGGATTAGAGACACTTGTTGAGATGGTTACCCTTTAGAGGTTTTAGCAGGAAGACCAAGGAGACTTTCACTTGGATATGGGTGTGAGTTAATTATGGACCTAGAGAAGATTCTTATTGGAGAGAGTCATTGTGGCTTGGTGTATCTTCGACGAGCATTCTCATTCCCCACTCTTGGTCTACTCGGCAGACTATCATCTAAGAGGTATTTCCCATCCTTTAGATGAATTTTTTTAATGCTTTATCTTCTCATAGTTATGGATCTTGAGCTATGGTTATTGGTTCTAGAGGGTTCATTCGAGGGGTGTCTCTAAACATGCTTTTTCTCAGGCGTTAAACTGGAGTTGTCTAGATGCAGAAGTGCACCTCCCTCAATGAAGTTCCTTTTGTTAACATAGTTCATCCTAGTGACTCAAGGGGTTGTTATATTCTTTAGGTGCAATCTTCATAGACTAAAACATTCACTCCATGTTAAGGCGCTCAAAGGAGGCTCTGGAGATGGAAAATGGCGCCTTAACTCACTTATGTAAATTTTAGACTTTTAGGCAATTGCAAAATGTCTTGGAGGGCTTAATTCTTCAAGGCGCCCATTTTTTTCACCACTTGTAGCATCACTTGTTCAAGGCGCATGTGTGATTTGGTCAAAAATAGGTGCCTAGAGTGAATAGGCTTTCATCCTGACTTAATACACTGCCTCCTTCTAACAATTTTTGGGGCAGCAGAAAACCTTTCACCACGGGCAAATGCCTCAGAGCTATAAAAAATTGAGAGAGGTTATTGTAGAGGCACTCTACATGATCGCATTGCCTTAGATGGAATGTTTCTAAGTGACACAGTTTTTGAGTAACATCTCGTCAAAGATTGCTACCTTTTTGCACTTTGGACTCTTCAGGGATATCGTCGGTACAATGTAGCTCCAACTGTTTCGACATGTTTGGGTGAAAAAAAGGACCATGCCTAGCGTAAATGTACCCATTTGGACATGTTGGAATAGTCAGTTTGGTCACATCAGGAGCAGGACGAAAGTTACACCCCTTTGCAACTTTACACTGCCTCCTTCTGACGATTTTTGGGGCAGCAGAAAACCTTTCACCACGGGCAAATCCCTCAAAGCTATAAAAAATTGAGAGAGGTTATTGTAGAGGCACTCTACGTGATCATGTTGCCTTAGACAGAATGTTTCTAAGTGACATAGTTTTTGAGTAACATCTTGTCAAAGATTGCTGCCTTTTTGCACTTTGGACTCTTCAGGGATATCGTCGGTACAATGTAGCTCCGACTGTTTCGACATGTTTGGGTGAAAAATAGGACCATGCTTAGCGTAAATGTACCCATTCAGACGTGTTGGAATAGTCAGTTTGGTCACATCAGGAGCAGGAGGAAAGTTACACCCCTTTGCAACTTTACACTGCCTCCTTCTGATGATTTTTGGGGTAGCAAAAAACCTTTCACCACGGGCAAATGCCTCAGAGCTATAAAAAACCAAGAAAGGTTATTGTAGAGGCACTCTACATGATCATGTTGCCTTAGATGGAATGTTTCTAAGTGACACAGTTTTCGAGTAACATCTTGTCAAAGATTGCTGCCTTTTTGCACTTTGGACTCTTCAGGGATATCATCGGTACAATGTAGCTCCGACTGTTTCGACATGTTTGGGTGAAAAATAGGACCATGCCTAGCGTAAATGTACCCATTCAGATGTGTTGGAACAGTCAGTTTGGTCGCATTAGGAGCAGGACGAAAGTTACACCCCTTTGCAACTTTACACTGCCTCCTGACAATTTTTAGGGCAGCAGAAAACCTTTCACCACAGGCAAATGCCTTAGAGCTATAAAAAACTGAGAGAGGTTATTGTAGAGGCACTCTATGTGATCACGTTGCCTCAGACAAAATATTTCTAAGTGACATGATTTTCAAGTAACATCTCGTCAAAGATTGCTGCCTTTTTGCACTTTGGACTCTTCAGGGATATCGTGGGTATAATGTAGCTCGGACTGTTTCGACATGTTTGGGTGAAAAATAGGACCATGCCTAGTGTAAATGTATCCATTCAGATGCGTTGGAACAATCAATTTGGTCGCATCAAGAGCAGGAAAAAAGTTACACCCCTTTGCAACTTTACACTGCCTCCTTCTGATGATTTTTGGGGCAGCAAAAAACCTTTCACCACGGGCAAATGCCTCAGAGCTATAAAAAATTGAGAGAGGTTATTGTAGAGGCACTCTACGTGATCACGTTGCCTTAGACAGAATGTTTCTAAGTGACACAGTTTTTGAGTAACATCTTGTCAAAGATTGCTGCCTTTTTGCACTTTGGACTCTTCAGGGATATCATTGGTACAATGTAGCTCCGACTGTTTCGACATGTTTGGATGAAAAATAGGACCATGCTTAGCGTAAATGTACCCATCCGAATGTGTTGGAATAGTCAGTTTGGTCACATCATGAGCAGGACACCAAAAATGCAAAAGTTGCTTTGTGCAACTTGACAACATTGACACTTTTTTGCAACATGACTCAAAGACTCAAACTGACCCCAAATGACTCAAAGTGACATAAAATCACCTTGATTTGGTGCCCAATGTACATTATAGAGGTCAAGGCACTCCTTATCATTCCAACATCTTAGATGAACACATAGGAAAGGAAAAAGCTCTACGTTTCATCATCATGAGCACCTAATATCAAGAGACTTTAATGGCTCAAACCTTAGCATGGAGTCCTAAGGCGCATTTCATGTCTCTTTCATCCAGTTTGGTGCCCTATATGTGAAGGAAGATCTAAAGGCATGAAAGTGGATGTCATATTGCAAGAGTTTGGATCATCAAAATTGAAAGAAATAAGTCTATTAAGCTTGGGCGCCCTTGGTCTTCTTTTCATTCATTATGAGTGCCTTGGGAGAATGGTATATAGGTCATCATCATGATTGGGCGCCCTGGATCCATAGTGTTGGAGAGATCATCAAATGGTGTCTAGTAGGGTGAGTTATGAGTTTGGTCGCATCAGGAGCAGGACACCAAAAATGCATAACATGATGATCTAAAAATGTGTACATATGTGTAAAAATGCAGAAGGAAATAAAAAAAGACAAACCTTACAAATTAATGTGCATACTTACAACTCAATGTAACATAACTTTACAAAATCAATGTGAATACTTACAAATTAATCCAATGAACCATCCAGGTCTGCTCTACTCTTTATTGTGTCAAGTATTGCTTCATGGTCAGACTCACGCACCTTCCACAATATTTTGTTCAAAGGTCTACCCTGATACTTTATCAAATGAACATTGGATGCCACAACAAGGTTCGAGTAATGAAGAATCTTTCGATGCATGTCAAAGTCCTGAAATAGCCAAATATTAACACTCTTATGTGGGTACCTTCTAAGCCATGTTCCAGTAATAACCACTGATCCTGTAGGGTATTCAATGTTTTCTCCATCTGTAACAGGGGCCTCCAATTTATTTTTGGCCTCAACACAATGACATAAGTAATAATCTGTTCCCTCTTCATTATCTTCATCTGCAATAACTGCATATACGTGCCCTACATTGATATGTGTAGCAAATTAGATGAAATTAGTCAACATTACAAAAACACTACAAAGTAAGATGACATTACCTGGTTGAACTAGATGAAATTAGATGCATATACGTGCCCTATATTACCTGGTTGAACTAAGTCTGATATGTGGTCAAAGTCAACTGACGATTCCAACTGTGTTAGTTTCAGTGCCGTCGGGGGTCGATACGTGTCAAGTGGGCTAAGATAACTTAACTGCCATTCGTCAACCCACTCTTTTGACTTGCACTCATCCCAGACTTGAATTGTACAGGAAGAACAAAAGCATGACATCTTTCATGTATGGATACTCCATGAACCTGCAATTGAGCTTCTGAAAGAGTGCATCTCATTTGATCCTGTCAGTGTACAACAATCCTCATATGGTGCAATGTTAGTATCATCTATCAACCAAAAAAATCTACGAACTAAAGACTTACCTTCATTACCTGGACCCATCGAAGCATTACACCACTCGACAATCGATTTTGCATCTGTCAACTTTGCATTGTCTTTATACTTTAACTTTTCTCGTGCTATGGCTCTTTTGATACATGCTCCCCCTTTCCATGCCCGGCCTCACAAAAGTTCCACATATGTTGAATACCTATAAAATTATGCCTCCTACTTAGCCAATAGAAATTTCGTGAGTTCTTGAATTGTGATGCACAATTATCCGACCATATGATCTACTGACTGAACGATATGCCCCTTCTAGCCAAATCATTGTAGAACACCTGAAAGCAACCTTGCATGAACTCCATAGAATGCATGCGATCATCACTAATATAGAAACTATACTCCCTTATGATCTTTCTGTCATCCTCTGTACTATCATTCGCATGAATGAATGCGATGTGCACAAATATAGAAACCTGTGTGGAGTTGTAATATTGTGATTGCACTTCACGTTGTGGCTGTAGACTGTAGTTCTCTGCAAAGTTGACGACTAAAACAATGCTACCAACCAGAAATATGTCCTTGCATAACTTGAATTGCAAGTCCAACCATCGAGCTCTATGGGCATGTCTTGCATACTCATACACTATGTTGTCACGAAATATAGGCATAAACTGATACACTGGAATCTTTTCAATAACTAATTCACACCTCTTTGCTTCTTTACCATCTTTTGTATTGTATGCCACTGTTTTATACTTGCCAAACTCTACTAGTTCGTTTCCAACCGCATGTGTTATTTCCATATATTCACATATTGGCAAATGTTGCAAGCCACCGCAACGATGACATGTGCCATCCAAGCATAATTTCTTGTAGAATATTTGACCTTCTGTCATGACCTGATATTAAGGCATCATTTAAATTAAAACATCATGATAAGATAGAGAAGCCGCTTTTGATGATGATCATGTATATAATAATATTTAATAAACATATATAATGTTATCCATATATAATAATATTATTTTATTAAAAATATAATACACTTATTGTATTTATAAATACAATTATAAATATTATCAAATAATATTATAATTATAATAATTATAATATATATATATATAAATAAATATTAATAATTTAAATATTATTATAATCATTTATTATAATAATATAATATATAATATAGTATATAATATAGTATATAATTAACAAGATATATTATAAATATAAATAACAAATTTAAGATAGATATAAATATCAAAATAGGATTATAAATACTAATAATTAAATATTATCATAATATATATTATTATCTAATAATAAATATAAATTAAAATCTTATTATTATTAAATATTATATAATAATATAAATATATGTAAATAAAGGGACAAGCAAATCTAATAAAGGAAGATTTTATATTAAGGACTTACTACTCAAGAAGGCCACGATGCATTTTAAAGAAGTAAAGACTCTATTAACAAATGAATAGATTAGTTAAGGCAGTAGACATCACCTTTGACAAGGGATGTCTCCCTCAAATGCAATGCTTCAAGATATACATATATAGAAGTTTGAATATACAATGGGGAAGCATGGACTAATGTAGCAGATATATTGATGTATATTAATGTTATATGATACATATCACCATGGCAGCGATTAGTAATTATGAAAGAGCAAAAAAAATCAAAAAATAACAATCAGCAGAAGGAAATAAGATTCAAGGGGCAGTGATCAGGTAAGTTAGATTATGTATAATTTATGGTTAAAGAAAATCAAGTACTAAGAGTATTATGTGCATAGGAACCAATGTAAATATATATGTGTAAGATTAATCTCCAGTACAATAGAGATCTGTATGCATAAAATTCAGATATTGGTTAAGTAAGGTAAACAAAATTATATATAAAAATAGTGAAACCCACTATATAGCAAAATAGAACTATACTATGTGAACAAATAGTTGATTGAAAGTACATTCTTAAATAAAGAAATATGATTGAGACATATATGAACATAAATATACATTATGAAACTTGAGGAGAAAAACATAACCATCTCATCACTTCCATTTCCTATAACTATAGGAGAGGCGGTCTTGTTAGGGAAAGGCGAGGTAATTCCATCACAATGCATTAGAGAGGGTTTAACGCACCCTAGACAAGAATGCTAAGGAAAGGAAAAGTAATTCCATTCATAATACATTGGAGAGGGTTCAATGCACCCTAGACATATAATTCCCCATCCATGGTTAAGAAATAGAAGGAAAATGACATGGAGAGATAAACGTAGTTATTACTTCTATATATTTCTCTATTACTTCATCCTTCAAGGAATGATAGGTGTTATGAGGGAGAGGCGGAGTAATCCCATCCGTATTAAATCCTGTAGGCTGGGACATAGTTCCCATAGGCTGGGTTAAGAGATGGTTTCAGCGCGCCCTATACATATAAAGCCTAGTTCCATGAGGAAAAGTAATAAGAAATATGAATGATTGGATTATGGAATGGTTATCAATATACAAGTAACAATTAGGAAATAAATAATCCTTTAACAAGCAATGAAATGAAAGCATTATCATTGATCTTATTTGATCTTATCATTGAAATTATTAATCTATAATATTTCTAATGTCTCCTTGAGAATCACTTTGAATGTAGATTCAGGTTTAAGTGTTTCCACTAGAAAGGGGACATTATAAGTGGTATCAGAGCAGTCATCCTGCCATCCTGTGTATACTATGTGTGCCTTACATGTATTCAAGTGTATTCAAAGGTTTACTTTGTGACTTATGTGTATGCTTTGTAACATATGTTCATGTGAATACTTTATGTTTTGTGTGTACTCACGTGTATGCTTCATACTCATGTGTATACTTGATGACCTTGGGATGGTGGACGGGTCCACGGTGTAGTATGGGATGCACCGAATTCCCTTCCCAATTGCCCGATAGTATACTTTATTCAAGTATAATTGTATTTAAGTGTATACTCTATGATTGAATTTGAGTGTATACTCTATGAATGTATTTGTATACTCTATGCTTATAATTGTATTTGACTGTATACTCTATGATTGTAATTGTATTTGAGTGTATACTCTATGACTTTGCAACTGTATTCAAGTGCATACTCTATGATTGTATTTTGAGTATACTCTATGACTCGTGATTGTATTTGTATGCGAGTGTATACTCTATGCCTTTGTATTGAAGTATGATTATGTATTAGAGTGTATACTCTATGACTTGTATTTGTATTTGAGTGTATAGTCTATGACTTTGTATTCAAGTGTATGTATTGGAGTGTATACTCTATGATTTGTATCTGAATTCGAGTGTGTACTCTATGATTTTGTATTCAAGTGTATGTATTGGAGTGTATACTCTATGACTTGTACTTGTATTCGAGTATATGCTCTATGACCTTGTATTCAAGTGTATGTATTGGAGTGTATACTCTATGACTTGTATTTGTATTCGAGTGTATACTCTATGACTTTGTATTCAAGTGTATGTATCGGAGTGTATACTCTATGACTTGTATTTGTATTCGAGTGTGTACTCTATGATTTTGTATTCAAGTGTATGTATACTCTATGACTTGTATTTGTATTCGAGTGTATACTCTATGACCTTGTATTCAAGTGTATGTATTGGAGTGTATACTCTATGACTTGTATTTGTATTCGAGTGTATACTCTATGACTTTGTATTCAAGTGTATGTATTGGAGTGTATACTCTATGACTTGTATTTGTATTCGAGTGTGTACTCTATGATTTTGTATTCGAGTGTATGTATACTCTATGACTTGTATTTGTATTCAAGTGTATACTCTATGACCTTGTATTCAAGTGTATGTATTGGAGTGTATACTCTATGACTTGTATTTGTATTCGAGTGTATACTCTATGACTTTGTGAATTATATATTCAACTGTATTCAAGTGTATTCATGTATATAACTTGTATTCAAATTATTCAAGTGTATATTTTGTAGCTTATGTGTATATACTTTGTGGCTTATGTGTATACTTGTATTCATGCAACTTATGTATTTAAGTGTATTCTTTATGACTTACATGTGTGCTTGAGCTGGTTGCCTACTTTCTTGAGCTACTTGCCTACTTGCTTGAGCTAGTTGCTTGCGTGCTTGAGCTACTTGCTTGACTACTTGAGCTACTTGCCTACTTGCTTGAGCTGGTTGCTTGCGTGCTTGAGCTACTTGCTTGACTGCTTGAGCTACTTGCTTGACTACTTGAGCTACTTGTCTACTTGCTTGAGCTACTTGCCTACTTGCTTGAGCTACTTGCCTACTTGCTTGAGCTGGTTGCTTGCGTGCTTGAGCTACTTGCTTGACTACTTGACCTAATTGCCTACTTGTTTGAGCTACTTGCTTGTCTACTTGAGCTACTTGTCTATGTGCTTGAGCTACTTGCCTACTTGCTTGAGCTACTTGTTTGACTACTTGAGCTACTTGCTTGTACACTTGAGCTACTTGCTTACTTGCTTGAGCTAGTTGCTCTTGTTCTTGAGCTACTTGGTTGTCTACTTCAATTTTATTATGTAACTAAATGGCAATGCATGTATCCTACAAATTGATGCAATCACTTCTATATTTAACATCCTAAAGAGATTACTCACCACCGTTCGACCTTGAGGTGAAAAAAGGAAACAACATTTCATCTAAGAAAGATATTCAAAACATCAAACAAATACTTATACTCTTCTCTTTTCATGGAATCACAATCAATTTTTTTTCTCTTCACTAAAGCAATATTCATTCTAGATCAAATTCGCGATTTTGTCTTAACATATCGGAAAGTAAACGTTAAAATGTAATGAAAGAACTCGTTGTGATTGCTTGAGGACAAGCAATCTTGAGTGGGGAGGGCTATCATGACCTGATATTAAGGCATCATTTAAATTAAAACATCATGATAAGATAGAGAAGCCGCTTTTGATGATGATCATGTATATAATAATATTTAATAAACATATATAATGTTATCCATATATAATAATATTATTTTATTAAAAATATAATACACTTATTGTATTTATAAATACAATTATAAATATTATCAAATAATATTATAATTGTAATAATTATAATATATATATATATAAATAAATAAATATTAATAATTTAAATATTATTATAATCATTTATTATAATAATATAATATATAATATAGTATATAATTAACAAGATATATTATAAATATAAATAATAAATGTAAGATAGATATAAATATTAAATAGGATTACAAATACTAATAATTAAATATTATCATAATATATATTATTACATAATAATAAATATAAATTAAAATCTTATTATTATTAAATATTATATAATAATATAAATATATTTAAATAAAGGGATAAGCAAATCTAATAAAGGAAGATTTTATATTAAGGACTTACTACTCAAGAAGGCCACAATGCATTTTAAAGAAGTAAAGACTCTATTAACAAATGAATAGATTAGTTAAGGCAGCAGACATCACCTTTGACAAGGGATGTCTCCCTCAAATGCAATGCTTCAAGATATACATATATAGAAGTTTGAATATACAATGGGGAAGCATGGACTAATGCAGCAGATATATTGATGTATATTAATGTTATATTATACATATCACCATGGCAGCGATTAGTAATTATGAAAGAGCAGAAAAAATTAGAAAATAACAATCAGCAGAAGGAAATAAGATTCAAGGGGCAGCGATCAGGTAAGTTAGATTATGTATAATTTATGGTTAAAGAAAATCAAGTACTAAGAGTATTATGTGCACAGGAACCAATGTAAATATATATGTGTAAGATTAATCTCCAGTACAATAGAGATCTGTATGCATAAAATTTAGATATTGGTTAAGTAAGGTAAACAAAATTATATATAAAAATAGTGAAACCCACTATATAGCAAAATAGAACTATACTATGTGAACAAATAGTTGATTGAAAGTACATTCTTAAATAAAGAAATATGATTGAGACATATATGAACATAAATATACATTATGAAACTTGAGGAGAAAAACATAACCATCTCATCACTTCCATTTCCTATAACTATAGGAGAGGCGGTCTTGTTAGGGAAAGGCGAGGTAATTCCATCACAATGCATTAGAGAGGGTTTAACGCACCCTAGACAAGAATGCTAGGGAAAGGCGAAGTAATTCCATTCATAATGCATTGGAGAGGGTTCAACGCGCCCTAGACATATAATTCCCCATCCATGGTTAAGAAATAGAAGGAAAATGACATGGAGAGATAAACGTAGTTATTACTTCTATATATTTCTCTATTACTTCATCCTTCAAGGAATGATAGGTGTTATGAGGGAGAGGTGGAGTAATCCCATCCGTATTAAAGCCCGTAGGCTGGGACATAGTTCCTGTAGGCTAGGTTAAGAGATGGTTCAGCGCGCCCTATACATATAAAGCCTAGTTCCATGAGGAAAAGTAATAAGAAATATGAATGATTGGATTATGGAATGGTTATCAATATACAAGTAACAATTAGGAAATAAATAATCCTTTAACAAGCAATGAAATGAAAGCATTATCATTGATCTTATTTGATCTTATCATTGAAATTATTAATCTATAATATTTCTAATGTCTCCTTGAGAATCACTTTGAATGTAGATTCAGGTTTAAGTGTTTCCACTAGAAAGGGGACATTACACCTTCCTCTCTTTCACATAAAATTCTTGATATGAAGTCTCTTTTACCATTTCAATAGAAATACAAAACGCGAGCGCATTATAATGCGCTCGCGCTATAACGTGCTCGCGTTTTGTCCTGCTATAGATTCATCACATCCTTTGCATTGATCACATCTTTTTCCTGCAAGGTCTTGCCAGATGCTTCACCATATGATAGGCATAACAATGAAGGGGCAAGCCCTCATAATCAAGTTCTTCATAGAAAATGCCCTCAACCCTCAACGTCAAACCCTAATCCCTAAACCCTCAACTCTGATCCCTCGACCCTCAACCCTCAATGTCAAATCCTAATCCCTCAACCCTCAACCCTATCCCTAAACCCTCAACCCTCAACGTCAAATCCTAATCCCTCAACCCTCAACCCTATCCTTAAACCCTTAACCCTCAACATCAAATCCTAATCCCTCAACCCTCAACCCTATCCCTAAACCCTAAACCCTCAACATCAAATCCTAATCCCTCAACCCTAATCTGTCATCCCTCAACTCTAATCCCTCATCCTTAAACCCTAAATTCTATCCCTAATCCTACACCCTCAACAGACTCGATACTATACCTTAAACTCTAATCCCTTATCCCTAAACCCTCCAACCCTATCCCTAATCCTTACAACCCTCAACCCTTAACTCTGATCCATCAACCCTCAACACTATACCTTAAACCCTAATCCCTTCAACCTCAACCCTATCCCTAAACCCTTGACCCTCGAACCTCAAACCTCAACCCTCGACGTCAAACCCTAATCCCTCAACCCTTAACTCTGATCCCTCATCTCTCAACCCTAACCCTAAACTCTAAACCCTCAACCCTCAACATCAAATCCTAATCCCTCAACCCTTCACTCTAATCCCTCAACCCTAAACCCTATCCCTAAACCATCAACACTATACCTTAAACCCTAATCCCTCAGCTCTCAACCCTAAACCTTATCCCTAAACCCTAATCCCTCAACCCTCAACCCTAATCCATCATCCCTCAAATCTAATCCCTCATCCCTAAACCCTAAATGCTATCCCTATTCCTACACCCTCAACAGAATCGATACTATACCTTAAACCCTAATCCCTTATCCCTAAACCCTCCAACCCTATCCCTAATCCTTATACCCTCCACACTCTACTTTAACCCTAATTCCTTGACCCTCGACCCTATCCCTAAACCCTTGACCCTCGAATCTCAACCCTCAACCCTTAACTTTGATCCCTCGACCCTCAACACTATACCTTAAACCCTAATCCCTATCCCTCAACCCTTAACCCTTAAAACTTAAACCCTATCCCTACACCCTCAACACTTGACACTATATCTTAAGCCTTAAACCCTCATCCCTAAAGCCTCAACCCTCAATCCTTAAACCTTCAACCCTAAACCCTATCCCTAATCCCTCTACCCTCGACACTCTAACCCTAACTTCGACATTAAATGCTAATCCATCAACCCTAAACCCTAATCCTAAACCCTCAACCCTCAACCCTCAACACTATACCTTAAACCCTAATCCCTCAACCCTCAACCCTAAACCTTATCCCTAAACCCTAATCCCTCAACCCTCAACCCTAATCCATCATCCCTCAACTCTAATCCCTCATCCCTAAACCCTAAATGCTATCCCTATTCCTAAACCCTCAATAGACTCGATACTATACCTTAAACTCTAATCCCTTATCCCTAAACCCTCCAACCCTATCCCTAATCCTTATACCCTCCACACTCTACTTTAACCCTAATTCCTCAACCCTCAACCTTATCCCTAAACCCTTGACCCTCGAACCTCAACCCTCAACCCTGAACATCAAACCCTAATCCCTCAACCCTTAACTCTGATCCCTTGACCTTCAACCCTAACCCTAAACCCTAAACCCTCAATGTCAAATTCTAATCCCTCAACCCTTCACTCTAATCCCTCAACCCTAAACCCTATCCCTAAACCCTCAACACTATACCTTAAACCTAATCCCTCAACCCTAACCCTAAACCTTGTCCCTAAACCCTAATCCCTCAACCCTCAACCCTAATCTGTCATCCGTCATCCCTCAACTCTAATCCCCCATTCCTAAACCCTAAACGCTATCCCTATTCCTAGACCCTCAACAGGCTCGATACTATACCTTAAACCCTAATCCCTTGACCATTAACCCTATCCCTCAACCTTAACCCTCAACCCTCAACTCTCAACATTAAACCCTAATTCATCAACCCTAAACCCTAATCCCTCAAACCTAAACCCTATCCCTAAACCATCAACCCTCAACACTATACCTTAAACCCTAATCCCTCAACCCTCAACCCTAAACCTTATCCCTAAACCCTAATCCCTCAACCCTCAACCCTAATCCCTCATTCCTCAACTCTAATCCCTCATCCCTAAACCCTAAGTGCTATCCCTATTCCTAAACCCTCAATAGACTTGATACTATACCTTAAACTCTAATCCCTTATCCCTAAACCCTACAATCCTATCCCTAATCCTTATACCCTCCAAACTCTACTTTAACCCTAATTCCTCGACCCTCAACCCTATCCCTAAACCCTTGTCCCTCGAACCTCAACCCTTAACTCTGATCCCTCGACCTTCAACCCTAACCCTAAACCCTAAACCCTCAATGTCAAATTCTAATCCCTCAACCCTTCACTCTAATCCCTCAACCCTAAACCCTATCCCTAAACCCTCAACACTATACCTTAAACCCTAATCCCTCAACCCTCAACCCTAATTTGTCATCCGTCATCCCTTAACTCTAATCCCTCATTCCTAAACCCTAAACGCTATCCCTATTCCTAGACCCTCAACAGGTTCGATACTATACCTTAAACCCTAATCCCTCTACCCTCCACACTCTTATTTAACCCTAATCCCTTGACCATTAACCCTATCCCTCAACCTCAACCCTCAACCCTCAACTCTCAACATTAAACCCTAATTCATCAACCCTAAACCCTAATCCCTCAAACCTAAACCCTATCCCGAAACCATCAACCCTCAACACTATACCTTAAACCCTAATCCGTCAACTCTCAACCCTAAACCTTATCCCTAAACCCTAATCCCTCAACCCTCAACCCTAATCCCTCATCCCTCAACTCTAATCCCTCATCCCTAAACCCTAATGATATCCCTATTCCTAAACCCTCAATAGACTCGATACTATACCTTAAACTCTAATCCCTTATCCCTAAACCCTCCAACCCTATCCCTAATCCTTATACCCTCCACACTCTACTTTGACCCTAATTCCTCGACCCTCAACCCTATCCCTAAACCCTTGACCCTCGAACCTCAACCCTCAACCCTCAACATCAAACCCTAATCCCTCAACCCTTAACTCTGATCCCTCGACCTTCAACCCTAACCCTAAACCCTAAACCCTCAACGTCAAATTCTAATCCCTCAACCCTTCACTCTAATCCCTCAACCCTAAACCCTATCCCTAAACCCTCAACACTATACCTTAAACCCTAATCCCTCAACCCTAATGCTAAACCTTGTCCCTAAACCCTAATCCCTCAACCCTCAACCCTAATCTGTCATCCGTCATCCCTCAACTCTAATCCCTCATTCCTAAACCCTAAACGCTATCCCTATTCCTAGACCCTCAATAGGCTTGATACTATACCTTAAACCCTAATCCCTCTACCCTCCACACTCTTATTTAACCCTAATCCCTTGACCATTAACCCTATCCCTCAACCTCAACCCTCAACCCTCAACCCTCAACTCTCAACATTAAACCCTAATTCATCAACCCTAAACCCTAATCCCTCAAACCGAAACCCTATCCCTAAACCATCAACCCTCAACACTATACCTTAAACCCTAATCCCTCAACTCTCAACCCTAAACCTTATCCCTAAACCCTAATCCCTCAACCCTAATCCTTCATCCCTCAACTCTAATCCCTCATCCCGAAACCCTAAGTGCTATCCCTATTCCTAAACCCTCAATAGACTCGATACTATATCTTAAACTCTAATCCCTTATCCCTAAACCCTCCAACCCTATGCCTAATCCTTATACCCTCCACACTCTACTTTAACCCTAATTCCTTGACCCTCAACCCTATCCCTAAACCCTTGACCCTTGAACCTCAACCCTCAACCCTCAACTTTAAACCCTAATCCCTCAACCCTTAACTCTGATCCCTTGACCTTCAACCCTAACCCTAAACCCTCAACGTCAAATTCTAATCCCTCAACCCTTCACTCTAATCTCTCAACCCTAAACCCTATCCCTAAACCCTCAACACTATACCTTAAACCCTAATCCCTCAACCCTAACCCTAAACCCCCTAAACGCTAATCCCTCAACCCTCAACCCTAATCTGTCATCCATCATCCCTCAACTCTAATCCCTCATTCCTAAACCCTAAAGGCTATCCCTATTCCTAGACCCTCAACAGGCTCGATACTATACCTTAAACCCTAATCCCTCTACCCTCCACACTCTTATTTAACCCTAATCCCTTGACCATTAACCCTATCTCTCAACCTCAACCCTCAACCCTCAACATTAAACCCTAATTCATCAACCCTAAACCCTAATCCCTCAAACCTAAACCCTATCCCTAAACCATCGACCCTCAACACTATACCTTAAACCCTAATCCCTCAACCCTCAACCCTAAACCTTATCCCTAAACCCTAATCCCTCAACCCTCAACCCTAATCCCTCATCCCTCAACTCTAATCCCTCATCCCTAAACCCTAAATTCTATCCCTATTCCTAAACCCTCAATAGACTCGATACTATACCTTAAACTCTAATCCCTTATCCCTAAACCCTCCAACCCTATCCCTAAACCTTATACCCTCCACACTCTACTTTAACCCTAATTCCTCGACCCTCAACCCTATCCCTAAACCCTTGACCCTTGAACCTCAACCCTCAACCCTCAACATCAAACCCTAATCCCTCAACCCTTAACTCTGATCCCTCGACCTTCAACCCTAACCCTAAATCCTAAACCCTCAATGTCAAATTCTAATCCCTCAACCCTTCACTCTAATCCCTTAACGCTAAACCCTATCCCTAAACCCTCAACACTATACCTTAAACGCTAATCCCTCAACCCTAACACTAAACCTTGTCCCTAAACCTTAATCCCTCAACCCTCAACCCTAATCTGTCATCCATCATCCCTCAACTCTAATCCCTCATTCCTAAACCCTAAATGCTATCCCTATTCCTAGACCCTCAACAGGCTTGATACTATACTTTAAACCCTAATCCCTCTACCCTCCACACTCTTATCTAACCCTAATCCCTTGACCATTAACCCTATCCCTCAACCTCAACCCTCAACCCTCAACTCTCAACATTAAACCCTAATTCATCAACCCTAAACCCTAATCCCTCAAACCTAAACCCTATCCCTAAACCATCAACCCTCAACACTATACCTTAAACCCTAATCCCTCAACCCTCAACCCTAAACCTTATCCCTAAACCCTAATCCCTCAACCCTCAACCCTAATCCCTCATCCCTCAACTCTAATCCCTCATCCCTAAACCCTAAATGCTATCCCTATTCCTAAACCCTCAACAAACTTGATACTATACCTTAAACTCTAATCCCTTATCCCTAAACCCTCCAACTGTATCCCTAATCCTTACACCCTGCACACTCTACTTTAACCCTAATCCCTCAACCTCAACCCTATCCCTAAACCCTTGACCCTTGAACCTCAACCCTCAACCCTCGACGTCAAACCCTATTCCCTCAACCCTTAACTCTGATCCCTCATCTCTCAACCCTAACCCTAAACCCTAAACCCTAAACCCCCAACCCTCAACGTCAAATCCTAATCCCTCAACCCTAAACCCTATCCCTAAACCCTCAACACTATACCTTAAACTCTAATCCCTCAGCCCTCAACCCTAAACCTTATCCCTAAACCCTAGTCCCTCAACCCTCAACCCTAATCCCTCATCCCTCAACTCTAATCCCTCATCCCTAAACCCTAAATGCTATCCCTATTCCTACACCCTCAACAGAATCGATACTATACCTTAAACCCCAATCCCTTCTCCCTAAACCCTCCAACCCTATCCCTAATCCTTATACCCTCCACACTCTACTTTAACCCTAATTCCTCGACCCTCAACCCTATCCCTAAACCCTTGACCCTCGAACCTCAACCCTCAACCCTCAACGTCAAACCCTAATCCCTCAACCCTTAACTTTGATCCCTCGACCCTCAACACTATACCTTAAACCCTAATCCCTATCCCTCAACCCTTAACCCTTAAAACTTATACCCTATCCCTACACTCTCAACACTTGACACTATATCTTAAGCCTTAAACCCTCATCCCTAAAACCTCAACCCTCAATCCTTAAACGTTCAACCCTAAACCCTATCCCTAATCCCTCTACCCTCAACACTCTAACCTTAACCTCGACATTAAATGCTAATCCGTCAACCCTAAACCCTAATCCTAAACCCTCAACCCTCAACACTATACCTTAAACCCTAATCCCTCAACCCTTAACCCTAAACCTTATCCCTAAACCCTAATCCCTCAACCCTCAACCCTAATCCATCATCCCTCAACTATAATCCCTCATCCCTAAACCCTAAATGCTATCCCTATTCCTAAACCCTAATCCCTAATCCCTAAACCCTCCAACCCTATCCCTAATCCTTACACCCTCCACACTCTACTTTAACCCTAATCCGTCGACCTTAAACCATATCCTTAAACCCTTGACCCTTGAACCTCAACCCTCAACCCTCAACCCTCAATGTCAAACCCTAATCCCTCAACCCTTAACTCTGATCCCTCGACCCTCAACCCTATCCCTAAACCCTAAACCCTCAACCATAATCTGTTATCCCTCATCCCTAAACCTTAAACACTATCCCTATTCCTAGACCCTCAACGGGCTCGATACTATACCTTAAACGCTAATCCCTTATCCCTAAACCCTCCAACTCTATCCCTTATCCTTTAACCCTCATGATTAATAGCCTTGAATGTAAAAAAATTTGAGGGGGACATAACACAAGCGCGTTATGTCAAACATGACAAAAACAGACTTGCGGGAAAGAAAAATGCAAGGCAAAACATAATGCAAGCGCGTTATAATGCGCTCGCGTTATTTCTTACTTTGGGAATCCCAAGCCTTGGGCTTGGGATTTGCTTTGGATTTCCAACCCAAAGGCTTGGAGTGCCTTATGAATAGTCACAGACGTGTTTTTCTATATTCTTCAAAATTTCACATAATTTCGTTCATGCTAACCCTCAGATTTGCACGTGTTTCAAGGTCGAACAAATTGAACACATGGGTAACGTTAGGCTTTCTCTTAGCTATTTGACAATGTGATTTTTTTCACATTTTAACAATGTTAAGCCTTTCATCTTTAATTTCTTTTGTTTGTGTCCATTTTTAGGCAAAAACCACTGTTTGGTCTTTTTTTCATTGTAAAATAACTATTCATTTAAATTTCAAAAAAATTACATATTTAGAAACTAGACTCCATTTTACAACTATTAAAAAAATAAAAAAATGATTTTCAATTAGTTTTCAAAATTTATAGGGGTAGCACGGCCAAAATTCTATTTTTTAGGATGTGTCCACTTTAAAAATTAGTAAAAAATCAAATATTCATCAAAACATTATTAGAAAAATTGGGCATAAACTACATGCTATTAGCTAATTTCTCACTGAAGTGATTTTAAAAATACCAAAAAAAAGTTGACCTTTTGAGGGAGCCACAAAACATGCTATGTTATGTTTTTTGACAGAAACAACACCAATTTATGTGGCTCCCTCTTTTGAACCCCTTAATCTATGCCATTTTCAAAACAAAATAGTAGTTTAGAAAGTAGATTCGGAGCACTATGAACATTGTTTTGGTTGCATCTCTAAATTTTGAGTGTAACTATGCTCAATTTCTCATCCAAGGCCAGTATTTCCTGATTTTAGAAAAAAAGTGGCCACTTAAGACCCCTTTTTGGCCCCCATCTTCCTGCACTTACCCTATGGCCTCTTGCATATCGGCTTTGTATATCTGATTGTATGTATAAACATACAATGCAAATATACAAACACATGTGTATACAATGCGCGGACCCCAACATTGAACTTGGTGAATTTGACTTTACAGTCAGGTCCACCTTATATACTTCTTTCTTGTACATTTCATTTGTATGTCACAAGATACAATGCACTCAATATACAAGCCACGGACCTGAACTATTTTATCAACCGGATTGTAGAAATTTGAAATCCGGGCCTTGTATCTTCAATCTCTTGTATATCAGGATATACAATGCCATATGCATGCAAGTTGTGGACCTGAAACCATTATGAAGCATATTACAATCGCCATCGGGTCTGAGCCATGCATGGTCCTCCTTGTATATAACCAATGTATGTCGCATATACAATGCAAACATATAAGCAAATTATACATACAAACTACGGAATTATGCCCTTGATCAACTGGAATGTATCTTGATTTGAGATCCAACTTGTATACTGAGAATACATATTTGATTGTATGTGCAAACATACAATCGAATATACAAGTGGTGGGCCCCAGCTTTGTACCGCATATACAAACTGATTTGTATATGACCTTGTATATTTCGATATACAAAGGCTTTTGTATGCCTTTCTTGTATGTGCCCGATGCATGTTTTGCTTGTATGTCCAAACATACAATCGCAAATGTACATTAGCGGACCCCACCCTTTGCATCTCCTCCTTGTATGTTTGGCGAAAGTCCCTTTGTATGTTCTGCCGATGTACATCGCAAATGTACATTGGCCTTTGTATGTTAACCCTACCTGCGACCTTCTTTGCATATCGGCAATGTACATTCACTCTTGCATGTGATCTTTTGCATGTACGTTGGCCTTGTATCTTTGCCTTGTATATCGCATATACAAACTGATTTGTATATTGACCTTGTATATTTCGATATACAAAGGCTTTTGTATGCATCTCTTGTATGTGCCTGATGCATGTTTTTCTTGTATGTCCAAACATACAATCGCAAATGTACATTGGCGGACCTCACCCTTTGCATCTCCTCCGTTTGTACATCGCTGCCAATGTACATTCAACTGTAGCTGATGCATATTATCTTTGTATATTGTCCTTGCATGTTGGACTTGTATGTTGGCGATATACATTCTCACTTGTATGTCAACCTTGTATGTTTGCCAATTGCATCTAGGCCTTTTGCATATTGCGAATGTATGTTCCAAACATACAATGGTGAATGCATATGCAAATATACATTCAAAAATGCATATTGAAATACAAGCATGAAACTGAGAAATCCCGGTGATAGAAAATACTTGAAGCTAAAAGATTTCTGGGTTTTTTGTAAAGTCTTTCCAAGTGAGATTTTGGGAAATTTGGCAAGGCAGAGCATGAGTATTTGAAAGATTTAAGCCTTGTAGGGTCATTTCATAAAGGATTTTTAAGGAATATACAAGGTGAACTATTTAACTCTGGATAGAGAACAATGGGTCAACAATTTGGCAACTTCTATGGGATTTTTGCCTGCTAAACAATCAGATTAGTGGCCTAAAGCATCCATTGGGCATGGGGTCATGTCTAAAACATGCTGGAAAACTGGAACCTGCCTCCAAAACACAAACAGGGGAAGGGGCCTGCATTCTCCTAATGACAATGCAGCCTGTGTAGAAGCACTTAGGGAAAGGGAAAACTAAAACAGAAATGAAACCTACTCTAATCCTAAATTAACCAGTCAGACATGACTTTAAACAAAGCCATTAATTGGTTCTTGAAAGTAACTGCCCTTCCTTAACAATTTACAATGTTTCTCATGCATGTCGGCAGTTAAAAAGAGGCGAGGGAGGGATGGGCATATGACAAATTGATAAAACAACCCCACAAAATGTAGATAAAATCAACTATCCACCTAGACTGATTGTTGATGCTGCTAACTTGTGGTGAATAAATAGGTTGATCCCATCCATTTTGATGCCCAACTTCATGCTTAGAGGTAAGCATGACAAGTGGTGACTCCTCTTGATGTGTCTCCAGCTGGGCTAGATGCCTAATTGGGCATCCCCTTGAAGTGACATGCAAATCATGTTTGATCTCATGTCTCTGCTCTGATTCTTTCTCTTCTTGCTCTTCATTTGGCATGATGGTGTCCTCCATTTGACTCTCATGTTGTTGTTGTGTGTGAAACAGCTGACTTGGGACCTCATTTCTTTGTCCTTCCTCCTTCAAAGAAACCAAGAATATTGATATAATGTCATCATGGCTGCATTCCTCTTCTTGCTGATCTGTATACTCTGGCTCCTATGATTCTACTACAAATATGGCTGCCTTCACCTTATGAACAAGATGTTCATGATTTTCTAATTTAGGCTTAGAAAATGCGCTGTACACATGTTCAAAAGGGAAAACTTCCCCACCAAGAAGTTGATATCCCTGCTAGATAATAAAGAACAAATCTTCAATTTGCTCTTGCCCATGTTTAATCTTCTCATTATTTTCAATAAAGCATGGAAGCTCTCCAAGCATATCAGCATAATCAGCCTTTGGATAATCTAACATAGAGCAACATGCCTGGCCTTCTTTATGGTTTAGAAACTCACTGTCACGCTCAGCCTCAACCTGCAACAATTTGTCATGATTTTCTGTGTTCTCTTGTTGCTGCAAATTCACAACCAGCTGCACATATTCCTCATCTTCAACATAGTCAAGTAGTTCATGAAGTAGGGTAGCATCATCCATTTCTGAAGTGACATTAACAATACTCACAGGTGCAATAGGTTCAAACAATTCTATCTTTGTGAGTGTAGGAACAAATTGCTCCTCATTAGTTTTATCTTCTTCCACCTCCTCTTTTGGCTCATCTTTCCAAATATCTTGGTAGACAACTTGCCCACCCTTGAGGATTGAAATAGCATCAGGGAAAGAAGCCTGAATAACTTCTTGAATTTCTTAGAGGGGAGAGGGTTTTGGACAAATTTGTTCCTAGGGAGTGATAATTTGAGTTTGCATAGGAACAGGGACTTGTGAAGGGATATAGGCGTTGAAGCCTGGAAACTTGTGGAGTCTATGTTTCTCTATAGGCTGAACATGTGTAGAAGAAAGTGACTGGTTGAAATTTGGAATTGCAAACACATGCTCTTTTAACTTAGCAATCTCATCATAACCGTCCATGCTAGGCCCATCTAATAAGGGGATTTGAAAACTAGGAAGCGGTTTTGGAGGTGTAGATGGTCTAACTTGCCTGAAGCTTGGAATTTCAAATTTTGGGGCTTCTTTAGTAGGAGGCTGAGCAGGTGTCGTCCTTATAGAAAGGTTTTCTTGAAAAATCTCCTCTTGTGCTTCTCGCTGCTGGTCACATGTTAACATTTCTATAAATTCATCAGCCTCCCTATTTAGATTTAGAGACAACTTCTTGAGACCATACATGCTTATGATGCTGAGATCATAAAACCGCTGAGGCCGACTGTAGCCTGCTGCTCTTTTGGCCTTATCTAAATTTTCGTCAAGCTTTAGAAAACCTTCCATGAGCTCATTGAAAGCATCAATATTCTCAGGGGCAACATTAGGGGTAGGATGAAGGTAAGCATCATGAGGATGCTGATACTCTGCAGCGGCAAGGCTGTATGGCATAAAATCAGAGGCATTTGGGGCCTGGTATTGCTAATACGGGGGCCAATAGCCTGTATATGGATTATGGATAGGGGAATAGCCACAATTCCTATAAAATTCTGACATTTATAGCATCTAAATGTTGGATAATCATAAAAATATCAGAATAAGAGCAAAATAGGTCTGCAACCAAAGAAAAACTAGATACATACCAGAGAAGGAGTCGCTAGGTGATTGAAATGCTTCTGGAAGTTGAATAGACTAGGAAAATCACCAAAATCCTAACCTTTGATAAAATTTTAGGTACTTGGGTTGTTGAAACTAGTTGATTTGTTTAGTAGAGTTACCATAGTGTTGTTTGTATTGCCTCCAAAGGCTAGTAATACTAGGAGAAACACCAAATCTCTTAATATCCTGATGAGAAGTTCATCGAACTTGTCCCACCGAGCGTGCCAAAACTGTTATCACCCAGATTTGCACCCTTTGTTGCAGTTGTGAAACTTTAGCAATCTGGAGTAACATGGGAATGATCTTGAAGTGTGGGACCTTGCGAAATGAGATCAGACCTTCGAAGAAGGCTAGCTTCCTCTTTCTAAGCCTAATGCTTAGAGAAATACATCTAAACCTAGTGCTAATGCTTGCAGGGAAAAGGGTTAGAAGGAATGCTGAAATGAAATGCTAAAATAAACTAAGTGATACACCAGATTTAAATGTGCTTGGCTGCAACTGAAATAGACATAGTAATAATCTCACAGGTGGAAAGACTTATACAGACTCATATTAATTCTAGAGAGGTCCAGGAGAATAGACACAGTGCTAAAAAATAATAACTGAGAGGCAAAAATACCAATTTATATTGATTATAGAGGCCAAGTAGCCATTACAAAGAATAGCCCAGAAGAACAACCAACCCCCATACATCTGTTTTACATGTATATATATCATTTTACATTTTCAGTCGGTTACAATAAATTCTCGCCCATGGGTGCTGTCAGAAAATACCTCCGCTGAAGGGACGTCCATCTACCTAAAGTTATAGTGTAAAAGATCTAAAACAGGGCAGATGAAAGATATTTTTCATCTTTAATGTGGTCTGCAGAGTCATCGATTTGTAGCAATGAATGCAACAAATATCTTTAGTTGAATATGCAACTGTCGCTGCTGAAACGTCACGATGGCCAAGCATGCAACGCCAGATCTAAAATTTGAAAGTGAGAGAAAACCCCTAAAAAGCCCGCCAAATGAAAGAGGAGGCAAAAACATGCACTTTTGCCTTTTGCAGCATGTGGAAATTCGCTAAAATGGAGGAGATATGGGTGGTCAAAGTTGCAGTCAACTGTGTGTATATATCTCTTTACATCTGTGAATATATTTGCCTTTGAAACTACCTCTGAGTCTACCTTTGCATATGCAAAGTACTTTGTATATGGCCTCTTGCATATCGGCTTTCTATATCTGATTGTATGTATAAACATACAATGCAAATATACAAACACATGTGTATACAATGCGCGGACCCCAACATTGAACTTGGCGAATTTGACTTTACAGTCGGGTCCGCCTTGTATACTTCTTTCTTGTACATTTCATTTGTATGTCGCAAGATACAATGCACTCAATATACAATCCGCGGACCTGAACCATTTTATCAACCGGATTGGAGAAATTTGAAATCTGGGCCTTGTATCTTTAATTTCTTGTATATCAAGATATACAATGCCATATGCATGCAAGCTACGGACCTGAAACCATTATGAATCATATTGCAATCACCATCGGGTCTGAGCCATGCATGGTCCTCCTTGTATATAACCAATGTATGTCGCATATACAATGTGAACATACAAGAAAATTATACATACAAACTGCGGAATTCTGCCCTTTATCAACTGAAATGTATGTTCATTTCAGATCCAGCTTGTATACTGAGAATACATATTTGATTGTATGTGCAAACATACAATCGAATATACAAGTGGTGGGCCCCAGCTTTGTACTGCATATACAAACTGATTTGTATATGACCTTGTATATTTCGATAGACAAAGGCTTTTGTATGCCTTTCTTGTGTGTGCCTGATGCATGTTTTGCTTGTATGTCCAAACATTGGCGGACCCCACCCTTTGCATCTCCTCCTTTTATGTTTGGCGAAAGTCCCTTTGTATGTTCTGCAGATGTACATCGCAAATGTACATCGGCCTTTGTATGTTAACCCTGCCTATGACCTTCTTTGCATATCGGCAATGTACATTCACTCCTGCATGTGATCTTTTGCATGTACGTTAGCTTTGTATCTTTGCCTTGTATATCGCATATACAAATTGATTTGTATATTGACCTTGTATATTTCGATATACAAAGGCTTTTGTATGCATTTCTTGTATGTGCCCGATGCATGTTTTGCTTGTATGTCCAAACATACAATCGCAAATGTACATTGGTGGACCCCACCCTTTGCATCTCCTCCCTTTGTACATAGTTGTTGATGTACATTCAACTGTAGCTGATGCATATTATCTTTGTATATCGGCCTTGCATGTTGGACTTGTATGTTGGTGATATACATTCCACTGTACATTCTCACTTGTATGTCAACCTTGTATGTTTTCTGATTGCATCTAGGCCTTTGCATATTGCGAATGTATGTTCCAAACATACAATGGCGAATGTATATGAGAATATACATTCAAAAATGCATATTGAAATACAAGAATGAAACTAAGAAATCCCAGCGATAGAAAATACTTGAAGCTAAAATATTTTTGGGTTTTTCTGGGTTTTTTGCAAAGACTTTCCAAGCGAGATTTTGGAAAATTTGGCAAGGCAGAGCATGAATATTTGAAAGATTTAAGCCTTGTAGGGTCATTTCGTAAAGGATTTTTAAGGAATATACAAGGTGAACTATTTAACTCTGGATAGAGAAAAATGGGTCAACAATGACATTGATGAACACATATTCTAAAATCTAAAGAAGAAAAACTAAAGAATTTACATAGTGGGTTATGGTTTCAATGCAGGTTTTGAAATTTTTGCTCAACCCTCTATTTAAGTTAAAATGTATTCCATAAACTATTTCATAGTGTGTATATTGCTGCTAAAAAGTTTTTGGCATTTTAAATTAATCTTACATTTATGTATAATTACTTTGCTTGTTTTAAATATTACATTAAGTGTGTTGGTTAAAACTATACATTTGATTGGCAATAAATTATTGAAACGTATTCTTTAGTTATTTATTTTCTAAATTAGATTCTAATATAATATCAATATGATAGAGTAGAAAAATCAACACTATAAAAACACTCGTTTTTGCAGTTCATACTCTGTGAATAGAAACCTTAGAGCAATCATTGAATGCAACACACTAATAATATCAAGAGAGATGAATGATGGATGATGAAAAACTAATGGACACCCTTAATTCATAACCTTAAACATGGTGGTGGTGTTATTATTACTACTAGTAGTAATAACATGAATTAAAATGAGCACAACAATATTAATAAATAATTAATAATAACAATAATAATGAGGATAGACCTTGCCGATAAGGGCGTGGTTCGGTGGTTAAGTTGCTCGTTTATAGTGGCGGCCACCAGAGTTTAAACCCTCACTAGGCCAACGAGCTCGCATGTGTTTTGCCTTTGCTGGGCCAATGAGCTCACAGGTTTGAAGCGTTCTTGCTAGGGGATGAGGTCCCCCACGTTGTGGCCTCACCGGTTCATAACTCCAAGCAAAAGTGTTATGGTGGAGCCGGAGGGCGTGTCACACTAGCATCATCGGTCATGTTAAAAAGTTTACTAGGCAGATTATCTTTAAAAAAAAGTGAGGATAGAGTGGACTTATTAAGGGGCATGTGGCCAAGTAGGTATGCCACCTCATCATTTTGTAGAGTTTATTTGTAATGATTACTTGACATCATTAAACCATTGACTAGGGCATGATTACTATCTTGAGTGGTTTGGTGAATTGGAAATGGGTTTGTAAAGATTGCCAATAGGTGGCATCTTTACTGCTTGCATGTTGCATATAACAATACATTGTTAAATATTTTGAAGTCATATCTTGATGTAGAGGAAAGTAGATGGTGGTCTAGGTTTTGCATGCAAGGAAGGTTGTATAAGGTGGGAAAGGAAAGAAGTTGTGTGTAGAGGTGGAGTTAGAAGTGAAAGATATTGTTGTTGGTGGTAGAGTGGATGCTTACAAAGTTTTATATTAGTTCATGGACTATTTCACATGATCTTACTAACCCTAAGCTTCATATTTGGATGTTGTATCTATGGGGGATGGCTAAACCTATGGGGATGGCTAAGGAAATGGATATCTAGATAACTATGTATTAATTTGAGAGGCCATGCTTAAGTTGATGATTGATCTTTGTTAATTGATAGGGTGAAGAAAAGTGTTTGATGTTGCTCATTCTCTAAGTGGTACTAGAATGTTGTCTTTGGTTGTGGGTTCCTTCATGAACATGCACGAATATATTGAGAACAACATAGAGTAGGTGGAGGTTCACCTAGATTGTTTGATTGAGCACTTGGACATGATATTACATAAGCAAGGTAAATTATTCAAGTGCTTGAACTTGGTGGGCAATATTTTACTTGTGACAGTCGACTTTGCCTATCAAGCAATTTTTTTATGATAGTTATCTATTCAATGGTGCCTTTAAAATACTATGAAATACCTCAATATAAGTAAATTATATAAAAACCATATATATATATTAGCATAATCCTATATAAAATTTGATAGTTTGTCCAAAATCTCTCCTTTCATATGATAATATAATGTGTATTAAGCAATTGCAAACAAAGATTATTTGTTCATCGGTCACAGGATTATTTGTTCCTTCCATATGTTGCCACATTTTGCATACATGTCTACCAATGCAGTCACAATGACAACATCTAACAAAAAACCATTTTCAATTATTTTTTGATGGATCTCTAATGTCCATGCCCTGTTCCAAAACCCCAAGTTTTGCATAGGCTGGGAGAATGCTAGCAAAGGTTGATGAGTTTGGCCTTACATCTACCAATTGCATTTTCTTAAAAAATTTCAAGGCTTTGTCAACGAGTCCATTTTGTGCATATCCACCAATTATTGCAATCCATAAGACCACATCTCGCTGAGGCATTTTGTCAAACAGTTTGTGTGCCTTTTGCATGCTGCCACATTTTGCATACATGTCTATTAGAGTCGTCACAACTACATCTTGCAAAGAAACACTTTCAAGTACTTTAAACTGTGGTAGTCACTGCTCATCAGGGGTAGGTTTTAAATTGTGATTATAAAATATTAAAAACCCTAGCTTTTAAACCTTAAATCAACATGGAAGATAAGAGTTTTGTTTATCATTTTAAAAGTTGGTGCAAAAAATGTCACAGAAATTCGTAGGCAGACAAAACAAAAGAAAAGAACAAGGCCTACCTGGAGCACTATTGTTGGCAGGCTTTTTGGGTCGCTAGCTGCTATGGGCTCTAGGCAGAAATCTTTAAGGCTATAGGAATCCAGGTGAAAATGATATTTTCTCCCTTTTTTTCTTTTTATTTTAATAGTTCCGTTTAGAACTCTATCGAGAGGAACCTTATTGCCTGATACCTTTCCGCTCAGAAAGGTACGACCACGTAGGCGCCACATATGTGCCACATGGTTTCGGGTGGAAACATGTCAGGTGACTTCCTACCGCCTAAAAACTTTCTGCTTGGAACTATTTTATTGGTTGAAAGTGGGACACAACTCAACTTTCACCCTGTAGTAGAGTTTGATGATGAGGCCAAAAGAGAAGTGAGTGAAAATGAATCATTTTTTGGTGAAAATAGGTTGATTTGTAGATTTATTAGGCTATGGCTGAGCCCCAGAACTACACAAATGGATCTTTGAATCCTAGAGCCCCGTGTTGAAAGGTGATGTTCAAATCTACCCCTATGCCCGTGGCTTTTTTATTGTAGTTTTTGACAATGTTTGGGATCAAAATTCTATCCTTTGTGATTATTTGTGGAACTATAATCAACATATGCTCCTGTTTAAACCTTGGCACCCAAAGTTTGATCCTACATATAAATCATTCAAGGTAGGCATGTATGGGTGCATCTTCCAAATCTACTTCTACAATTTTGGCTAGACTCATGCTTCGAAGCAATTGGCGGGAAGTTTCTGGATGTAGATGAAGGCTCCTCAAATTATCTCCACACCACCTTTGCTTGAATTTTGATTGAGATGGATACCTCAGAAAATTTACCAACAGATATTACTTTGAAAATTGTAGATAGTAGTTGGGTCCAAACTCTAGATTATGAGGGTTTGCCCTTTCGCTGTCACGGGTGTTACAATATTGGCCACTTTACAACAAATTGTTCCAAACACCAATTAAATGGCTAGGCCACATGGTGGAAAGATGCATCTGTTTAGCACTACTCTATGGAAATGGAGGAATCCAAGCCTCTTGTTGAGGAAAAGGAGCGGAATGAATCCCTTACGAAGACGAGGACCCTAGGGAACCGGAGCCCCTCAGCTATGAATGCTGAGACTTTGGATTATGGGGTTTCAAATGAAAATCCGCCTAGTCCAACTCCATACAAGGTGGGTTCAGTGTTGGCAAATAAAAGTGGATCAAATTTCAATGAAACCTCTCCAACTCCAATTGTAGAGGATCCAAGCAACAGGGCATCAACAATAGATCCATATGGTGATGATGAAAACCAATGTATAACAGTTAAATGAAAGAATAAATTAGTAGAAAATGAGAAGTTCAAAATGACTCTGTGCTCCCATGTGAAGATGGGCAAGCAAGTTACACAGGGATACCACTTTTTGATGTTCAGGTGTCCTTTGCACCCCTATTTCTAGGGCATGCAAGTCTTTATAATATGAATGCAAGTCTTTATACTATGAACATATTTTACTATGTTATGGACCTCAGCTTTTCAGCAGCCCGATGTTAGTTTTTAAAACTTTTTTATATGGGTTCTAGGCCCTTGTGTTATATTCAATTATAAAAAAAAAAATAATAAAATAAATTAAAATTAAATTTTTTATTGATATTTAAAATATTAATATTAAAATTAGTAAATCTATAGAATAAAGAAAAATTAAATAATCATATTAATATTAATACTAGAGATTATAATAAAATTGATATGCATTAATATTTAAATTTAAAATAAATTGAAATTAAAATTTGTATTGATATTTAAAATATTAATATTAAAATTAATATACATATAAAATGAATAAAAATTAAATAATCATATTAATATTAATACTAGAGATTATAATATATTTATATTTAATATTTATAGAGAAATATATATATTAATATTTAGATATAAATATTAATAAATATATTAAAGTGAAAATAAAAATTAACATATAATTTTAACGATGTCTCTTATCGTCTTCTTTTGAGTTTTTTAAGTGAATGATTAAATGCCACATACCTTAAATATGTATTATGTACCTAAAAACAATTAGAAATCAAGCCACTCCCAAAATTTGACAGTAGATGAATATTTATTATATACAATGTTATCTCTGCACCCGATTGCAGTGAAACCCCACACATACCCTTAAACAAATACCAAATTACCAATGACTCTACCTATGTGGTATTAACTAAACCTTTGGAAACACATTTGATACACTAGTATGAATCCATTGTTCGAAACCCAAATAATTTGAGTTCTCAAACATTAATACAGTAATACTCTATGGATCTAAGGTTCATAATTGTTCATAAACACAACTCAAATCTCCGAACCCAGTTTATATATTTTTTTAAAACTACTCTCTAGATTTTAATTTTCGTGGGATTTAGAATTTGTTAATAATAAATCTTACTTCTTAAATTTTAGTTATTGTGGGATTTACTTTTGTATAATCAGCCTAATATTCTTTAGATTTTAATTTTTTGAGATTTGCTGGTTGTTAATAACTGATTGATATTGGCCTCCAAAACATAAATCTATAACCATAATTCAATCTTAAGTTAAGGTCAGAAGAAGTACTACATTGCCAAAATTGGTTACTCTTTTGACTTTAGTCTTTGTGGGATTTACTTTGTTAACAACCAAACTATATTGGCCCTCAGAGCATAAACTTATAACCATAATTCATGACCAGAAATGTATATCTTAATTCATGGCCAAAATCTGTTATTCCTTAGATTTAGTTTTTTGAGATTTACTCTTTGTTAATAACTAGCCTATATTGACCCCTAGAACATAAATCTATCCACAACTGTAATTTACGGCGATAAATATACATCCAACATATAAGCTTAACATCTTGGAAGGGCAAAAGTTAACGAGGCTTCCAATTTCTGATTTAACTTCTAAAGAAAGTGTTACACCATCATAGCTTAAAAGGAAACACACTATCAATCCTATATTTTCATATTCTTCTCAATTAGTCCAGAAGAAATTATTAATCTGTTATCCCCTAAAGCACTAAAGACTTATTAACCAAAACAGTCAAAAACCACCCAAACTCATCTGTAACGGATAAGTTAAGGTGCGAACATAGATTTCAAAACCCAACTCTACTTAAATCTTACAACCGTATATCTAAACAACAGTATATATGTTTTTAGGATTCAATATAGATTTCAAAACCAAGTTCTAATGAAATCTTATCCCATATATTCATGATCACCAATATAATTAGAATTTGACCAAAACAATTGATCACCCAGACAAATAAGCAATGAATCGAATACATGTAATTATGACTTAAAACTCTCCACAACTACAACAAATTAACAAATCCCAATTTATTTACTTTTAAATAAGGATAGAATTTACTTGAATGGAATGATGGCAAAGAAACTTATTACTAAATAACCATAGACTTTGTTAATATCGCAAAAATTCATAAGCAATGCCATTTTGAAGGGTTGACCGATAAATTCAATACTTCACACATACACAAATAAGCAATCAATTTACCATAGTTTTGTTCCAAAGTGTTTCCACAAACACATCAAAACCCAACCAATGCAAAGCAAGTGAAAATTAGTTCACTATAAGCATGGGCATAACCAACATAAATTGGCCCCCGTTAGGTAAAGCATATCTTTCATATGACTCAAGAAACTACATTTGCGTAAGCATTTCATCCAAACCCTAGATAAAAGGCCACCCCATCCCATCCCACCCCATCCCAAACAGAGAATACATATATGGTTTTGAAAATACCCCCATACCATCTTTAAAAAACTATTATTATTGCTTGACTGCAGACTCCTTCAACAAACAACAACCCTTAACATATTTCCTGAAGAAAGTTTTATGGGGTTTCAATGACAAAGACAAAGCAAACGCAATCTTTCAAAACCTCTAAACTTTGCTAGCCTTGATGATGGGTTTGCCTTAGCAATGGCCTAGTGGCTGGATACTTTGTAATCGAAGGTACAATTATTCTTTTCAGAGTACCTATGAATCCCACAGAACAAATCACTGCAGTGACACTTGAACCATGTCAATCCCACCATCTTCCCACATGAACAACATTTATTATTTTTTTTTTGTCTATGTTACTTCAGAATAAAGTGTCAGAACCAAAGCAACGCCTGAATAAGGGATGGAAATATCAACTGCCAAATCATTGAATCAAGTTCCTGCAATGCCAACCTTAGGTCTAAGGATTGAAACCCAAGATAATAGTGACTTGGGCATTATGTTAATGTTGAGCTGCACATATTCATTGTAGCACTTGGAGCAGAGGTTCTTGGTATTCGGGCTACCGAAGAAGCCACAGTACAGTAATGTTTGATGGTGAAGGGCCATGGTTGTGTCAATTTCACAAGTCATGGGTATCAAATAACCAGTAAAGATTGAAGTTGTAAACTAAGATAGCCTTCTTTGTGGTATGATTTAACCATGCAACCCAAAAAATATTGAACCCAAAAGAAAAATGGAAACAAATAAGGAAAGAAAAAAAACTCATTTGAAAAACTTTTGAGGATGGCTGCAATGGCCCCTTCTAAATCACAGTGTAGATCTTCCCCACGACTACAAAGGACTTGTAGAGGGCTCATAAGAAAAAACATGCAGATAAGGGGGAGGCTCAACCATTATAAGGAGTATTTGAGCTCATTGTCAAGAAGTCCATAACTGAATAAAAAATAGAAGCATATAAGCATCAATCTCATGTTTTCCAGGATATAAGCATCGTGGAGAGTATGAGGCGAGATGCGCTCCATCATTACTTTTGTGATGCTTTTCATTTACATTTTTGGAAAAGATGTTAACCTTTAAGGTCTTATTTGGCCAAAATTTAGTGTTATATCTACAGTTTTCACCCATAACACTTAAAAATATGAGCCAATCACAATAATGCTTAAATTATAGGAGTTGATTAAATTATTGCTAATTATTTTTTTTAACATTTGTAGTTAAAAATTCATGTTTAGTTTATAAAAACTAAACAAACTATAGGTGGAAAAAATATAACATTTAATTGGTGCACAAATAGAACTACTAATCACAAGTTAAGTGATTTTGAGGGTTACATATAAAATCAGATAATGTAGACAATTCTAAATAAAAAATCTTAAACAAAAAAAATAAAATTAACTTGTCACTACATAAAATAGTTCTAAGGTAAAATAAAATAAGTTTAAAAATTAAATGAAATAATTGGAAATTGATTTAGAAATTGATATTTTTGCGTCCCTTTTAGATAGATGCATTTAAGATATCTCTACTAGTATTTATTATATTTAATAAAAGAGTAAATAAAGGTGTGTGTGCTTGTGTGTGCAATTATATAAAAGTAGATATAAAATTAGATTGTAATATATGTGGCTAATTATGTTGATATGTATTCTTAAAGAAAATTACATAATTGAATTAGGAAATCAAATGGGTTAAGTTAAAACTTCATCTCCATAGATATATAATATCTATGATTCAATTTTAAGCCTAAAATAGTGCAAAGTATATGGTAACTTGAATATAATGGACTAAGTAAAATATATATTTTGGTTGGAAAATATATTAGGGTAGAGTAGTATTGGGTTAAAAATTTGAATTGGACAATCTTCCTCATATAATTGGGATGGAACTTCTAGGGTACTAAATTATCCCTCTATATATCATGTTCTCTTTTGCTCATAGATGCTCTATATAGAGGCATCACATGATAGAATCATATAGAAAATGTGTTCTTAAAAATATCATCTTCTTATACAATAATGTATCTAGATTAATTGGTTATAAAGTGAAATACTTAGAATGTGTACTTAGAATAACATTCTCTTGGAGCATCACACATGGTAGTGATGTGTAGGTGCATGTTATGTGTGATAGTTAATTTGTGCCTTATGCGGTTCTTTACAAGAATTTGCATTTTGTGTGTTTTATTCTTGTTAGTTTTGGGCATTAGATTATGTGTTTAGTTAATAGTCAATAGCACTTGTAAAATCTAACGACATATATAGAAGTAAATAAAAAGTATGCATTCACAAGATTACACAAGACAAATATTTTTACATGGGAAACCCTTTTGAGAGAAAATTCACCACCAAAGGTGTTAATAGTTATATTATTCAAAATCAACATCGATTCAGTACAACAAGGTCTTTAGGAACCTTTTATAGAGTCTCAATCTACAACATACCCTTCTTATGTAGTCACTCTAAGTATCACATTCCAAAAATGTACAAATGTCTTCACTGTCTAACACATTAGTGATTGAGTTTGTGACCTTGGCACATTCACACAAACTGATATATATATATATATATATATATATATATATTTGTGTGTGTATGTGTATATATATATATTTGTGTGTGTGTATGTATGTATATATATACATACACACACATATATGTGTGTGTATGTATATATACATATACATACATATCTACATATATACATATAATCGATAAGGATTATCACTTATGATCTCTACACAATTTCTGGTTACTCAGATCACACTAGGCGCAGAGCAAGAGCATACTCTTGTGATAACCTAAATTCTATCCCTCTCAAACTCTGAATCAAACCTTGAATTCCAAATGAGTGAGTTGTAGGGTCTTTTATAGCATGAAGGTGGAACTCAAATCTCATTAGCTACAAAATATTATTGAAATCTGACCATAGGAAAATGACACCTAGCAAGGTACTATTGAAGTGGACAGTTGTTAAGCAGTCTAGTTTGGAACATTAACAAAAGTGAATATAAATGAATAACCCTTTTTTAGAACCATAGGGACAACAACCTACTTTACACTCAAAATTAGATACGGGGATCTTATTTTTTCTATAGGGTTGCATCCTGTTGCCAGATCTTAATGTGGTTGGTGTCATGGTACTGACAAGCCCAAGTGCTAGCCAAAAGGTGTATTGGTTGACATAAGTTTCATTAGTAATGGTTTGAAAACATCTTTCCAATCTTAGGATCTGACATTGAAAGCATAAGTGATATGAAGAAGCTCATTAGGATATGCATAATCAAGTTCTATTCTTCCCGCAAGTAATGTTAGCCTGAGTGTTGGTTGGAAATCATGTATCATGGCTTTTGGAAACCAATCAAAATCTATAGGATAAAATTCAACACAAGGTAAACCATAAGGCCATGGAGTGGTCAAATGATTAGTCATGCCTTTTGATAGTGGCCAATAGAGACTTCCATGAATATGATCTAGAAATTCTTTCATATCTCTGGTGAGCATCAGAGAGAATTTGTTGGCATGATCTTCTACTTTTGTATTCAGAAAATTAATGCTATTGATAAACCCAAACGTAATATATTTCAAGTACATTTTTAAAGTCTTGGGCCAATTTGGTGCAAACAGAGATTTGATACAGACATCAAAACTAAATTTGTGGCATATTATATAGCTGATCTTGGCTTGTTCTAAATCAAAATGATTCAGAAATTCTGTTTCTTGATCTGGTTCATAAACTCCTTCTTCATAATGTATGTTGATAAGTAATCTATGATCATCCAACCATTTGTTGAGGAAATAAACATAAATAATTGGGTCAAGAATATCTGAAGTCAGCTAAGGCACAATGATGGTGTCATAATTTTCAAGACTATTAATTCTTGATAATCTGGGCAATCATCAATTAATTCTATCATCATTGAAGTTGGTTCTACCATTGAAGCCATTTCTCTTGTCAGAGACTCTACTAATGGATTATTATCACCTTTAATCCATTCTATATATCAAAATCTAGTGCAGAGTCCACAATAGTTAATTTTGACTTGTATGCTCACTAGGAGCCTTAGATTTTAGATTTTATGCTCATTATGAGCCTAGGTGGAGTCATGTATTAATTTATTATTGTAATAAGGTCTAAGTTAGGCCACTCTCTCTATTTTAGAAACCACTCCCTCTATTCTAGAAGTCAACTAGTAGTTGAACTCCAAATAGCATGTGCTATGTTTGGAAAAAAACAGTCTTGAGGCTAAAATTAGTGAAATTAGTGAGTTTTTTTTGCCTTTTTAGATAGGAAAAGAATATTACACAAAATATAGTGATGATTTGGATTGTATTTATCCCTTGGAGATCATGGAAAACATATCATTGAAGTTGGAAAAGAGAAGATACATAAAAGAAGACTATTTGCTGCCTTTTACTGTTCTTTGCTACAATACTCACATGTACAACCATTTAAAGGACTCTCACATTTTGGATGATGTAAATACATGTTTTAAATTTCATTTGAGTCTATTTGGGTGTCTTGAAATTGCAGGAGAAAGAAGAACAAAACATTGTCCCAAAATTGCTACAATAGAAGAAGCTGGGAACAAATCTAACTTTCAGTTCTGCCTACCATCCCCAAATAGATGGGCAAACTGAGGTTGTAAATAGGTCTTTGGGAAACCTATTAAGGTGCCTAACAAAGGAGCATAATCAGTCATGGGATCTATTGCTGCCCCAAGCCGAATATGCCTACAATGACTCTGTTAACAGGAGCATTGGAAGAACACCCTTTGAAGTAGTGTATGGCATGAAGCCAAGAGGCATTTATGAGCTAAGAGACCTAAGGGGAGTAGACAATAGAAGTACATAAGGAGAAGACTTTGCCACAGCCATGAAGGAGATACATCACCAAGTAAGAGAAACTCTTGAAAAGAGTGTTGCCAAGTACAAGGAGAAGGCTGATCTAAGAAGAAGAGATGTTCAATACAAAGTAGGTGACATGGTGCTAGCTCATTTGAGGAAGGAGAGACTATCCAAGGGCAGATATACAAAGTTGATGATGAAGAAGATAGGACCTTGCAAGGTGGTCCACAAATTTGGTCAGAATGCCTATGAGATAGAACTCCCTCCTGGGTTTCTATCTCCCCCATTTTTAATGTTGCAGACCTGTATCCTTTCAAAGGATCTAATGTTGCAGATGAAGAAGCTGAAGATGTTGCTGATGAGGATTGGATAAGGGATCTTCCACCTAGTCAACCAGTGAAACTTGAAACTATTTTGGACACAAGAGAGATTAAGAGGACAAGAAACAAAGTCTATAATGAACATTTGGTGAAATGGCATGGTTTGCCAATTGAAGATGCTACATGGATGACAGAAGAAGATATCAAACAACATGGAGCCTCTGTCCAAGAGCTCATTTCATTAGGAGATTGAAATCTTTTTAACCTGGTTGTATGGTGCAGAGACCACAATAGTTAATTTTGACTTGTATGCTCACTAGGGGCCTTAAATTTTGGATTTTATGCTCATTATGAGCCTAGGTGGAGTCATGTATTAATTTATTATTGTAATAAGGTCCGAGTTAGACCACTCTCTCTATTTTAGAAACCACTCCCTCTATTCTAGAAGTCAACTAGGAGTGGAACTCCAAATAGCATGTGCTATGTTTGGAAAAAAATAGTCTCGAGGCTAAAATTAGTGAAATTAGTGGGAAATTAGTGAGTTTTTTTTGCCTTTTTAGATAGGAAAAGAATCTTGCATGAAATATAGTGATGATTTGGATTGTATTTATCCCTTGGATGTCTTGGAAAACATATCATTGAAGTTGGAAAGAGAAAATATAGAAAAGAAGACTGTTTGTTGCCTTTTACTGTGAAAATTTGTTGTTCTTTGCTACAATACTCACCCGTACAACCATTTAAAGGAATCTCACATTTTGGATGATGTAAATACATGTTTTAACTTTCATTTGAGTCAATTTGGGTGTCTTAAAATTGCAGGAGAAAGAAGAACAAAATGTTGTCCCAAAATTGTTGTTTCTAGGAAGGTTTGGTAGGGTTTTAAGAGTTTTATAGGGTTCTGACCAAAATCTTTGTATTAGAGCCCCAAAATTGATTTTTTGGGTCTGTATAGGTATATTATACAATGGGTTTTGTGTGCAGGTTCAAGGGAGCAGTCCAAGACAAGATTTGAGGAAGATTTGGCTTGATATATCTATGTATTAAGCCATTGGTGATAGCTAGAGGAAGATTTAGTTGGAAAACTTGTTCCTAATGCCCATGGGGGTCCAAAACCTATTTAATCCATCCATTTTAAATCTATACTAACTTCTAGAATTGGTTATAAAGTTCTGGGTCACTCTGGTAGGGTACTTCCTTTGTAAACCTAGGGCTAATTACCCCTTGGAACAACAGGAACAGTAATTTTTAGAGGCTTCTGTTCCAAAGAAATGTAACCTACATGTCAATTATGTTATAGAGGGCCATAATGGGTATCTAAAAAGATAAAGAGTTCTGGGAGTTGTTTGGAAATTTTTGGAGTTAAGCCCTCTAAACCGCATTTCTAAGGCTACAAGGGAAATAGGCCATTTGTGAAGGAACCTTGGGTAGGACAACTTTCTAGGCTAACTTATGAGTTTGGTAAGCTTCCATTGATCAAAATAACATGTCTCATGCCCTCCTCAAGTGTTGACAATCATCTCATACATCCAAACCAAGTTAGGCTCATGAATGGAGGTTGTAGGTGTCATGATGTGCAAGTTTGTTGTCCTTCCCTCCAAGATCAGTCACTCATGTTTGTGAGACTTGATAAGTGTTCCCCTGTTCTGCATCAAAATCATAGCTCATAAAACCAAAATACTAACATGCAATTCTCCCATGAGCAAGATCTTTATTTGGTTTCTTTTTCAGAAGTCCCCGCATTGCTTGGCTATTTGTTCTTACAATAAAATATTCAGGCTTTAGGAAGATTTTGAAATTTTCAATACCATTTTTGATTGCTAATATTTCCTTCTCATAGATGCAATAGCCACATTCTATTTCTATGAAAGTGTCTGACCTATATCCATAGATAGGTGTACCTTCTTTTGGTATCTCCTGAATAAGGACTACACCCCAAACATCATCTGAAGAATCTGTATAGAGAATCAATTGAAATCCTTGTTTTGGGATGTGCAATGTACGTAGATGTTGGAATTTTTATTTAATTTTCTTGATAATTTCAGTAAGCTTGTCATACCAAGGTCCTGCATCTTCCTTCAACTAGTTTTGTATATTTTTCCTGTATTTTTCTAGTTCATTGTAGAAGGGAGAGACATAATTGAGACATCCCAAAATCATTGAATTTTATTAAATTGTCTTGTAAAATATTTAGAAATTGATTAATATGCTTCAGAATATGAGGTTGTAATCTTACCTTTCCTTTAGACAGAATTAAACCTAAAAAGTCAATCTCTTTTTGCCCATTAACCAATTTTTGCTGAGAGAAAGATACCATGTTCTTTGATAGCCCAGTAGAGATCTTGGAGATGTGTTAGATGAGTCTAAACATTCTTAGATAAAACAATAATAGCATCAATGTATACAACACAAAATTCTTTAAGTTGCCTTAAAGCCTTATCCATTCTTCTCTAGAAATATGATGGAGTAGTCTTTAATCCAAATGGCATAGCATTCCATTCATAGAGACCTTGAGGTACAGAAAATGCCATTTTATACCTATCTTCTTCTTTAACTTTTACTTGCCAAAATCTGGATTTGTAGTCAAACTTGGAGAAAATCCTCTTAGATGCTGCTCTTCTAATCAAATCTGGACTAAATGGGATTAGATAGTTAAAAGGAAGAATGATATCATTTAGGGGCTTATAATTTATACAAATCTTTTCTTACCTCTCTCTCTCTACTCTTTTATTTACCAAGAAGGCAGGATAATTGAAAGGACTTTTACTTTCTCTGATAAAATCTCCACTAAGGAGTTCATTTAGATGTTCATCCATTTCATGAACCTCAGAAGAACTCATTAGATATGTTGGTTCAAAGGGTATTACATTCTAAAAGTCTAGTTTTATCTTGATCTCACATTTTTCATGATCCTTAGACCAAAATTGTAGAGGATTTAAGCTGCAACAATCTGCTTCAAACTTGGCTTTGAATGATTCCATCAATAATGGTGGTTTCTAAATCTAGAGACCTGCTTTGTCTTTTCTTGGTTGAGTTTTATTGCCTTCTTTTTTGTCAAACTTAAAATTAACAAGTTTGAGTGTAGGAATCTTGATATGTCCATCTTCATGTCTCAATGAGACTTCATGAGTTCTTAAAATGAAGGGTTCATATTTTATAAGGAACATGTATCCTAGCAAAACATCACCTTCAATTGCATTATATTCAATGAAGTCTGTGACAAATTTCTTACCTTGAATTTCAATTGTTACATCTTGAGTGTATCTTCCCATTTGAAGTTGCTCACCATTAATTGCATATTCTTTGGAAAGATCAGGCCTAGGCTTCCAGAATTTAGGAGGTATTACCTTTGTTTTGGAAGAACCAGAATCTAGAAAAGTGTCCATAGAGATTTTCTTAAAAGCACGAAAGCAAAGATCAATTCTAATATATGTACAATTGTTAGAAAGATATTTAACTTTAGCAAGCTCTCTCATTTTAGCTTGTTCTCCTATTTCAGAACTAAAACTTTTGAAGACGGTTCCCATTTACTATTGGTTTTGTTATTAGAAACAAACAAAATGTCTCTAATTTCCCCCACTGAAGCATTGAGATTCCTTATCTCTCTTTTTTGTTTTTGGAGGAAACCTCTAACTTCCACTAAATCTTGAGCAATATAATCAAGTTTAGAACACAAAGTATTGAAATCAGAATATTAATCCTTGGAATTGTGGGCTTTCTTTTTCTTGGGAGATGGAGGAGGAGATGCAAGTTTCTTCCTGTTGAAATGCACAAGACAACTAAGAGGGGGGGTGAATCAGTTGTAGCAAAAACTTAACTTCTTTCAAGCATCAACACATTAACCACTTAATTATGATTTAACCATGAAAGCATATAATTAGAAACTTGAACACATTCACACATGAGACACATGAGACACCATATTTTTACATGGAAAACCCAATGAGGGAAAAACCACGGTGAATGTTAGCTCACAATATAAATAATATATCAAAATTTACAAGGCTCACTGCCTAGAATGCTCACTGCAAAAGAAGCAGCTCACTGCCAAGAGAAGGGGCTCACTGCCAAGAGAAGGGGCTCACTACCAATGGGGTAGCTCATTGCCAGAGTTGGTGAACTGAGATAGTAGCATCTACACTATGCCAAGGTTCAATTCCATTGAAGCACAATAAATTTCCTCTGATCTACTCTACTTTTTCACTTTGCACTTATCTTCACATTTTTGCATCCTCATGAATCATTCATGACTTCATTACATGTATTTATACAATTCATCAACCTTGGAATGAACATCAAGGTCGATATTACAATCATCAACCATTGAAACAATCTCCAAGGTCGGCATACACACATACATTAGAATAGGTCTAGACCTAAACAGATTTGTGAAAGAGAAGAATGAATGTGGACTATACCATGCCTTAGCTAGGACTCAAATGCAATCTTCCATGCTATAACACGCTATCACAAACTCCAAAGTAGAATCGCAAGTAGTGAAAACAACCAAGTCGGCTAAAGCTGGTGTTAACACTGAGACCTTTAGGAACACACTTCATGAACAATCTAGATTACACTTTGCGGACCAATCAAAAGGTAGGAACATGATCCAGGGACATCCACAAGCACGTTACAATCACCAAGAACTTTTGCACAATCCTCAAACATTCTATCCAAAAGATTCTTCAAACCGAAGCACTTAAACATTAATGTTGGCCACTATCATAAAGGAAAGATCACTTATGGAGCACCAAATCATGAACCATTTGAGTTGAAGGCTCATAACATCATTACAAACTTGATTCCAGAACCATAGACTGTAAAACTTAAATGCAGAGAAATGTGGAGCATAATACATTCTCCCTGTCACCATTGAACACTTAGAAAAAATAATTTTTACTCTGGTGAATAGAACTCACTAAAATCTTCATACCAAAGGCTCAAAATTGAAACATAGAAACTACATAAATCCTTTATCATAACTTCCAACCACAAACAAAGATATTCAATCTATAGGATATGAGGAGCAAAACATTTCACTGTTCTTCTTAGGCACTTGTTCAAACTTATTCAAATAACTTCCTTAGATGCTGACCTTAGGTGTTGACATCAATGATAACACTTACTACTCATACTTGCAACACTTCCATCGTGGATATTTATAACCATGGGAAGAAGATGATGGTTTTCTTTTATTAAGTTGTGATTGGAGTTCATCTTTTTCTCCTTCCCATTCTTTGATCTTTTTGAGTTGTTGTTTGACAACTTTTCTTTCTTCTTTCTTTTCCTACCATCCTGTATGAATCTTTTTCTTTTTCCATGTCTATTTTAAATTGGAGATCTTTAATATCTTTTTTGAATAGTCTTTTGATAGCTGATTCATCTTGTTGTTCATCTGAAGAAGAGTCGATGTGTTAGATTCTAATTCTGACTTTGAGGATGTTATGTGAACTGTTAGATTATGCTTGTCTCGAGCCATGGAGAATTGTTCTGGAATGACTTCTAGTAATTTATAAATTTTCTCATCATTAAACTGAGTGAATGCTTCTTCAATTTCTAGGATTTCCCATTTTCTAGCATGATCTTGTGCTTGGAAAGATGCATAAATTTTTGTACCAAGATTCAGTTTTCTGGGACAATTAGTTGCATAGTGAGGTCCTTGACAAATAAAACACATAACTGGTCCTTTTCATGAAATTTTATTCTTTTTAAACACATAATTTGGGGCTTGTCTTTTTTTGAAAGACCTTTTGTTAACAAGAGCCAATCTAAACCTCTTTTTATACCTGAATTTACTTTTCTTGAACGAATAATCCATAGTAGGCACATTAGATTTGCACCTTTTTCAATGACAATACTTACCACATGATTTCTTTTTAAATCTTCTCACTTGCTGGAAATCTTTAATCTGATTGATTGGTGGTAGATTGCAGTATTCTTTTAGGTTACAAGAAGAATTAAATTCTTGTTTATTAGCATTGAGGGCTCCTAACAGGCACTGCTTGTCTAACTTGTAGCTAATGAGAGTTTTTAACTTAGCAAATGTACATTTAGCTACAATAGTTTTTTTCCTATCAATAATATAATCTTCAGCCCAGCTGCCTAACTCACAAGGGAGAGAATTCAAATAGAACTTTTTTGTGGTAAGATCATGATATTTTTGTGTTGCTATCATGTATTTTTCAAATACCAAATTATATTATGCAATTTTCTCAAATTCTTTAACTGCACAATGAATATAATATTTTTCTGGCTCTAAAATATCATTTCGACAATCACTATAAAACAAATCTATCAAATTAATTTTAGCTGGGAGAAACCTTGTGCTGAAATGTCATTTCTACCCATATCTACCTCCTTAACTACTGCTTCATATGGGGACGTTTGGGTAATAGTGCCATTGTTTGGTAGGAAATTCCACCAATCTATGAGTTTTCCAGACATTAATCTAACAACATATAAAACTTTAGCACCATTAGTCTAGCTTTGTCCTCTTATATCAAAGAAGTTTTCGAATGTGTCACACTAGGTGCATATAGTATCATATTAGTCAACAATTTTATCAATGTTTAAGATAAATCCAGATGTAGCATATGATCTCATATGTTTTGGCTTGGGATTTTTAGATGTTGCATCCCTCATTTCAATCTCAAAGTTATTGCCAATAGATGTATGGCTTGCCATTTGGTAAACCTCCCAATCTTCCGCTTGTTTTATCTGATCAATTTCTAATTCTAGTTCCATGTCTTCTTCATTATCAGAATGATGGGATGATGCAATTTCTAACTCTATTTCCTCTTCATCACCTGAATCTTGATTGGCTGCAATAGGTTCTCTCATATATACAGGTTCATTTGTAACAATATTAAGTTCATTAAGCCAATCTCGTTCAGGTGGTGCAATTTCTTGCATCATGTGCTCTTTCATTCTTGAGAAGACTATTTTGGGAGTAGAAGTAGAGGGTTTCACAAATTTTTCAGGATCTCGAGGTTTCTCTTCTTTAGGTTCCTCTCCTAAAAATAGTCTCTCTTCTTTGCATTGTGACCTTTTGAGTCTTTGGGAAGGTTCTACTAGTATTGGCTTTTCTTCTTCTTTTGAGCTATTTGCCCCTACCTGGGTTACTTTGGTTTTCTTGGCATAAGATCTTATCTTATCCAATTTTCTAGAGATAGATTCTAGTAATGCTTTTCTTTCTATGGCTTTAGTGCCTCTTTTTTGATTAGATTGTGCTTGATCATTAAGAATTTGGGTTACAAGTATCTATCCTTTGAGTATAAGACTAAATAGTGGATAGTGATGTGTTCAGATTCCTCATCTGATAAGTCAGACCAGAAGTATCTCCTAACAAGGAAGAAGTTTGTTTTTTCCATTTTTTGAATATTAGAATCTACTTTATTTACAAAATGATCAACAATAGTTATTTTACCAAGACAAGAATTAGTATTATGCACAACCTATCTCACATCTACTAATATGTCATCAATGTTATCCTGAGCAGACATTAACCACTAGGCTTGCCAGTTCCTCTGTGCTTCTAAATTCTTCTGCTTTGTGCCAATTGAAGTATGAAGCCTAATTCTTATCTTGATTTATGACTATAAAAGACTCGGGGTAGGCCATCTACCAGGTTCATAACCTATTACTTATTCTGCATTGCTGGATCCTACCTGGATCTGATATTTAGTCTTATTTTTTGTGCCAACTCTAGGCAAGGACTCTCTCATCATAGAAGAAGGTTCATCCATATTTTGTATTTTTATGCTTTTATTATTTTTTCTATCATCCTCTTTGGGAGTAAGAGACAATCTTTCACTGACCTGTCTAACCAATTTGTTCATGACTTCAGGATTGCTGCTACGGTCAGACATGGTGGCAAAAGAGGATTTGGATGGATAAGGGTTAATAGATGGTTGTTTATTTACCCTATAATGACTACTAGAGGTGGATGGTTCTTTAGGGATATAATACACATATGGCTTTTTATCAGCGCAAAGTGAATTTTTAGTCATTGAGTAGCTTCTAGTCGTAGGTCTGAATTGAGGTTCATGTTTTGTATTGATAGGTTGTTCTAAAATGGTTTGCTAGGGAATAGATCTTAGTTCTATATTAGCTAGTCTTTTTCTTTGGACTAGAGGATGCTCAGAAAAACCATTTCTATTTATGAGTAAATCTTGGAAACAAGGAGGTTGCTGGTTAGTTTCTCTATGATGGGGAAACCTATATCTAATATAGTATGATCAATGTGTCTGCCATAATATAATAGGTTGTTTGATCCTTTAGGGAATCACCCCTGTGGGAAAATAAACTGGAGGAGACATAGTATTAAGCAGCCTATAAACACATCGGCCCCCAATGGTGGAGTATACTGAACCAGGTTGTAAGGAAATACCTTTAACTTGAATAAGAAAACAAAAAGCAGAGGTAATGAATTTATCAGAAAGGGAAAGAGTAAAATCAGGTGAAACTAAAATAACACCATCTCCTTTTTCACTACTTAAGATTCCTCTGAACTATGCTATGACAGCTTGGTCCCATATCCTACTTGACAAGTGTTTATTAAGGTGGTGAAGTATTATGCATCGATGTCATAATTGAAGTGAGGATGGACTATAATATCAACTTTAGGGAAGTCAACATGAAAATAACCCTTTTCTTGTCATCTTTTAACATCTTCTGAGACTAAGAAAGGAAGATAAGTAGGGCAAATGCCCTCACTAGAAACTAACAAATTTAACTCAGACTAATGAACAAAATCGCAGAACTTAGCCCGAATTCCTTTTTCGGGATATAATGTAGAGATTTTAACATTAGGATACTTAAAATTTCCTTTTTCATCGACATGAGATTCATCCTTATCTTCAAAATAATTATGGATTACTTTAGATAAAGCAGAACTTGCATTAATAGATCTTCGACTTGCCATAATGGATAGGATTTGACTTACTATTTTGGTTTCACAATATTCCCTGCTACTTTAGTTGGCATACTTTCACCCTTCACACGGCTCTCTTGGCCTTCAAATGAGACTTATTGCTGCAACCTCCACAGGTACTACACATGCTACTAAAAAAATGTATATCAAATAATGCTCAAAACAAGGGAAGAAGCAAAGAACATAGGCTCGGATACCAATTAATATATATATATATATATATATATATATATGTATATATATGTATATATATATGTATGTATGTATGTATATATGTATGTATATATGTATGAATGTATGTATATATGTAGATATGTCGATATATACATACATTCATACATATATACATACATATATATACACACACACACACACACACATATATATATACAACCATCTAACTATCCAACTAACTCGTGGAATACCAAGAGTCATGCAACTATATGCTAACCATACATGGCATTAACATACCACAAATAACACCAAGTATGACACTTCCACATGGATAGTTACCTTGTATAATCTATCGCTACCACACACTATGAATCAATAGTTACAACCATAACATTGTTATTATGAATACATGTTTTTGGTATAGCTACCACTACCTGCTCTTTTCTTGCAGTAGCTCACACCATCATAACACTGCTTGAGACTACTTGTTGTATCTAGTGCCATCTTCTAAAACATTATACTACTATCAGATCGTGTGCCACATGAACCCCAGTGATTTCGTATGTGCCCCTGCATCATCATTCATGCTCCAACAATACTAAATACATATGCCATTGTGAGTTATTCAAATGCCTTTTAGGTTCTACCACAACATCACCACATGTGAGCCAACATACATGATGCAAAAGAACACCTACCACATCATTATCATATTTAGATCACTATGCCTACTATACTACAACATTTGTAACTTCATTGCATGTCGTTGCAACTGAGCATGTAGATAAACTCTTCCTACAAGAACATTTTGCAGATGAATATCACACATCCCAACATTTCTTAGGTTAAATCATTGTGCCTCACATGTTTGATTTCATGTCTTTCCATAATATTGGAGCTAACTAAATTTTAATAAAAACATATTGTCATTTTAGTCTTAATATTTTAGTTGACCACTTATTGGTCATATTGGGATCAAATTCTATATATTTTATCTATTTATATTTTTAATTTTATCTTTGAGAGGGGTTAAAAAATAGTATTGGATTATTTATTCTTTGGAAGGACTTTGAGTTGTCTATTATTGATAAGAAGTGGGCTATGCAAAGTCAACTACGAACTAGTCTCTTTCTAGGGAGATTTTCTATGGAATGTGTGGAGATTCTAGAGAGCTATCAACCTCAACTAATCTACATAGTGTAAAGGTGGTATTTTATTTTTAGGTTAAAATAATTAAAACGAGTAGGAATATTAATAGTTATTGTAGGGTGAAATGATTAGTTAATAAGAACAAAAGTGTTTACAAGTATTTTATTTTGAAGAAACAATGGTGAAGATATAAGTTATTATTTTTTGTTTATTGTCCTCAATTGTATGAAAGCCAAAGTTTAAACTATGGCAGCTTGAGGATTTGGGTATTGTAGTAAGGCTAAAATTTTTCTTACTTTATAGTTTACTTGACTATACATTTATTAGAAAATGGTATTAGTTATGTGAACTAGGTTTCTGTGAAGGTCGTTGTCCTCATATTGAGGAAATGTGGTCATCATGAGTCATTTGTAGAGGGAAAAAAGGTTGTGATTGTGGAATTTTGTTGGGTTACATTTTCAATGAGCTTTCCAACCAATACTATTTAAACACATAATGTACTTGAAATTATCCCAAAAATGATATAATTTTAAAAATTTTCAAATAAACAAAAAGATTTTACATTTCATAATAGAGTTTCTATCTTTACATCATTACAAAGATCATCATGATACATGCTTACTAATAAAATAATAATAGGATACAAAACTAGATTAGGACTACCATCCTTCCAATCCACCAGTGTACATCAATTATACAAAACTGAACATTTATTACAATAATGTTGACCATTAGTCATATTCTTCTCATTTGAGTGCAATAAATATGGTTGTCAGTTGTAGGAGGGAGAGCATCATCCGAGTTCTTTACCTCCAACCACAGACCAACAGTCCCTTGCACACCTTCCTACTGGAAGTGGCCCGACCCTTCAATGAGGGTGGTAGATAGTGATGTCTATAGTAGAACCAATCTATGAATGAAGTGCAAATATCTGATGTACACACCTATCACATGTAGCCTATCATGAACTGCTAGATCCCCTCTAGCTAACATGATATCCAACTAACATGGACTTTGTGGTACAGTGAAATGATGATGCACATAGCTATTGCATCACTTTGGCTAAAACATTCAATTATCAGTCGTATAAATGTGGGATATCCATTCACAAAACTACTAGCTCTTGCTTGACTCATTCATCATAACTATGAATTAAATTTATTTAATACACAGTACAAAACAACACACAAGATCATAAACATATTATCGCCAAGCTCCTGGCATACCCTGCCTCTAAGTTGACTAGTCTTAACATTTAACAACATCCAACTCTTGGCATATCCTATCCTAAGTTGGACCTACCAACTTTCAATATAAAATACTATTAATCTATTGCAAGCCAAACAATCTCATAACACAAGCATAGATTAGGGTTTATACAACTTTGATTACCACTCTTCTAGTACATTCTGCCTTGAGTTGATCTTACTAGTTTTCCTGTATAAGTATCATCAATAATGTAACATCCCACAATGTAACCCCCAAAGGGTAAGAGCCAAAAGAGAACTAGAATATTTGTTTTTGACATAAGTGGACAACATACATAGATTCAGTTTCTAATTCGATAGATCGACAACATTCATGGCCAAGTATGGCCGAATGCACAACCCAAAAGAGATGACTAATTCACTCTCCAGAGAAAACATTAAAACAACTACATTCATTTTAAACACCAAATCAAATGTTTCGAATCCCATATCTAATATAAACATGAATCCAAAGGCATCATAGTACAAGCAGATCTGATACCCACACCAGAATCTGTAAACCAAATAGGAAACATCTCATTTCTTCTCATTAAATTCAATGATTACATCTTCTCTCTTAAGAGAGTACAATTACATAAATGAATATATCAATTCAATGATATAGTCCAAAATATGTTACAAGTACAATAACATAGTCCTGAATATGATACAAGGACTGAATGAGTACAATAACTGAATGAAGTAACGAAGAGAAAGAACATCTCCACTGGTGCTCCAAAACCTGTTTGCCAGTCCCCAATGGTAGTGGTAATGCCTCCCAACCATGTGGACTCATACAAGACCACCCCACCATGCTCAGAGATAGTCACAAGGCCCAGACAAAAGTAACAAGAACAAGGGTACACAAGATGGCCAACACTCACATCAATCACTTAGCAGACACAGAGAACAATGCATACAACCAAAGTCATAACATAGAGGTACTCATCCAAGTCATAGGTTGATTACTACTCACGACTGCTAAGGTGCTAGATACTACAGTGTAATTAGATGGAGTGTCATCATGCATGCTTGAAGAGATGGCACGACACGGAACCAAGTACTCCCCTCACGTAGACGAGGAGACTCAATCGTGACCGAATGCAGGCCCCGCAAATGGATGACTCGATGCCCTGTAGATATATAGGCCTTCTCGTTGCATCCTTAGCCTTTACAAGTGCTCAAGTCCATGCATGATGACTAATTATCTTATTAATGTTTTTACCCCAATGTTTTCATTAAGTTATCACTTATTAATGTAACTCTGCTACTAGTTCCTCTGGCAGCCACTTGCGGGCCCTAGGCCCATAGAGAGCCACTCCAAACGACTACTCTAATGCCTAGACCTTGTTCATCTCGTCTGACTAAATGAGGAATCCAAAAGGACTAAAACACTGAAGTATAAATTAGAAATAGAAGAATGTGATCTACAAGACAAAAGCTTTCATGGACAGTGTAATTTGTTGAAAACAGCCTTTTGCTAGTTAGATCAATTGTGTAATAACTCCAGTGACCCCAATTTCGTCACATTTCACAAAGGTATGAATGGATATCATAAGAAATGCACGGCAAATGACATTGTCAATATACTCAACCTAGAAATACATATTGTCTACCATATACAACATAGCTAAACAATGAGTTAAAAAGACTTACAAAATGGAATTATGAATTGTTTTTCCTCCTACATAGATCGCTATTCATAAAACACAGATCGCTGCTCCTAAGGAATTTTAGTGCCATAACATTCTTTTAACTCAACGATGGTTCCCTCGAGGCTAGTGATTTAACCAAAAAATGACCATAATGATAAAAATAAAGCCACTTCATACTCTAAAGAAGAGTTATAATGAAAATCCATTTCAGAGGAGGCATCATATTACAAAAGGTTTCATGGGACTTAGATCTCTTCAATCTCTAGCATTACGTCCCCTATTTTTCTGTATGGCTACACTCAGTGTACTCTATAAATTCAACCCTACATTTTGCTGAAACAAAGAAATTGGAAACCAAATGATCTCTTGAAAACCCATTTTCCCAAGGCATACGAAATGGTTCTGTAGATCTAAAACAAATTCAAGGATAGAGGAAATGTAAATATTCGAATCAAAATAAATTTGGCATAAGATTTTTCTGAATGGTAGTGATGAGGTTTCAGTTTTTTGTGCATAAAGAAAACAACAACTAACATATTTTAAATTTTGTTTAAAAGGCAGTAATGAGGTTTCAGTTTTCCTAAGCTCAATGAAACCACAACTAACATATTTTAACTTCCTTTGAGCAGGCAGTAATGGGGTTTCAATTTTTCTGTGCCTAAGGAGATCATAACAAGTAGTTTTTAGTTTTTTGTGCTAGCAAAACAAAGGTAGAGGTAAATACCTCTTTTCCCCTTCGCACTCCCTTTAGCTTGCCTTAGATCTTGCAATGATATGCTTCTTGAGTAAGACCGTTTCCCTCTAATTGTGGTTTTCTCCCTTAGTTTTAAACGCCTCTCTAAAACATCTATGTTGACTCTCCTCCAGGCAGATTGCACTCTCCTCAGCTCGCCTCCAATCTTGCAATGAAATGCTTCCTCAAATAATTCGTTGTCCCTTGTGTTTTCATTATTCTTCCTTTCCAAACAAAGAGACTCTCTTTTTCACATGATCTTTTTCTTTCTTAACTCCTACCCTCTCTTCTCTCCCAAAATGCGTTGACTCACTCTCTTGCGCGTCCTCTCTGCAACTCTATCTTTATCCTTTGCATCGACTATCCTCTCCCAAAAGATATTTTCCAACCTTATCTTTTTGTGGTCACTCACACCTACCAGGCAAATATTTGCTACCGCATTCAACTCCCTCAACCACTTTCCTATCCCCCCCTTGAAAAGGCATGGGAAGGAAGATTAAAAGTATAATAAAAATCTCACTTAACTTCTCCAAGGGCCATTGGGAGGATTGTTACTTCCTACCCCCTGGGACTGGGCTTACTCCTAGAAGCCTGCAAATGCTAAGATGCAGCCAAAGCACACACTAGTCCATGAAACTCGATACGATAAAAAAAGTCAGGTTATCACATGCACAATTACATGCAATCAGTCCCAGTACATGGGTAAGGAATAGGCAAGGCACTCATTTCCAACAAAATATACATTAGCACAAAACCAAAATTTTCTCCAATCAAAATAAAGAATGATGCCAAAGAAGCCACATCGAACAATCAACAGAAACCGAGGAGAAAAGTCTCAACAACTGCACTGGCAAACTACACATGACCAGATGGGCAATCCGAGCATTACCGTAGGGTAACCGGAAGGTAGGATGATGACACGGGAACACTACACTAACCGGGTGCAGTGGCCTAGGGTAGGAAACAGGGCCTGTGACTATCTCCAGTAACCACCATTGGGGATAATAAGAGTACGCTCAGGCCTGTGAATCTAGGCGGAGTCGATACTCAGTACCTGCAACACTCCAAGCACACATCAAGGTACCTATGCATATACATACATCATATAGCCGAAGCAACATCAATCATGTAAGCATGAAATCCATCATAAGTAATAATAATGTCCACATCATAATAGTATCAGGATTGTACATCACCGGTGCCAATGCATAATCCAAAACAAAGTATACAGTCATACAAGTCCATCAAGATAAGAAAAAACATAATACAAACACAGGGGTCGTTACATCCCCTAGAAGCCTGCAAAAAGATATGGATAAAGGTCTCTCATCCTCGCTGCATCTTCCCAAGATGCTGAGGACTCACCATTAGGATCCAATTGGACCCTTACCTGCTCTATGTCTCGACCCCTGAGGGTCAACCTCTAATGCTGAAGGATTATTATGGGCTCTAAAGAAAGTTGCTTGTCCACCTCGACCTGCAAAGTAGTCCAATCAAGAACATTGGTCGTGCATTAGGAATATACTATCTAAGAACTAAAACATGGAACACATCATGGATGTGCGATAGACTTGGTGGTAATGCAAGGTGATAGGCAACATGACAATTCCTCTCAAGGATCTCAAAAGGTCCCATAAAATGAGGTGCCAACTTTGAGCCTTTCCCATAACAGATGGAGCTTTTCCGCAGACGAACTCTCAGAAACACACAGTCACCCACTGAGAAGTGGCAATCCAACCTATGGGCATTGGCATACTTCCTCTGTCGATCCTGAGCTATAGCCAACTGCTCTCTGATCCACACTACCTGCTACTCCATATCTTGAAGCATCTCCAGACCCAAAAGAACTTAATCCTCTAAGCGATCTCAACTCAACGGAGTGCGGCATGGCCTACCATACAAGGCCTAAAAGGGAGACATACTGAGAGAACTGTAGTACCCATTATTATAAGCAAACTCAACTAGGTACAAGTAGTCCCCCCAACGAGACTGCTGATCCATAACGTACATCCAAAGCATATGCTCTAAGACCTAATTAACATGCTTCGTCTGTCCATCAGTCTCAGGATGGTATGCAGAGCTGAAATTAATCTGAGCTCCCAAAGCATGCTAAAGAGAAGTCCACAAAGCCGAAGTGAACACTAGATCACGATCAGAAATGATCCTATGAGGAATACCATGCAGACACACAATATCCTCCATAAACACTCGAGTTACAGATGCTGCAATGTAGGAAGATCTCATGGGCAAGAAGTGTGCTACCTTGGACAACTTGTCCACTATACTATAATAGCATCATGATGACACGAAGACATAGGTAGCCCCACTATGAAATCAAGATATATCATATCCCTTCCATCTAGGGATGCAATGAGATTACAATGATCCTACTGGGTGCTGATGCTCTTCCTTCATTTGCTGGCACTCAAGACACCGAGCCAAAAAATTGATAATTTCTCACTGCAAACTTGCCCAATGATACAACTGTCAAAGATCGGCATGCATCTTCGTGACACCTGAATGAGCTAAATAGGGTGCATGATGGGCTTCTGAAAAAACCAAGGAACGAAGATCACCCAAATCTAGAACATAAATATGACCAAGATGCCACAAAAGTCCATCAAACTCAAGAGAAACCCATAAACTTGCCCTCAAGGATTCTCCCAGACTCAATCTCTGCTCTAACCTCCTAATACCAGGTATCACTAGGAAGTGACTCCAAAATATGGCTCCGCAAATCCAATCCAAGGGACAAAACTAAAATTTCATGTCTCCTCTTGCTCAAGGCATCCGCAACAACATTCTCCTTACCCTGAATGTAGCAAACCCCGTCGTACTCATAGAGGAACTCCATCCAACGGCATTGTCGAGCATTCAAATTCAGCTGAGTGAAGATATACTGCAAACTGCGATGATCACTATGCAACTCAAACTAATGTCCCAAGAGAAAATGTCTCCAACGCACAAGTGTGGGGTAGTTCAACTCATGATCCTTGAGCTTATGGGACTCATATGCAATCACTCATCCCTCCTGCATAAGAACTGCTCCCACACCCTCCAATGAAGCATCAATGCACACTACAAAATCACCTATAGGATCTGGCACCACCAGGATTGGTGCATTGGTCAACCGCTCCTTAATAGCTTGAAAAGCTGACTCACACTGATCTGACCACACAAACTTCTCCCCTTTTCACTGAAGAGAAGTGATGGGATGGGCTACCTGAGAGAAATCTCTCACAAATCGATGATAGTAACCTGCCAATCCCATGAAACTGCGAACCTCAGCCACATTCGTTGGCATTGGCCAATCCATAATGGCCTAAATCTTAGAAGGATCCATTAAAATACCCTATCTTGAGATGATGTGGCCCAAATATCTCACCTCAGTCTGGAAGAACTCACACTTGGCCAAATTGCCAAACAACTAATTATCTCGTAAGCACTGCAACACTTGCTGCAAATGGCCTTCATGCTCCTCCATAGTCCTCAAATAAATCAAAATATCATCAAGGAACACAAGAACAAACCAGTCAAGATAGGTACAAAACACCCCATTCATCAAACTCATAAAAACTGATGGAGCATTGGTCAACCCGAAAGGGATAACTGTGAACTCATAATGCCCATAACATGTACAAAATGTTGTCTGATAAATGTCTACCTCATGAATGTGAAGTTGATAGTATCCTGACTTCATATGTATCTTGGAGAACACCTTGGCTCCCCTCATCTGATCGAACAAATCATCTATCTGAGGCAATGGGTATCAATTCTTCACCGTTACTTTTTTCAACTGGCGATAATCAATGCACAAGCGAAGAGATCTGTCCTTCTTCATGAAGATGATAGGTGCTCCCCAAGAGGATAAACTAGGATGAATGAAACCCTTCTCCAGTAACTCATCTAACTGCAAACACAACTCACTCAACTCCTATACATAGTCATGTGATACGGTGCCTGAGAAATAGGCTCCGCACCAGGAATGAGATCAATACAGAAGTCTATCTCAGGCTTAGGTAGCATACCTAGAATATCACTTGAAAAGACATCTGCAAACTCCTGGAGAATAGGATGATCATCAAGAGATGCCTCCTGAATCCCACCCTCAACAAGATCACTAACTAAAATAGTGAACATCTAACAACCTTACCACATGGCATGCTTCAACTGCACAGTTGAAATCACACAGAGAGAAATGGGTCTCTAAACCCCAACTAACTCAACACGCTCTCCAACATCATCAACACACTGAACCGACTTACGTCAATAATTTATACTAGCTAGGTGGGTCTCCAACCAATCCATGTCTAACACAATCTCGTAGGACCCCAAAGGCAACACATAGAGATTGACTGTGGTAGTGAAGGTGCCCAAATCAAACACACAAGCATGAACAAGGGAGTCTACAACCACCTTGATTATCATAATTACCCTGATCAACATTATGCTGGGTGCTACGTCGAAGAACAGTGGCTATACCTCTAATTCTACCTCTGGCTCTGCCCCTAGGTGGCATCCTAAAGGAAGCAAAGAACAAATCAAAATAGATCATCACAAGGATGACCTATACACCATACTAAGGCATGAAAGAATAACAACAAGACTATGAAATAATATAACAAGCTCATGCCACACATGCCAAACACACCAAACCATAGAAGGCTCAAGTATGCTAGAGCTCCCAGTGTGTGAACCTAGCTCTGATACCAAATGTAACATCCTGCAACATAACCCCCGAAGGGTAAGAACCAAAAGAGAACCAAAATATTTTTTTTGACATAAGTGGACAACATACACAGATTCGGTTGCCGATTCGATAGATTGACAACATTCATGGCCAAGTATGGCCGAATGTGCAACCCGAAAGAGATGACTAATTCACTCTCCAGAGGAAACATTAAAACAACTATGTTCATTTTAAACACAAAATCAAATGTTCCTAATCCCATATCTAATATAAACATGAATCCAAAGGCATCATAGTACAAGCGGATCTGATACCCACAACAAAATCTATAAACCAAATAGGAAACATCTCATTTCTTCTCATTGAATTCAATGATTACATCTTCTCTCTTAAGAGAGTATAATTACATAAATGAATATACAAATTCATTGATATAGTCCAAAATATGATACAAGTACAATAACATAGTCCTAAATATGATACAAGGACTAAATGAGTACAATAACTAAATGAAGTAACAAAGAGAGAGAACATCTCCACTAGTGCTCCAAAACCTGTTTGCCGGTCCCCAATGGTGGTGGCAACGCCTCCCAACCATGTGGACTCATATGAGACCACCCCACCGTGCTCAGAGATATTCACAAGGCCCAAATAGAAGTAACAAGAACCAGGGTACACAAGATGGCCAATACTCACATCAATCATGGAGCAGACACGGAGAACAATGCATATAGCCAAAGTCATAACATAGAGGTACTCATCCAAGTCATAGGTCAGGTACTACTCATGACTGCTAATATGATAGATACTAGAGTGTAATCAGATGGAGTGTCATCATGCGTGTTTGAAGAGATGGCACCACACAGAACCAAGTACTCCTCTCATGCAGATGAGGAGACTCAATCATGCTCGAATTCACACCCCGCAGATGGATGACTCACCCCCCGCAGACGGATAGGCCTTCTCATTGCATCCTTAGCCTTTACAAGTGCTCAAGGCCATGCACGAGGACTAATTATCTTATTAATGTTTTTACCCCAATGTTTTCATTAAGTTATCACTTATTAATGTAACTCTGCTACTAGTTCTCTTGGCAACCACTTGCAAGCCTCGAGCCCGTAGAGAGCCACTCCAAACAACCACTCTAATGCCTAGACCTTGTTCAACTCATCTGACTAAACAAGGAATCCAAAAGGACTAAAACACTGAAGTATAAATTAGAAATAAAAGAATGTGATTTACAAGACAAAAGCTTTCGTGGACAGTGTAATATGTTGAAAATGGCCTTTTGCCAGTTAGATCAGTTGTGTAATAACTCCAATGACCCTAATTTGGTCACGATTCACAAAGGTATGCACAGATATCATAAGAAATGCACGACAAATGACATTGCGAGTCTACTCACAACCTAGAAATATATATTGTCTACCATATATTACATAGCTAAATAACGAGTTAAAAAGACATACAAAATGGAATTCTAAATTGTTTTCCCTCCTACACAGATCACTGTTCATAAAACACAAATTGCTGCTCCTAAGGAATTTTAGTGCCATAACATTCTTTTAACTCAACGATGGTTCCCTCAAGGATGGTGATTTAACCGAAAATGACTATAATGATCAAAACAAAGCCACTCCATACTCTAAAGAAGAGTTATAATGAAAATCCCTTTCAGATGAGGCATCATATTACAAAATGTTTCATGGGACTTAGATCTCTTCAACCTCTAGCATTACGTCCCCTATTTTTATGTATGGCTACACTCAGCATACTCTATAAATTCAACCCTACATTTTGCTAAAACAAAGAAATCAGAAACCAAATGATCTCTTGAAAACCCATTTTCCCAAGGCATACGAAATGGTTCTGCAGATCTAAAATGAATTCAAGGACGGAGGAAATGTAAATATTTGCATCGAAATAAATTTGGCATTTAAGCTTTTTCTGAACGGCAGTGATGAGGTTTCAGTTTTTTGTGCATAAAGAAAACAACAGCTAACATATTTTAAATTTTGTTTAAAAGGTAGTAATGAGGTTTCAGTTTTCCTAAGCTCAATGAAACCATAACTAACATATTTTAACTTCCTTTGAGCAGGCAGTAATGGGGTTTCAATTTTTCTATGCCTAATGAGATCGTAACAAGTAGTTTTTAGTTTTTTGTGCTAGAAAAACAAAGGTAGAGGTAAATACCTCTTTTCCCCTTCGCACTCCCTTCAGCTTGCCTCAGATCTTGCAATGATATACTTCTTGAGAAAGACCGTTTCCCTCTGACTGTGGCTTTCTCCCTTAGTTTTAAATGCCTCTCTAAAACATCTGCATTGACTCTCCTCCAAGCAGACCGCACTCTCCTCAGCTCACCTCTAATCTTGCAATGAAATGCTTCCTCAGATAATTTGTTGTCCCCTGTGTTTTCATTGTTCTTCCTTTCCAAACAGAGAGACTCCCCTTTTTCATGAGATCTTTTTCTTTCTTAACTCCTACCCTCTCTTCTCTCCCAAAACATGTTGACTCACTCTCTTGAGCATCCTCTCTGCAGCTCCAACTCTATCCTTTGCATCGACTGTCCTCTTCCAAAAGATATTTTCCAGCCTTATCTTTTTGCAGTCGCTCATGGTGCAACTACCAAGTAGATATTTGTTGCCGCATTCAACTCCCCCAACCACTTTCCTATCCCCCCTTGAAAAGGCATGGGAATGAAGATTTAAAGAATAATAAAATCTCACTTAACTTCTCCAAGGGCCGTCAGGAGGGTTGTTACAAATAATACATAGTATGGAACATATCCTAAATTAATGGTTTGGTTATCTAGCTCTTGGCATACCCTGTCCATGAGTATCATTTTCAAGAGAATAAAAGTGTCAAATTATTATTTAGTTTTTTTCCCAGGAACACCAACATGTCAAATTGTGTAATCAATTTGTCACATTCTATATCCCATCACAAGGTAAGTAATTTCCTATCATCTTGGACTTGGAAGTACGATAATCATTTCCTATGGCATGCAACCAATTTCTCCTAGTATGATGAGATCACATCTACTTGGGATTTCTTCTTTATTTATAGAGATAATCATCCATCTAGATTAGCATACATATAAACTATGGAGTTTCAATCTCTCGGTATACTTTACCCTACTATGGTCTCACTTGCTTTTAGTATATACTATGATGAAATATATAAGTAACCCTTGTTTTACAATCCCCTAGTATTCTGTACTCTAGAGATGGTTCAATAAACACAATAAAAGTAAGCATATGAATAACTTAGGTTACCAGTCTCCTAGTATCTCTCACCCTGAGTTTGGTTCTATTTCTATCCATAATATATTTTTATGTATGAATATATGCATGGAATACATATTTGTATGTTATCCTAGGTGTGTGTGTGTGTATATATATATATATATATATACCATGTTCTAATTTCAAGTATTCTATATCAACTTAAGAAAATACACTTGATGTCATAAGCAATTAAATTGAATATGAACAAGGAAACTATAGTCACTTGACATATAAATCTATATGAGGTGTCACCTACATTTCATAGGACTATGCAACATTTAGTCATTAATAGGCGACTCATTGGTCCTATTTTAATTTGGGTGCTACCACAATAGTATGTCCCACTTTTGGGACATCTTGATTTTTGTCTGAAAGCACATATTTTTTAGAAAAAATAACGATTTAAGCCTTGAGGGGTTCCATCTAAAAGGGTTTAATTGAAGGGGGTTAAATAAAACCCCCTTAGATCAAACCCCATTGGAAATAACCCCCTAGTCTTAAATCAAACAATTGACAGAGTCTCCTCTGCATCTATCAAAATGCTGACAAAAAACTAACTTTGTTTCACCTTTTGGGGGATCAAATGAAGCCATTTAGAAATTCTATTTTGTAAGTATGTAGCCCTTGGTATAAGTTTTGCAAAAAGTATGATATTGAATATATTTCATTTGATTATTATATGTATTTTCTATTTTCTAGTGAATATAGGTCTTTCACCAAACATCAAGGTCTCTATTCCACACACATGGAAAAATAAAAAATAGAGATATTTTTTTTAAATATCTGCACATTGGGTATTGATGTCCTTGTTTCAACAAAAAAAAAGTTAATTTTTATACATATAGAAAAAGTTATGTTGTATGGTATAACCTATGTCTGAATTATAATTAATTTCACTTAAAAAATTAATTAAAAAAATAATATGGAACAAAAAATTATGAAAAATTATCCGCGCACTAGATATTGGTGTTAAAATCTATGTTTAAAAATTTATAATTTTTTCCTTTCTATAAAAATGTTATGTTGTATGTTATAAACCTCACTTTTTAAAAATACTGTTAACTATAAAAAAATAAGTTATTAAAAGTTATGAAAAAAATTCACAACTTATTTCTTAATTTAAAAAAAAATACATTTAGAATATGCACACAAAATCTCAAAAATCACTAGTTCACATCATCTTCAAATTCTTAACGGATTAGTTGCTATAGTTAGAAAGTGAAAATTTAGTTAAAAATGTTGATTTCAATGCCCACTTTGGCCAAAAAGTGGGACATCACTAGTTCATTTTCAAATTCTTAACGGATTAGTTGCTATACTCAGAAAGTAAAAATTTAGTTAAAAATGCTGATTTCAATGCCCACTTTGGCCAAAAAGTGGGACACAGTATAATGTGGGCCGATCCATTTCAGTCAAGTAGATGGTAGAGAGGGTAAATCACCAAGCTCAGTTAGACAATTACAAATAAAATAACTCAGACTCTACTCAATAGTAATTGAAATTCATTTTGACTTAGTTGGCATTAACCCTACTTTCCATGACATATACAGTTGCCCAATTTGTACAAATATAGACTTTTTAATGACGATTGATACTATCTCTACTTCCTTATTATACAATGAATGCATAATCAGTTTACAATTCAAATTAATCCCTTGGTGGATAATCACCCTTATTCATAACAATTAATGAAAATATCCAAATGCCCGCAGTTACATTCTATTATTATCCAACATAAGGGTTTTCTAAGACAAGGAATAGATATATTGTTTTCAGAACTAGGCCCTCAGATTTATTCAGGTAAACAAGGTCATCTCAAATATGTGCAATGCGTTTAATAGTCCAAATAGTTGTTGTGAGTAGTAATAGTCTCTGATCTGGTAGAAGCTAAAAGTTCTCAAGAATGGTGATGTAGTTTGCAATATACTGTGGTGAATATATGACTGTAGGTTAGAGTCTCTGCTATCCTTACACATAACTATCTTATAGCCTAACAAGTAGGACTATTGTATGCCACGAATTCCTGTAAGGTATCAATGAAGATCTAAGATTAGATTTCTTTCAAAGGAATATATTGGTTAAATAATAATCTATTAGGGGTAAAACTCGCTGATTAATACTAAGAGCTATATTATCAGTCTCAAGTTTAAGTCTCTAATACAGCTTGAGAGCAGCATTGTGAAATCCAAGTTTTTCTAATACAGAAGTAAAATCATTGTTTGTGAATTTCTAACTGCACTGCCACTTCAAAAAATTATTTACAAATAAAAATAATGACCGGATATGATAAGAATGATACTTAAAGGCTGTGAACAACGTTGACTAAAAGAGCAGTAATACTATTATACAGAGCTGTGAGCACCACTGCTACTTCTACAAATGAAAGCATCATAGTTTTGCTGATCAAAACTATGAACAACACTATAAAATATGTACAACACTATGTTTATGTATATATACCCCATACACATAACCATATACCAGTATACCACATAACCATATACCAGTATCAATCACATGACCCCTATGCCAAGGAAAGTCTTCAGTATATTATAGGCACGAGACCGAACAAAATATACTTGAACGTTTTGATAACATCCTGGGAGAAAGAATAACTAAAACATCTAGTTATTCTCATTCATACAAGGCTTTTGCACTTCCAATTGAAACCATATACTTAAATCCCAATAAATAGCAACCTCTAAGGACTTACAAAAGTATCAGTCAATAACTCCAATGCATAGAATAGATAGTAGCCTGTATATGAAGTTGGCCTCTTTCACATTAAAATGTATGTACTATGTATATCTATATATAAAAACACTTCAAATTTCCTTCCCAAGCAGACTGAAAGAGGAATAGCTCAATGGACCTAGTTGGGCTCATTTCTCAGCAGTTACAGTAGTAGGGTTAGTATACCCAACAAACCATAATCAAATATGCAAGTTTTAAATTGATTGAGGGTTATACTGAATTTGATAAACACGTAAAGATAAAGATAGGGTTTAAACTAGGTGTAATAGTTAAATCAACCTTCAATTGCAAGCTTATCTCAAATATAAACCGATAAGAAGGAAGTGACATTTTCTAAATCCTGGTTATACGTAGGGGTTTCTAATCAAATAAAAATAAACTAGATTTCTAATTTACTCTAAATGGAACAAAGACCACTAAAACATCTCTGCATACCTGTAAGGTTCCTGCCCTTCTTTTCCTTAATTCTTCTTCTCTTTTCTGGACTCTGTAACCTCTGCACCCACTGTGTGTGCTTCCTCTGTGACTTCCACCTCTTCCTCCGTCGTGGCCCCCCAAAAAGAGAGACTAAAGTATCTCCGTTTCTACACCACCATCCTCCATTCACATCTCATTCTCCTGCATGTATGGAGCACACTTTTCCAAAAAGGTTGATCATTATTATTCCTTATCTAACTAATTCCCCTCACACTCCTACTTTGAGTTAACTACTTTTATTTAATATTATTGCCTAGCTTTAATTCTCCATAAGAGTGGAAAGTTTTGGCATAAATGCCTTTAGAATCACTCAATTTCCCCATGAAGAAGATAATAATACATGTATTAATAATAGGCTAGCCATAAAATTGAATATTAGTAATAATAATAATAGTTGCATTCATAAGAGCATGATAATATAGTTATAAATATATATTTTTTAACATAATAAGAATTTAAATACGATATTACTATAGGAATAATAGTAGTTGATTCTGCATAATAAATAATAATATAATAAATTACTGCAATGACAATAACCATCTGTTGCATATTGCAAGTACATAAAAATAGTAAAGCGTACACATACCGATGTGATGGCAATCAACTTGATGACAAATGACATAATGACATTCAACATGATGACAACCCTGATGTGTTTCCTTCATGCAACCTCATTCAATCATACCATAAACTTGTGTAGATGTGTGAGTGAGGTTCTCTAGTTTGGTTCATTTGCCTTATTGTCGCCATCTATCATCCTCTCCCAGATGATACTCTCCTTCAACCTGTCAGAGGAAAACACTATCCTATATTCACCTCAGAGCAGTACAACGGTAGTTAGTCTGATAATTGAAATCAATTAAGATAGAAAGTAAAGATTCTAAATATTCATTTCTAAAATATTCACATCATTTAAAATATCAAATTTTCTCTCCCCGAACAATTTATTTGATAATTTTAAATATTCTAAAATAGGTGATTAAAAATGGGATGTGACAAAATTTATGTATAATGCTTGTATGACATCTCTTTCTATCTCTTATACATGTTTAATGTGATCATGAAGGAAGATCAACAGTAACATGCTAGGTTTATGTATATGACTATGACAAACCCTAATCGTTAATGGGTTCTAGAGATGTATTTTTGTTTACAATCATTTATGTTCTGTACCTTCTATTTAGTTGTAATGATTCGCTCTCTTATGACTGGGTTTAGGGGCTAGGTGGCAAGGCAAGTTCATTGTTAGGGTTCCACAATGCAATACTTCTCTATTGGTTTGTTGTTGCTTGGATGTGTGGATAATTCTATACTCAAAGCATTTGTTGGATAATTCTTTGAATGATCATGCTTATAATAGGTTTATTTCTTGGGTACAATTTATAGCATTTATCTTTAATCCTCTAAAAGTTATTACTATTGAACATTTCTTGTAATATTGCATAATGGTCATGAGCTAATGTTGCAGAAATCTATTTTTGATTTATTCAAATTTTATGCCTTATACTATGATTAAGTGAAGATAAAATGTATATTCATTACCCTATTTATTAAGGGTGATATAGATAGATAAATATTGTAAATCATATTAGAAGGCATTTCATTCAAGATGATTATATTATTTCATGGCTTGGATTTGATATGATCATTTAGAATGTAATAATTCTTTGTTGACTTGTATATATTTGGAAATATTTATTGGAATGAACTCTTGTTGGAATACTTAAGAGTATAAATATATTTTGATACAAAATGAGATATATGAATTTAAGGGGCATCAATGGTAACATTAGCCTAGCAGCCAAAGGGGCTAGCATGCACTTTCCCTCCTTTTATAGAAATGATGATTATTGATATTTTTTGCTGCTTCCTTAGCCTTATATCCTTTTTGATTAAGGTGTTTTTAAATGAAATTTAGTGGTAGGCCATAAGGAAAGTAAATTGAATACATTAATTATAGTATTAAATAAAGGGTTAAAAACTAATTAAATAGGAATTATGAATCTTCCACAAATTTTGTGTAAGCTATATAAAAGGTTTATCAAATCATTAAGTTCATTTTATCTAGTCTCCTAAATTTTCATAGAAACCTACACTACACATCTACAAATCTCTTTCTTAACTATTGAAAATGATTTCTTTCCCCTTTTTTACTTAATATGGTAAGGTTGTTGGCATACACATGCCCATTAAGAGAAGCAATGAGCAACCTAGATGGTATGTCTTTATTAGTTTTTTTCTATAGAGGAGGAATATAAGGCCATGAAAAGGCTCAATGGGGAAATATGGAATGGGTCTAAAGATTTCAATCTATCAAGCCTCTCCATATGGATAATGGGCTTCTCAGAGACCTAGAAATAGATCTTGAAACACAAAGAGGGTCCCCTACAAGCCTACAAACATCCTACACACTCAACACTAACATCCAACATCAAAAGACAAGAAATAAGGCACAAAACCCTAAAACAAGTGGAGGGTAGGCTAGGAGAGCCTATAAAAACCTACACAAACATGGTATATATTTCCCATTTTATGTGTTATTCAAAAATGGTTTGAACCAAGTAATTGAACATCAACAAACTTTCATTTTCCATACATAACATTTCCAAAAACCACATTATCGATTTAGATTTAATGCCTACACTAATCACAAGAATTTATTTCACACAAGCAAAATGTGACAAGGCATGCAAAGGAAGTCAACTCCTAAATGCAAGTCAATAATTTCAACACAATGCCCTTGTTCTTTCCTTACACATTATATAGAAATAGTACAACTACCATATATAGATGGGCGGGTACAAAACGTTGGGGGGCCAAAAAGTGGCCAACCTTTTTTAAAAACTTCTAAGCCATAACGTGCTCGCATTATGGTTTGGTGATGCCAAGACTAAGGCTCGGCAACACCAAGCCATAACGTGCTCGTGTTATGATTGCCTATTTAAAAAAAAACTTGCATTTTTCCTCATGTTCAAATAAAAATAATACAATTCTTCATTAAATAAAATTAATCTTAAGTAAATAAAAATAGTTTTTTAAATAAAATAAAATATTTCTTAAGTAAATAAAATAGTTCTAAATCATATTTATCTATTAAATGGATTTAAGATATTTATATTAATATTAAAAAATATGATGAAAATTTCACAACTATATCTAAAATTATAAAGTATTTCAATAAAAAATCTCAATTAATAATTTAATAAACTAACCTTATTTTAATTATTTTACCCTTTAAAAAAGTTATAATTAATAATTAAATTGAATAACTAAGAAGTCTTAACAAAATATTATTTCCCATCAACTAGGTAAAATAAACAACTATAAATATACATTTTAGTACCTTTTTATTTGGTTTAGACAAAATATTACAATCCTCATGAAGACCTTTTCTTGTATAATTTTATCCTTCATATTTACCATGCCTTTCCTTTCTCTTTGAGGAGGATCATTCTTGTATGGAATCTATGAACTCTAAACATAAATCTATGTTTCTTGCTGTCCACCTGCTCAAAGATGCAAATGTCTCCTTCCTTGATATTATTATGACATACAAAATATGCCCACCCACACTTAGGATAGGTCTATTGTTATGGAAAAGGCAAATAATCTCCCATTGTTTATTGGCTCTATCCACAAGAACTACTAAATGTTTTTCTCTTAGTAATTGAAGAGGACATTCACCCATTTTTGGGAACTCCTGCATTCCCAAACCATTACAAAAACTAAGTTATTTTAACCTAGTAAATAGATGATTGCATTGATTTAATACATTGCTAGGTTAAAGCTTATCATTCACACAAATGCAGATCTTCATATTATAGAAGATTGAATTATATTAGAATATTAGAGATCCCTTAGAAAAATGTAATAACAAAACTTTGCCTTATGTTAGGTTGTTAAAACCATCATTTTTGACACTCTTCTCTTAACAAAATAACAGGAATAAGCATAGAAGGTAGAAATTTTGATCTTACTAGTTTGCATATTGGTCAGTTTGCATTCCATGAATTTAATTTCATTGAATAAAAAGGTTTATCTAATTTGAAATAAGGGGCAGAGTTCACTGTCATGTGCTTTTCTAGATGAGAGGGTCCATAATGTCCAGAATTCTTCCAAGAATGGCCTGCAACAGAAATAAGTTTTTGTTATACCAATCCTCCTGGTAAAGCTACAATTCAAATTCCTGCTTTGAAAGTTGAAATAAATTAAATTAGACTTATAATATTGATTTTCTTCCATTGCTTTAACATCGTTATTGTTTTCCCCCTTAGAAACCAATTCATTTAGCAACTTTTTACCCATTGGTTGACTTGAATTGCATACTCTGTTAGAAGAAGGGCATCTTTTATCTGTATCAATGTTGGTATTCATAAGTTGAAGAGCATTGATATTTTTCACACACCCTATTCTTTGAAATATCTTAACCTTAAAATATGACTTGGATATGTACTTGAACACAACAAAATCTCCAATCTCCAGCCCATGATGATTCACAAAATTTTCCCAACCCTACCTAAACTCTAGTTTATTTATAGTACCCCCTAATTGTACATCCCACTCTTGCCCATCTGGGCCTTGCAACACCATATGTTCGTCTATGTCATTTATAAATTGTGAAACAAATGCAGGAGGCATGTGCTGCGGTAAACACATTATACAATGAGATTTTACAATTTCTTAACAGTGTACAAGAAATAAAAGAATGAAAATTATTGTATAGAGTTACCAATTTTTGTGTAAAGTGTCCAAGCATAACTTTGACGAAGGAGGCACACCCATTAAAGAACTTTTTATCATGGTATTTGCAATGTTTTTTAAAACATTTGTGACTGCATGCTCTGCATGGTATAAAAAGCTCCCCTGTTTCTTCATCCTCCATGGCAAACGCAGATGCAAAAGCCTGTGTAAAAATAACCCAAACAAAAAGAACTGTATAATCCTGAATTATCTACAAGTACAAATATAGCTACAAATACAATAAACAAAATTGGTAGAGAGTGAATTTTACACAATATTAGTACAGGGGAAAAAATGAGCCATGGTGTGAGTGATTGACGATACTTGGTATTTTCTTAGTTGGTAGCACTTAAATTGAGGAGATGCAGAATTAAGTACGATTACACGAATCTGAAGAAAAGACGGCAGCCTACAATCATTTTTTTTAAATAATCATGGTGATTTTCCTCTATGGTACATTCCTTTATATATTTGATCATATGCCCTTTAAATGATGTTATCTCCATGCTCATATGCCCTAGACATTTCCTTCGGTTTCTTTATTTTATCAGGATAAAGCCTAATATTTTGTTTGTTTTGATTTTTGTTCACTGTTGTTACTAAATTTTAAAACAAATTGAAGTACGCAAATTTTTTTATTTATTTTTGGTCGCCGTTAGTTACCAAATTTTAAAACAGATGTTTTCTTAGTTTTTTTTGGGGACTATGTTTGTAGTTGTGAATAATTCACTAACATTTTTTGGTATAGTTTAGGCAATCATTGTAATCAAGGTATTATTGTCTATTGTAATTGTAATGTCTTTCCTTAGTTTTTTTGGGAAGAGCTTAAACCACCGGCATGTTGTGGTCAATGTGTCAGTGGCCCCTATTGTAAAGTGCCAACATGTTGACCACAACATGTCGACTATTAATGGTAGGGGTTATTTTGAAACTTCTTCTATGGTAATCTAATACACTTTTAGAAGTTTTTCTTCAAATAAGTTTATGTAACATGTCATATACTTATCTACAAACTATTTGATTTCAATAGGATTATATTTTCCATAAATAGGAGCATTTCTAACCCATATTAAGGCAATTGTGTTGTTTCATTTTTGCTTCTTTTGTTTCAATTTTCATACATTTAATTAATATAGATATCAATTGATGTTCTGTACTTGTCAAAGTTGAGGAATATTGGGGGCCTAATTGTCATATCATTGCAAATACATTTTTCTTCATTTGATGTAAGTAATATAGGTAGAGATACATATATTTGAAACCCATATATTCTATATCTGATTTTAATATTTTATCTAAGTCTGGCTTATTTTTGACATTGTTTGCTAGTAGTTTCCATCCTTTCAATTTCTCTTTAATTCTTATCAGCATACTTAAAATGATTTTTTCTGTGATGACATGCATTGCTTTAAAGAATAAATTAATAGTATAATTTACACATACTTGATGCCACAATTTAGAGTACCATGTACATATCTCAATACTCTTTGTAATGATTTACAATGTGAAATTTTAGGTTCTATAATGAACCTTGAGAAATATTTCACTATAAATCCTAGATTTGGTCTAGTGTTAAGATAAATGAGTCTTTCTACTAGTTATCTATAGAGTGTGTCATTTATGTTTTATATTCATCAAACCTAGAAAGATTGAGGCCTTCTTCCATGGATTTTACCATTGGATTGCATTCAATCAACTTGAATTTTTTTAAGAAACTCATTGGCATTTATATTTAAGAGATAAAAACACAACCTTTTATTTATGCACCTCTAATCCAGGGAAATAGAGAAACAAATCAAGATTAATCATCCCAAATAAATTATTTAGATGTTTCTCAACTTGAGAGATTAGCTTCTTACTACTCCCAAGCATGACAAGATCATCAACATGTATAATCATAGTTACAATTTATCCATGTTCTTTTTGGATGTACAAGTTGTGATATGAAAGGACACGATAAAATTTATGTGTTCACAAATGCTCACCAATCTTGATGTATAATGAATAAAGTGCATACTTCAAACCATGCAAGAATTTGGTTGATTTGAATCCCTAATTTTACTTTCCTTGGACTAAAAATACTTTAAAGGTTAATTGTAATATCTCAAATGGATTATTTTTATATATATCAAACTCTAGTTCACAATTTTAATAATTTTGCACAATTAATTATAAATATGAAATCCTTATTTTACTTGATGAGATCAATTCAAAAATTATTGTTAATATTTTATTTTGTAAAACAAATTCAATGCTCAGTATAACTCAATTAACCCCTTTCTCCTATGTAGCATCCTCTTCAAGAAGATCTTTCTATTGAATTAGATATTTTGTCATTGTTTTATTTCTTAGCTTTCCTTTTATAAAATTTGTAATGGCCTCAGGAATCAAAATCAATTTCTCTTCACCATCCAGTGGGGGTAGATCTAATGAAGAAATAATTTGACTTCCTAGTGTTATTTTTAAACAAGAGACATGAAATACATTATGAATCTTACAATTTTCTGGCAATTCCAATTCATATACAACACCCCAATTCATCGTTTGATTCTGTAAGGGCTATAGAACCTTGGTTTCAATTTCTCTACTCCACTCCTTTTTTTAGGCAAGACTATCTATAAGGTTCTCTCCTTAAGAAGACCATATCTCCTACTTCAATTTTTTTTAGTTCGATGATCAACATACAAATTTTGTTGATTTTGTGTTCTTTGTGGGTTATCCTTGAGTGATTCCAAAAATTTCCTAACTTTGCTTAACTAGATCTTTTTCCCCTGGTACTTTGTTATCTGTGATGACCAAATCCACAAATGATAAAGCATCATAACCATATAAATCCTTGAAAAGTGTCATCCCAATGGACATATGATATGTGGTACTATAACAGTGCTCCCCCAAATAAAGCCAGTTTATCCAAGTTTTTTGATGCCTGATTACATAATTTTGTAAATATGCTCAACCCATTTGTTGACTATTTTCATATGTCCATTATTTTGTGGATGATAACTGGTACTTGAAGATAGTTCAATTCTTGTTAAATGAAAGATTTAATGCCAAAACAAGTTGAGGAACTGACTATCTATATCACTTACTATGTTTTTTGGCAACCCATGTAATCTAAAAAACTCTTTGAAAAATAATTTAGCCACTTGCAACACCTTAAACTTTATAGATATGACAAAGAAATTACCATATTTAGTAAGTCTATCAACCACAACATATATACAATCTTTACCATATCCCTAAACCCTCAATCCTCAACACTATACCTCAAACCCTAATCCCTCAACCCTAAACCCTAAACCCTAAACCCTAATCCCTTATCCCTAAAGCCTCAACCCTCATCCCTTAAACCTTAAAATGTAAATCCTATCCCTAAACCCTCAACCCTCGACACTATACCTTAAACCCTAATCCCTTATCCCTAAACCCTAAACCTTATCCCTAAACCCTCACCCCTCAACACTATACCTCAAACCCTAATCCCTCAACCCTAAACCCTAATCCCTTATCTCTAAACCCTAAACCCTATCCCTAAAGCCTCAAGCCTCAACCCTTAAACCTTAAATCCTAAACCCTATCCCTAAACCCTCAACCCTCAACACTATACCTCAAACCCTAATCCCTCAACCCTAAACCCTAATCCCTCAAACCTAAACCCTAATCCCTCAACCCTAAACCCTAATACCTTATCCCTAAACCCCAAACCCTATCCCTAAAGCCTCAAGCCTCAACCATTAAACCTTAAATGCTAAACCATATCCCTCAACCCTCAACCCTCAACACTATACCTCAATCTCTAATCCCTCAACCTTAAACCTTGATCCCTTAACCATAAACCCTAATCCCTAAACCCTAAACCCTAATCCCTTAGCCCTAAACCCTAAACCCTATCCCTAAAGCCTCAATCCTCAACCCTTAAACCTTAAATCCTAAACCTTATCCCTAAACCCTCAACCCACAACACTATACCTCAAACCCTAATCCCTCAACCCTAATCCCTAAACCCTAAACCCTAATCCCTTATCCCTAAACCCTAAGCCCTATCCCTAAAGCCTCAACTCTCAACCCTTAAACCTTAAACCTTAAATCATAAACCCTATCCCTAAACCCTCAACCCTCAACACTATACCTCAAACCCTAATCCCTCAACCCTAAACCCTAATCCCTTATCCCTAAACCATAATACCTATCCCTAAAGCCTCAACCCTCAACGCTTAAATCTTAAATCCTAAACCCTATCCCTAAACCCTCAACCCTCGACACTATACCTTAAATCCTAATCCCTCAACCTTTAAACCCGTAATACATCAATCCTTATCCACCCCTCTCCTCCCCTATCCACCTCACCCCCATCTCTCCCCTATCTCTCTCACCCCTCTCTCCCTAGGTTGTAGGTCTCTCACTTGTATAACTCTCACAGCTCTCTAGATATTTCCCTTCCTCTCCACCTCTCTCCCTCCTCCTTACCCATCTTTCCCTCAAGTTGTCAACTTCACTCTCTCATTTTATTATATCTCTCCCCTCACCTCTCTATCTCTAGCCTTTGTCTCCCCTTCACCTCTCTACCTCTCCCCTCTCTACGTCTCTCAGTCACTCCTTGTCTACCTCTCCATCTGTCCTTAGCCATCTAGGTCTCTCACTTAACCCTAAACCCTAAACCCTAAACCTTATCCTAAAGCCTCAACCCTCAACCCTTAAACATTAAATCCTAAAGCCTATCCCTAAACCCTTGACACTATACCTTAAACCCTAATCCCTTCACCCTTAACCCTAAACCCTATCCCTAAAGAATCAACCCTTAAACCTTAAACCCTAAACCTTATCCCTAAACCCTCTACCCTCCAGACTATACCTTAAACCCTAATCCCTTAACCCTCAGCCTTAAAGCCTCAACCCTCAATCCTTAAACCTTCAACTCTAAACCCTATCCCTAATCCCTCTACCCTCAACACTGTGCCTTAAACCCTAATCCCTCAACCCTTAAACCCTAAATCCCTCAAACCTTAAACCATTAAACCCTAAACTCTCAACCCCTAGATACCCTTAAACCCTTAAACCCTATACCCTATACACTTAACCTTGGACACTCAACCTTGAACATTATCCCTCAACCTTCAAACCTCTACCCTATACTCTATACCCTCAACCCTATACTTATGCCCCAAACCCTTAACCCTCATCCATATGCCTTATACCCTCAACCTTAAACTCTAAACCCTATATCTTAGACACTCAACCTTGAACATTATCCATCAACTATAAACTCCCAACCCTCTACCCTATACCCTCAACCATATATGTAAGCCCTAATCCCTCAATCCTCAACCCTATACCTTAAACCCTGAAGCCTACACCCACAAACCCTCATCCCTATACCCTATAACCTCACCCTTATACCCTAAACCCTAAATATTGTGCCTCAACCCTATACTTAAAACGTAAACCATACACTCTCAACCCAAGTCACCCTATGCCTTATATACCCTCAATCCATATTGTAAACCCTAAACCTAATATCCTAAACCCTAATCCCCATGCCTTACACATAATCTTATACACTCAACAAGCTGAATATTATCCCTCAACTGTAACCCTCAACCCTGAACCCTCTACCCTCTACCTATTAATTAATCCCTAATCCCTCAACCCTTAACCCTATACCTTAAACCCTAAACCCAAAAAACTCAACCCTCAACCCTAAAAACTATACGGGCTCAGGTTCTTATATACCCTAAACCCAAAACCCTTACATACATACACACAGGAATACATACAAACATCTACATACATACATACAGGCATACATACATACATACACGCATACATACATACAAACATGAATACATATATACATACATACAAGCATGCATACATGTACATACATACATACAACTATACATACATACCTACAAGCATACATATATACATACATCATACATACTTAAGAAAATTGAACATAAATCATTCAAAGGGAGACATAACGCAATCACGTTATAATGCGCTTGCATTATGTTAAACTGGGCAAACATCGAGCAAACTTGCAAAAAAGAAAAAAATGCAAAACATAACGTGAGCGCGTTATAACGTGCTCGCATTATATTTTGATTTGGGAATCCCAAGCCATAGGCTTGGGATTTGATTTGTATTTCCAACCCAAAGGCTTGGAGTGCCTTCCCAACATCCAAAGACGTGTTTTTGCATATTCTATAGGATTTCACATAATTTTGTTCATGCTAACGCTCATATTTGCACTATTTCAAGCTCGAACAAATTGAACACCTGGGTAATGTTAGTCTTTCTCTTAGCTATTTAACGATGTAATTTTTTTCACATTTTGACAATGTTAAGCCTATCATCTTTAATTTCTTTTGTTTGTGTGTCCATTTTTGGGCAAAAACTAGTGTTTGGTCCCTTTTTCATTATAAATTAACCATTCATTGAAATTTCACAAAAATTAATTTTTTATAAACTAGACTCCATTCTACACATATTAAAAAAAATTAATTTTCAAAATTTACAGGGGTAGCAGGGCCAAAATTCTGTGTTTTAGGATGTGTCCACTTTGAAAATTAGTAAAAAATCAAATATTGATTAAAAAATTATCAGAAAAATCGGGCATAAACTACATGCTCTTAGCTAATTTCTCACCAAAGTGATTTTAAAAATATAAAAAAAAGTTAACCTTTTGAGGGAACCACAAAACATGCTATGTTATGTTTTTTTGACAGAAACAACACCAATTTTTGTGGCTCCCTTTTTTGAACCCCTTAATCTATACCATTTTCAAAAAAAATAGTAGTTTAGAAATTAGACTTGGAGCACTACGAACATTGTTTTTGTTGCATCTTCAAATTTTGAGTGTAACTATGCTCAATTTCTCATCCAAGGTCAGTATTCCCTTATTTCAGAAAAAAGTGGCCACTTAAGACCCCTTTTTGGCCCCCATCTTCTTGCACTTACCCAGATGTTTCATTTCAAATTAAAAGTTAAACTATGCTTTCACATCGTTGATGCAGGAGCATCCCTGGTTCAAGAGCAATCTTGCATCAACCAAAAACATTTGCATTTCAGTTTGTTGCAGTTTAGTTTGTTTCTTTTATTTTCAGTTCAGTTCAGGCAGTTCAGTCAGAAGCAGTTCTGTATTTCTGGTCCAGTAGCATTTTAGATCCTGTGGAGCTGGACTTAGCATCTACATTCATTCATCTACATCATATCCAAAATTCAGAGATCTGCACATCAATATCGGAAAGATATCGCTATCAAAAGATTGACTGTTTCTCAAAGCAGAGCATCCTGATATTCACTGATAGTCAGCTGGAGGAGAAACTTGCGGAAGCGTTTCTCGATCTATGGAGCCTAATGACACATCATTCAATGATCTTTGGTTCGTGGTTGACCTTCCTCAGAGATCCATACTTCATTCCATTCATTTACGGGAAGTGTTCTATGCATTTAGGTCTGACCTATCTGTGTACACACGTTACAACTCTTCATTGGAGTTTGTGATCTTCCTTGGCTGACACAGAGGAATCTATTGATCCAGACTTGATATATATTGATGTAATAGATCCTTAGAAAAGTAGTTATCATGATTTAGAAGATTGATAGTTTAGATTTTATGCTAAGGAGATTCAAAGCTTTATCTTGCGCATGTATGTAATCAGGTTTGTGAGCCCTAATTGTAAGCCCGCATGTTGCCGATCGATCTCTATTTGAATTCTATGATATACTGAATAACTAAATCTATATTTGTTCCATTTCTTTGAGTTTTTTCTGTTGTGTTTACTCTTACTGCATGGTCTAGACAGTTCATTTTGTGAACCCTCCTACCATGACTGCACCAAGTGGTATCAGAGCGAAAGTTTGAATCTTCAGGAGTGAATTGAGTGAAGTTGGCGAAGGAATTCCATAAGATCTTGCTGAGGACAGATTGCTGAATTAAGGAAGATTATTTGTGTTGCAACTGATCGTTGATTGTGAGGTAGTTGTCACCTTGTAGCTCGATCGCCGAACTTGAGGTAGTTTACACTTGATCCTAGGAAGAATGTCGCCGAGGAGAGTTGTTGTTGGAACAATGGCTAGTAGAATAGATGAGATGATGGAGATAATGAAAACAATGTGAATTCAATTGGATGTTGTTGAAGAAGATAGGTGAAGAGGATTAACACTGAGATCTAATATTGAAAGTGATGATGAAGAAGAATCTCAACTTGTTGAACAAGCTGGTGAAAACCTAGAAGGTGATGAAGAAGAAGAATCAGATCAAGTGAAGATGTTGTGATCTATTTCTAAGATTGGAAAGAGACCTAGAGTTGATGTGCCAAACTATACTGGTAATTTGAATCCTGAAGAGTTAATTGACTAGATAAATGATATGGAAGAATACTTTGAATATGAGGAAATTGAAGATCTGGAGAAGCTGAAATTTGCAAAGACAAAGTTGAAAGGACATGTTGCTATATGGTGGAAAGAAGTTTAGTTGGAAAGAAACAGAAGAGGAAAATAAAATATTACAAAATGGGATAGGATGGTGACAAAGTTGAAGAATCAGTTTATACATGCTGACTATGAGTTGGAGCTGTTGAAAAGAATGCAAAACATGAGACAAAAGGAGATAACTGTGAAGGAATACACTGAAGAATTTCATAAGATGATCATAAGAATAGGACATATGAAGCAAGAAAGGAGAAAGTGGCTAGATACATCAATGGACTGAGATTGAACATTCAAGAAGAACTAAGATTGGTAAGGATGACATCTTTGGAAGAAGCATACTAGTTTGCCCTGAAGGTTGAAGAGAAGATGAAGAAAAGACATGATCAGAGACAAAGAGGCAAAGAAGGTAAATATTAGAGAGGTAGGACTTATTCCAGAGGAGACAGATCATATCCAGAGCATAACAAGTTTGACAGCCCAGTTAAGAAGGATGACAGAGATAACAATGCTTACCAAAGAAATGACAGAAATTTTCATCACAGAGGTAACTATAATTAATACCAGAATGAAGGATACATGAGAGAAGGAAGAGGAATTGATAAGAAGACATTCAGAGGCACTTGTTTCAAATGTGGAGGTGAAGGACATAGAGCATTTGAGTGTAATCAGGGTAGTACAAGTAAGAGAACATACAATAGTGGAAGAGCAACCTATGTTGAAGAGGAACCTGTTGGATCACCTAGTTCTATTGGTAAACCGGAGAAAGGAGAATCATTGGTGATGAGGAGAGCACTATTTCAAGTAGAGACAAATGAGGAACCACCACAGAGGAAGAGTTTGTTCAGGACAAGATGTAAATCCAGAGGTAAGTGTTGTAAAGTTGTGATTGATAGTGGTAGTTTAGATAACCTAGTTTCAAAGGAGATGGTGACTAAGCTGAAGTTGGAAAGATTGAAACACCCTAAGCCCTATCAGATAGAATGGATTCAGGATTATCATAAGGTACTGGTGAGTGAACAATGTTTGGTGAAATTTCATATTGGATCTTATCATGATGAAGTCTTGTGTGATATTATGCCTATGGATGTATGTCATATCTTGTTGGGTAGACCTTGGCCGTATGATAGAAAAGCTATACATGATGGAAGAAAGAATACATCTACTATAACAGCAAGTGGAAAGAGAATTACTTTGATTCCTTTGGAGGATGATCCTAAGGATGTAGTATGTGGGAATGCTAGAATCTATTTGGTAGATGGAAGAAAATTTTTGGATGGTTTGAGACATGAGAATATGTGTTATGCCTTGATTCCTAAGAAGCCTGAAACATTGAAGAAAGAGACTAAAGAAACACAATTGGATGAGATATGAGAGTTGCTGATAGAATATGAAGACATCATACAAGATAATGTGCCTGATGGATTGCCACCTATAAGGAGTATCAGTCATCACATGGATCTTATATCGGGGGCAAGTTTGCCTAACAAAGCAGCACACCGAATGACACCAACAGAGAATGAAGAATTGAATAGACAGATACAAGAGTTGTTGAGGAAAGGTTTAATCAGAGAAAGCTTGAGTCCTTGTGCAGTACCTGCAGTGCTTGCACCTAAGAAGATGGAGAATGGAAAATGTGTACTGATTCCAGAGCAATAAACAAGATCATAGTTAAGTATAGATTTCCTTTACCTAGGATGGATGATATCATGGATTGTTTGAGTGGAGCAAGATATTTTACAAAGATAGACTTGAAGAGTGGATACCATCAGATTAGAATCAGAGAAGGTGATGAATGGAAGACTACTTTTAAGACAAATGAAGGATTGTATGATTGGTTAGTGATGCCTTTTGGATTAACAAATGCACCGAGTACTTTCATGAGATTGATGAATGAAGTTCTGAAGAAATTCTTGGGTAAGTTTGTGATTGTATATTTGGATGATATTCTAATTTTCAATAAAACAAAAGAGGAATATTTGTGGCATATTAGACAAGTTTTGCAAAGACTGAGAGAAGAGAAATTGCTAATAAACATCAAAAAGTGTAGTTTCATGAAGGAAGAGTTGGTATATTTGGGATTTGTGATTTCTGTGGAAGGATTGAAGATGGACCCTGAGAAAGTAAGAGCAATTGTTGAATGGCCTACACTGGAGAACATTGGAGAGGTTAGATCATTTCATGGATTGGCTAGTTTCTATCGGAAGTTCATTAGAAATTTTAGTTTAGTTTGCAACCCTATGACAAAGACAATGAGAGGTGACAGAAAGTATTTTCAGTAGACATCTGGAGCAGATGATAGTTTTGAGTTACTGAAGCAGAAAGTGATAGAGCAACATATTTTGGCTTTACCATATTTCAATAAGGTATTTCAAGTTGATTGTGATGCAAGTGGAAATGCAATTGGAGTATTATTAAGTCAAGAAGGTAGACCTGTAGCATATTTTAGTGAGAATTTGAATGATGCAAGGAGGAGATATTTAGTTTATGATCAAGAGTTTTATGCCATAATTCAAGCCTTGAAGAAGTGGAGACATTACTTGTTACCTAAGGAGTTTGTGTTCTATGCAGATCATCAAGCTTTGCAATATTTGAACAGTCAAGGTAAGTTGAATTAGAGACATATGAGATGGGTAGAGTTCATGCAGAGTTATACTTTTGTGTTGAAGCATAGGAATGGTAAATCAAACAAAATTGTTGATGCATTGAGTAGGAGAAGAAACTTGTTGGCAAAGATGAGAGTTGAGGTGTTGGGTTTTGATGAATTGAAGAACATGTATGAGGGAGACACTAATTTTGTAGAACCTTGGAAAGCATGTAAGGAACTTGTTGTGATAGATAGGAGTAAGTGGTTGGACTATTTCATTCAAGAAGATATGTTGTTCAAAGGAAATCAGTAGTGCATACCTAAGAGTTCAATGAGGGATAATCTAATCAAGGAGAAACATAGTGGTGGATTGGCAGGACATTTTGGCATTGATAAGATAGTGGCTTTGGTGAGTGAAAATTACTTTTGGCCTCAGATATAGAAGGATGTTCGAAGATTTGTGTAGAGTTGTAGAGTTTATCAAGTTGCAAAAGGGAGTAGTCAGAATGTCGGATTGTATAAACATTTGACAGTACCGGAGAGACCTTGGGAAGACATAAGCATGAATTTTGTAATGGGATTGCCTTAGACATAGAGAGGACATGATTCAATATTTCTAGTGGTTGAAAGATTTTCAAAGATGGCTCATTTCATACCTTGTAAGAAGACAACTGATTGCAGTACATGTAGCTGACCTATTTTTCAAGGAGATTGTAAGATTGCATGGATTACCTAAGAGTATAGTTTCAGACAGAGACACAAAGTTTGTTGGATACTTTTGGAAGACACTTTGGAAGAAGATGAAGACAGATTTGAAGTTTAGTTCATCTTTTCATCCACAGATATATGGACAGATAGAGGTAGTGAATAGGAGTTTGGGAAACTTGTTGAGATGTTTGGTTGGAGAGAAGACAGGAAGTTGGGATTTGAATCTTTCACAAGCAGAGTTTGTATACAATAATTCAGTAAATAGGAGTACCAGAAGAACACCTTTTGAGATTGTGACCGGAGTGAACCCTAGAGGAGTTACAGAATTGAGAGATATCAGTACAGAGCAAAAGGGGAGTGTAGAAGTAGAAGAATTTGCAGACCACATGAAGACAGTGCATAATCAGGTGAAGAAGCATTTGGAGAATATGAACAATAAGTACAAAGAGAAGGCAGATGAGAAGAGAAGACATAAGGAATTTGAAGTTGGAGATGAAGTGATGGTGTACTTGAGAAAAGAAAGATTTCCAATTGGGACATATAACAAGTTGAAGATGAAGAAGTTTGGACCTTGTAGGATACTCAGGAAATTTGATTCAAGAAATACATATGAAGTGGAGTTACCGAAGACATTGGGTATTTCACCTATTTTCAACATTGCAGACCTATATCAGTATCATGAAGTAGAGTTCAGTGAAAGCATGGAAGAAGACTTGAAGAAGCAGTTACCAGAACAAGCACCAGAGAAGATTGAAGACATTTTGGATAGCAGAGTTGGACGCAGCACTAGAGGAAGACAATACAAAGAATATCTTGTGAAGTGGAAAGGCAGACTGGAAGAAGATTCATCATGGATTTCTTAGGCTAAGGTGGACCATCTTGGTTCTTCCTTAGCCCCAGGAAAGTGAGGGACTCACTTTTTCAATAACCCCGGATGTCTGATGCAGGAGCATCCCTGGTTCAAGAGCAATCTTGCATGAACCCAAAACATTTGCATTTCAGTTTGTTTCTTTTATTTTCAGTTCAATTTAGGTAGTTCAGTTAGAAGTAGTTCTATATTTCTGGTCCAGTAGCATTTCAGATCTTGTGGAGCTAGACTTAGCATCTATATTCATTCATCTACATCATATCCAGAATTCAGAGATCCGCACATCAATACCGGAAAGATATCACTATCAAAAGATTATTTCTCAGAGCAGAGCATCCTAATATTCACTGACAATCAACTGGAGGAGAAACTTGTGGAAGCATTTCTTGATCCATGGAGCCTAATGACACATCATTAAATGATCTTTGTTTCATGGCCAACCTTCCTCAGAGATCCACACTTCATTCCATTTATTTACCGGAAGTGTTCTATGCATTTAGGTCTGACCTATTTGTGTACACACGTTACAACTCTTCATTGGAGTTTGTGATCTTTCTTAGCCTATGCAGAGGAATTTATTGATCCAAACTTGATATAGATTGATGTAATAGATACTTAGGAAAGTAGTTATCATGATTTAGAAGATTGATAGTTTAGATTTTATGCAAAGGAGCTTCAAAGCTTTATCTTGCATGTGTATGTAATCAGGCCTATGAGCCCTAATTGTAAGTCCACATGTTGCCGGTCGATCTCTATTTGAATTCTATGATATACTGAATGACTGAATCTGTATTTGTTCCATTTCTTTGAGTTGTTTCCATTGTGTTTACTCTTACTGTATGGTTTAGACAGTTCATTTTGTGAACCCTCCTACAGTGATTGCACCAATCGTGCTTATAGATCTTAACCAAAAATGATAAATCACTTCCAAAACACCATACAAAATTGATGCCAAGGTCAATCAATAGCAAGTTACAATATGAAACTCACACCACATATGTGAGTAGATTACAACCCATCACAAGAGTACTTCACAACATGAATACAATTTTGCTTAAAAGGAATTAAATGTCCCCATTCATACAGTTTAATCAATAGATAATTTAATGCCCCAAGCTTATGCTCAAGACATTAACGGATAAAAACTAATTGATTTTTTTTTGCAATACAAAAGTGGTATTAAGTAACCACACAATACACTTACATGTCCAAGGTGTCATAACAACTTGTGACGACACACTTGACATGCACACTAATTCATAATGCAAGGTGACACAAGCGAAAGACATAACAATACCTTGGGACTAGATACCATGTTTGACATAGAAAAGGAGGCATGGAGGAGAATTAAGGTTTCCAAGATCACTGATAAACCATAACAACATCTCTACTAAACTACCCCTTAGATATCTCAAAGTTATGACAAGCAGAATGCCAAAACTTTCAAAGTTCAAGTTTATGGAAGAACTTGTACAAGGGTTTATCTATCAGGTGAAGAAAGGTTTTTGAAGACTCTGGAGATGTTCCTAACTATCTCTGGAGTTGAGCAGAAAATGCAGTACAAAGAAATCCAACATTTTACATAATGGTTGGAGGATCTTTGGAGTTGGATTATCAAGACAGTAAGGGTTGCTGATCATGACACCTCCAGATCTATGTCCTAATGAGCTATCTAGTGATCTTTGGAGCTATTGTTAACTACATAGAGTCTCCATAGTTGCACATAATCTCTGGAGTTGTTTCACTACTAGAATCTCTAGAGCTTCTATAAAGCTCCAGAGTTTCACATATGAAGGCCAAAGTTTTTGAAGACGAAAACTGCAGTAGCTTGTGGGAGACAAAGGACAATTGTAATTTGATTTTTGCATGAATTAGGGACTTCTAGTAGTATGTTGTTTTAAAGTCAATTAATTTTTATTAGGGCCTCTATGACCTATTTTATCAAATCCAAAACTCTAGATTTAAGGACACCTCCAATGTCACTTAAATCTCTTTTAAGTTTTGTATGGTTATATTTTGATATAGGAAGTTGCATGTTTAGTCTTTGGAATACAGATCTTTTGTATCTAAAGTAGAACTGGGAGTAAACTAATAAACTCCAGAGATATGATATCAACAACAATATGATATATATTGTATGGAGGTAGTAGGATAGGATATATAGTCTTTGATAGTATCATATAGTTTGCAGAAACATATACTTTTGTGGAAATATTCTCTATTTGGAAATATTGGATTAAAGGAAGGTAGTTCTTCTATTTTGTGTGTTCTGAAATTTCTGTTTAGTCTTCAATTCTGAAGGTGTGGAGCAAGGGCCCACTTCCATTGATAGAAGGAAGGCTAGTATTGGTTTATTGCTTTTTTTACATTACTACAAATTCCTTAATTTAGTTTTTCTGCTTTCATAGAAATAAATCCGATTCTTTTTAATTTTGTTTTAATGTCTTTTCCAGTTTTCATAATTAAATAAATTATTTCAGCATTGTATTGTTTCAATTTCTAGATTAGAATTCTTTCACAACAGATAATTAAAAACATGAATTTGATTAAATAAGTAGGTGTTATGTTGTAAAACATTTCCCTAGGACTTTTTACCTCCTAGTTTAGCTCCTAGGTCCCCTTAATTTCATTATGCATGTTTAAAACTCATCCCAAAGCAATTTCTCCCGAAACCCATGTCAAATGGGGCTTAGGGGTCCATATTTAATGTTAATCATGTTCCAAATCATGCCTTGGGACTTGGGCACTTGTACCCTAGTCCAGGTTGATTTGTTAGGACCTAAATTTAAGTTTGTTAGCATATGACCTTTAGAAAGGTTTCCCTCTGTCAGCCTTTACAATTTGAATTACGAAAGTTTAGCAGGAATGCATATATAAACATGTTTAAGACTTCATTTTAAACCAAGATGGATAATACAAACTTGTGATATTGAGCTAAGGGATGTTAGAATCTGTAAAATAGATTATAACCCAGAATCAATTGAAAGAGTTAGAAATATAAACTGTAAATGCAAAAGCAATGAAACAACATAACAATGATACCAAGAGATTGAGGTGAAATGCTCGAAAGGCAAAATAGCATCAGATAACTATCTCCAATATCGAATGAAAATACAAGCTAGGTAGCATGCTTATATAGACCAGGGAGAGGAAGGAGGTGGCAACACTAACCAATGAGGAGCAACCATCTATCAGACTAAAGATAGCAAGGTATCTTCCCAAGATAGCTAATGGATGCTCACATGTAGGAAGGTGACACCTCATAATCCTCTCACCTAATAAAACATGCTTTATTAACCTAAGCAAGCTTAAATAAATGTGTAGGAAAAACCTTATAATAAGGAATAAAAAACCTACACTAACACCCGCCCTTAAGCGTAGCTTAGGTGGGTAAAGAGATGGGTCCCGACAAATGAAGCCTAATGAGGTATCCATGTACAATGAATTCCCCCACAAAAGAGAAGTAACCCCCCCACAAAAGAGAGTACACCCCCTAGAATAGAGAGAGAAGAAAAGAAGGAGCTAAGAAGTCCCCTCAAAGGAGGACACTTGCCACACCCCAAGAAAAGCTCACAAATGAATGAACTTACTCTCAGTGAAGGGTTTGGTGAAGATGTCTATAGTCTGATCTGATGTTGGACAATACTAAAGATCAAGAACCTGCTCATGAATCAGCTCTTGAATGTAGTGCATGTGAATCTCAATGTGTTTGGTCAGATGATGATGGACCAGATTGCGAGAGATCTAAATAGCACTCTGGTTGTCACAAAAGATGACTATAGGTTTCCTGAAGGAAATACCAAACTTAGTGAGAATGTGCTGAAGCCAAATGGCCTTAGTAGTAGCATTAACTACTCATTGATACTTAACCTTTGTAGATGAAAGAGCAATAGCAGACTACTTCTTACTCGACCAAGAAATTAGACCAGAACCAAGAGAGAAGCAATACCCTGAAGTAGACTTGCGATCCTGAGAATCACCTACCCAATCTAAATCTATGTATCCCACGAAGTCAATATCCATGCCTGTTGCATAATGAATCCCATAATTGTGAGTACCCTATACATAGTGAAGAATCTTCTTAGCTACTTTCTAATGCAACTCATGTGGCTCCTGCATGAACCTGGAGACCAAGCCCACAACATATGAAATATTAGGCCTCGTGTGAGTCAAGTATATGAGACTCCCAACCAATTGGCAATACAAGATAGCATCTACGAAAGGTGAAGAACAAGAAGCCCCAAGTTTGACCCATGATAGAAATGGAGTCGACGTAGGCTTACAGTCAGCCATGTGAAATCTGCAGAGCATATCAAGTGCATACTTGGGCTGAGAAAGAAAGATACCAGTCGAAGACTGTGTGAGCTCAATGCCCAAGAAGTAGTGAAGAAGACCCAAGTCAAACATTAAAAACCAATCATGAAGGGCAATTTTCACTGGCTTGATGGTGGATGAAGAACTCCCTGTAATCAACAAGTCATCAACATAGAGAACAAGGAAAGTGAGAGTATCATCCTGATGCAAAATGTAGACGTTCGGATCAGAATGGCACCGAGTGAACCCAATTAATAGAAGAAAGGAGTCCATCTTGGCCTACTAGGCTCAAAGGGCCTATTTAAGGCCATAGAGAGACTTCCAAAGTTGGCAGACAAGTGAAGGATCCTAGATGAACCCCTATGGCTGCTCCATATATCTCCTCCTGAAGGTCATCATGAAGAAAAGAACTCTTCACATCCATCTGATGAACTTCCCATCTATGGGCTGCATCAATGGCAAGGATAAGTCAAATTTAATTCATCTTGGCAATCGACGCAAAAGTCTCAGAGTAGTCAATCCCAAGAACCTGGGAGAATCCTTTTGCAACCAAGCGAGCCTTATGTTTATTGACCGAACCGTCTACTGCAAATTTTGTTTGATAGACCCACTTGCATCGAACAAGTTTTCTTCCCTTAGGAAGTGGGAATAAATCCCAAGTATGGTTCCTTTTCAAGGAACTGAACTCTTCTTGCATAGCAGGATCCCACTCAGGGACACCAGAAGCTTCCCTAAATGACTGTGGATCAAAAGCTAAAGCAAAGAAGAGATGAGGAGCCTGCTTGAACTATGACCTTGTTCTTCTTGCATCTGAAGGATCACCAACCCAATCACCTGTTGACTCCAAAGTCTGATGAGCCCAAAGCGGCCCAGTGGCAAGAGAATCAGGAGAATCTGGAGGTGAATCAACATCCTCTGAATGATGACTAAGAGAGGAGGAAGATGAATCCTCATCATCACCATCTGAAGTGGAGGAAGAAGGCTCCTTAGGAGGATTAAGATCCTTAGAAGAACTATCATCATGAAGTCATAGTGTCTCCATGGGAATGAATGATGGAGAAGTGGTAGAAGAAGTATCCTCCTCAAAACGAACACTCCTCTCAATGAGGAGCTCATATGTGGTAGGGTGGAGTAGCTTGTAGCCTTTGACACCATTTGGATAGCCAACAAATATGCAAGGCTTGCTCTATGGATCCATAGCATTGCATTTCTCTATTGGAATGTGGGCCCATGTAGGAGACCTAAACACCCAGAAGTGCTTGACTATGGGTTTCCGACTGGTCCAAGCTTGAAAAGGAGATACCCCCTTCACATCTCGGTGAGGAACTTGGATTTGGATATAACATGTATAGTTGATGGCCTCTACCCAATACTAAGGTGCCAATGATTTGGAGTGAATCATGCAATTGGCCATTTCCTTCAATGACTGATTCTTTCATTCTGCAACTCCATTTTGATGTGGACTATAGGGAACTGTGTGCTGAAGATCAATGCCTTCTAAGGCACAAAACTGCTCAAACCTTTGGTTGACATATTCCCTACCATTATTAGTGTGTAGAATCTTAACAACCTTCCCAAATTGTTTCTCTGTAAAAGCTTTAAAGTCCTAAAAAGACTCAAAGACTTCAGACTTTTGTTTGAGAAAATATACAAAGGTGTATCAGAAAAGATCATCAATGAAGGTCAATACATATCTAGCTCTACTGAATGAAGGATGCTGAAATGGTCCAGCTAAATCATTGTGTATCAAATCCAAGAGCTGTGTGGCTCTCCATGCTTTGCCTTTATCAATTTTTTCTTCAGGATGCTTGCCAAGAATGTAGCCTTGACAAACTCCATCAGAGAATCGAATAGAAGGCAACCCTGTAACCATGTCATGCTGACTAAGTTGCTGCAAGTAGCCATAGTTCAAGTGTCCAAACTACTGATGCCACAAACGACTCACCTCATCTGAGTGAGTGAGCAATGCCAGTGGAGGAGAATCAGGAACAAAATGAGAAAAGTGATAGAGTCGTGAATGGTTATCAAATTTTCCTATAGCAACTGTAGACCCACTATGCAGATCACTAATAACCACTGAGTCAGGTGTGAATTCAACTCTCTTGTCGAAACCTGTATGGGTGATCTGGTAGACAGATAGGAGATTAGTTGACAAAGAAGGCACACAAAGAACATCATGGAATGTCTCGTCACCAACATCAATAGACCCTCTCCCAAGAACTTCTTATGGTGTATCATTACCCATAAGAATATCAGGCATAGAACATGACTCCAAGGATGAGAAACTTTCCTTTATATTAGCCATGTGGTGAGAAGCACCTGAGTCAATTACCCAACTATCTGGCAGTGTAGCAACTGCAACAAGGGCCTTGCCCTTCACCTTACTATTTTTCATGTCCTTTGAGGATTCTAAAGAATCTTCCTTAGCTGAATCTGGTACTTTGATATTATTCCTCTCAAGAAGATAAGTGAGATGAGCTATTTGTTTTTTCAAACACTTATGCTCATCATGACCAGATTTCTTACAAAAGGTACACTTTGTCTTCTCCTTTTTAGACTTGTTGTCTTTAGAGGAAGCCTCAGGAGCTACATTGGTTGGAGCTTGTTTTGGACCTTGTTTCTTCTCTCCTTGATCCATTTGTTTCTTATTTTGCTTTCCATTGCCTTTCTGATCTTTAGTGCCCTGATTTGCAGCCAAGGTATGAGACTTAGAAAGCTTAATATTACCCATGTGAACTAATTTATCCTATTCTTTAGTGAGTTCAGTAGCAAATTCATCTAAAGAAGGCATTTTGTAGGTAGTCCCAAGAGCACTTTTGGTGGCATAAAATGTAGAAACAAACACTGAGTAGTTAGGACCAAGTTTAGAAAGAATACTTAAGATCAATTGTGTGTCTTTCTTTTCAATCCCACATTGTTTCAACTGTAATCTAATGGCCTTGAGCTTTGTGAAGAAGTCTTGTGTTATATCAAAATTACATGGATTTAACCCTATTAGCTCATTCTCCAATTGATGTCCCCATAATTCATCTTGTTTACCAAAGAGATTTTCTAAAGTAGTCCATACATCATTTTGGTATTGTAGCAGATTCAACATGAAAAAGAAGATCAGGAGATACAAACATGCATAGAGTTCCAAAAGCTTCATCTAGCCTATTATGAAATTTAGGCCTTTCTGCAATTAAGGTTGGTTTAGTTTCTAAACCCATATTTACTCTATATAGTCCTAACTTCTTAAGTTGGATAGTCATCTTGGACTTCCACTCATACTAGTTGTAGGGTGTTAGAACAGGCATTGTTAATTGATCCATCTTAATGTAGAAATAGATTGTTGCTGTTGTTGTGAGGAAATAAAAGATGCAAGAAAGAACACACAAGACACCCCCCCTTTTTCACTCAATCAAAGAACCCCCCCAAGAAAATTTGATTTGGCACTTTATATTTAGTGCGTTTATAATTACCACCAGCAAGAAATACTTAGTGGTCTTGATCTAAATGCATTATAAAACCCTCACAAATTGGGTGTATGTTGAAAGTACAATACTGGAACTCTACCAAGCAAAACTAACAACACCATTGGGATCTACTTAAAAAATCATGCACTTTCAAAAAAAGAATCGCCTCGATATGAGTTTGTATGTGAAAGTTATGATCCTCTAAAGTTCCAAAAATGAGAACTGTGTAATGTCACGGGTGAGAATCTGTAATTTCTAGAAATTTTTTGCATCAAAATAAAAAAATGTCTACACTAGTGCATAAAACACAAAAAAATAGCTAAAATCAAAAAATAATTTGTGAGAAACGGAGTCCGTATGAGCAAGAATGGAGCATTTGAAAATTGCCTTCAAATCTGCAACTGCCAACGGAGAGGGGTTTTGTTGTATCTTTTTGAGTTCATTTTTGGAAAATATACAGACTGCATGCAAACACTAAAAGATACCTAGATAGTTTTTCGATGCTACGAACAAAACCCAGAAGGTGTTTTTCTTGCTAAAGTATAGATGATGCATATCTAATGTAAAACAAATGCCTTTAGCAACAAAAAATGACCCCAACAACCAAAAAATGACATGCAAAGGATGAATCAGCTACCTAAGACAAGGAAAGGCATGCTGCAACCTGCAATACAACACTCAAAGGGGGGTGAGTCAGTGTTGTATAATCTTTAAAATCTTTTTGCACCTTTTAATTTATGAGACAAAGAATGAAAGAGACTTCAATAATCTATCAAACACATATGTACAAGTATAATGATGGATAATGTGAACAGGACCTTATGAGAAAAATATTAGGACACACACACATAGAGGCAAACAACATGAACCATAACACAAGTTTTTCATGAATGGAAAACCCTCATAGGGATGAAAAACCACTCTAAACTGCCTCATTGGCTTAATCAAATCTCACTTGTTACAAAGCCTCACTAGCTACTTTGTTTAGAAGCACCTACTTCAAGGAGCACCAACCCCTAATACATTTAGAAGCACCAACTTCAAGGGCACCAACCCCTAATACATGAATATGAAAATATACAAAGGAAAACTATGTTTCTCTACATAACAAAACCTTATATATCCTTTTTCTTTCATTCAACAAAATCTTCTTCAATCTCTGACTATTTAAAATTGCTTCTTGATCTATGAAACACATTTCAATCTCTGCAAAAGGAATTTCTTCAAACACTGCAAAGACCAATCTTTGCAACATCAATCTATTCCTCTGATCAAGAATCAACACCTGCACTTTCTTCTATTGCACTAAAGATAATTTGTATGTATTAACTAGTCTTCATACTTCAAAATCTGATTCACCTGCATTTTCTCTTTAAAAACCTCATCAAAAATTGTCTTTAATTATGCATAATGTCTTTCCTCAAAAATCCATCAATCAATGCACCTGCAATATCATTATATATGAGATGACCTTTCATATTCTTCTTCTTTGCATATTCCTCCCTTCAAAAATCATCTCCATTTCCCATTTTCAAAAATAAAATCTTCTACAATCTCCAATCTACAAAAAATAATCTTCAAGAATAAAATAAATCATTAAATCAAATTGCCTTGACATGAAATAATATCATTCCATCTTCACACCCTTTCTCAAAAACCTTCTGCAAAAATAAGATCATATATATCTCTTCTCTACATAACAATTTTTATCTATGAAGAACTTGCAATAAAAAAAGACTTTTTACATTCCTCTTCTTTCTCTACATTTTTAAACACTTCTCCAATCTGTTCATCTTCTCACATTAGAAATCCAAAAAAGGCATTCATCTTTTGCAAAAATAAAAATCTTCAATTTAGTCAATCTGCCCTTATAAAAGATAATATCCATCTTTCTATCTTCCCTACAATAAAGATTTCTTTTCAAAAATAAAAGCCACTACTATAGAAACTTTCCCTTTAAATAATGCAATTAATATTGTACAAAAACTCTTAATATAGAAAAAGAATTTATACATTCTAACATCTCCATCTCCTGCATGAAGAGATCTATATTAAGAAAAATATTTCCTTTAAATAATGATTTTAAGTCTCTCACAAATTGTCTTTTAGAAACAATCTAAAAATAGTCTTTAAAAACAAATTACTTCAATCTCATTAATCTGACAGTCAAAAGCACTTCAAATATGATGCTCGGGAGTAGAGTTTCTTAATTTAAATCATAACCATCAATCTCCATTTGCACGCCCATAGTGCTTTTAAAACTGAGCTCTCGATATGCTTTTTGGCACTCGATAGGATGGATGATGACCAATACAGGCAGTAGAAGAGAGAAGGGGACGATAAAGACATGTTGTAAAGCCCCTTTTAGCAAGTCACATAAGCGACTGTGACTTTTGATAACAAGTCAATAGATAATTAAAAGAAAAGTGCAAAAGAAGTATGATGGGTAAGCAAGAATTTATAGAGTTTTGGATTAGGGTTTTAGTCCTTTAAAAACATACATTCTTGTGATCTAGAAGATGAACTAGAAACATCCAAGGACAGAGACAAAATCACACTCTGTAGCAGTAGATAAAAATGATGAAGAAAACCTTTACTCCACTAGGACTAAATGGAGACAGTTTGTGAGACATGAACTCTATCAACCATCAACTCTTGAAGAGATCCTTTCTCCTGAAGTATTTCTAATACACCTTTGGTCTCCATGAGCATTATATGCATAAACTCCTAAAGCTAATCTTTACAAACAACATAGCATCATGAGAATGAGATGAACACATCCTAAAGTGAGATGAACTCAATATCTCCATGTCCATAACTGATGAACTTCACATTAGAAATCTTCACTCTCCCATATTTAACATGTATTGTTAACATGTTGACTCAACAATTCTAAGATTAATTGCCAACTATAACATTGTTTTGAAACACTATAATGGAGACATCCTGATTCTATGATTGACTTGAGGCATCTAGAGAAGAACATACACATATGGCATCCTTAACTCAAATCAACAAACCTTTTTGACAACATCATTTAGATCCTCTGATCACTCCTGTATTGACATCATAAACCAACTGATTCTGATGCAACACATCAATTGCTTGCACTCACCACCATGGCGATCACTTGTCACTCACATCCTTCATCACCTGATATGACAATTTCCTTAACATGAGCATCATGTTATGAAATATAATGAATGAAGATCCTACTCCTAAAAGCACCAACATCTTTGATGGCTTTGATCCTTTTATAATCCTGTAGACTTGAGGCATCATGAAGAAAAAACTACTGAACAGCTGAGACTAATGAAGGCATCCTGATCCTAAACCAAGTGAACTCCTGGTATATGAACTCCACATACTTCTGACATCAATGAAAAACAAATCAACACCTTTTTGACATCAATGACAATCATCCTCCATCAATCTCCCCCTTTGTCATTGATGGCAAAACTACATGATGCATTCTCTCTCTCTCTCTGCCCCTTTTTGACATCGGATGACAAAGGCATAAAAACACTCCATGACTTTTGACACTGAATACTGTCATATTATCAAACTTCCCCTAATTCCAAGCATCAACAACCAACAGTTCAATGTGATCTCAAGGCAACTTGAAATCATCTACTATGTAGTCATTCAAAACACATACATCAGAATTATTACTTCCCTTGAATTGATATTTTCATGCTTTTACAAACCTCCTTGTTGACATCAAATGAAAGAGCACTGCTAAACTGAGATTTAGAATGACTTACATTTACCCTCAAGGCTTACATTTCTATGAGAAAACATAAAGATCAGTGAGAGAATGAGATACCACTGCTCCTTGGTCAAGTTTGAAAGATTTGTATATCATAGACAAGTCAAAAAGGTTTCATCAAATTGCCCTCCTTGCAATATGATTCAATAAAAGAATGATCTGCAACTTGTTCAAGCAACACACCACTGCCCATAGTAAGTGATATAATCTTCTCTGTTCTACAGTGAAAGATCTATCAAGTATGAATTCCTATCACCATGTCTTCAGAAGGAAAAGATTTTGAAGCTCCCCCTGAAAGAAGACTACATCATGGACAAAGAACTGTCATTTGCATGTTATTCTATACAAGAAGCAAACTGAGACCTATAAAAAATATGTTACCCTCAACATTATGACACCTCCATTATCAAGAAATCATTGTTGTCATCTACACAACTACAAACACTACAAGACAAGAATGTCAAGAGACTGCAACTAAAATTCTGCTATCAATCTGCATGAGCCAATCAACCAGGTCTACAATCTTTGCAAGTCTACTAATAAAGACACAACAAATCTATCATTGACATCAAAACAAGGGTTACATTTGTACTGTCATCAAATCAATGTCATAGATCAAAGCTTGCCACACCAAAGTCATCAAAAAATCATACAAATCACTTTCACTATTATTGACCAAGAGCAACTTGGCAACAAGAGTTCCTACTGTCATGAAGGTACAGTAAACTAGATTGTACTGTCACCAATAAGTTGTCATGAAGAAGATGTTGAAATCTCACTGTGAATAAAAATTGATTATTAATTGTTCAAGAGCAATATCATCTATGATGCATTATCATTGACAAGAGTGAGTACCACTTGTTGATAAATAAACATCATCATCATTGTGTGAGAAAACACTATCATCATTGATTGTGATCAAGACCATTACCACACGAATGAATTGTCATCTTGACTACACACTGTCACTATTTTTACCAAAATTACTTCCACTGTCATCAAGACACTATCATAAAAGATTGTCACTGTCATATTCTTTGCAATCCCTGTACCATTCACAGTGCAATTTAGACTATTCTTCAATTATGAGAGACTATACACAAAATTTTGCACACATCTATCCTACACATATGCACTACTTATTGTCTTTGCACTACACATAAAGTACTATCAAATATTGAGTTTCAAATGTCAGATTACACTATCTCATTGAATGATTGTAAAGTCTTCCACAACAAATCTATTTGTCTTTTCTCTACTGCACCAAAGGAAGCCCCTCACTGTACCATGTCATAATCTTCATGAAAGTTCAATTCATATTGCTATCCACTACTACATCAGTGAGAATTTCCATTGCAAGAGATACCATTGAACATTGTGTTTGACTCACTTGGCAATGAAATAATTGATTTAATCTGCTGCATTTTACATCCATATTTATCAGAGGACTGTAACAACAACTTTTGACAACAAACTTCTTCCATGTATTCTTCATGAGCCATATGCCAAGACATGCATTATGAATTGACCTTTCACCATTGTTCTACAACCACTTAAAAAGATTTTAATAGCCATGTTAACTCCAATGTCAAACTCCTTGTGCACACTTTGATATCCTGAGAAATCTCATCAAACCAATCAAGTATAAACTTATTTTGACAAACATATATCAGCAATCCTCCTGAAATTCATTGGGGTTAAGAAAAATAAGACTTTGAACAACTCCCCCTATCCTCATGCTATATCTTATGCAATTGATGATATGACTTGTGCAAGATGCACAAGTTTAGGATCTATCTTCTCTTGGCTCTGTTTCAATCTCCAAACTTTCACAGGTTCTTTCTTCTTCCAAACTTTTTCAGCCTCTTTTCTTTTCAAAATTTTCAAACCAAGTGATGCTTTTCTGCAACTATGCGCTTTGTGTCCAAGAGAGTTGCAATTATAACAAACTATGTTGTAATCAAGATAAAATAACTGATATTTGACTTTTGACATCCCTTGAGCACTAATGTTGTGATTCCATGCATAATCATACCTTCCATGCATTCAATAGTTTCTTTGTATGTGAGCAACTTTATTGCACTTGTAACATACTAGATCAACATTAGATTTCAACTTCTTCTGCAATCAACTGCTTTATGTCCAAAATGATTATAGGTATAACAATAACCAAAAAATGAGTAATTATACCTGTACATATATGCTTGCCTTGCTGGAACATTTCTTCTAAAATTTCTCCTTTGGTTGTGCATTTTGACAAATTCTTTTTTGATTTTCACCTCAGCTTCAATCTTCTTTTTGCCTTCAAGAGCAGTAGCATGATAACTTAGATCAATTTTCCTTCTAGGAGTCTCTCTGACTTTGGAACACTCTCCTTCTTCATAACCTAGACCAGTAGTGTTCTTATGATTCTTTTGTTTGCCTAACATTTCATGCAACTTATTTGTGCTTTCTTCAAACTCTTGATATTTCTTAGACAGAACCTTGAGACCTTCATAATCTTTTCTCAGATTGACAATTTCAGCCTCTAATTTTAGATATTCAATTCTTTTAACCTCAAGGTTAGATTTTGTTACATCTATTATTCTTTTGGCTTCCTCAATTTTAGTCTTTAGATTGATAATCAATTTGTCAGATTCATCAACTTGTGTCCTTAAATTCACAATCTCATTTCTTGCCTCTTCAAGCTTAGAAGATACTCTTTCAAGATTTGAAAGTGCTTTGTACTTGGAATCTTTTTTTTGTTGTAGCCTCACAACTCTAATCTATGGTTGTCCTTTTTTGTATTTATTGATCTCACCTAGAGCACACATGAGTTCTCCTTCTATATCAACTTCACACTCATGTTCATCATCACTCATAATGTGATCTTCTTCTTTTGAATCAGATTGGACCTCACCTCCTTCATGTGAATGTCTCCTTTTATTGTCACTTTCTTCAAACACCAAGCTGTCTTCTCCTTCAAGTGCATCACCTTGATAGATTTTTATCAACTCCTTCCACACATCCTGAGCTATTTCACAATGCATAACTTTACAAGAAACTACATTAGATAATCCAGACAGAATAGCCTTCTTTGCTATATGGTTACATTCATAAGCTTATTTGTTACTTGTAGTATTAGGTGATTGAGAGGAAATACTATACCCATTCTCAACTCATTTCCACACACCATACCCTAAAGAAGATAGATAGACTTTCATTCTAATACACCAAATAGAGAAATCTAAACCATCAAAGAAAGGAACTCTTGAAAACTCTTCATCTAATTTAATACCTGACTCAACTTGTAAAACATTTCTATCAACTGATTGTATATCAACATTTGAATTTGGTATAGATGATGTCTTTTGACCAGTATGTGACTTGACATTTCTCCCGCCCTTATTTCTTCTACACTTTCCCATGGTACTCCACTATCAGGACCTACCCAAGTCTATTAGACTTCTATAGGACACCTATGCTCTAATACAACTTGTTGGAGTATAAGACAACACTAAGGGGGGGTGAATCAGTGTTGTATAATCTTTAAAATCTTTTTGCACCTTTTAAGTTACAAGACAAAGAATGAAAGTGACTTCAATAATCTATCAAACACATATGTACAAGTATAATGATGAATAGTATGAATAGGACCTTATGAACAAAACATTAGGACACACAAACATAGAGGCAAACAACATGAACCATAACACAAGTTTTTCATGAGTGGAAAACCCTCATAGGGATGAAAACCCACTCTAAACTACCTCACTGGCTACTTTGTTTAGAAGTACCTACTTCAAGGAGCACCAACCCCTAATACATTTAGAAGCACCAACTTCAAGGACACCAACCCCTAATACATGAATATGAAAATATACAGAGGAAAACTATGTTTCTCTACATAACAAAACCTTATATCTCCTTTTACTTTCATTCAACAAAATCTTCTTCAATCTCTGACTATTCAAACTTGCTTCAATCTATGAAACATATTTCAATCTCTGCAAAAACAATTTCTTCAAACACTGCAAACATCAATCTTTGCAACATGAATCTATTCCTCTGATCAAGAATCAACACCTGCACTTTCTTCTCTTGTACTGAAGATAATCTGTATGTATTAACTAGTCTTCACACTTCAAAATCTGATTCACTTGCATTTTCTCTTTAAAAACCTCATCAAAAATTGTCTTCAATGCTACATAATGTCAGTCCTCAAAAATCCATCAATCAATGCACCTACAATATCATTATATATGAGATGACCTTTCATATTCTTCTTCTCTACATATTCCTCCTTTCAAAAATCATCTCCATTTCCCATTTTCAAAAATAAAATCTTCTACAATCTCCAATCTACAAAAAATAATCTTCAAGAATAAAATAAATCATTAAATCATATTGCCTTGACATGAAATAATATCATTTCATCTTTGAATCCCTTTCTCAAAAACCTTCTACAAAAATAAGATGATATATATCTCTTCTCTGCATAACAATTTTCATCTATGAAGAACTTGCAATAAAAAAGACTTTTTACATTCCTCTTCTTTATCTACATTTTTAAACACTTCTACAATCTGTTCATCTTCTCCCATTAGAAATCCTAAAAAGGCATTCATCTTTTGCAAAAATAAAAATCTTCAATTTAGTCAATCTGGCCTTATAAAATATAATATCCATCTTTCTATCTTCCTTGCAATAAAGATTTCTTTTCAAAAAGAAAAGCCACTACTATAGAAACTTTCCCTTTAAATAATGCAATTAATATTGCACAAAAACTCTTAATATAGAAAAAGAATTTATACATTCTAACATCTCCATCTCTTGCACAAAGATATCTATATTAAGAAAAAGATTTCCTTAAAATAATGCTTTTAAGTCTCTCACCAACTACCTTTTAGAAATAGTCTAAAAATAGTCTTTAAAAACATATTACTTCAGTCTCATTAATCTGACAGTCAAAAGCACTTCAAATATGATGCTCGAGAGTAGAGTTTCTTAATTTAAATCATAACCATCAATCTCCATTTGTGCGCCCATAGTGCTTTTAAAACCAAGCCCTCAATATGCTTTTTGGCACTCGATAGGATGGATGATGACCAGTACAGTTGGTAGAAGAGAAAGAAGGGGCCAGTAAAGAAATGTTGTAAAGCCCCCTTTAGCAAGTCACATAAGTGATTGTGACTTTTGATAACAAGTCAATAGATAATTAAAAGAAAAGTGCAAAAGAAGTATGACGGGTAAGCAAGACTTTATAGAGTTTTGGATTAGGGTTTTAGAGCACCAAAAATACACTTAGGGTATTTTGGTTTAGTCCTTTAAAAACATAAATTTCTTGTGATCTAGAAGATGAACTGTAAACATCCAAGCACATAGACAAAATCACACTCTCTAGCAATAGATAAAATGATGAAGAAAACCTTTACTCCACTAGGACTAAATGGAGACAGTTTGTGAGATATGAACTCTATCAACCATCAAATCTTGAAGAGATCCTTTCTCCTGAAGTATTTCTAATACACCTTTGGTCTCCATGAGCATTATATACATAAACTCCTGAAGCATAATCTTTACAAACAACATAGCATCATGAGAATGAGATGAACACATCCTAAAGTGAGATGAACTCAAGATCTCCATGTCCATAACTGATGAACTTCACATTAGAAATCTTCACTCTCCCATATGTAACATGTATTGTTAACATGTTGACTCAACAACTCTGAGATTAATTGCCAACTATAACATTGTTTTGAAACACCATAATGAAGACATCTCGATTCTATGATTGACTTGAGACATCTAGAGAAGAACATACACATATGACATCCATGACTCAAATCAACAAACCTTTTTGAAAACATCATTTAGATCCTCTGATCACTCCTATACTAACATCATACACCAATTGATCCTGAAGCAACACATCAATTGCTTGTACTCAGCACCATGGCAATCATTTGTCACTCACATCCTTCATCACCTGATATGACAATTTCCTTAACATGAGCATCATGTTATGAAATATCATGAATGAAGATCCTACTCCTAAAAGCACCAAGCATATTTGATGCCTTTGATCCTTTAATTATCCTGTAGACCTAAGGCATCATGAAGAAACAACTCCTGGACACTTGAGACTAATAAAGGCATCCTAATCCTGAACCAAGTGAACTCCTAGTATATGAACTCCACACACTTCTGACATCAATGATAAACAACTCAACACCTTTTTGACATCAATGACAATCATCCTCCATCAATTTTAGGGCATTCATCGTGTTGCAGAGCAGTGTTGGGTTGTTATTGTGTTTGTTTGTTGTAGATTTGGCTTCATCAATCCATCTCCTCATGGTGTGAAAGATCTGTTGGAAAATGGTCAGTGCTCCCTGTGGGATTTGTGACATGGACTAACCACCTTCCATGGATTCATTAACGTTGGTGCTTGTATCAAAAATTGATAGGTCAACCTTTTGGTTTAACAGCAATCGTGGGCCAACAATTGGTATCAGAGCAAAAGGTCACGGGTTCGAATCACCCCGAGTAACACTAGGGGAGAGTTTGTTGTCAAATGGTTAGCACTCCCTGTGGGATTCATGGCATGGACTAAACACCTCACATGGTTCATTAACTCTGGTGCTTGTATCAGAAATTGAGAGGTCGACCTTTGGTTTAACAGCAATCATGGGCTAACAAAGATCTTCATTCTTCGTGAGGGCTTCACCTCCAAGGTGAGATCTATTTGTGTTTCAATCAATCTATTTCATCATTTGATTTTGCCTTTGTCCACCAAGGACATGTACTCTATCTAACAATAGTGTTAGAAGCCTTGAATGCCATTTTGGGGCTTGACCGAGGCAAGCTCCTAAACACCATAACCCCCAAACCCCTCTCTTTGTGATTGCAGGTTATAGGTGTGGGATTTGGTGAAGTGGAGTTGTAGAGAAGAAGAGCAGAGGATAGAGATTCAGGATCTGAGAAGAAATTATAGAAAACCAACCCTACTAGACTAGGGCGCCCACCCCATAGTCCTCCTGACTAGCATCTCTAGAAACTCGGAAGCAAGTTGTAGTCTTACATACCTCACTATTCCAGATCTATAGAAAAACTATCCTGTTGGACTTGGGCACTCACCCCGTTGTCCCTGAAGTTTCTGCCTTTAAAAATCCAAATCTTGGTATGTTTCTAATCTATATTTAGTGCCTTCTTGTGTGATCATTTACCTTATTTCATCCATTTGTATATGATTTCATATAATTAGAGTTTAAGGTTTAATTGAACTAGGGTTTGACAAATCTATCAATTTAATCTATCTTTCCATATCATTCCTAAGTGACATCAACCTATAGCTAGGTCCTCTCCATCTGTAGTGACTTAGCTCGATTGTTGTCCTTTGAATGTTATTGTGAAAGGAGGGTTTGATTGAATCTACCTTAACCATATTTCAACCTATCTTCTTTTCATGCATAACATTTTGGTGAACCTGACGTTTTTATTGAACTTGCATCCTGCTAAGTGTTGTAATCAGTTTTGCAATCATTCATATCATATTCATCATCATACATTCAAAAATCTTGCACACATTTGAAAAATTTAGAAAAAATAAGCATTTTAGGCTTGCATTAAGGCAGAGTTTTGCATATTTTGTGCTGCATATCATAAAAAAATTTAATTTTATGATATATATTAGATCTGAGATAAATTATGACATTTCATCATTTCATGATCTTTTATCTTGCATTTGCATATCTCATTTGCTAGGGTTTTACTTGAAACTTGCTTTTTTTATATAACCTAGTAATTCCAAAAGCTAAGGTTTGTAGCTAAAATCTTATTTCAGATTTTACTACTCATTTAAACATTCATTCAAATATTTTGAAGTGAAGTGTTGGATCATAGTGCATACTTTTGCATCCTAGCTTTGAAACTTTCACTTTTTGCATTTACACATTGTGTATTTCAACAAAAATAACTACCTTCATCTTTTTGATTGTGCATTGAGCATTGTAGGACTTTGGCATCCTTATTGCATCAGATCTAAGCTATTTTACACAAAATACCTAATTATATTTTGTACATTCATCATTTTTGCATAAGTCCATAACATCTTTTGTGCATTTACATTGAAAAAGGTGAAAAAATCAAGCATTTTAGGTTCATAAAACAAGCATAGTTTTGCATTATTTCCTTATTGTAACAACTTGATTCTCAAACAAGACTAAAATCAAATATTTACCATGAGATAAAAACACATAAGTTGAAAAAGATTGAACTTTTTTTTTTAATTGAAATAAACTCAAAGAATTAAGATACATTAATAATATAATTTCCTTCTTAAAATATACAACATGATATAATTTACAAAATTGACATCCTGTCATTTCATTTACAATAATATACAATTACACATCTTATGAACACAAGTCACTTATCCAATAGATATGTTGCATCTGGAATTCTGACATCCATATCACAAGTCTTGGCGAGTCTTCTACTGGAGAGAGAGAGAGAGCATCTTCTGAGTGCTTTACCTCCAACCATAGACCGGCGGTCCCCCACAGACCTTCCTTCCTTGAAGTGGCCCTACCCTTCATGAAGAGTATAGACATAAGGTAAGCAGTGGTTATTTTCCATTTGAGTACTGGTGTTGTATCCTACATAACACTATCAATCACACAACCCTAGACAATCCTCTAGCTAAGTATGATCATTCTGACAGGTTATACAATCTAGATATGGTGAACCGACTAATGCATGCAAAGACTATACATTACTTTGGCCAAAGGTTCTATATGAATAGATGTTTAAAATAAACATAGTTGTAATGTTCACCCACCTCTAACTCAACTTGGATACTATCATATCCAACAGCTTGACTTGGTCAACTAGGTTTAACTATAGAGTTTTATCTAACTAGAATTTAGTCTTCCTAACTTAAATGGATTCTCAAAACACTGTCATTCATACCATAGACCTTATGGATTGTCTATCTACCCAAAAACAACTCTTTGCATACTCGTGAAATCTGAGGTCTACGACTTGTCAACATCTTCGACTTAAGTCAGCTTGTAAACAAATAGGTTTATATACCAAGGATAAACATTATCAATAAGAACACGTCTTCATTCCGACTAGTAAATAAAATGGACATTATCATTTAGGGCACTCGACCTTATTTGTCGATCCATAAATAAAATCTAAAAACAAGTTGTAACAAAAAAGATACCTTTAATAACTTTACCCAACTGGGTTAATTTAGGGTCTTGTCTTCCCTTTTCCATAACAATAGAATAACAAGCATTCTAGTTCTAGAAAGAAAAGTGTTTTAATTAAACGATTATCCTCTAGTCTTCTTTCAACTAAAAAGGTCATTTCAAACCTTCAAAACAAGACTATTTCTCATTTACCAGGAAACCTTAGTTATAACTATTCATGAGGTACCAATCAAGTTTAAACATCAACTATGATCGACTTGACACTAAAAGATATAAAAAGACTATTTCAAGTTGTTATCCTCTTGAAATCAATGTTAAGTTTCTCTTTCTCTTCTACATACTATGTTATATCGAATCATTAATAAATGAGTGCTTTCATCTAAGTTTGATGTAGGGAACAACTCACCCTTTACATCTTTAGAAGTAAGGTATTCCCTTAATGATATAATAATCATTTAAAACTAAAGTGTTCAAAAGAGCATAAGAATATTATTTTCATAGTATCCTATGTCTCGCAAATCTTCATTGTCTTGGATGTACTATTTTATACTGAAACCTACAACATGCAAGATCATAAAGAAATATAATCTATTTGCACAGTGTCATACTAAATCTATTCTATATGAACATGCGTATATAGTTGACACAGAACTTTTCAAGTAATACATTCTTAATATCTCTATCTAAATTCTATGATTTGGCCATGCACAAGTATAGTTATAACATCTACTAAAAGATGACCAGAAGTGTCGATAACTTTCATTCAAACCTTCTTTTAAATGCAGTATGGATTTACCACTATAAAGGACATAGATATAACTTAACATGAAGGTTTTCTTTCTCAAAAATATTGGCATTTGCGTCATTATATGACATCAGCCTCAAAATGATTAGAACATCAACTCAACAATTATTCAAAGGTATGAATCAATACGAGAATCATATAATAATTAAAGACTTCACATAAGGAAATAACTTGTTAAGATTCTTTGATAGTCTAGAGTCGTCCTTGCAAAGCTTTACTCCTTCCTTTGCTATTGACTATATCTTCTTTCTGCGATGACTAACCTTCTTTCCTTGTATCAACTCTAGCTTAGTCAAGAAAAGAGACTCACCCAGACTAAACTGTGACAACTTCACTGTTCTATGATTATCTTCTCTTGGATGCATTGATACTATTCTAATATCTGCTAAAAACAAGCTCTTCTCTAAAGACAACAAAGTCATTCTCTTCTTACTAGACCAAGCTAACCTCCCATGATAACAAACTTCTAATCCCCCCTATCGACTTACGCCTTAAGTCTAATTAAAACTCCACTTATAAGTCATTATCCTACTTCCCATGCCTGTCTATAATTAAGACTCCACTCAAAAGGTTGTTATTTGACTTCCCTTAAGCCGTAAATATCTTCATATACATGCCTGAATTTAGTCTTTGCTTTTGCATGCAAGCTTAAGGGGTTCGTGGGTAATAAAGTACCACTCCTTAAGATACAACAACTCTCAAAAAGGAATCTCAATGCTCTTGAGGTGGTTAAGAAGGGATACCTCTTCTATAACAAAGGTTGTTATCGTTTAAAACCAACTAACAACCTCATACCATCCATTCAAAAATAATAACATAATAATAGTCTGAAATCATATGTATTAATATTAATAGGAATTATTATAATAATGTGATGTAAGACTTACACACAAACATGATTGGGTTGAGTTCATCTCCCCTTCACGTATAGAAGCAAATCACATCGATTTTGTTTTGACAACAAATGAAATATTCAAGATTAAAACTATAAACATGAAACATGCTTAACAATTTAACAAATTATGCCTCGAAGATGTAAACGTGAACTCTTTTATGACGTGTTCAATAGAAAGTCACATTAGTCACAAAATGACTATCATTCTTCCTCGACAATGTTGATTTCACAAAAATGACTAGATTGACATGTTAAGACATCAAAAGGTTTCTAAACGACATTAACAACTTGTCGAGTCAATCAACAAACTAAAACCACTTGAATAAACATGACTTACCTAAATCGACAAGGTTTACTAACTGAAGGTACACTATACTCAAATGTCAAATGAACGGTTCAAAACTAAAGGTCTATTCTCCTCTCCTCAAAAGATACTCTCTCTCTTTCTCTGAGAGTACTCAAAACCTATTTTCCTACATACATCTTGCAATCACTAGATCATGATCAGTGTATCATTAATCCATTCATAATTCTAAATAACAAATCAAGTTCTTGTAACGTAATTTAATGAACAATTTAATCACATGCATTATACTTAATCAAATGAACTGATATTTAATTTAATCAATGATTTACTCTAACATTATAACATAATGTCAAATCATTTTTACATAAATTCACTTCTATTCATGTAGAAGTAAATAGTGAAATCAAAGCCAAAATTAGGGATGTAACATATCTCTCCCCATAAGATTCATCATCCTCGATGATTCAATGTACCAATTTAAAATTTAAAACAAGTTTTTTGTTTAACTTCTAAAAGCATGAAATAAATGAGGAAAATTTCTGATAGAATTCATTGTAATCCTCCCATGTAGCACTATCTTCTGCATACTAGTCCCACTGGACCTTGTACTGCATAACCTCTCTATTACGCAAGTGGAGCTTGCACATTTCGAGCACTTTGAGAGGCTCGATCGTGACCACTCTTGGGTCTTGTATCTATAATGCATTTCAATTTAGAATATGGTTTTCTCCTGTGTTATACTTTTTCAAATAAGAAACATGAAAAATATTGTGCATTCTAGATAAGGTTGGTGGTAAAGCAATCTTCTAGGCAACTGGATTGATCACTTCCCAAATTTTATAGATTTTTTCTAAGGTTTGACCCTCAAAAGGACTTTCTCTCCAATAGAGAATTGTCTTGGTATTCACTTGGTATCATCATAACTTTATGTCTATCATTGGCTTCTTCCAATCTCTTTCTGATCAACTTAACTTTTTCTTCCATTTCTGCTAGCATTTCTGGACCAATGCTAATCCTATCTTCTAGCTTATCCTAGCTTATAGGAGTTTAGTATTTTCTTCCATATAATGCTTCAAATGGTGCCATCTTGATAGAAAAATGATAGGAATTGTTATAAGCAAATTCCACAAGCGATAAGTACTCTTCCCACTTATATTGTTGATCCATGCAATACATTTGTAACAAATCCTCTAAAACCTGGTTAACTCTCTCAATTTGACCATCTATTTTAGGATGATAAGTTGTACTCACATTTAGCTTGGTTCCTAACACTGACAACAAGGTTTGCCAAAACCTTGACATCACGCGCATCTCTATCTGAGATAATCTTTTCAGGAACTCTGTGTAATCTAAACACTTCTTGAATAAATTTACGAGCTAAAATTGGTACTCTATCAGTTAAATTTTCTGGTATGAAATGTGCTACCTTTGTGAGTTTATCTACCACATCTAAGCTTGCATCATGTCTATTTCTAGACATTGGAAGACCTTGTACAAAATCCATGCTTATGACTTGCCACTTCCATTCTGGTATATCATGTGGATACAAAAGTCTTGCAGGATGTTGATGTTCCGCTTTAACTCTTTGACATTCTAGACAACTTGCCAAAAATCTTGCAGTATTGTTCTTCATTCCTTTCCAGAAATAAAGAGGTTTTGCATCTGCTAGAAGTTTGGTTATTCCTGGATGTCTAGAGTATGGTGCATAATGAACTTCTTTCAACACAAGGTTCCTTAATTCAGCAGAATTAGGAACATACATTATTCCTCTGAATCTTAATAGTCCATCAGACTCAAAAAGAAACCCATCATACCTTGAATCTTTAGGATCTACCATTAGAGCTTGCTTGACCTGCTCATAGTATTCATCACCTGATAAATTTTGCAACAGTAAATCCTTGAAGTTTACATAAATAGAAACAATTGATGTAATATGTCTTCGACGACTCAAAGCATCTGCTACTATGTTCTCTATTCCTTTGATATAACTAATCTCAAATTCATAGTTGGATATCAATTCTAACCATCTCCTTTGTCGAACATTCAAATGTGGTTGAGAAAATATATACTTAAGACTTTGAAGATCTGACTTTAGCACAAAGGTTTTCCCTAACAGATAGTGATGCCATACTTGCAAAGCATGCATAACTGCTACCAATTCTAAATCATGCAAAGCATAATTTTGCTCATAAGCTTTTAGCTTTCTAGACTCATAAGCTATCACTCACCCATCCTGCATAAGCACACCCCCTAATCCTTCTCCTGAGGCATCAGTTATTACCTCAAACTGACCTTTGGGATTGGGGACTCTCAAAATTGGTGCCATTGTCAATTTCTCTTTTAATAGATCAAATGCCTCCTGACATTTGTCTAACCAATCAAAATGTTTCCCTTTTCTTTGCAAGGAAGTGATTGGACTTGCAATTTTGGAGAAATTCAAAACAAACTTTCTTTAGTATCCCGCTAAACCCATGAAGCTACACGCTTCATGCACATTCTTAGGTATAGGCCATTCTAGGATAGCTTTGATCTTTGCTGGATCTACCAAAATTCCTTTAGCAGAAATTATGTTTCCTAGATACTGAATTTCCCTTTGGAAGAAAGAACACTTAGAAATATTTCCATACAACTTATGCTCTCTCAAACGTTGCAAAACTATCTATAAATGATGCCTATGTTCTTCATTCTTAGAATAAATAAGAATATCATCCAGAAAGACTAGAACAAACTTGTCCAAGCAATCTCTAAATACACTATTCATCAAGTTCATGAATGCAGCAGGGGCATTCGTAAGTCCAAATGGTAACATTGTAAACTCATAGTGCCCATATCTTGTTCTGAAAGCTGTCTTGTGGATATCCTCATCCTTCAACCTCAGCTGATGATATCCTGATTGTAAATCAATCTTCAAAAACATAGAAGCTCCACGCATTTGATAAAAAAGATCATCTATACGTGGTAATGGATACTTATTCTTTGTCGTTTCTTTATTGAGCATACGATAGTCAATACACAGATGCAAAGTTCCATCCTTCTTCTTGACAAAGATAATTGGTGCACCCCAGGGTGAAACACTAGGTCTAATAAAACCTTTAGCCAACAATTCTTGCAATTGGGCTTTTAATCCCATTAATTCCATAGTAGTCATATGGTAAGGTGCTTCCAATATTGCTTTTGATCCTAGTTTAATGTCATTTGCAAAATCAAAGACTCTTTTGGGTGGTAGACCTGGAAGTTCTTTTGGAAAAACATTCTAGAAATCTCAAAGAAATGGATACTTTTCTTCAAAAGACACTATGATTTTCAAAACTTTCCTCAATTTGTTCCATTTTTATGACGAAGAGTTGATGCCCTTTTTGACTAGCCTTTTCAATTGCTTTACAGAGATTGGTCAAATCTTGACCTCTCTTTGAATACCTTGGAAAAAAAGACCTTATTTCCCAAATCATCTAAGCACTCAACAGTTTTTGAAAAATAGTCTACCTTGGCTCTATGTTTCCATAACCAACTCATTCCCAAGATAACATCATAGGAACCTAAGGGAGCTACATAAAGGTTCACTTATGTTGAAAAAATAGAAAGATTAATCTTAGCTTCAAACAAACATTGCTCTACCTGAGCCTTAGATTGGTTAGCATACTCTATTGATAAAGGTTTAGCCATGTAACCAACTCTTCTAGGGAACTTATTCAAAACTCTAGGAGAAATAAAAATTTTAGTTGCTCTAGTATCAATCAAAATGGAGATAGGGACACCAAATAAGGTACCTATCATCTCTATCGGAGTGATCTGATACTCCACTTGGTGATTATTCAGTGCTGCATGAATCCTTTGCTGGAAAGCTACTTGTTGTGTAGGTAAGGCATTACTTCTTGGCTGAGCACTCTGGTTCTTGGTTGGTCATTGGTTGGCATAATGATCACCTCCACAAGTAAAGCATCCTCCAGGAGGTCCTCTCTTTTCCGTTGACTTTCTAGTGTTATCCTCATTTCTTTTGAAATTACCATTTTTTTTCTCATTACCAGACCCACTCTTACACTCACCTATTCTCATAGTTCTTATCATTTCTCCTCTTGGATGGTTGGGTAGTTGGAGTCTTATTGAACCTTTTGTGATTCCTATCATGATAAGCTGATATGGATTTCAACTTTTGTTCTTGCTTAATTGTCATCTCGTAAACTTGATCCATGGTTGTAGGACCATGTACGCCCACTTCACCACCAATTTGAGCATTCAAACCCATGATGAACTTCCTAATTTAGAATCTTTCATCCTTCTAATATTGAGGTACATATTTTAAAAGATGAGTAAACTTCTCCCCATATTCAATTATTGACATGTCTCCTTGACGAACATTCTGAAAATCTATCAATTTCTAGTCAAAGAAAAGTTGTAGCAACCACCTCTTACGGAAGAGCTTCACAAACTCATCCCAAGTTACCCTTAAGGAACTTAATCCTAATTCCATTTTTTTTGTTCATCCACCAAGTGGATGCTTCTCCTGCCAATTGATAGGCTCCCCAATCCACTTTAGTAATTTCCAAGTAATTTCTTATCTCTAAATACTTTTCCATATCTGTTAGCCAAGCTTCAACAGCATCTCCAATCACTATTCCATCAAACTTCGGTGGTGTGACTTTCTTCATATCTTTGGAAAGTTCTAAGGCAAGCCTATCCTTTGCTTCCTTATGGGTTCTACGGTTTTCAGGATTCTCACTATTAGCACTATGCTCTTGACGATTCTCATCACTCAATCCATGAGAGATCTCATTTCGTCCTTTAGGATTCCCTTGATCTTGTACCTTTTTCTTTAAGGTGCCAACTCTCTCCTTGGTTTCTGTAAGCATAGATAGGATTTGATCTAACTTTTCCATGGGATTAACCGGAGGGTAATTCTCTTCTTAACTTTCACCTTGGTTTGTTCTTGTACGTAACATGTCATTTTTCTCACACCTGAGAATATTAAGTTATCTATTAGTTTTATAAATTTAATGTGACTCATTAAATCAAAAACATAACTAACTCAAAATGAACAACAAATTGGTACAAAATAATCCCATCTTTATTATAGTTTATTCAGTAGTAACTATATCCTTATTTATACATAAAATGACTCAAATGTCATAATCGAGGGGAGTATATCCCTCAAATTCACTATCAAATTCAAGTACAATGAACTCAGAAGATGGAGGTATACGAGGATTGTTGTAAGTATCTTCTAATTAGTGTTTTCATTGATGTCAACATATTTGTGTTGTTATTTCTATCAACTATATCTTCTGGCATTGTTGTTTGGTGACTGATTGAAGAACACTATCTGAGTATTTTGCTCCGCATATTTCCTATGTTGAAGACCGGAGTATGAGATTTGGATATGTTTTAGAGAGGTGTTTGAAGATACTAAATCCAGAATTTGGTGGTTTGGATCACTGTCCAAAAAAAGTTCTATTCACCAGTGTGAAGACTGTGCCTCGCAAGGTTTGCAGAGTGACATGGAGAAAGTGTTTTGTTCCGCATTTCTCTGTAGATTGGAATTTAGCTTTTTGGTTTTGGACTTAATCTTATAAGGTCCTTAGTCATATTCATTCCAAAGGATATGTGATTTGAAGTTCTGGAAAACAAGTTTCTAATTAGTAGAGTTTGACGGTGTCTGATTGAGAATAGTCTATGATCAATCTTCAAGTAAAATAGGTTGAGATCTGTTGTGATTGATTTTGCTAGTTTCCAAATGATTCTCTAATGTTCGTAGATGTCCCCTGAATGCATTGAAGCCATGTGTTTGATCCGCAAGTTGTAATGAAGATCTTGGAAGCGTGTGTTCAAGTGTTCTTGATGATTGCACATGTCTAGCTGACCTGGATGTTTAATACTCTTTGCAAATGAATTTCCTGAATTAAAGAAGCATGTGATAGCATGTGAAGATACAATTGAGTTTGTGCTAAGGTGTGAAGTGTTCCTCCTTTATTCATTTAGTTTGCAAATTTGTTTAGGTCTAGTCCTAATTTGATGTATGTATGTATGCCGACCTTGGAGACTATTCCAATGGTTGATGATTGTAATTCCAACCTTGATATACATTCCAAGGTTGATGATTTGTATAAATACATGTAATGAATTTGTGTTTGTGGGAGTAGGTGTGAAAATGAGAAGATAAGTGTGAAGTGTAAAAGTAGAGCAGAGCATAGGAGTTTTATTGTGCTTCAATGGAACTGAACTCAGGCATGGTGTAGATGCTACTTAATCATTTCAACCCTTGGCAGTGAGCCAACCCTCGGTAGTGAGCCATCCTTTTAGGTTGGGAACCCTTTGGCATTGAGCCACCATTTGATATTCGGTATTGTTACTACATTTATATTGTGAGCTAACACTCACCGTGGTTTTTCCCTATTTAGGGCTTTCCACGTAAAAATATGGCACTGTTCATGTGTATGTTGTGTTGATGTGTTCCTATTTTGATTCTGCTATTCATGTTTAATGCTCATAACATAATAAGGAAATAAGTTAAGTGATTGTGAAATTGATTTTTTGGTTAAGGAAGTTAAAGTTTTGATACAACTGATTCACCCCCCTCTGAGTTGTATTATGCCATTCAACAATTGGTATCAGAGAAAGGATCCTTTGAAGAAAGCCTAACAACTTAAGGTAGATCTGAGATGGCACACAAGAAAGACATTCCCTAGTTTGATGAAACTGATTATGCATACTGGAAGGTACGAATGCAAAGTTATCTCATTTCTCTTGGTTATAATGTTTGGGTAGTGGTTAAGAATAAATACATAGTTCCTAAAGATTTGGATTTTGAAGAAGAGATTAAAATGTTTGAGGATAATCACAAAACTAAAAATGCTCTATTAAATGCCCTGTCTAACATTGAAATAGAAAAAGTTGTGAATCTGGAAACTACTTATGAGATTTGGGACAAATTGAATAAAATCTATGAAGGTGATGCATTTGTTAAGAAGGCCAAGTTACAGAATTTGAAGACCACATATGAAACCATGCGAATGAGTGAAGATGAGAATATAACAATTTACTTACAAAATATTGATGATGTTGTCAGCAGCATCAATGGTCTTGGTGGAGAATTAAAGGATGAAGATGTTATAGATAAGATACTCAGAACTCTTCCCAAATCTTATAGTCACAAGGTATCTACAATTGAAGAGTTGTTGGAAATGGGCAAGATTACAAAAGATCAGTTACTTGGTAAACTAAATACCTTTGAAATAAGAGAATTTGGTACTACTGATGGCCTGTGAAAATTGAGACTACTTTCAAGGCCAAGGAAGCAACTAAGACTGCTAGATCAGAGAAATATGCTGTGGAATCAAATGATGAAGACTTTGCAGAGCTAGAAGCCATATTTGCTAGCAGAATAAAGAGGGGAACCAAAGGAAAATTCAAAGGCAAGTTACCTTTCAAATGCTTTAGTTGTGGCAAAATTGGTCATTATGCTTCAATATGTCCTGACAGAGTCTTGAAGATCAATGAAAGCAAAGGAAAGATGGTAAGAAAGAGTTATTATGTTAGAGATGATGACACTAGTAGAATTTGGCAAATAAATGACTACGTGACTAAAACTTTTAGTCATTCTACTAATTTTTTGCAACATAGCTATAAATGACTAATTTGATCGTTGGGTAAAAAATAGAACTAAATAATTAGTCACACAAATAAAAATGACTAAATAATTAGTCACACAAATAAAAATTAGACAATATGATATTAAAGTGGGTAATTAAAAAAATATTTTGAATAGAAAATAAAAGAAAATGTGGGCACCAAAATTTTGCTTAGTCCTTAACACTTAAAAGTGTTACCATGGGGTAGATTTACTTGTAATGATTTTTTCTTAACAAGTCAAAAAAAGACGTTAAGAAAATCTCACAGGCTAGGGCTTCGTCTTGAACAAAATACCTTTCAAACCCTAAAAGAGTTATTTCATTCTTATCATTCTTCAAGCTTTGCACCGCCATGGGGGTTTGGAGAGCTATTGCGTCTAGAGGATTTTCTTGTTGTTTTCATCATCTTACTGGCTCATTTCTTGTCCAAAGGTAAGTTTCTTCCATTATGCATACTGTTGTGTCTTTTATACAAGGAAAATGGTGAAAAGGCCACCTTTTATTTGTTGTTTTTGTGAAAAACTGATGGTAAAAACTCTGAATCATTCCTTCCTTTGATGAAGAAAATGAACAATATATTCTAGAAAGAACAGTGAAGGTTTCTTGTGTATTAAGTGAATAATAGTAGTTGCTCCCCTTTTTTTTTCTATGGTTTATGTGCATTAAGTGAAGGAGAACCTGCTCTTTTCTCATCATGTCAAATAAAGTCTCATGTTGTTTAAATGTCCCCCATCAGACAAGGAAAAGGAAAACAAACAAAATAAAATAACTCAGGTGAGCATATCAAATTGTAAGATTTGAGGTGAGGGAGCGTGAGCAGAAAACAAAAGAATTTCCTTCTGAGAAATTGATCCAAGGCCGTGGAGGAAATCAGTTTTTTTAAAAAAGGTATTTGCATTAGTTACTTGTTTTTTACCACAAAACCTAAAATTTGTTTGTTGCAATATCATTAACCATAGAAAAACTGAAACGCCATTACTGCCTTTTTAAAAAGTACGACAAAATTTATTTCAATGCAAAATATTTACATTGTCTCTTTTCTTAATTTTTTTTTAACATGCAAAAATATTCCCTTAATTCTTTATATAAAGGGTTTCCAAAGATAGATCATGTAGTTTTTGATTTATAATTTTTAGGTAAAATGAGGGTTCAATCTTATAGAGAATATAACGAGGGAAGCCATACAAAAAAACTAGGATGCAATGATAGAGATTGAAGAGATGTAAGTCCCATGGAACCCTTTTGTTATATGATGATTTGTCTGAAGAGATTTTCGTTGTAACTCTTCATAAAAAAATTTAGTGGCCTTTTGTTTTGGTCTGGTGCAGGAGCACCTACCTGACAGCTGGTCTGGATAAGGCAGTTAGTAGTTTAGGTCCAGTTTATGTTTCCAAGAAGGTCTGTTAGACCAAATGCATGTAATAAGGTCATGCTGATCATGATAAGATCATGCGGACCAGGCTTTTGCTATTTTTAGCTAGTTAGTTATAACAGCTGTCATGATGTATGTTCGGTGGGATCTCCCAGCCGCTTGGAGAGTTCCCAGCCGCTTGGAGTCGGGTCAGTAGTACTCGTAGGAAAGTCTTTATAAGCATGAGATCGTTTGATATTGGACAGACAGACAGATATCATCGATCGAGCTAGTTGCAGAGAGTGAGACTGAGGGAGAGATTGATCATATTGTATTCCATCTTTGAAATCAATAAAGTGATCCTGTTTGTGTTCTTGCTCTGGTTGCTTTTCATTGCTTGATTGATTTGCTGGTTTGAGAGACTTCATGGGTTCACTGACCCATTCCACCGGTTGACTCATCTGATCGGTGGAATGGTAATGTACAGTAGGGTAGGCTGTAGTTTGTTTTCCGTTTGCATGCAGGTGTGCAGGATCGCGGTCGACAGATGTTGAGGAGCCTAGCATCCTCATGTGCTAGGTCAAGCTGATAAGACAGAGTGTCGAAGATCACCCTAAGACTGGATCGGGTCATCCCTGGAGGATCGGCGAAGTGAGATTTCGCTAAGTGAAGAAGTTCGTGAAGACGGCATCATCAGGATATTTTTGCAAATATCCTGTAGTCGGGTTAGACATCGTCATCCGGATAAGTGAGGATGAACATGATGCAGTTGAGCGCATGAAGTGCGGGTTCGTCGGGGTGATCATCATCTGGAGGAGCCGAGGAGGAGTGCATCGGCATCAGGAAGAAGGTCGGGTCATGAAACTGTTGGAGTTTTCATGTTGCGAGTGCATCAGGATGTTTTAGGTCGGACATAGGCTAAGTGCATGTATCGACATCAGGATCATCATATCGGGAGTGCCAAACATCCGCGTATCGTGAGTAGATGCGGGAGAGGAAGTTCGTGTTTTTTTGTCTAAGTGTTGAGAAGGTCATCAGGATATTGGGTGACGTCATCGTCATCAGGATATGACGTCATCGTCATCAGGATATTGAGATATCCCCCTGTGCGAGTTTATCCTGCCGTCGTTAAGTGCTTGGGTATCGGCGGAAGTCCGTGGCAGGAAGTTGTGTTAACATCATCATCAGGAGGTTTCGAAGAGAACCGGATAAATTATGTCATGATGCTGTTGCTTGTATCATCGGCTGTTGGAGCGTCGAAGGTAAGCTGCTGAAGGCGATCGTCATCAGGATATTTGAGCAACCGGATATTTGGTTATCCTGCTGACGAAGGTAGTGTTGAAGATCATGATGAAGACGTTAGAGTTCGGAGCCCGATGAACAGTGCAACCGGAGGATGTGTGCGCCCGCTGAACATCATGATGATGATGTTAGAAGGAAAGCGGAGGTGAACAGTAGTCGGCAGGCGGATGTTTGCGATCGTCCGAAAGATGATGATGCTGACTGTGTAACGCAAAACATGATGATGCTATTGTTGGTTTTAGGGAATATGATGATGATGGCGAAGATGATGATGATGAGGTTGGTCTGCAGACATTCATGCTATATGCGAAGGTTATAGTGTGGATGCCTCTGCATCATGGTCATTTTCTGTTAAATCACCAGCCTTGTGGAAACCATCTTGTCTTTGAATTTAAGAATGTTATGGCATTAAAATACCTTTCAGATACATGGATCTATGATGTTTGTGCATTGAAATTTGGTCACATAATTTCTAATTAAGAAAATTTTCCACGCAACACAAGGATCTAAGGAAACTACTGGAGGAGGGAAAATTAAGATCTCTATTTTGTAAGTTTTTTTTACTTTTTTTATTAGGTTAAATATGGCAGACAATATGCAAAATTTAGGTTGTGAGAAGACTTGCAATGCCATCTGTTGTGCTTTTTCTTATAATATCCATTCTTCCCTTGTGAAGTGTGACCAAATTGGGGCCACTAGAGTTATTACACAACTGGCCTAACTAACAAAGGGCTATTTTAATAAAATTACACTGTGATCAAAAGCTTTTGTCATGTAGATCACATTTTGTGTTTCTACTGAGTTACATGTGATTTCCTTGGGACACATCCCCTACCCTCTATGGCTATCCCAAATACTTTGGGGATGCAGATGGGACACCCCCCATGTCCCCCATTTTTGTTGAAATTTTTCTCATCTCTTGGGGAGATTTCAGTATATTTTGGCATCCCCTGGATGTTTCCTGTTATAGGGGGGAACTTGAGTGATGACCAGACGTCCCCTAGATGTCAAGGCACATTTATTTTCATGACCATTGATAACATAACAATCAGATGTTCATTTTTACAATTTCAAATTTATATTTTAGTGTTTCAGTCAATTTTGGAATTCAATTTTCAATGGTCGATATTGAATGTTGAATGTTGAATGCACAATGTCATAGATTTAATTGTTATTGGAATTGTAGATCTTTTAATGATGATGAACATGAGATTTTCATAGTCCATGAGATAGAGTAACAAAGTTTCCAGAAAAAAAAAATTGTATACATTTAATTTTCATGAGATTTTTGCCATCTCATAAATGCATGAAGCTTGGAGAAACATGGCTTGTATGGTCCTTATTTATTTGGAGTTTATTTGATTGTGTATGAGGCTGGTATCAAGTGGAAGCAAATCAAGATAAACACCATTCTTTAGAATATTTGGATGAATGGCTTGCAACATTTTGTTCCTGCCAGCACCATCTTGAAAGTTATTGTCAAAAACCTCCCCACACCATTCTTAGAAATTCATTTTTTGGGTTATCTAACATAAATGATAACCTAGATGCGACCTTCGTTGTCTCACCAATTTGTGAAATCTTGAAGATAAAATGGAAACCAGGTGCTTTCAAATTAGAATGGATAGTGTGTTATTGTAAAGTCTAAACTTCAGCGCAATTCAATAGGCTAAAAGTCTTAAACTGGTATATTGGAGTAATATGAAAACCTATCCTGCATCTAATGTTCCATTATCAAGAATCAATGGAGTTGCTTTGCTGTCAATCCATTTTCTTAGCTCCTGTCAAAGTATGTGTATTGTCCATCCTAGAATTTTACACCTTCAAAGTTGTCTAGGATAAACTGGGAAAAACTCTTGGTTACATTATTCATAAAATGAAGCCAACTAGATAATTCTCGAGGTTTTTAATTTATTCCTTCACTCTCTTCTACCATGGTGTGAATAGAGGTCCAAACTACTAACTTTTTGTATGTAGGAAAACTATTATAAAAGGCAAAGGTTGTTTTCATGACTTTAGAAATCCATGTAGAGAGTTTTCTTAGCTTCTGTAGAGGAGATATATGTAAATATGTGAAGTTTTTTGGCATACTATCTGTTTTGGTTCCAATTTTAGTTATGATCAACCATTTAGTATATATGTTGTTGTTGATGAGGAGAGATAAAGTGTTCAGGGAATGTTTATAAAATGCATTGAGTTAGTCAGTGTATATTTAGTCAATTCTTGTTTTTGCTGTGCAGGTGGCAAGGTGTACCATGATAATAATAAACCCAAATACCAAGGATGCAAAATATGTTATCAATGTTAAATAAATTGCCAAGGTGACTTATATTTGTTTTTACTTCCACATTATACTGCTTCTATTGTTGTAGATACATCAAATGGTTTATATCAAACAATCCAAACAAACTAAATTCAAAATATTACTGTTGGGATGCTCCTTCACAAAACTTCTAGCTTCATGGAAAAGTATTTTAGAGAATCTTCATGCAAACTTCAATGTTGCTATGAATAGGGCCAACATTGCCATCAAATTTGGACATATTTATATTTAATATATGCATGATTGGTCCTTGAAAATGTAATTCGTAGTTGGATTGGGTGATAAGGTCTCACAAATAGATATTGAAGAAGGCATGCAAGTTGGGTCAGTATTGAATTCTCAGAAAATTTATCCTTTTGTATTCTGTGATAGGTGTTTAATCATTTTTTATTTAAGAGATATGCTAATATGTGTTACATCCAAATTGATACACATAAGGAATCAAGTATGATAACTATCTACTTTTGATTTTCTTGTATGACTCTACTGTTCAAGTGATACAAAATTTGTAGAAATACCTTTGGAAACTATATGAAGCATATGGTGAAGCATATTTGTAGGTACAAATGTGATGGATGTTAGCTCTAGTGGTGCTACTTCTTCATCTGAGCAGGCATTACCTAATGGAGAAGGAAGTAAGTCCACCATAACACTTTCATCTTTTTAGTTTTCAAGAGATAAATAATGAATTAGATATTTGTTGTGTACAAATTAGTTTGGTTTTACTTTTACTTGCTATAGTTCATATAAGAGGTCACTACAATGTTATGCTACAATTAACTATCTTTTAATTGTTATTATTCACTAAAATTCCATACAATTATTGCAATGTTAGAACTGGCGATGTGTACAATTTTGTGACATAGTAGCTATGTCTGTATTGGATATTATGCTACAATTTTATTTTCACTAGTTGTATTTGTGATAGAGGCATTTATTCTTTTTCTAAAACAAGTTATATTTGTATCAATTCTATCTATGCATGGGTAGAGATTGAAGGTGGGACATACAATAGGTGTACATGTCACTTGCCAGCGATAATAAAGATATTGAAATAAATCTCCAATGAATCCACTGCTAAAGTATCCACATAGCTAGCTCAGAAGTCACCATATGCTTCACACTCTAAAATAAAGTGCTTCATGTTTCACATCGAAGTTGATGTGAATTAGTACTCAGTTGGGCCAAGAGCAATTTAACAACCAAGTAAATACACTTTGATAGGTCCCACAAATCAATTTGGTGTAGATAATATTGCAAGTCATCTCATCTCAACTCATCTGGTTTTTATGTTAAAATTGGCTATATTTGTGCTAGAAATGTGTAAAGTTATGTTAAAACTTCCTATATTTGTTCTATAGATGTCTACTGAAGCTTAGGTAGGGCAACAATGTTTCCATGCAACACTTGTTATATGGTGCATGTTACTTGCTGTATGTAGACATTGTTGATTTATCCAAGGTATGTTAAGAGAAATTTGCATTAGTTTTTTCCTTGAGATATTTATGTGAATGCGTCAAAATTTCTCTCCATTTAATTGTTGTTTGAAGTGAGGATGATTGATCTATACTTTGTGCATGTATTCTAGTTTAGATTATTTATGATGTTATTTTAATGAAATTTGAACTCTTAATATTCAATGGCAACTTTAATTTGCTAGGGTGTATTCTTAGGGATCAAAAGGATAGACTGTTGAATTTCTTTTGTTATGAAATGATAAAGGATACTAGGTGGCATTTGCCTTGACATTTTTAGCTATTGAAATATACCTCATTTGAACACAATTTGAAGCCATGGCATGTGAGGATTCAAGGATACTCTTTCATTTCTTTTAAATTGTCCTGATAATATATATTCAATGTAATTTCCACTGGTGTTGAATATTTTATAATTTTTATCTCCATCATGTGTTGGTTACTAAAAGATCTTCATGTTGACTCTTATGCTGAAACAAAATATAGGCTTATGGGATTTGTTAGCCACATTGGCACTTCTACTCAATGTGGACACTGTGTAGCTCACATATTTAAAGAGGGAAGGTGGATCATTTTCAATGACTATAAAGTGGTTGTTTCCACTGAGCCTCCCAAGGATATGGGATATCTCTACTTCTTTGAGCAAACCAATTGAACATTTGGAATAGATGAGGTTAAGAATGATTTTTACAGCTAACAATTGATGTTACTTTGGTAAATTTTGAGGGATTACCTTTACTAAGGATTTGAGAGTAGTCACTTCAGAGCCTATACATGGTGGATGAAAAATTGCTTGGATTCTTTGTGACAACCATATGTCTGACATTGGAGGCCACTTTTGTGATGCTGAATTGGAAATCCAAGTCTTGAAAGATTTCTTGAAAATTTTAGATAATTGATAATTAGGAAAAAAATTGTCAGTAGGCCACATTTCCTTGTTAATTTCACAATTTTTTTCAAATGAGGAGATATACTATGCACCCAAATTATCAGATTCAAAAACTATATATATGCTTAAAAGATCTTTTTCTTTTGTAGTAGAGATCAATATATATTGTAACAACTCAGTTTTATTGTCAGGAGTGACAAGTTACTTTTGTGGAAGGTATATGGAAGTATTAAATTCCAAAAATTAAAGTCCTAAAGTCCTACTTTTCCTCTAGTGTAGGATAGTCAAAAGCAGAGTTTACTTTCATTTTTCCTTAGTTCTTTTCACTTTTGGAAAAGCATTGTAAGCTAAAACAAGCTTCTTTCTGTCTTTTGGTGCATTGTAACTCAGAAAATCAGTTTCTTGCTCATTCTTTGAGCTATGTATTGTAACCATGAAGGTTTTTTTAGCAAAGAGAAAGCATTGTAACTTATTTTCAGATCTATATGTTGTTTGTAAGCATTTTTTATCAATAAAACAAGTTGTTTTACCTTCTCAAAGCTATTTCATTGTGCAAGCTTCAAAATGGTTCATGTGATCTTGTGGTGATGCTTCTTCCCCTTGATTAAAATGACTAAAGATACTACTAATTGATGTCAATTAATAATTAATTGACTAAATATACTACCAATTGACATAAATCAGTGAATAAATATGACTAAATATATGACCAGTTGACAGTAAAATAATGATTAAAATGACTAAATATACTACCAATGGATGAAAATTAGTTAATACAAATGGCTAAATATACTACCAATGGACAGAAATTAGTGAATAAAAATGACTAAATATACTACCAATTGACTGTAATTAATGATTACAATGACTAAATAAATGACTACCATGACTAAATAAATGACCAGTTAACAACAATCAATGACTAAATTAATGACTAAATATACTACCAAATCAATCAATCAAAACAACCAATAAATGACTAAAAATAGTTTAGTCATCAATTCGGTAGCATTATAAATGACTGGCAATAAACTACTAATTGTCACGTGACCATGTTTAGTCATTTATAAGTAGTTTTTAGTAGTTTTTTTATCATATATTATTGTTTCTCTACTAGTGTGAAGGTGTAACTAATGATGAATCTAATTTTGATGATGGTAATAGTAGTGAATGCTTGTTTATTGCACTTAGAGAAGAACTTGTTAATGCTAATCTTGCTAGTTGTGTGAAGGAAGAAAGTCCAAGAGAGTTGTCTACATTTCATGTTGAAAAGGAAGATGAATGGATAATTGATAGCGGATGTTCAAACCACATGACTAGAGACAAAAGTAAGTTTGTTAAGTTTGAAAAGTATGATGGAGGACTTGTTAGGTTTGGTGATGATGTAGCTGGTAAGATTTGTGGAAAAGGATCTATTACTTTTGATGGCAAGCATAATACAGATGATGTTCTTTATGTCAAGGGCTTGAAGCATAATCTACTAAGTGTTGGACAAATGTGTGACAAAGGATATAATCTTGTGTTCAAGGACAATGGGTGTAAGATATAGAATAGCTCCGGAACCTTAATTGCTGCTGGTAAGAAGACACATGGTAATGTCTATCACTTGAAAGGTGCTAAAAATTGTTGTTTGTTGGCTAAGTCAGATGAAAGTTGGCTATGGCATAGGAGAATGTGTCACATTAATTTCAATAATCTAGTAAGAATAAGCACTATTCAAGCTGTAAGAGATTTGCCTAAGATTGTGAAGCCTGCCAATGTGATATGCAAAGAATGCTAGTTTGGGAAGATGACAAAGACAAATTTCAAAAGCAAAGAATAATCCTTTATTGGTTTGCTGGAGCTGGTGCATACAGATTTGTGTGGTCCCACAAGAATAAGAAGTCTGCAAGGTGAAAGGTATTTTATGCTCCTTATTGATGATTTTTCAAGAATGACTTGGGTTACTTTCCTTAGAGAAAAGATAGAAGCTTTAGATAAGTTCAAGGCATTCAAAGCTATGGTTGACAATGAATTGGATTTGAGAATCAAATGCTTAAGGTCTGATAGAGGTGGTGAGTTCACCTCAAATGAGTTCAATGCTTTTTGTGAAGTGTTGGAATTAGGGCAGACAACTTAGACGGGGGTGAATCAGTTGTCTCAAAACTTTGACACTTGCTACAACTAATTCTTCTCTACCACTTATTTACAAATTATTATTATAGCCATGAAAGCATAAATCAATAACACATGAGTAGAAACACAAATAACACACTTAACACCAAGATTTTTAACGTGGAAACCCAGTTAAGGGAAAACCACGATGGAGGTTAGTCCACAAAAATTAATACCATGTTAAAAGTATTACAAATGGGGAAGGCACATGCCTTCGGGCTCACTGCCCAGAGCTCATTGCTCAAAGAGGCTCACTGCCTACAGAAATGATTACAAGAAGATTATAGAGTGTTTGAACTAGTGAATAGCATCTACCAATGCAGGAGTTCAATTCTGGTTAAGTACAGAATACTGATCTTACACACTTCATCCTTGCTCTACTCTGTTTACTGTTCTGCCATGATCCGGTCCTCAGATCTCTTCTCCTTCACACTTATTTTTTCCATTTTCACACTTACTCCATCATTACATCACAATTGCACCCAAAAAGACTCAAATCCATCAGCTATATATATCCGTATCAAGAAATTCAATCAACTACAGTCGACTTCAAGGAAACTTAGAACTTTTATTAAGAACTCTGCTCTGTCTGCCGAATCCATGCACAAATAACAATGCAAACCAAAAAATTGTGTTCCCAGATCATCATTCATGTTGGCCAATATCAATGATTATCACTAATTGCTTATCCAATGACTTTTCTACATCCAGACCAAGATCAAATACAAGGTCGCCCTGTTCTTCTTCTAACTGTGCCAACTAACTGGAACTTGATACTCAAATCCTTGTAACTTTTGAATCCTTTATCACCGGAGGCTAAATCTCTAGATTTAGATAGTCCTAACAATCCTTATCACTCCCTCAAATCTACAATACACTATGAATTACCACCGGAGATATCCGTACCAAGATACTGGACCCTGTCACATGCTCTGTTTCTCACTACCTGGACTTGGACAAATTTTCACTTTGACTTCCGGTATGAACAAATTGTGTTGTGCAGATGTGCAAGATAGACTTAGTTGCCATCAATGACAACACTTGTCATGCATAGCATTGTCTCTTTCCAACAATCTCCCCCTTTGGCATTGATGGCAACACTTAGTGAAAAATGATTAAGTGTTGGAACAATTCCCCCTTACTTTGTACACTTATGCCTTTCATTGTCCTCCAGTGCTCCCCCTTTGTTGGATACCTCATTTTTCACTACCCTTCACTCCCCCTTTGACATCAATAGCAAAGGGTGGGATCTGCAACCAAAATTTACACAAAAATCCTATATACCAAGTCGCATATGTACAAACAGTCCTTAAGTCTTATTTACATAAACTTAAGTACATCACCAAAAATGTTCTTCAATCATGCCAGTTCACTATCCCAGCTCTTCTTCATAGTGTTCAAAATTGAGATGTGGCCATTGAATAGGAATGCTTGTGATTCTGCCATCCGCAGATCAATTGGGTCACTTGACTGAGCTGTAACTTGGGCTTCGATCAGAGCATTGAACATTGCTTCCATTTTGGGGGAAATTAGTCCTCGAAGCTCACTCATCCTTGCCTCTATGTTCTCCTTTTCTTTTGTCAATTTATTTATATCTTTAATCAAGTTGGTCACCTAACCCTCCTTGCTTGTCATTGATGTAGTCACAGGATCAAAGGATTTGGATACACTAGATAGTTTTTGCTTACACTTTTATTTTATCTTCAATGTCCTCTATAACTTTAGGACAGGATAAGCAAAATTTATATACGTTTCCTCCTTCTGTAAGAGAATTTTGAATACTCTTTACACTGGCATCCATCACCATTCTATCTACTCTAATCAACCCCTTTAGAGCATCAAATTTCTTATCATTGATTTCCTTTTGAACCTTGTCCTCTGCAGACTTTTCTAGAGATTCAAAATGAGAACTTACTGAGTTTATTAGACTTTTCAATTGGCCGGATGGAGATGCTAAAGAATCCTTCTAAAAAGTGGGCATGATCTTCTCTAATATTCTAGATGCAAGACCAAGTAGCTCATTGTCTTCTATGTGAGACTTCAAAATATCTTCTTTGGCCTTAGCTTGAGCAATAGAAGCCAACTTTATCTTTTGCACTAGAGATAAGGTATCAAAATTTATTGGACCTTGTATAATGTCCTGATCTTCTTCAATTTGTTTGTCTCTTTCTAGAATTTCCTTCACTACTTCTGCAGTGTCTCTTGCCCAAAATGATGTTGTATCTATCTAATCCTTACTGGTACTGTCGACCAGATTGTTCTTCTTGGGCTCTTCATCAACCTTTGCAATCTCTACTTCATTTTCATTTTTCTCCTTGGCCTTTTCTGCTTCTTGGTCATCTCCTTCTAATTCATGCTTTTTATTCTTCAATGAATTATCTTCAATTTGATCATTTGCTTCAACATTCATCTCTATATCTTCTTTGCAAGATTGATCCGGAGGAGTTTGAATACCTCCTGTATCGTCAGTTTCATCTGTCATCTTTACATCTTCCTTGTTTATTACTTCCTCTTTCAGAACAAATGAGTCATCTAACTCAGTTTTCTGCTCATTGTTCTTCAATTCTTCAACATCTGGAATTGAGGAGTCAATCCCATCATCAACCTCTTTTTCAACAATAGGAAGATTATGTCTTTTCAATGCATTCAGAAGAATCTCTTGATTATCTTTGACTATCTCATATGTTTCACCAAGCATGATTTTGTTCATTCTCTTCTTACTCCTGAAGTCATCCTTCACTTCCTTAAATATCATGTTCATCTGATCTAGAGTAATCTGAGGTCACAAATTTATCAACACATGCTCCCTAATCTCCATGTCTTTACCTTTTGCATTTTATTTTTTTAACTCTAGAATATCTGCAAGACTTTGTGGGATTTTAGAAGTTATTTCAATCAAAGTCTTATTGTAGATGTTCAAATATTTGATTGTTGCTTCCTCTAGAACCCTCTTATTAGCATCACTATAATCATCAAAGAATTCAGTCATTGGCCTTAAGTTCCCATCTACAGTGACTGATTTGATGATGTCATCCACAGAGAGTAGGCTTTTCAACATATGTTTCAGTCTTTTGCCTCTTGCTTGCCCATTTTCTTTCGGAGGGCTTCTCCTTAGTTACCTTGGCTGCTTTTGTACATGAGGCCTTCAACTCTTTGATCTCAATATCAGAATTAGTTTCTTCTTCATCATTTTTCATGCTTTTATATGTCTGGATGGCCTTAGTTTTCACTCTTTTCCCTTCTTTTCTGGATGATTTGCCTTCTAGTTTCTTAAGATTGGCAGGTTTTGGGGGAACATGGGCAGCAATAGAGCTCCTCGTAGTCCTTGATGTGGAGGAGGATTCTACCGGAGCACTTCCTTGTTTCTTATTCTATTTCTCCCTCTCAACCTTTTCAGTTCTTTCCCTAAATTGCCTCACAGCCTCCTTGGTGAGGCCTAGATTCTTGACCAACTGCTCAACTTCTTTCCTTACTTTCCTATTGGTTTTAGGTTTTCTGAGCTCAACATGTAGTTTCATACTTAGCTCCTCATATGTCCCAAATCTTTCAACTGTTGTGTCCTTTGGCTTGCTCAAAAGGTGTTGAGCGTACATATTCAAATTTTCTCATCTACCTCATACCCCATAGGCATGATCCAAATAGTTCTAGGTTCTACTACTTCCATTAAGCATTGATCAGTGTCCACCATGAAACATATTTCATTCTTGTACTTCTCAACAACTGATTTAGGGATTCTTTCCCTTGAATGCATCATACTCTAAAAATTCTTGAAGTATCCCCATATTGTAGTTTTTTATACTTTATAGTCACCAATGTTGTGTAGATAATCTCTTATCTGAATAGCAACTGGCTTGTCATTAGTCCAGTGTACACCCTTTATTCCAGGTACCTCATTCATGAAGTAGAAAAATAGACACAGAACCAATGTACCATATTTAAAGGTGTTTTTCTTGTCTTTCTTGATTTTGTTCAAGTTCTCAATTAGTTGGTTATGCAATAACTCACAGGTCATAATCTACATTTTCTTTTAACATTTGGTATGCAACATATATGGTCATTTTGGAAATAGAGTTCTCCCTACTGGAGTGATAAATCTTGTAACCAATTACCATTGAAGCAAACTTAACATTCGAATCAATAATGTCATTAATAGTCATTGCCCTTTTGTCAAATTTGGCACCGGTTGCATCAGTCACAGTTTGATTCTTTATAACCTTCAACATTGGTAGTCCGCCAGATGAGTTTAACCCTATCACAACCTTGATGGCATTCTTGGTGATCTTGAAAGGTTTCATTAGCCATATAAACTCATCATGCATTCGGCTTAAAACATACCAAACCCATTCATCTTCGTCTAAGGTTGGAAACCCCATAATCTGAATGAAATGTTTATCGTGCAGTGCCTTATACTCAGGTTTAAGATCATGAATTTCATCCTGTAGATGATTCTTGAATAAATCTACAAATCTTGAGTCTCCAAATTTATCTATGCTTGCATGAATATAGACCCTAATATCTTCAACATGCAATACACCATATGGAACACTTGAAAATGGACCTAACAGGTTGACTTCTACCGATTTATGTGGATGCTTCTTAAATTTTGGATGGGGCCTTTTAGTGATATCAACAACTGAAGGTGTAGCCATTGAAAAAGATTACAAGTTCAAAGCTTCACAGAAAAATACCTTTTTCATCACAGAGTTAGGGTTAGCAGATGAATTCACCAGTTGCACCTCAAATCCTTGAAATCTTAGCTTAGGTGTTCTTTTGCTTGCTTTCTTCAAATGCAAAGTGATCCAAATGCTTAAATGAATGACCTTTTATCCTCCGCAAAACCTAATTCTTCATTGTAATAAATGCTCTACCCTAACACATCCAGTTACACTATTTTGCATACAGTCGATCTTCAATTGCTCCGCATTCAGTCACATTAACTTCTTTTCTTCTGAAATTAGCTTTAATAGATCTACAATAGCCCTTTTTAACTTCATTCATTGTACCAGATTCATGCACTCACTTACTAGCTAGGGGAATTAGATTTTCAAAGCAGCTCCCCCTGAGCCAGAGCTCCTAACTCAATTCCTAGAGGAATTATCAGCATTGGATTCTGGTGTGGATCCATTATCAACATTCATTTCACCTTTCTTTACCCATGTTTTGCTCATTTCATTCTGGACCTTATTCACATCAACTTTACCCTTGCCTTTATCTTGTCTCTGCATGTTTTGGTTTCTGTTTACTGGACCTTTTCTATTATTCTTGCTTCTGCAAAATCTTGCAATATGACCAGATCCATTGCAATTAAAGCACACAACATTTCTTTGCTTATTTACTTGATTCCCTCTTGATCTGCACTGATTGGCCATGTGTCCAAATCCATTGCATGCAAAATAGTAGCCATTGAAGGAGTTGTCATTTCCTCTATTGTTAGAGTTATTCATTATCATACTTCTGCATTCATTGGATCTATGACCATACCTCTTACAATTGAAGCATTGACCGGAGAAGGATGGACTACTTTGATTCACTCTACTTTTGCATTGAGTAGCTCTATGACCAAATTTATTGCACTTGAAACAATTTCCATTGAAAGATGGATACCTTTGAGCATTGGGTTGTCTTACCGGAGGTCTTCTAGGATTCCTTTTTTGATTTCTTGCATCAGGATTTCTTTGACCAAATCTAGAGCTTTCACATTTCTCAAATCCCAGACCATGCTTATCTTCTGCCATCTTCTGACTGTCAAGCAACACCTCAAGTTTAGCTGAGCTTATGTTGAATTTCTCTTTGTATTCATTTGCAACTTCTAGGTCATGTTTGAGAATGACAATTTGCCTTTCAAGTTCTTTTTCATTGTCTCTGCTTTCATGTAGATCAAACTCTAGATGGCTAGCGATTTCGTCCAATTTACAGTATTCTTCTGTTCTTTCTTTCAAAATTTGTTTTAGGTCTTCTTCAGTCTTCTTTCTTTCCTCAATTTCTTTAGTTAACCTCATCACCCTAGATTCCATTTCATATTTTAGAATAGAAACTTCTTTTGCTAGCTTCTCACATTCCTTTGTCTTCTTCTTTAGAACCTCATCCATGTCATTGTCTACATTCTAATTTCCTAATTGAAGAATTATCTCCTTTCTCTTTTCATTAGATTTGCTCAATTTTTCTTTTAAAGTCTCTATGAAGCCTTTAGCATCTTTAAGGTTTTCTTGCTGTTCTTTGACATCTGCTCTAGACTGATCAAGATCTTCTAAAGCAAGTTTAAGTTGTTCCTGAAGGTTGTATGAATCCATTTTAATACCTTCCCAGATCTTCCTTAAGCTGTTAAACTTCTTTCAGGGAACCTTGCTCTGATACCAATTATTGGAATTAGGGAAGATAACTGAGAGGGGGGTGAATCAGTTGTCTCAAAACCTTGACACTTGATGCAATTAATTCTTCTCTACCACTTATTTACAGATCATTATTATAGCCATGAAAGCATGAATCAATAAAACATGAGCAGAAACACAAATAACACACTGACACCAAGATTTTTAACGTGGAAACCTGGTTAAGGGAAAACCATGGTGGAGGTTAGTCCACAAAAATTAATACCCTGTTAAAAGTATTACAAATGGGGAAGGCACATGCCTTCGGGCTCACTGCCTAGAGCTCACTGCTCAAAGAGGCTTACTGCCTACATAAATGATTACAAGAAGATTACAAAGTGTTTGAACTGGTGAATAGCATCTACCAATGCAGGAATTCAGTTCCGGTTAAGTACAGAATATTGATCTTACACACTTCATCCTTGCTCTGCCCTATTTACTGTTCTTCCATGATCCGATCCTCAGATCTCTTCTCCTTCGCACTTATTTTTTCCATTTTCACACTTACTCCATCATTACATCACAATCACACCCAAAAAGACTCGAATCCATTGGCTATATATATCCGCATCAAGAAATTCAATCAACTACAGTCGGCTTCAAGGAAACTTAGAACTTTTAATAAGAACTCTGTTATGTCAACTGAACCCATGCACAAATAACAATACGAACCAAAAACTTGTGTTCCCAAATCATCAATCATGTTGGCCAATATCAATGATTATCACTAATTGCTTATCCAACAACTTTTCTACATCCGGACCAAGATCAAATACTAGGTCACCCTGTTCTTCTTTTGACTGTGCTGACTAACTAGAACCTGATACTCAAATCCTTATAACTTTTGAATCCTTTATCATCGGAGGCTAAATCTCTAGATTTAGATAGTCCTGACAATCCTTATCACTCCCTTAGATCCACAGCACACTGTGAATTACTAATGGAGAGATCTGGACCAAGATACCAGACCGTGTCACATGCTTTGTTTCAGACTACCCAGACTTGGACAAATTTTCACTCTGACTTCTGGTATGAACAAATTGTGTTGTACGAATGTGCAGGATAGACTTAGTTGCCATCAATGACAACACCTGTCATGTGTATCAGTGTCTCTTTCCAACATGAAGAACATGGAATAAAAAGACATTTGTCTGCTCTCTGGACTCCTCAACAAAATGGAGTAGTTTAAAGGAAGAATAAAACTATTTAAGAAGTTGCCAAAGCAATGATCAAGGAGGCAGACCTACTGAAAGTGTACTGGAAAGAAGCAATACATATTTCTGTCTACATTTAGAACAGAGTGCAAGTCAGAGTAGAAGAAACAAAGACACCTTATGAACTGTGGCATGGTAAGAGCCCCTACTGTCAAATACTTCAAAGTTTTTGGAAGTAAGTGTTACATCAGAAGAGATGAAGAATTAGGGAATTTTGATGCTAGATGTGATGAAGACATATTCCTTGGTTACTCCACTAAGAATAAGTCTTACCGATGCTATAACAAAAGATTAAGAAAGATCATTGAAAGTGCAAGTGTGAAAGAAGATGAAGCAGATGAACCTGCTGATACAAAAAAAGGTTGGAAAAGGCAATGAAAAGGAAGTTTAGACTGAAGAACAAGCTCTAGAAGAAGAAGAAGAAGAAGAAAATCAAGATGAGGCTCTGGTAAGAAATCCTAAAACTCCAAGGTATGTGCAAAGAGACCATTCTGAAGATCAGATTATTGGTGACAAAAGGAAAGGTGTGCTGACAAGAAGCAGGATTGCAGAGGAATAGATAAATCTTTGTTTGTTGTCTAAGGTGGAAACTAAAATAGTAAATGAAGCATGCAATGATGAGCATTGGGTCAAGGCAATGAATGAAGAACTACAACATATTGAGAAGAACAAGACTTGGGAACTTGTCACTAGACCAGCAAACAAGAATGTGACTAGAACAAAATGGGTTTTTTGAAACAAACTAAATGAAGTTGGAGAAGTTGTGAGAAATAAAGAAAGACTTGTATGCAAAGGCTATTCCCAAGTTGAAGGAAATGATTATGAATAGACATATGGTCTGATGGCAAGAATGGAGGCCATCAAATTATTTTGGGCATTTGTAGCACACAAAGATTTCAAAGTATATCAAATGCATGTGAAATTTGTTTTCCTGAATGGTGAGCTAGAAGAAGAGGTCCATATAGAGCAACCAAATGGGTTCCAGTTATCAAATAAACCAAATATGGTGTGCAAATTCAATAAGGCCTTGTATGGATTGAAGTAAGCTCCTAGAGCTTGCTATGCAAGACTGGATATGTATCTGCTGCAACAAGGTTTCAGTAAAGAGTCTGTAGATAGCAATTTGTATATCAAGGTAAGTAATGATCAAATATTGATTATTGAAGTTTATGTAGATGCTATCATATTTGGAGGAAATGAAGAGATGTGCAAGAATTTTGCACATGCGATGCAAAAAGAGTTTGAGATGTCTATGTGTGGTGATATGAATTTCTTCCTTGGACTGCAAATCAATCAGATAGACAAAGATATTTTCATTTCTCAGTCAAAATATGTCAGGGAGTTGTTGAAGAAGTTTGGAATGGAGGACTCTAAACCGGTATGCACTCCTATGGTTATTAGTTGTAAACTAAGCAATAATGATGAATCTGTCAAGACTGATCAAACAAAATATAGATCAATGATTAGAGGACTGCTTTACATTACTGCTACTAGACTAGATATTATGTATGTAGTCTGTCTTGTGGCTAGATTTCAATTAAATCCCAGAGAATCACATGTGATGGCAGTTAAAAGGATATTCAGGTACTTGAAGGGCACTCTATAGGAGTACAATCAACACTTTGAGGGAGGGGTGAATCAGTGTTGAGTCAAAAACCACAATTTATGACTTTTCAAACTTGACAATGAAGTTTATCAAAAATTGAATTCAATACTTGACCAACCAAAATCAAATGTTCAATCATATGTAATTACAAAAGACATGAGATCATAACATAAAGAAATTAACGAGTGGAAAACCCTCCTAGGTAGAAAAACCACTCAAAACTGCCTCACTGGCTTAAGCAAAAACCTCACTGGTTACAATGTTTAGAAGCACCAACTTCAAGGAGCACCAACCCCTAATACATACGGTCTCACTAACCATACAAGCCTCACTAGCTACAAGAAGCCTCACTGGCTGAATTTACCTCACTGGATTTTCTCAATCAATCAAAACAAGAGATCTCATGTGCAAGAAGTGATTACCATTCAATTTGATTTGTACCATTCAAATCAAATCATCTGCAACATATATTCCATCATTTCTTTCAATCATCTGATCATCTGATTATATTTGCAAACTCTTCATCTCTCTACTCATCTTCTTCTCTCTGTCAAAACATCTTTACAAGTTGTCTCTATCAATCTTTCATCAATCACTGTAAACAATTCTTCACCATTTAATTACAAGTCTCTGCAAGTGCCTTTATGCAATCTGATACACCTGTAAGAACATTTCACAATGAAGAATATCTCACACAATATGTCTTTTTACTCTGCAAATTGATTCACTCAATCATTCATCTGTAATTTATCTTCATCATTGATCTGTACAACAATTACACACACCACAACCTGGAACCTGCAAAAATAAATCATATAAATTTTCTTCAAAATCCTTCATATTCTTCTTCCATCTAATCACACAACATCTGCAATAAAATTATAAACAAAAAGACTCTTAGAATTCCTCTCCTCTGCATATTTTCAATCTGAAAACAAATTGTTCTCATAAAATAACTTCTTCAATAAAATCTTCATACTCTTTATCTTCTCCAAAGATAACTATTCATTTTCACCTGCAAAAACATTTTCATCTTCTCCAAAAAAAAATTCATCTCAAAAAATCTTCAATCAATTTTGTCCATAAAATGTCTTCAAATTTTTTTATCCAATCTGCCTTCCAAAAGAAAATCACCTTATTTGTTTCCAAATCACAAGAATAGAAATAAACTTTTCATCTCAAAAAATATCTCCTCAAAAATCTTAAAAATCACTTTACTTGATGTCATCTCATGGGGTCGACAAATTAGGAGGTAAAAAAAAAAATAAAGTTTCTAATTTAAAAAAAAAACTTAGCACCTCCAAAGTCATCCAATAGCCTTTTTAATATAAAACTCACCTTTTTTTAATGTCATAAAACATGGGCCGATACAAAAAGTTTAATATTTAAAAAGCCCTAAAAAAGACTTCATCGAAATCTCCAATGGCTTTTTAGAGCTTCATAGAATATAAAAATAAAGAGGCCGATGATATTAAAGTTTCTAACTTTAAAACAAGACTTACTCATTAGCACTCAAGACGTATGTGAAGACAGCTTCACACGATGAGTTAAGGAGAGGGCCGATCAAGGGATGTTTAATAGCCCCTTCAAAAGGTAAAAATTAAGTGATACACCTGCTACTCTCGGTCACCATTAGATTAAAACATAAAGTGCAATATGAACATTGGGTAAACTAGAGTTAGAGGAGAGATAACTTAGATTTGTTTAGGTCTTTGAGAACATAAATTTTTGTTAGGATAACAATATTGACAAGGGAACTTCATTAGAAACTTGAAACCCACTTTATACCTCTACATATATCACAACTATCAACATCAACAAATGAAGATCAAATGAAGACCATACTACCAAACCACTGCCATTATGAAGACCATGCCACTGTATACTATGCCATTTGCAACTGTCTAAAAAACAAGATGTCACTGTATAATGAGCACCTAAGCCAATCTATGAGCATCAGCTAGAAACATCAAATGCCACCAATGATATATCCCTTGCAAAGAATCAAGACATCATATACCATACCAAACCATGCCAAGAAATATCATGACACCATCAAACACCTTTTGACGTCACAATCAACTCTTCTTGTCATCAATGTAAAGACAACAAGATCTCAACAAAATTATCACACTTTGAAATGGATATTATGGCATCCTTGTAATCAACCATTCTCATTATGAAGAGCATCATAATGTAACAACTCCAAGCCAACAAATCTTTGAAATTCACTTCAACATATGACCTGTCCATTCAATCTTTGTATTCAACATAATAAAGGATATTATGGAGACCAAACTCTCTACAACAAGAAGCACCAACATCATGACAAATAATATCACCCAAATCCTAATCACAAATATCATTCTGTCCTATGAAGATAAAAACCAAACAACAATATCAAATCCTCAAAAACGAAATCTGATAACTCCAAGAACCAATATGAACATCAAACACCAAAACACTGATTCACTAACACTTTTTGACATCAATGACAATCTACTTTCATCAATCTCCCCCTTTGTCATTGATGGAAAAACTACATGATACATTTTTCTTTCTCCCCCTTTTTGACATCTGATGACAAAGACTAAATTAACTCCCCCTGAGAACAATTCCACTAAAAAATGTTATAGCATGATCTTGTTATCTATATACCAACCAAGAATTGAAACATCACTTACTCAAGACTTTGATACCACTAGTCTCCAAAAAAAATGCACAGATCATTTTTGCAATTTGCTGTCCAAAACTTGTCTTGAAAGTTCTGTCCTTGAATATCTTCATATTGCACAACTTTTCAACTTGTGAGCAATTAGACACCATAATCACATCAATACTTATGATGAACAATGATGCAGGTTTAACAAGCAAAAATCTGATTACCACATAAAGACTACTCATTACAAAATTCACAACACATGATGAGATGACAACCACTTAAGAGAGGATCTTGTCAAGACTTCAATAATAGAGATAACATGAACTTTCAACCTGTAACCAATCTATTCTTGCACATCCTTTTTGACGTGAAAAAGAATGAAGACCATCTGAAATGAATGAAGACTATGAAGATCATCTTGCACACCATGCCAAACTGATATAAACATAACCATTATCAATACCTTTGCAAAAACAAATCAATTGACTTCTTTCATTTGAAACTTCCTCAACCAACACATTCTAACATCTGAAGAGAACTCCTTCAGTATACCAAAGATCATGTCTTTCAAAATCTAAGATCTGTCAAACATCATTCAAATCAGCCCATGCACATCAACAAACTAACTACATCAACAAGTTCTTCCTACAACAACAGTTCACATTTTCTGAAACATATCAAGCACACTTTGAACTGCAACATCATGACAACTCAACATGATATGAACAAGATAGAAAATGATAAAATCACTCAACATCATCAAACTCTTTATGCAGAGAACTATTGAACATCTTATCAACAACATATATGCATTATGACATCATGAACTATTGATCACCTATTTCACTAACATACACCTCCTGAAACCTTTTGGTGATAATTGAAAGAACATGGAAAACTCCCCCTAACTTCATGCTATCTGTTATGCAATTGATGAAGTGACTTGTGCAAGATGCACAAGTTTAGAATCTGTACTCTTTTGCCTTTGTTTTAATCTCCAAACTTTTTCAGCTTCTAGCCTTTTTGACATTCCTTGATCATTTATTTTATGCTTCCAAGTAGGATCATACCTTCTATGCATTTTACAATTTGTTTGTATGTGACCAGGAGAGTTACACTTGAAACATACAAGATTAGTATTTCTTATTGAAGCAAATTGACTACTTCTACAATTAACTACTTTGTGCCCAAAATGATTACAGATATAACAATAACCAAAAAATATGTAATTGTACCTATACATGTATGCTTGCTTTACTGGACTAGTTCTTCTGAGATTTCTTCTTTGATTGTGTATTTTGACAAACTCTTCTTTGTTTCTCACCTCAGCTTCAATCTTATTTTTGCCTTTAGTCTCAGGAGTAGTAGCATGATGACTTAGATCGATTGAATGTGAGCATTGTCCTTCTTCAAATCCTAGACCAGTTTTGTCTTTGAATCCTTTTTGTTTTTCCAAAAGGTCCTCAAGTTTGTCACTGCTTTTGCACATATCAAGTTTCTCAATGATGTCAGCTTCAAGAGTGTGACATTCTTTAACCTTGACAACAAGCTCTTTGCTAGTAACATCAACTATCCTTTTACTTTTTTCAAAAGACAAATTTAAATTTGTAATTTTCTTCTCATAGCCATTAATCTCATTAATCATGATTTCATTTTCCTTTTGAAACTCATTTCTTTGAACATTTATCTCCTTGTTAAGTCTCTTGATTTCACTTAAAGCACATCTTAATTCACCTTCAAAGTCAACTACTGCTTCTTCATTTTCAGATTGATCTTCACATTCTTTATTCTGATTTTCATTTGTAATAGCCATGAACAAAGTTTCTACACCTTCCTCAATTGACTCCTCTAAATCACTGTCAGTTATATCAGCATCTTTTATGAACAAGCTCTTCTTCTTTTTGAAGTTGTTTTTCCTTTTGAAGTGAAACTATTTCTTCTTGAATTGTGGCTTATTTTATTCTTCATCACTATCCAAATCTTTATATGGACAATTTGCAGCATAGTGTCCTATTCTTCCACACTCAAAACATTTAAATGGAAGTTTACCTTTATATTTTCCAGTTGACCCCTTTTTCAGTCTGCTAACAAATGAAGATTCTTGATCCTCATCCAATTCTTTTGAATCAGCCTTTACTTCCTTTTCTTTTCTGATTGATTTGAATGCAGATTGTTTACTTGTAAGAGTATCACTACATATCCTCATCTCAAAAGCTATAAAGGTACCATGAAGCTCATCAAATGTCACTTTGCTCAAGTCTCTCTCCTCTACTTCAGACACTTTGGATTCATATTTTGAATTTAAAGTCCTTAAGACTTTTGTTACAACTGTCTTTTCTTCCAGAGTATCACCCAATCCTCTTATGGCATTTACAATTTCTTGGACCCTTAGAAGATATTCTGCCACTTTCTCATCATCACTCATCTTGAGACTTTCAAATTTATCCCTATAGGACTGTAATTTTGCTTCTTTGATTTTATCACCTCCTTGATAAATATTGATTAACTTGTCCTATATTTCCTTAGTTGATTTACACTCCATGATTTTAACAAGTACCTCATTGGTTAAGCCACATCATATTGCATTTTTGGCCTTAGCATTGTTTTCATAGGCCTTTTCCTCATCAGGTGTTGATGGAGGATTTGTTGCAGTATATTCATTTACAATAGCAGCATACACATCATACCTCAAAGATGACAAATATGACTCCATCCTGAACTTCTAGAATGCATAGTTAGACCCATCAAACATAGGTGCTTTGTAGGTTGAAGAACCTTCTTGACCTACCATGACAAGTACTCCAAAAATATGACCTACCCAAGCTGATTAAGCCTTTATAGGGAACCAGGTTCTGATACCAATTGTAGGAGTACAATCAACACTAAGAGAGGGGGTGAATCAGTGTTGAGTCAAAAACCACAATTTATGACTTTTCAAACTTGACAATGAAGTTTATCAAAAATTGAATTCAATACTTGAACAACCAAAATCAAATGTTCAATCATATGTAATTACAAAAGACATGAGATCATAACACAAAGAAATTAACAAGTTGAAAACCCTCCTAGGTAGAAAAACCACTCAAAACTGCCTCATTGGCTTAAGCAAAAACCTCACTGGTTATAATGTTTAGAAGCACCAACCCCTAATACATACGGTCTCACTGACCATACAAGCCTCACTGGCTACAAGAAGCCTCACTGGCTAAATTTGCCTCACTGGCTTTTCTCAATTAATCAAAACAAGAGATCTCATGTGCAAGAAATGATTGCCATTCAATCTGATTTGTACCATTCAAATCAAATCATCTGCAACATATATTCCATCATTTCTTTCATTCATCTGATCATCTGATTATATTTGCAAACTCTTCATCTCTCTGCTCATCTTCTTCTCTCTATCAAAACATCTTTACAAGTTGTCTCTATCAATCTTTCATCAATCACTGTAAACAATTCTTCACCATTTAATTACAAGTCTCTGCAAGTGCCTTTATGCAATCCGATACACCTATAATAACATTTCACAATGAAGAATATCTCACACAATATGTCTTTTTACTCTACAAATTGATTCACTCAATCATTCATCTATAATTTATCTTCATCATTGATCTACACAACAATTACACACACCACAACCTGGAACCTGCAAAAATAAATCATATAAATTTTCTTTAAAATCCTTCATATTCCTCTTCCATATGATCACACAACATCTACAATAAAATTATAAACAAAAACACTTTTGGAATTCCTCTCCTTTATATATCTTCAATCTGAAAACAAATTGTTCTCATAAAATAACTTCTTCAATAAAATCTTCAAACTCTTTATCTTCTCCAAAGATAACTATTCATTTTCACCTACAAAAACATTTTCATCTTCTCCAAAAAAAAATTTGTCTCAAAAAATCTTCAATCAATTTTGTCCATAAAATGTCTTCAAATTTTTTTTATCCAATCTGCCTTCCAAAAGAAAATCACCTTATTTGTTTCCAAATCACAAGAATAGAAATAAACTTTTCATCTCAAAAAATATCTCCTCAAAAATCTTAAAAATCACTTTACTTGATGTCATCTCATGGGGTCGACAAATTAGGAGCTAAAAAAACTAAAGTTTCTAATTTAAAAAAAAAACTTATCACCTCCAAAGTCATCTGATGGCCTTTTTAATATAAAACTCACCTTTTTTTAAATGTCATAAAACATGGGCCGATTCAAAAAGTTTAATATTTAAAAAGCCCTAAAAAAGACTTCATCAAAATCTCCAATGGCTTTTTAGAACTTCATAGAATATAAAAAATAAAGAGGCTGATGATATTAAAGTTTCTAACTTTAAAACAAGACTTACTCATTAGCGCTCAAGACGTATGTGAAGACTGCTTCACACGGTGAGTTAAGGAGAGGGCCGGTCAAGGGATGTTTAATAGCCCCTTCAAAAGGTAAAAATTAAGTGATACACCTGCTACTCCCGGTCACCATTAGATTAAAACATAAAGTGCAATATAAACATTGGGTAAACTAGAGTTTGAGGAGAGATGACATCGATTTGTTTAGGTCTTTGAGAACATAGATTTTTGTTAGGATAACAATATTGACAAGGGAACTTCATTAGAAACTTGAAACCCACTTTATACCTCTACATATATCACAACTATCAACATCAACAAATGAAGATCAAATGAAGACCACACTACCAAACCACTGCCATTATGAAGACCATGCCACTGTATACTATGCCATTTGCAACTATCTAAAAAACAAGATGTCACTGTATAATGAGCACCTAAGCCAATCTATGAGCATCAGCTAGAAACATCAAATGCCACCAATGATATATCCCTTGCAAAGAATCAAGACATCATATACCATACCAAACCATGCCAAGAAATATCATGACACCATCAAACACCTTTTGACATCACAATCAACTCTTCTTGTCATCAATGTAAAGACAACAAGATCTCAACAAAATTATCACACATTGAAATGGATATTATGGCATCCTTGTAATCAACCATTCTCATTATGAAGAGCATCATAATGTAACAACTCCAAGCCAACAAATATTTGAAATTCACTTCAACATATGATCTATCCATTCAATCTTTGTATTCAACATAATAAAGGATATTATGGAGACTAAACTCTCTGAAACAAGAAGCACCAACATCGTGACAAATCATATCACCCAAATCCTAATCATAAATATCATTCTGTCCTATGAAGATAAAAACCAAACAAGAACATCAAATCCTCAAAAACCAAAACTAATAACTCCAAGAACCAATATGAACATCAAACACCAAAACACTGATTCACTAACACTTTTTGACATCAATGACAATCTACTTTCATCACACTCCTAATCATGGATTGTGGTATTGTAAGAACAATGATTTTGCTTTGAGTGCCTACATAGATGCAGATTGGGCTGGATGTGTTGATGATAGGAAAAGCACAAGTGGAGGTACATTCTTCCTTGGAGATAGAGTAGTGTCTTGGCATAACAAGAAACAAGAATTAGTTTCCTTGTCTATTGTAGAAGCATAATACATTTTTACAGTATCATGCTGCGCTCAGGTGCTCTGGATGAAGCAGACATTGAAGGATATCAAAGTTGAGTTTGATGGACCAATTCCTATTCTTTGTTATTGCTCCTCCTTCCTTGAACTAGATGCATAAGGAAATGCATCAATCTAATGTGCTTTAAAGTACATTTTCTCTTTTGGACTAATGTTGGTAGCTACCTCTCAAGGGGAGCAGGTAGTAGTTTTAAATGATTATTACATTTAGGGGGAGTAAAGAATGGTTTCAAACTGATCAGAGTAATATTGTGCAACTATGTGCAGTAGAAGAGATGTAATGCCCTTTACCACTGATGTCAAAGGGGGAGAGAAATCATGTGAAAAACTTAGGGGGAGTAAGAGTGCAAAAGTATAAAAAGAAAGGGGGAGTTCTGAAGTAGAATTGTGTCTTGATGATGGAACATGTTTTTCACATCATATGTTGCCATCAATGACAAAGGGGGAGATTGTTGCAAATATGTGCTAATTTGTGTTGTCATTGATGTCAATATATTTGTGTTGTTATTTTTGTCAACTATATCTTATGGCATTGTTGTTTGGTGACTATACACTCAAAATCGTGACTCTGATTGCCTGGGGTTGTTGGGTCAGATTTTGGCACACACACGGACCCTTCCCTCCTTACCACGGGATGATCCACCACGTCACTCTCGCTCATGTGGAAGTAGCTAGTCGAGAGGAGGCAAGACACGGCAAGGGTCTGGCTCGTTGGAGAGCTAGACTTCGTGGAGAGGGGTCGGCAAGTATTGTGGCATTTGTTGTTGTGTGCTAAATTGTATGTTTCATTCGATTGAAGTTGTAGTTGAAATAACCCTATGACCCGAAGGGTCACTGGATTCTCTTCTCTTTTTGGTGTTTCTTAGATTCCACCTTTGTGTGGGTAGGCAATTTTGTTTGTTTATGTCCTCTTGTCTTTCTATGCATTGAACGAATTCTTGTTGTATCTAGTGTTGTCTAGTTTCTTCTAACAATAAGAGGACGAATGGGTCTCCTTGTGGTAGAACAAATGTTTCTTGTTGTGGTCTTGGATTGATCTCCTCGATCTCATCATGGAAAGCCCTCACCCACTCTCCTCTCACTCCTAAGCAGATTCGAGAGCCAAGATAGAGGTAGTTGTGTGATTGCTAACCTTAACTAGATTTAGGGTTTTGACCTAGGGTTTAGTTGACCTAGGGTTTGACTATGTTTTGACTTGTTTTTACCTCATGATGGTATCGAGGGTTTGATTAGATCGTTTAACCATGATTACCTCATGATGGTATCAAGGGTTTGCAATTAGGTCTATTCTAGGGTTTCTATATGCATGTAAAGCTAAATGATATGTAAAACATTTTTTTTGTGTTTTTTTAGTATTTTGGAAATAAAAAGTGCTTTTAATCTATGGAAGGGAAATATGTATGCAATCTAATATGATTTTCCTGATGCAAAGTTAATCTATGTTTTTGGGGTTTTTGATGATTTTGAAGTAATCTAATCTAAGAAGATGGAATTGCTTCTTCTAATAATCTAGATCTAGAAAAATGAAAATAACTAATCTAACATGCAAGATCTAATTATAAAGGAAAAGGCAATGTTTTACTGTTCCCAAGAGCAAATTTGGTTTTCTAATTACTATTAATTGAACAAAACAATGAAGGAACCTGACAGAAATGAAGATTTGAGTGACTCCACTACCCTCAGAAATCCTTGATAATGGCAACCTTGAGTCCTTTTGTAGTAGCGGGAGATCCTCTTGACGACAAAATGATACAAAGAAGCAAAAAGAAGCTCTGATGAAGCTTGAATGAGCTCAATGAGAGCTTTGGTTGAGCACAATGGCATAGAATGAAGTAGTGTAATGTTGCTTGGTTGAACAAATAAAGAAATAGGCTTCTTTGTCTTGTGAGAGCATTTGAATGCTAAGTTGGAGAGCAAAAACTGGCAAGAGCTATGTGCACAATGAATTTGCCTCCCTTTGTGCTTGAGGGAGGGGGGTATTTATTGGTTTGAGGAATGGGATTGATTGAGAAGCTAACTTATTTGATTGATGAGTTAACAAGGATGATTGGGGAGTTAACAAGGTTGATTACCCAATGAACTCAGCTAACTATGGAGTGATAAATCAATTATAGCTTATCACTGAAGAGGAAATGGATATGAGGGAATGCATGAGATTAATTGAAGATTTAATTTAAGATCAAATGGAGCTAATTATGCATGTGTGGGTGCATGAAATAGTTAACTCCATATTAGGCATCAAAAATCATGCAAACTGGAAGAAAAACAGGTGAAAATGGAGCAAAAACAAGTGAGAAACTCAAGTTTTTCTATGGCTTTGAAAACGATAGGGTCTCCTGGGGGAGATCCAGGTTGGACAGGGTCTTTTGCAGAGAATCAAGTTGGGAGATGCAAGAAGAGAAGAAAAGGAGGGGTTCTACCTCTTGAAATAGGTTAGTCATGTGCAAGAATCCAAATCTCCACTTGCACCTGCAGGATCTCCCAGGGGAGATTTGGATTGGTTGAGCGGGACTGAAAACCAAAAGTGGGAGATGGATAGGGGGACCTCTAGAAGGCTTCTAGAGGTGCATAGGATGAAAAACATAGGGTAAAGGTGAAAACTCACCTACAAGACACTCACAAGGCTTAGGAGAAAGGTTGAAAGCTCAGAAAATGTAAGTCAACAAGTGTCGCAACAAGTGACGAAAAGCGTCGCAAACAGGGAGAGAGAGAAATCGACAAAGAGGAAACAACACAAAAGAAAGAGGACACGTCATCAAGAGGTTTTCTACTTTTAAGGACATTATTTCATGCTTACTTGTACGTGAGAAGGATTTGAATCATCATAGGGGTCCTCATGGAGGTTGTGCATGATTTTTGTGCTTACAGTGACTGATTGAAGAACACCATCTGAGTATTTTTCTTTGCATATTTCCTGTGTTGAAGACTAGAGTATGAGATTTGGATATGTTTTAGAGAGGTACTTAAAGATGCTAAATCTAGAATTTGGTGGTCTGGATCGCTGTGTAGAAAAAGTTCTATTCACCAGTGTGAAGACTATACCTGGTAAGGTTTGCAGAGTGACAAGGAGAAAGTGTTTTGCTCTGCATTTTTCCACATATTGGAGTTTGGCTTTGTAGTTCTAGACTTAAGCTTATAAGGTCCTTATTCATCTTCATTCCAAAGGATATGTGATTTGAAGCTCCGGAAAACAAGTTTCTAATTAGCAGAGTTTGACAATGTCTGGTTGAGAATAGTCTATGATCCATCTTCAAGTAAAATAGGTTGAGATCTGTTGCAATTGATTTTTATGGTTTCCAAATGATTTTGTGATGTTCATGGATGTCCCCTGAATACATTGAAGGCATGTGCTTGATCCACAAGTTGTAATGAAGATCTTGGAAGCGTGTGTTCAAGTGTTCTTGATGATTGCACCTATCTAGCCAACCTGGATGTTTAACACTCTTTGCAGATGAATTTCCTAAATTGAAGAAGTGTGTGATAGCATGTGAAGATGCAATTAACTCCATTCTAAGGTATGAAGTGTTCCTCCTTTATTCATTTAGTCCACAATTTTTTTTAGGTCTAGTCCTAATTTGATGTATGTATGTATGCCGACCTTGGAGATTGTTCCAATAGTCGATGATTGTAATGCTGACCTTGATGTACATTCCAAGGTTGATGATTTGTATAAATAAATATAATGAATTCATGTTTGTGGGAGTAGGTGTGAAAATGAGAAGATAAGTGTGAAGTGTAAAAGTGGAGCAGAGCAGAGGAGTTTTATTGTGCTTCAATGGAACTGAACTCAGGCATGGTGTAGATGCTACTTAATCATTTCAACCCTTGGCAGTGAGCCACCCCCTACAGTGAGCCAACCCTCGGCAGTGAGCCATCCTTTTGGGTAGTGATCCCTTTGGCAGTGAGCCACCATTTGATATTTAGTATTGTTACTACATTTATATTGTGAGCTAACACTCACCGTGGTTTTTCCCTGTTTAGGGTTTTCCACGTAAAAATTTGGTGTTCATGTGTATGTGGTGTTGATGTGTTCATGTTTTGATTATGCTATTCATGTTTAATGCTCATAACATAATAAGGAAATAAGTTAAGTGATTGTGAAATTGATTTTTTTATTAAGGAAGTTAAAGTTCTGATACAACTGATTCACCCCCCTCTCAGTTGTATTGTGCCATTCAATAAGGATCTCTCCTAATCATAGGTGTGTCAACTAGGAATGAATAAGTTATAATCTTAGCTACCTCTAAAATTTCCTTCTTCACTTGCTTAATTTGAGTTATGGTATTACTGAGAATTTCAGTATCACTAAGCCATATCACATTATCAAAATTGGTTCCTTCAATTTGGCCTTTAGGTAGTGCTCACTTCTGATAACTAACTTCCTAGAAGTCATCTTGAATCGCACCATCCTGACACAAGAAGTTCAAACATTAGTTACTGATAATGTTGGATAATAGGTTAGCATAGTGAACTCATAAGCCCTAGTGCTGAACCTGGTAGCTTTGGTACCATATGTAACAACCCGATTCTCAAAATAGACTAAAATAAAAAATTTACCATGAGATAAAAACACATAAGGTGAAAAAGATTGAACTTTTTTTAAAGATTGAAATAAACTCAAAGAATTAAGATACATCAATAACATAATTTCCTTCTTGAAATATACAACATGATATAATTTACAAAATTGACATCCTATCATTTCATTTACAATGATATACATTTACATAGCTTAAGAACACAAGTCACTTATCCAACAGATATGCAACATCTAGAATTCTGACATCCATATCGCAAGTCTTAGTGACTCTTCTGCTGGAGAGAGAGAGAGAGAGCATCTTCTGAGTGCTTTACCTCTAACCATAGACCGACAGTCCCCCACACACCTTTCTTCTTGGAAGTGGCCCTACCCTTCATGATGAGTATAGACATAAGGTAACCAACTATTATTTTCCATCTTAGTATTGGTGTTGTATCCTACATAACGCTATCGATCACACAACCCTAGACAATCCTCTAGCTAATTATGACCATTCTGACAGGTTATGTAATCTAGATATGGTGAATCGACTAATGCACGTAGAGACATATGCATTACTTTGGCCAAAGTTTCTATATGAATAGATGTTTAAAATAAATGTAGTCATAATGTTCACCCACCTCTAACTCGACTTGGCTACTATCATATCTTGTAGTTTGACTTGGTCAACTAGATTTAACTATAGAGTTTTATCTAACTAGAATCTAGTCTTCTTGACTTAGATGGATTCTCAAGACACTTTCATTTATACCATAGACCTTATGGATTGACTATCTACCCAAAAATACCCCTTTGCATACTTGCAAAATCTGAGGTCTACGACTTGTTGACATCTTCGACTTAAGTCGACTTGTAAACAAATAGGTTTATATACCAAGGATAAACATTATCGATAAGAACATGTCTTCCTTCCGACTAGTAAATAAAATGGACATTATCATTTAGGGTACTCAACCTTATTTGTGAACCCATAAATAAAAAGTTAAAAACAAGTTGTAACCAAAAAGATACCTTTAATAACTTTACCCAACTGGGTTAATCTAGGGTCTTGTCTTCCCTTTTCCATAACAATGGAATAACAAACATTCTAGTTCTAGAAAGAAAAGTGTTTTAAGTAAACGATTATCCTCCAGTCTTCTTTCGACTAAAAAGGTCGTTTCAAACCTTCAAAACAAGACTATTTCTCATTTACAAGGAAACCTTAGTTATAGTTATTCATAAGGTACCAATCAAGTTTAAACATTGACTATGATCGACTTGATACTAAAAGATATAAAAAGACTATTTCAAGTTGCTATCCTCTTGAACTCAATGTTAAGTTTCTCTTTCTCTTCTACATACTAAGTTATATCAAATCATTAATAAATGAGTGCTTTCATCTAGGTTTGATGTAGGGAACAACTCACCCTTTACATCTTTAGAAGCAAGGCATTTCCTTAATGATATAATAATCATTTAAAACTAAAGTGTTAAAAAGAGCATAAGAATACTATTTTCATAGTATCTTATGTCTCAAATCTACATTGTCTTGGATGTACTATTTTATACTGAAACCTACAACATGCAAGATCATAAAGACACATATAATATGTTTGCATAGTGTCATACTAAATCTATTCTGTATGAACATGCATATACAGTTGAAATAGAACTTCTTGAGTAATACATTTTTAATATCTCTATCTAAATTATATCATTCGGCCATGCACAAGTATAGTTATAACATCTACTAAAAGACAACCAGAAGTGTTGATAATTTTTGTTCAAACCTTCTTTTAAATGTAGTATGGATTTACAACTATAAAGGACATAGATATAACTTAACACGAAGGTTTTCTTTCTTAGAAATATCAGCCTTTGCGTCATTATATGACATCGGCCTCAAAATGATTAGAACATCGACTCAACGATTATTCAAAGGTATGAATCAATACAAGAATCATATAATAATTAAGGACTTCACATAAGGAAAGAACCTGTTAAGATTCTTTGACAGTCTAGGGTCATCCTTGCAAAGCTTTACTCCTTCCTCTGCTACTGACTATATCTTCTTTCTGTGATGACTAACCTTCTTTCCTTGTATCAACTCTAGCTAAGTCAAGAAAAGAGACTCACCCAAACTAAACTGTGACAACTTCACTGTTCTGTGATTATCTTATCTTGGCTGCATTGATACTATTCTAATCTCTGCTAAAAACAAGCTCTTCTCTGAAGACAACAAAGTCATTCTCTTCTTACTAGACCAAGCTAATCTCCCACAATAACAAACTTCTAATCCTCCCTCTCGAGTTACGCCTTCAGTCTAATTAAAACTCCACTTCTAAGTCGTTATCCTTCTTCCCACGCTTGTCTATAATTAAGACTCCATTCAAAAGGTTGTTATTTGACTTCCCTTAAGTTGTGAATATCTCCATATACATGCCTGAATTTACTCTTTTCTTTGCATGAAAGATTAATGGGTTCATGGGTAATAAAGTAGCACTCCTCAAGATACAACAACTCTCAAGAAGGCATCACAATGCTCTCGAGGTGGTAAAGAATTGATACCTCTTCTATAATAAAGGTTGTTATCGTTTAAAACCAACTAACAACCTCAAACCATCCATTCAAAAATAATAACGTAATAATAATCAAAAATCATATATATTAATATCAATAGGAATTATTACAATATTGTGATGTAAGACTTACACACAAATGTGATTGGGTCAAGTTCATCTCTCCTTCACGTATAGAATAAAATCACGTCAATTTCATTTTGACAACAAACAAAATATTCAACATTAAAACTATATACATGAAACATTCTTAACAATTTAACCAACTACGCCTTGAAGACATAAATGTGAACTCTTTTACAACGTGTTCGACAGAAAGTTGTGTTAGTCATATTTAATGACTATCATTCTTCCTCGACAACGTCGATTTCACAAAAATAACTAGATTGACGCGTCAAGACATCAAAAGGTTTCTAAATGACATCGACAACTTGTCGAGTCAATCAACAAACTAAAACCACTTGAATAAACATGACTTACCTCAATTGACAAGGTTTACTAACTGAAGGTACACTATACTCAAATGGCAAATGAATGGTTCAAAACCAAAGGTCTATTCTCCTCTCCTCAGAAGATACTCTCTCTCTTTCTCTGAGAGTAATCAAAACCTATTTTCTTGCATGCATCTTGCAATCACTAGATCATGATTAGTGTATCGTTAGTCCATTCATAATTCTAAATAACAAATCAAGTTCTTGTAACGTAATTTAATGAACCATTTAATCACATATATTATACTTAATCACATGAACTGATATTTAATTTAATCAATGATTTACTCTAACATTTTAACATAACATTAAATCATTTTTCCGTAAATTCACTTCTATTCACATAAAAGTAAATAGTGAAATCAAAGCCAAAATTAGGGATGTAACACTTACATATGTCATAAATTTCTTTCAATTCAGATCTAGCAATAATTTAGATCATATTTTTATTGCTCATTTGAAAATTTTGCATCATTTCATACTTTACTTTGAAGATTTCACATGTTTCTAATTACACATTGTGTATTTCAACATAAGGAATTTAACCTCTCTCTAACATTACATTGCAAGAAATCTTAAAATTGGTCTACACTACCTTTTGAACAACACTTTTAACATCTTGGAAACTCTGTTTGTAGTGACACTAGTGTGTTTTTTTTCTTTGTCAAAAGCTTCAAAAGCCCAATTTCCTCAAACTAGTGTTGTGGTGTATAGAAGTTTCTCATATTAGTTATATTTTATAAATTAAAAGATCGTATTGTGCATTGCTATTCCAAGATATTCTATTATGGCATCTTCATCTCATTGCTCTTTGGTATCTTTACATGCATATATAAAAGACTTTGAAAATTTCTACAAATTCCTTAATATGAATCCTCATGTTCTCACTCATATACAATCCATGTATCATAAGGATATATCTAAGTGCTCTTCATTTGAAATCCTTGATTATGTGTATGATTTTGACAATTTCATAGCTCTCATGAATACTTACCCTATGGTATTAGAAGATCTAACCAAGTACATCTCCATAAAGACTCATGAGAAATATGAGCATGAAAGCTCTTCTTCTATTAATGCTTTGGAACTAATATCTAAAGTATATGGTGATGATGATGAGTCCATGAGTTACCCTATTCCTCCTCTGGTTGCATATTCAAATCCTTTGGACATCACAATTCCTTTAACAATACCATTCCTTCCCTTTGTTCCAATGCTTTCCCTTTAAAAGATGAAGCACTGGTGGATAAAGAAAGGGTCCTCACATTAAATTCTATAAGGATGAATGTTGAGCTTAATCAAAATCAAAGTAATGTTAATTCAGTTACCTTTAATAGGTTTCTTCCACCCACTAAGGGGTTACTAGAAAAGTGTATTAGTATTCCTAAGATGATTGTGCAAGGGACATATAATGTAGTTTCTTTCCTAAAACTGGTGATGACGGTTCAAGGTGATCAAAAACAACCTCAACCCCTAGATTACATTCTAAATTATGCAAGACAAATCACTCAAAGGAATTAAGGTATTCAAAATGTGTCGCAACAACCACATTACAATGTGATTGCTCACACATACAACACCCGTAATAAGAAGCAAAGAAAGAAAGCACCACATGTGCCTGTCTCTCTTCTATCTTCTCAAGCTATGCTTCCTCCACCACCTCATCTTACTCATAAAGGTGGTCAAGATTATGATCTTGTTGAGCAGCTTTGTGCTACTCCTACTAAGATCTCTCTTTGGGAACTCATACAAACATCGCCTACATGCCATGGAATTCTCCAAGAAGCTTTAAAAAAGGTTATTGTACCACCTAATGTTAAGCCGAATGATGTAGTAGCTCTATTAGATTTTATGCATGCAACAAAAATAGATATTTTGTTTCAACAACATGAAATAATGTCAAGTAAAGTTCAAGACGAATATGATCCACTTATAATATTTATCACAATAGATAAAAAGTTGATAAAGTGGGTTATGATTGATAATGGATTGGCTCTTAATGTTTGTGGCATTGACTTACTGCGCAGAATCAAGATTGACACATCTTTAATCAAACTAGGTAGGATTAGCATTCGTGGCTTTGATAATATTTGTAGACAATCCCTGGGTACCATAACTTTACCTGTAAAGGTTGGATTCATGATGTTATCTACCTTTTTCATGTCATGCATGGTTCTCTTTCATACAATATGATTCTTGGTAGACCGTGGATTCATGCCATGGGGGCAGTTCCGTCTACCCTCCATTGATCAATGAAGTTTATTTATCAAAACAAGCTCCACACCGTTGAAATTGATCCTGAACCTAATAATTGTTTACATATTGAAATGCAAAAACAAGTTAACAATCATAAGAGTCTAAATAACTTACGAGTTGATTCATCAATACCCCTTGCCATAGATAATGTTGTGCAAGATTCTAAACCATCAAATGCAATTTTTGGGGTTGATTGGGGTTCATTAGATTTTACTCCTTTCTATGTGGGGGAATATAAACTTAATAACTCTAATATTAATGCATCAAAAGTTGCATCGATTTCATCCAAGCAATCTTCGGAAACACCTAAGAGACCCAAAGTCTCCTTGGTAGAAATGAAGACAATACTCTTACTTATACTATAGATTATAAGATGTATGAGGCCTCACCATCTTCTAAAGAGATGGACTCTCTCTATGGTCATGGATTTCAAATTTTGTACAAAAATTGCGACTACGCATACAATTGTTGTGGTGTAAATCAATAAGGAATCAGAGTACCTTTACAAGTTGTTGAAATTAACTACATGGCTGGTATTGGATACTATTATTTGAAGCCCACCAAAGCCTACCGTCATCCTAAACTTAATGTCAATACAATATCAACAAGATTAAAACTTAATGCAATACATCCTATGCTGATAGACATGGATTGTTTGTGAGGAAATATCCCATTGAATCAGGTAAGTATTTCTCCACCCTTTAGCCACACTTGATGTAGCACCTATCATAGTTGCTCTCAAGGGTAGCCTCCTCCTAGATATATATGTTGTTAGCATTGTGTTGTGTTCCCCCATGTTGTGTTATGTGTTGTTTAGGTCTCTTTGGATGACCCTTGATACTCTTGTAAGGTCAAGGATACAAGGAGATCGCCTATGTTTTGACCATTCTTCTATTTATTTCATCATTCTTCTACTTCCCCACTCTCCTCTTTTTATTGTTGTGTGTTGTGCCTTGGGGGCATAGCGTTGTAGAGAGTGTTTTGGGGGCATCCTCCTATGTGTTGTTCCTAAGGCACTTTGTCTCCTCTCTCATTTTTATTGTTTCCCTTCTTCTGTGATTCTACCTAGTTGGCAGATGATGAAAACAAAAAAATACTAATAAGGACCATGTGTCCCTTCAGCAGGTAAGAAAAAATGGACCCAGTCCATATATGAAGATGGGCTTGATATAAATATACGACGCTTGACTAGTAGAATCACTCCATGTGACATATCATGTTGTCATATCTTTTCTAACAAACCTTTGCAATACATTTGCTTCAACACACTTTGGATTATTTTGTATCTCACCTTGTTGTTACACTTGGTTCCGAGATACCTGCAGTATAAGCCCAATGGCTATACTCAGATCCAAACCTGTAAGTGTAGCCTTGGTTTCTTGGATATGATCTAATACATGCATAGCTTTCATGATTTGATTTGGTTATTATCTTAGATGTTCTAACCTTATCTCTTATTGATTATCTTAGCAATTCATATCAATGTGTTTGTGGGAACATTCAGTGATCGTGGCACATGTCACCTTTGGCCACATGGGCTTTGCAAGAGCTCTTGATCCCTTGCATGTTTTCACTCTACCTTAATGTGATTGATACTAGCAAGTGGTATCAACCACCTTAAGGTGGGGTGATATATAATGGTATCTTCTTGGCTATTTTGACACTGACAAAGCATATTTGTGAACATTGATCTATTGCGTATACCTCCTTTTCACTGTAAGGTGTTTCCATGATGCAGGTGGGGTTGTATACTTTGAGCACATGATTCCTTTTCACTATAAGGTGTATCTGTGATGTGGGTGGGGTTGCATTTTGAAAGATCTTCTGTAGAAGGTGGGATGGTGTATCTCTTGAGCTAGTGCACATCCTTTTATGCAAATTCCTTTGTGAAAGTAGGGTTGGATTTTGAGTCATCCTCCCTTAAGTGTGTCTTTGGTAGTTGTGGTAGTGTAGATCAATCGTCAAGTGTGTTTGGCATGTTTTAGATGGTGGGACTTAGCAATAAGCTCCTTCCATCACTCGTGTTTGTCATGTATAAGATGTATAGTATGTCTATGGCATGTTATGTGACACTCATGTATTCTGTGTGTTTGTTGTGTCTTCCCCTGAGTGTGGTCTAAAAGAACATGGCGATGAGCCCCCTCCACATTCAGGTCTTTGTTTGGTGTGTCTTCCCCCAAGTGTGGTCTAAAAGCATGTGGCGATGAGCCCCCTCCACATTCAGGTCTTTGTTTTGTGTGTTTTCGGTGGTCTAAAGGCATGTGGTGATGAGCCCCTTTGCCCATTAGTTAGGATTTTATTTCATATATAAAATGTTATATCAATGTATTCATCATGTATTGTGTGCCTGCTCTCATGTCTTCATCATGTTTTATGTGCTTCCATTGTATTCTTCATGTTTTGTGTGCTTCTCACTGTCTTCATTGTGTCTTACATGTCTTCAATATGTTTTCTAGTGCTTACCTAGGATTGGGGGTAGAAATAGTCTTCCAACCTTTGTGTATGCCTTAGCTTCATGTGTCTAGCATGTATGATGTGTTTTCAACTGTACTTTAATGCATGTATGGATTGTAAGATCATACATACATTAAAGTGGGGGCTAAATATATTATGTTGTAAAAAGTTTCCCTAGGACTTTTTACTCCTAGTTTAGCTCCTAGGTCCCCTTAATTTCATTATGCATGTTTATAACTCATCCCAGAGCAATTTCTCCCGAAACCCATGTCAAATGGGGCTTAGGGGTCCACATTTAATGTTAATCATGCATTGGGACTCAGGTTCCCATGCCCTAGTCTAGGCTGATTTGTCAAGACCTAAATTTAAGTTTGTCAGCATAGGACCTTTAGAAAGGTTTCCCTCTGTTAGCCTTTGCAATTTGAATTACAAAAAATTAGCAGGAATGCATATATAAATATGTTTAGGACTTCATTTTAAACCTAGATGGATAATGCAAGCTTGTGATATTGAGCTAAGAGATTTCAATGCATTCATTGTGTTGCAGAGTAATGTTATGTTGTGATTGTGTTTGTTTGTTGCAAATTTGGCTTCATCAATCCATCTCCTCATGGTGTGAAATATCTTCATTCTTCATGAGGGTTTCACCTCCAATGTGACATCTATTTGTGTTTTAATCAATCTATTTCATCATTTGATTTTGCCTCTGTCCACCAAGGACACACACTCTATCTAAAAATAGTGTTAAAAGGCTTGAATGCCATTCTAGGGCTTGACTGAGGCAAGCTCCTAAACACCACAACCCCCAAACCCTCTCTTTGTGATTGTAGGTTATAGGTGCAAGATTTGGCAAAGTGGAGTTGTAGAGAAGTAGAGCAGAGGATAGAGATTCAAGATCTGAGAAGAAATTACAGAAAACCAACCCTACTGGACTAGGGCACCCACCCCGTAGTCCTCCCGACTGGCATCTCTGGAAACTCTGAAGTAGGTTGTAGTCTTACACACCTCACTATTCTAGATCTACAGAAAAAACTACCCTGTTGAACTTGGGCACCCACCCCGTTGTCCCTGAAGTTTCTACCTCTAAAAATCTGAATCCTGGTATATTTCTAATATGTATTTAGTGCCTTCCTGTGCGATCATTTATCAGATTTCATTCGTCTATATATGATTTCATATAATTAGGGTTTAAGGCTTAATTGAACTAGGGTTTGAAAAATCTATCAATTTAATCTATCTTTCCATATCATTCATAAGTGACATCAACCTGTAGTTGATTCCTCTCCATTTGTAGTGGCTTAACTCGATTGTTGTCCTTTGAATGTTATTATGAAAGGAGGGTTTGATTGAATCTATCTTAACCATATTTGAACCTATCTTCTTTTCATTCATAACAGTAGGTTTCATTTCAGTAGATAGTTTAAGGATTGTTAATTGCTCTAGTTTCTATTGCAGACTGTCATGGACACAACACTAGATTTGACAAATAAACATGATTAAATGCCAAGGTACAATGACCCTTGTTAGTTTGCAATGTAGTTTAGACTATTTTTTTACTTCCAAAGATAGAACATTTAAAATTATTAAGGCATGAGAATTAACAAACTTTTTTCCCACTCAACGAGGCATAACTTCCTCGGTAAGGCTATTGGTTCTTCACCCTCACCTTGTTCAGCTGTCAATAGTTGATTCACAATTGAAGAGATCCATCCTTCTTTTTCACAAAGATAACCAACGCACCCCAAGGGGATACACTAGGATGAATGTTCCCTTTCTCTAGAAACTCCTCTAACTACAATCAAAGCTCACTAAGTTCCTGGGTAGTCATATGGTATGGTGCAAATGAGATAGGCTCTGCTCCCAAAATAAGATCAATGTGAAAGTTCACATTTTGTTTAGCTGACATACTTAGAATAGAACTAGGAAACACATAATAAAACTCCCTAAGAAGGGGCTGATCATTGAGAGATACCTCATGGCACTCACTTCTAGAAAGATCCCTCATTGAGATAGCAAACATCTGACATCCCTTCTGCATGCTACATTTCAACTACATAACATAATTCATGCAAAGAGATATGGGTCTAAGCACCCTTGCCACCTCAATTGGATGACCAAGATCATCCACACACTTAAAGAACTTACAATGATAATCAATTCTCACTCAATGAGCTTCAAGCTAATCCACACCAAGGACAATCTTGTAGGATCCCAAGGATAAGACTTACAAATCAATGGTGGTGGTGAAGGTTTTGAGATCCAACATACAACCACTCACATGTGAGTTGACAACCACATTAACACCTATATCTAACTCAACTTGCCATTTATCAACTTGCCTTGTTTCCACAAGCCTACAATGCTCTACTAAGGATGGGGAAATAAGAGTCTAAAGTACCAAAATCAAACAAAATGGAAGAATGAACACCATCCAACAAACCTGATGTTTCCACCACTATACCTTGATCCTCTACTTGGCACTTGTCTACCATAACAAAAACTCTATGAGACATACCAACATCTCCTAATGTTAGTTTTGACATTGCAATGGTATGATCCCCAACTGCTACTAATCCAGGTAAGGTCATGTTCTTGCATAGTTACTCTTCAGATCACAAGAGAAACATGGTCCCACAACTTGAGTCAGAACTGGTTGAGATGCATTCGACTAATGGAAGCTCAAGCGACTAGAATCGGGTTGGTCACCCCAAGCTTGTTTTTGAGATAAGAAAACACTATCACACCACCCCCTTCACTCCTCATAGGAACATATACTAGATCCTTACCCATTCTTAGGGTCCTACTAAGGTTTCTACTTTTACTATTGAATGTTCTTGGATGACACTAAAGGTGTCCTGTAAGATCTATTGGTCTAGGGTTGAGATACCCATATGCCTAGACCTAATTGGTAAGGGACCACTGAGCTTGGATTCTCACCTAACCACCATAGCCCTTAGCCAAATTCTCCTTGATTAGCCTAGCTTTCTCAATAGTAACCTCTAAGATTTTTGTTTCCATTACATTCACACCATGCCATTGATATGACCATTCAAACCTCTTACAAAGCTCTACACTAACGTCTCTTCATCCTCCACTAATCTCACATACTATTTAAGTTCAAATAAATGGTTCCCATACTAGTCCACAATCATGCCAAGTTATCAAAGATCATGGAACTCATCTGCATGGTGCTACCTAAAATGATAAAAAAAAGGTATAAAGAACAAAACCACTCCAAAAAGGTCTCCCATAAGAATATAGTAATATCCATGTGATGCTTCTACTCCTCCTAGCACCACTAGGTAGAAGAAAACCTATATATGTATGTGATGGCACATCAAGCCTTGGTATTACTACAATGGGGATGCATCGTATTGTTGCAAAGGCAGTTGTTGTTGAACCAAAAGATCAACCTGTTAATGCCCGATACAACCGCTAGAGTTAATGAATCCACAGGAGGTGTTTAAGCCTTGTCAAGAACCCAAGCGCTGTGTTGCACAATACAAGGAGACCAAGGGCGCACACCTTGCAACAATCCCCCCAGCGCAAGCGAGGGGTTCAAACCTGTGACCTAGGCTCTGATACCAATTTTTGCAAAGACGGTTGTCGTTGTACCAAAAGATTGACCTATTAATGCCTGATACAACTACCAAAGTTAATGAATCCATGGGAGGTAGTTAAGCCTTGTCATGAACCCAAGCGTTGCGCTTCACAACACAAGGAGACCAAGGGTGCACACCTTGCAACACACAAAACATCTATCTAGGGCTAATAGCTAATTCTTAGCCTTTTATCCTTTTGTAGATCCATCAAAGGTTGGTGGGTTAGCTCATGGAATATCTCCCATGTGAGTCATGGTCACACTATCCTCATTCACTAATTGTCTATCTCCTTGATGAGGCATATCCTACAAGGGTACCTCCTCCACTCTAGACCAATGTGGTCTCCTAGAGCATTCCCTTTCACCATCTCTATGTGAAACCTCTTCCCTTGCCTAATAAGTGTGAAACTAATGGAATGCATTCCCTCCTGATGAGGGGCCAACCCTATCAAAGTCTCTTAAAGAAGGATCACTACTTGCAGTACACCTAAAGGGTCTTTAGGATAATCTTGTCTTAACCTTAGGGAATGATCACTTTGAATCTATAGTGAATCTTGATCAAGGTTAACATTCCCTCCCTATTGAGTCTGGTAAGTCCTAGGAGGCATCCTTCTTAACAACAAGTTGCATGGGTTACACATACACAACAAATTTTAACACCATACTATGGCATGCAAGGAACACAAAAACATAGAATCAACATACACCCAAAAATACTTAGATAAACACATAAGAAAGCACATAAACTAGAGCTCCCAATGTTGCAACATAAGCTTTGATAACAATTGTAATGCCTCAAGATTACACTCAAGACATTAAAGGATAAAAATAATTGAACAAGTTTTTCATGATACAAAAGTGGTATTAAGAAACCACACAATACACTTAAGTGTCTAAGGTGTCATAACAACCTATGATGACGCACTTGGCATGCAGACCAATGCATAGTGCATTAAGGTGACACAAGTGGAAGACTTAACAGTACCTTGGGACTAGATACCATGGTTGGCATAAAAAATGAGGCATGGAGGAGAGTTAGGGTTTTTAGGATCACTAAGAAACTATCACAACATCTCTACTAAACCACCCCTTAGATATCTTAGAGTTACAACAAGAAGAATACCAAAACTATCAAAATTTTGGTTTCTATAAGAACTTGCACAAGGGCTGAGTTTCAAGAATAGGAAGCAACTTGCAATACTAGCTTGGGTTTAGGTTTTGATTTGCAATTGCAAACTGCACCTTTTTAGACTTCAGGTTCCATCTGTCTACACACTGTGCAAAAGATAATTCAGCCCCTGACTTTGACCCTAGAATGATTTCGGGCTCCAAAAAACATTTGCAGTTGCACATCTGCAATGTGCAAAAGATCTATGATTCCTGGCTTAGTATGACCTTAGACTTTGAAAACCATTTTTTTTTTCATGTCTATAAAGTGCAAATGAACTCCAAACTCCGGACCACCTTTGACCTCAAAATCTAGAAGCTGACTACAACATGTACTATGTAAAGTGCACTAGGATTCTAAACTCTAGACCTCCTACACTTTGGGTTTCAAGTACTGATTGCAATTGGAAGTTTGGACTGGTAAACTTGATTTGAAATGCAGTTTAGACTATTTTTCTGACTTGCAAAAATAGAACATTGAAAACTACTAAGGCATGAAAAACAACAAACTTGGTTTTCCCACTCAATGAGGTGTAACTTCTTTAATTTTAGAGTTGTTTAAAAATAGTTTTGAGAAAATGTTCAAGGAATCATTGGCTCCAAATTGGCCACATGAGAGCCTCCTAAAAGGCATGGTTCCTAAGAAATGGGTTGGAAATGAATTCTACTTCCAAAACTTTGAGAAAGTAAATACATAGCTAAAATAAAATAATGGAAATAACATCTAACTCTAGAAACTCACCATGTCATTAAAGTAGAATACTCTTAGCATGCTCTCCAAGAAGCTTGAAGGTCCATGTGGTCCCCAATGGTGGTATAGTTCCACTCAACCATTTGGAACTCTCAGGCCCATCCCATTGAACTAAGACACACACACACACACACACACACACACACACACACACACACACACACACACACACACACACACACACACACACACACACACACACACACACACACACACACACACAAGGGAATATAGAAATATACATGCCAAAACATCATGTATAAAACACCATATGAATGCACTAAATATGAATATCACATAAACATAAAATTATAATCACAAGTACATCGAATACAAAATTCAACCAAAGGGGTGGATGAGGGTCCTAAAAATAAGACAAGTGTCATTGCAACAACATAAATAATTAGGATTAGAACTTCCTCATATGAAGCTACTCAATGACATTGACCAACTTCCAAGAGTTGTGACATGCCCTTCGTAGCTGAGACTGAATCCATCTAAGGCATTTGATCATGGATCTCTTTATTAACATTTTATTAACCCCATGTCAATTACGTTATCACTTAAAAAAAGCTCTTCCCTTGCACAATCTTCATGTATCACTCTAGATGTGGCAAGCGGTGAGAGCCCACTCTTCTCCTATCCTATCCTATACCTCAATCCTACAAGTGCACGATTTGGGTGTGGCACAAAAATCAATGCAACAACTTTTACAACACATTGCTAAAGGTACTAAATGCCAATTCATCACTAGGGAGATAATTCATTTTATAAAATAAATCATTCATCCAAGCCCTAAATGGAAATTTTATAATTTTTACACAAGACTTGCAAAACTATAAAGTTTTCCATACCTCCATTAATGGAGTTGTATGCAACCTTCAAAATTTCCTATTTTTGATTTAAAGAAAAAATTAAAAAACTAAAATTACCCTTTTATGCATAATTCACCCAACAACAATATTCTTCAACAAAATTGGGGAAAATGATTCTAAGAATTTGTTTCCATAGTAATGGTTTGGTTTTGGACTTTTCTCAATTTTCAAACATAAATTTAAATGTTCATGGAGCTCTCAATATAGAACTTCAAATTAAACTAACTCCTAAAACAAGTAAGCCATATGTAACCACCTACTGTGAGCATGGAAATGGAGAATTTTTATTTCAAATTCAAATTTTAAAACATACAAAAGGGAGAGAAATACCTTCCAAAAAACAACTCACACAATGGGAAGAAATTCTCTTTTTATGCAAGCACACCACTAAGAAATCCTTTGTCACCACAAATAATCTTCACTCCAAGCAAATTCTACTTCAAACAATTCTCTAAACTTTTCTTTTGATCTTTCCTAATTATTTTTTCAAACATAAGCAAGAAGAGGGTTTGACCAATAGTTTCAAAAGTGAAAATAAAAATTCAAGCCAATTTTCCCTTTGTCCATAATTCCCTAAACCCTTTCCCTTTTTCCTTCCTTTGCATTACAAATATAATTCCCAAGTATTATCTCAAATAGAGCTAATGTATTACAAATAAATCATTATTAATATTCCCCAAGATATTTTAATTAAATTACATTTCTATTTATAAATTAAATCTATTTTCCTTATGCAAGTAATTTCAATTCCTTAGGCAATTAAGAAAGCATGTATCTTGAAGTAATTTTAAATACAACTAAACAAGATAAAATAATCATCCACAAAGTAACACACACATGCATGTACACACACACATGCTCTTTACAGGTTTGCACAACATGGAGATACTAGAATTGCCACCAATTCGGATGTAGGTTTACCCAGGATATGCAAGATCCATCTCATGTTCAAATCAAGTGAGATAAAGGTTAACAACGTGTTTTAACCCAATACAAACATTTGGACTATATAACCACCATTTGGGAATAACCCTATATGTGCACACTCAAGTCAAATATCAAGTATACCTACACTATATATAATAGCTAAAGCAAAGCATAAACACCTAACATAGCATCACATCATATAAATCAACTAAGCATCACATCTAACATGAAAAATGAACTATAATCATAAAGATGCAATAAATAATAGTAATCTAAAATACTAATCCAAGTATAATAAACACATATGTACAATATATATATCAAAAGTAGTGGAATAGTAACACTATAAAGTCTAATATGTAAGATCACAACATATACATCCATAGGAAAATGTCTAAATGCCAATACAAAACCCCATTGGAAACATCTAGATGGCATAATAAAACATCATCACTAATAACAGTAGTGGATCCAAAACAAGAGTCAATAGATGACAAGGCACAAGTGCCAAAGGCATTATAGATAACATTTAATGAAATTCTATTAGTTATACAAGGTCAATAAATCTTTGCACACTCTTTAAGCATCTTCAAAGGATCTATTTTCCCTAACAATGATCAACACCACCCAACCATGTGGAACCCTTAGGCCCACCCCTTTGTACTAGGAGGTAATCGACTGGTAGTCATTCAACTTGCACACCAAACACAATGGGTATGGCACATGACCAACCCAATCATAAACCAACACAACACCAATACATATTATACAAGGATGCCAAAAACATATGATTAGGAAAGACCACAGCAATCAATGCATACATAAATTGAAACACAAGCACATATCAAACTCACGATTTGACACACAAAGAGAAGAGAGTATCATGTAAGCTACCATGATGGAGTGTCATCACAAGATTCCCAAAACCTCATAGAATTGAGGAGTATGGCTCCATCCAATGGTCACCCTTCACGACATTTACATTGATCTCTATGGATTAAATTAATGCCCTTCGTGGTCATACAACATACCCATATAGGTATATAAAAGTGAACTCACATATTAAACTTTTTAATGTTTACATGTTTAACCCCATTCATTTTAGCTATTATTTTCTTTTTAACCTCTTTCTTGTCACATCATCTAGTTTGCATTTTAAATGGATGGACATGAGAGTCCACTCCATTCAAAGGCCTAGAATCCTCACTCCTAAGGCCACATAGAAAAAAATTCAATATGAGCATGACATAGAAAATGAGGACCTATCATAACACACCTATGGCCATGTTACATCAGAAAATTTCTCCCTAGGACTTTTTCCCTCCTAAATTTAGCTCCCAGGTCCTTTAGGTGTAATCATGCATGTTCATTTTTACTCTCGATGGAAAATCCTTGAAAACCCATGTTAAATGGGGCCTAGGGGACAGTGATGAACTTGACCCTGCCTTGAAAATGGGGCTCAGGGCTTGGGTGGCTGCTCCCTAGTCCTTCCCTATTCAGTGGGGTCCCAAATTTTAAATGTCAGTTATGTGACCGTTAGAAGTGTCCATTGCCAACATCTCAAGTTTGAATTATGAAATTAGAGCGGGAATCTGTTTTGTTGCATATATAAGCATGATTAGGACTTAATTTGTAAACTAGATGGATAATGCGAACTTGTGATTTTATGCTAAGGTGATTCAAGGCTTTCATTGTGTTGCAGAGTAGTATTGTGTTGTTGTTGTGTTTGTTTGTTACAGATTTGGCTTCATCAATCCATCTCCTCCTGGCATGAAAGAGCTTCTTCCTTCCATGAGAGCTACACCTCCAAGGTGATATCTATTTGTGTTTGCAATCATTTATCAATTGGTTTTTACCTCTATCCCATAGGGATATGCACTCTTTATCTGACAACGGTGTTTGGAAGACTTGAATGTCCTTTTGGGGCTTGACTGAGGCAAGCTCCTAGACACCACAACCCCCAACCCCCTTTTTTCTGTAATTGCAGGTAATAGGTATCATGTTTCATGGAGGTGGAGTTGCAAGAGGCTATGGTAGTATTTGGAGATCTCATATCTGAAGGAAAAAGTTGGACCTAGACTTGGGCGCCCACTCCGAAGCCCTCTGGATCCCCGAAGTAGAAAACTTCTATGACAGTGATGTTTAGTTGCAGACAAATTCTGAAAGTCCCTAAAGAAACTGCTACCTTGGGCTTGGGCACCTACTCTTTAGCCCCTAACTTTTCTGCATCTGGAATTCTAAAGTTTGGTATGTATTTACTTTGAATATTACATCTTTGTCTGTGAGCATTTGTCGTGGTTTGTCCGTTTATTTATGATTTTACGAAATTAGGGTTTTAAGCATAATCAGGCTTTAATTAATCAATTAATCAACAAATTCCAAGTTTCCTCTTCATTCCAAGTGACACTAAATCTGTATTAGAGCCCTCTTGCAAAAGTTGTGGCTTGACTCAATTTATGTCCTTGAATGTAAGGTGTGAAAGGAGGATTTAACCCACACACTCATTGAAATTGAAAACCCCTCTTTTTACATGAAACATTTTGGTAAACCTATGTTTTATTTGAATTTTGCACCTTTCTGAGTGTTGTACTTCAGATTTGCATTCATTTCATTCATCATTTTCATATTGCATTTGAAAATTTACAAAAAAATTGAAAAATTTGACATTTTAGGCTTACATTTTGAAATAATTTTAATTAATTTTAATATAAATTCATTTATTTTCTGATTTTTAAATTAGATCTGATATCAATTATATAAATTCATCATATTATAATCCTTTGCATTGCATTTTTCATATTAAAATTGCTAGGGTTGCTTAAATTTTGAATTTTGCTTATAACCTAGTGATTTCAAAAACTAGGTTTTGTAGTTAAAATCTTGTTTCAGATTTTACTACTCATCTTAGGCACTCATTCAAATATATGTAGTGTTGCATTTTAGTGTGCTTTTTCATTCATATTTCAAAAATTTGCATTTACACTTAGATAATTTCAACAAAAACTAGCATTTTTCATTCAACATCATTAAAACTTGCACTTACATTGAGCATTGTAAGACTTTAAAAGCATTTTCAGATCTGAGATGAATTATTTGGCATCATAAATCTGATTAGAATTCATTTACATATCATTTTCCACATATTCATGCCTTAATTTCACAACTAGGGTTTGAAAACTTACATTTTCACTAGATTTTGACTTATTTTGCATATCGAGTTGCATTATAGGCATGTTGTGAAGGATATTGCTGCATTATTGGACTGATATATAGCTTATTATTCACTGTCCCTCATCAATTTCCTTACAACACCTTTTCTTTTAGGCATTTGCATTAAAAAAGTGAAAAAATTGAGCATTTTAGGTCATAAACTTACATAATTTTGCATTTATTTTCTTACACATATCATGGATTCTTCTCATCATTCATCTTTGGAAGATTTATTTGAATACATTGTAAATGTTGATAATTTCTACAAATTCATTTATAAATACCCTCAAGTCTTTCATCAAATAGCATACATCTATGGTATTGACATGACTACAAGCACTACTTGTGATATCCTTCGTTCCATAGCATACTTTGAAAGTTTTGTCACTATTGTGGGTATTTTCCCTTCAATCTTGGAAAATATTACTAGTTTCATTTCTACATCCAATCAAGAGGAAAACCATGGAGACAATTTCATTCCTTCCCTTCCTACATTCCATGATGATATAATGCATATTCTTTCTGAGACATATGAGACTGATGTAGCTCAGAGTAATTCATGTGAGAATGTGTACTCTTATCCCAACATAACCTCACCTGGTGAGGATATTTTGGCACAAGAAGATGAAATTATTGAAACATTCCTTAACACTACTCTGACATCCCTTCCTACTCTCCCTGGCTAGGATGAAGCACTAGATGATGCAGATTCCCTTTGTGAACATTTACTTCAATCTGTTGACACTAAAAATTTACCAACTAATCTTCAAGCACTTCTCAAATACATATTAAACAAAGAAACATATCACACACCCTTACCTAAACATTCACATTCATTGGACACTACTCAAAATTTGGAAAACATCAACAGACATATTATACGGACTGAAATGAGCATTTTTGGGTTTCAACACAACCTCACCTGACTGAAATGGGTATCTTTCCAGCTCCTACATCACCCTATTTTATTGATATAGAAAACCGTGAGACTTATTCTACACCATCATTAATAGATACCTTTCTATTGACAAATCCTACAATTGTCCTTGTTTAGTAGTAAAAAAGAGGGGGGTTGGTTTGATGATGGTTTTAGTTTCAAGGGTAAATCCTCCTTTCACTAAAAACATTCACTTGGGCATATCAACCGAGTTGAATCTCTACTAAGTGAGAGCATTCACCTAATAGGTTGGGCTGCCGCTTGGAATGATGTGGAAACTCAGATGTTATCAATCAATATCTCAATCTAATGTTCGAATGCTCTTAAAACCCTAAATAAGCAAAATAGTAAGTAAATTGATGAATTACGACAAATCCTTTCATAGTAAGATGGTAGGAAGAGATTACCAACTGATTGTTTTTTGAAGTTCAGGAAGCGGAACAGTTAGAGCCACCTCCACTAGCGCCCCTGTCTAAGGTACTATTTTCTGTATGGAATCTGGATCTTCTCCTGACACTAATATTCATTGTATCTTCTATTTCTGCCCTGAAAGATGCAGAGGACACCTCCACTAGCACCCTAGTCCAATGCCAGATGTTCTTCGGGATGTCAGAAGCTCTTCGGATGTTGATTATCACTATCCAAATTGTTTTTGTATTTGTAACTCCGGAGGACACTGCCACTAGCACCTATGTCCTGAAATGTTCAACTCTATCTTCTTTCTTTCAGATCTTGAATCCTTATCCTCAGTAACCTCCCTCTGCAACTCCACTCCGCGAAACTCAGTACCTATAACCTGCAATTGCAAAGGAGTGTGATTGGGGGTTGTGGTGTTTAGAGGCTTGCCTCAGTCAAGCCTCGGAGAGACATTCAAGTCTTTTGAACACCGTTGTTAGATGAGAGTGTGTATCCCTACGAGATAGAGGCAAATATCCAAATGATAAATGATATAAATCACAATAGGTGTCACCTTGAAGTGTAGATCTCATGGAAGGAAGATGCTCTCACATGCCATGAAGAGATGGAGTCAAATCTGCAGCAAACAAACACAATAACAACACAATACTACACTACAACACAATGAAAGCCTTGAATCACTTTAGCATAAGATCACAAGTTCACAATGTCCATCTTTAGTTTGTAAATGAAGTCCTAAACATGATTATATATGCAACTACAAACATTCTCACTAAGAATTTCATAATTCAAACTTGAGATGTCGGCATAGGACCCAAATAACAGTCATAAAACTAACATTTAAATTTAGGGTTGACCCAAAATAGAGCAGGACTATGGTGCTAGCGTCCAAGTCCACCCTCCCATTTTTGTTCAGGGATCATCAAAATAGCACCTTCTAGGTCCTATTTTCCATAAGACTTCAGGGTTTTCTCGTCGTGATTCACAATTATCATGCAAGATTCTCTAAATGCATTCTAAGGACCCAGGAGCTAAACCTTAAGAGGGAAAAGCCCCCAAGGGGACATTTTCTGACATAACATTTAGCCCCCACTTTAATGAATGCATAAACACAAGGACAATACATGCATTAAAGTAAGGTCAACAAACACAACAAACACGCCAAGCACAGTGAAAACACACCGAACACATTGAAGATAGTAACAGGCACACAAAACACGGAGAAGACAGTTATAGTCACGCAAAACACAGAGAAGACAACATTGAAGACACGCAACACACAGTGAATGCAGTGATTTTTTTTTATCATATATATGAAATGCAAATGCAAATACAAGGAAAGTAAACACACAACCCAATGCAGGAGGAGCTCATCATCACCAGTCTTGAAACTGCATAAGGGGCAATAGACACACAATACAAATCTCAAAGTGTACGAGTAGCTCATCACCACCAGTCTTTTCAAAACTACACTTGAGAACAAATACGCCATACAAATCCCAAACATAGGAGGAGCTTATTGCCACCAGTCTTGAAACTATGCTTGGGAACAAACACGCCATACACACACACATGGAAGACACAGAGAAAACATGGAAAACAAGCAATGGAAGAAACCTATTACTAGGTTCGTAGCCATCTTAGGCACATTAAAGGCACACACTGACGATTGGGATTCACCACAACAATCGTCGAAGACATGCTTAAGGGTTAGGATAGTCTTAGATCCGCCCTGCCTACTCGAAGGACTTTTAGAAAATGATAGGATGTGCAATCTCATCAAGAAATACACCATCCCCACCTCCGAAGTGGGCTTAAAATAAAAAGGATATGCATGATATCCCGCCTCCGTAGAGGGCTTAAGTGATTGCAATATAGAAAATGAAGATGTGCACTCACTCGAAGATACAACATCCCACCTCCATAGAGGGCTTCAAACATGCTTCGTTAGTACCAAAATCATCAGACAGCTTACCTTATATATGCCCCCACCTTAAGGTGGTTGATATCATGTACTGATATCAAGCATGTTAAGGTAGGAAGAAAACACACAAGGGAACACGAGCTCTCACAAAGCCCATGCCCCTAGAGGTGACATGTACTTCATGATCGCTAAATGTTCCCAAAAACACACAATTTCCTGCAAGAAAAGGTGTTAGCATCCATATAATCATGATAAACAACAATGCATGTAATCATTCACATAAAGAGTCGAGCAAGGCAAGATCCAAGATAATCAAAGTACACGGAGCATCAATATTGTTATGTTTTGTAAGTGCAATAAGACAACATCAAAATATCACATGGAGTGATTCTACTAGCCAAGCGTCGGATAATATATATCAACCCCCTCGTCATGTATGGACTAGGTCCATTTTTTGATTTCTCGCTGAATGGACACTAGGTCCGTATCAGTATTATTTATTTTTTGTCATCCGCCAGCTAGATAGAATCACTAGAGGAAGGTAAACAATAAATCAAGAGAGGAGAAACAAGTGTCTTAGGGACAATCACGTAGGAGGGTACCCCCAAGTCATCAACCGCAATGCTATGTCCATCAGACAGAACACACAACAATGAAAATAGAAGAGAAGCAATATAGAAGAATGATGATACAAATAGAAGAATGGTCACAATAGATGCGGTCTTCTGGTATCCTCGACCTTACAAGAGTATCAAGGGTCATCCTAGGAGGCCTAAACAACACATAACACATCACAGGGGAAACACAACACAGAGGTAAAGGGTTAGAAATACTTACCTTCCAGTACAATCATACTAAAATTTGGAACTTGCGAGCATCTTGGATAGATGCTTTATCAAGTTTCATGTGAAGCTTGAGTGGTTCTTATTAGAGTTTTGTTTGTTGTCAGGAGGTCCATGCAGTGCTTGTTTCTCAAATCCTTCTGTATGTGAAATCTTTTGTTTCTTATGAGGAGGAGAACCACTGTTAGTTTGTACTAATGATAATTATCTTGCTCTTTTCTAATTTTTATTTCTCTTATTTTATTGATTCTGTCTATCATAGTGAAAAGGACTATCTTGTACTATTTCAATCTTTTCTTTTGTCATAATCTCTTGCCTCAGTTGTTCCATTTGTCTTTCCAATGTATTTTGATTATCTCCTAATCCTTGAAGGGATAAAAGAGGAGGAACCTTAGCATAAATACCATTTCTTCATGGACGAGGTAATACTTCAACCTCTTCCTTATACACTTCTATCGTAGCAATTATCTCATCATAGTTTAGATAGTCATCTTCTACTTCGAGTGTATTTTGTTCCATCATGTTAGTATCGGTATGCTTAGGAAAGGGATTAGTAAAGATCTGTAAATTTTGATTTGGAGGAGCAACTGACTTATTTCCATTATCATTCACACCAAATACCTGTATAACATTTGATTCAATGAGGTCTTGTATTTCATGTTTAAGATGCATACATCATTCAGTATCATGTCCTTGTTGATGATAATGACAAAAAGCATTAGCATCAAGATAAGGTCCCTGCATTCTATTAGAATCGAATGGTTTAATCAGAGGAAGCTTCATGAGGCTATTACTCATAGCTTGATTCATGATAGAATGATATGATTCAGATATCGGAGCAAACTTTCTTTGTTGAAATGGTGTTTTCTTTGGATTAGTGATAGTGGACACTTGTGAGAAATTGTTTGAATTTTGTCCATTAACCTTGATGAAAGTCTTGTTATTCCTCTTAAAGTTGTTTTGTGATGGTCCACCTGTGGATTGACCAACTTGAGCTGATGAGTTTTGGTTTTCATACTAACTAGACGAAAGTTGATAATCACGAAGGGCAGTGCATAAATGGTGAAAGAAGTTGTCCTTCATCAAGAGAATCTTATCACAGATGTTAGGTTGTAGATTTGTAATAAACACCTTTTGAACATCCTCATCCTTCATTTGATATTGAATTTGTGCATAAAGAGATTGATACCGAATAATAAACTCAGTTAACTTCTCTTTTGGACCTTGCTTTCAATGAACTAAATCAATCAAAGAGACTTGAGGTCTAATGTTTGCTTGAAAATGTTGTAAAAATTGATTGACTAACTGTGAGAAAGAGTGTATTGAATTTGGAGGTAGGTATCAAAACTATTCTAAAGAAGTATCCTTGAGAGATCGCGGGAAAATTTTTGCTAACAGGTCTTCTTCAAAGTAAAAATCACTACACATAGCCGTGAATGCTGCCACATAAGTATTAGGATCACCTTTTCCACCATATTTTTCAAAGTGAGGAGTCTCAAACTTCTCAGGCATAGGAGTTCTCAAGATTTCATAAGATAGGGGATTACAGGCATGATAGGTTGGTATATTAGGTTGTGAAGAATTCGTCAAATTTGTCACCTTTTGCTGTAAAGAAGTCATGCCTTGCAAGAGTTGGTTTAGGAGGGCATCATTAGGAGATGTGGTTTGTTATGAGGAATTGGAACCGAAGTGTGGAGGTGATTGAGGATGAGTAGTGACAACTAGAGGCTGTGAATAGGTGAGTGGTGTTTGAATATAGTGATAAGTGGAAGGTGGTTGAGAATAATTAGGATGGAGAGGTCGTTGAGAATAATGATTCATGAAAGAAGTCACCTTAGGTGCCAAGTTTTGATAGTTAAATCCCACAACTTTGTAATTTTGTGAATTGGTACCATTAGATACTCCAATACTAGTGGTAGAATTACTACAAGCATTTGCATTAGTTGTTAAAATTGTTGATGTAAATGTAGGTATTCCCATAGTCGGTATAGGTATCAATACTTGCATATCAGTCGGTGATGACATGTTATTAATACCATTCACACATTCAGTCACTGACATAAAATTATTGTGTACTATATGTCTTAAACCTTGAATAACATCAATACCATCTTGTCCTTCTTTTATCAACTCTCTTATGTTGTGAATCACAAGTATAGCTTCTTCTGCTATCCTTTCATTTTTAACAAATGCTTGAAAATTGACTAACTCTTTATCAAGTTTGTTTATTTGTTCATTAGGTACATGTGTTACCACCTTAATAGTGTCATCAACATCACGAAATATTTGATCTTCCATAGTGGTTGTATGAGATATAGTGTCTTGCAAAATTTGTGTCTCTCCTTTTGTAAAGAAGGTGTTCAATGGATTTTCAAAGGTAGGAATACCGTTTTCTTCAGGAGCACTAGATCCCATGAGTCTTATACTTCTTCTTAAAGAGATATTTCTATTAGGGTAGTGGGTTATAATACTCATACAAAAACATGTAACTCCCAATGCACAAACTAATAGAACAAATCCAAGGAGCAAAATATGTGTAGGATAAAAAAATGTTTGATTTTTCATGTTTTTCGTAATTTTTCAATGCAAATCACTAACAGAAGAGGTGTTGTGAAGAATTTCAAAAATGGAAGAAAATAATATGCCTAATAACATTCCAATGATGCAATAATATCTTTCACAACATTCCTATAGTGTAGATATAGAGTGATGACAAGTCAAAACCTAGTGAAAATACACCTAAAATATGCAATTTTTCACCAATTTTCAATGTAAATTCCTAATAGAAAGTGTGTTGTAAGGAATTTGGGGAGGGGAAAAATATTATAACCCTAATACCATTCAAATAATGCAACAAAATCCTTTACATCATGCCTATAATGCAATTCTAGAGAGATGATAAGGCCAAAGCTAGTGAAAATGCAAGGTTTTCAAGCCCTAGAGATGAAATTTTGCAAGAATGACGCTATGATGCAACACTAAAATTATAAATTAGACCTAAATGAGTGTTTTGAAAGGGTCGTAAAATCTGAAACAATATTTTAACTACAAACCCTAGCTAATGCACAACTAGGTTTTTATGAAAAATGCACAATTTCAAGCAATTTTTAACGAATTAAGCATGAAAATGCAATGCAAGTTAATACTAAATGATGAATTTATGAAATTTAAATTAGATCTAATGAATATAATAGAAATTAAATGCTAATTAATTCAAATTATGCCAAAATACAAGCCTAAGATGCCAATTTTTCAAATTTTTCAATTTTTTTGTATTTCAAATGCAATAAGATGAACGAATGCAAATCTATCACATAACACTTGGCAAGGTGCAAAAAGATTCAAAAACATCGGGTTCACCAAAATGTTTTGTAGGGAAAAGAGGGGGGTTGGTTTGATGATGGTTTTAGTTTCAAGGGTAAATCCTCCTTTCACTACAAACATTCAAGGGCATATTAGCCGAGTTGAATCTCTACTAAGCGAGAACATTCACCTAACTGGTTGGGCTACCACTTGGAACAATGCAAAAACTCAGATGTTATCAATCAATATCTCAATCTAATGTTCAAATTCTCTTAAAACCCTAAATAAGCAAAATAATAAGTAAAATGATGAATTACGACAAATCCGTTCAGATTAAGATGGTAGGCAGAGATTAACAACTGACCAATTTTTGAAGTTCATGAAGCGGAACAGTCAAGGACACCTCCACTAGCGCCCCTGTCCAAGGTACTATTTTCTGTATAGAATCTAGATATTCTCTCGACACTAATATTCAGTACTGTATCTTCTATTTCTGCCCTGGAAGATGCGGAGGCACCTCCACTAACACCCTAGTCCAATGCCATATGTTCTTCAGGTTGTCAGAAGCTCTTCGGATGCTGATTATCACTATCCAGATTGTTTATGTATCTGCAACTCCAGGGGACAATGCCACTAGTGCCCATGTCTCAAAATGTTCAACTCTGTCTTCTTTCTTTCAGATCCTAAATCCTTATCCTCTGTAACTCCACTGCGTGAAACTCAGTACCTATAACTAGCAATCATAAAGGAGTGTGGTTGGGGGTTGTGGTGTGTAGAGGCTTGCCTCAGTCAAGCCTCGAAGAGACATTCAAGTCTTTTAAACACCGTTGTTAGATGAGAGTGCGTATCCCTCCGGGATAGATGCAAAAATCCAAATGATAAATGATAGAAAACACAATAGATATCACCTTGAAGTGTAGATCTCATGGAAGGAAGATGCTCTTACATGCCATGAGGAGATGGAGTCAAATATGCAACAAACAAACACAATAACAACATAATACTGCACTACAACAAATGAAATCCTTGAATCACTTTAATATAAGATCACAAGTTGACAATGTCCATCTCTAGTTTGCAAATGAAGTCCTAAACATGTTTATATATGCAACTACAAACAGTCTCTCTAATAATTTTGTAATTCAAACTTGAGATGTCGACATAGGACCCAAATAACGGTCATAAAACTAACATTTAAATTTAGGGATGACCCAAAATAGGGCAGGACTAGGGTGCTAGAGCCCAATTCCACCCTCCCATTTTTGTTAAGGGATCATCAAAATAGCACCCCCTAGGTCCTATTTTCCATAAGACTTTAGGGTTTTCTCATTGGGATTCACAATTATCATGCAAGATGTTCTAAATGCATTCTAAGGACCTGGGAGCTAAACCTTAAGAGGGAAAATCCCCCAAGGGGACATTTTCTGATATAACAATCCCCTTGCAAACTCATGAAAATATGAAAGAAAGAAGACGAGATAAATCTTTAACCATCAAAGTAAAGATCAAGATCCAAGACAACCACTAGTTCGGTTGCACCTTCAGGTAAGTATTTCTAGCCCTTCTCTCTATGTTGTGATCCCCCGTGATGTGTGTTATGTGTTGTTTAGGCCTCCTAAGATGACCCTTGATACTCTTGTAAGGTCAAGGATACCGGGAGACCACCTCTGTTGTGACCCTTTTTCTATTTGTATCATCATTCTTCTATATTGCTTCTCCTCTATTTTTATTGTTGTGTGTCATGCCTTAGGGGCATAACATTGTGGTTGGTGACTTACAGGCACCTTCCTAAGTGACAACCCTAAGGAACTTGTTTCTCCTCTCTTGATTTATTGTTTACCTTCTTCTAGTGGTTCTACCTAGCTGACGGATGACGAAAAACAAATAATACTGATAAGGACCAAGTGTCCATTCAGTGAGTAAGCAAAAATGGACCTAGTCCTTACATGATGATGGGGTTGATATATATTATCCGATGCTTGGCTAGTAGAATCACTATGTGTGATATTTTGATATTTTCTTATCTTTTTCTAACAAACCATAATAATACATCTACTCCGTGCACTTTGTAAAACCTTTGAATCTCGCCTTGGTTACACACGGTTTTGATATTTCTGTAGTAAAGCCCATGGTTATACTCAGATTTCAAACCTGTAGTATAGCCTCGGCTCTTTATGTGAATGATTACATGCATTGCTTTTATCATGTGATGTGGTTATTATCTTAGAGAAAGATTTCTAACCTCTCTTCTTGTAGGAAATTATGTGTTTGTGGGAACATTTGGTGATCGTGAAGCACATGTCACCTTTGGGGGCATGGGCTTTGTGAGAGCTCTTGTTCCCTTGTGTATTTTCTCTCTACCTTAACGTGCTTGATATCAGTACACGACATCAACCACCTTAAGGTGGGGGAGTATAAGGTAAGTTGTCTAATGATTTTGGTACTAAGGAAGCATGTCTGTAAGCCCTCTACGGAGGCGGGATGTTGTATCTCCGCATGAGTGCACATATTTATTCTATATTGCAATCATTAAGCCCTCTATAGAGGCAGGATATTGTGCATATCCTTTTATTTAAAGCCCTCTGTAGAGGCGAGGATGGTGTATCTCTTGAGCTAGTGCACATCCTTTTTATTTCAAAAGTCCTCTAAGTAGGCGGGGTTGGTGTATCCTCCCTTAAGCATGTCTTTGGCGGTTGTTGTAGCATAAAACAACTGTCAGGTGTGCTTATAATGTGCCTGAGATGGTGTGGGATTAGCAATAAGTTCCTTCCATTGCCTTGTTTGCCATGTTTTAGATGTATAGTATCTCTTTGGCATACTATACTATGCTCGCATCTTCCATGTGTCTTCCATGTGTTTTCCCCCTTGTTTAGTTTCAAGATGTGTGGTGAAATGCCCCTCCTACACTCAAGTTTTGTATGGTGTGTTTGTTCCCAAGCATAGTCTCAAGACATGTGGTGAAATGCCCCTCCTATGCTTTGGGATTTGTATTGCGTGTTTGTTCTCAAGTGTAGTCTTTAAGAGCATGGTGAAATGCCCCTCCTACACTCTGAGATTTGTATTATGTGTCTATTGCCCCATATGTAGTTTCAAGACATGTGGTGAAATGTCCCTCCTACATTTTGGGTTGTGTGTTTACTTTCCATGTACTTGCATTTGCATTTATATGAAAATGAAAAAGAAATAATGACTGCATTCACTGTATTCATCATGTTTTGTGTATCTTCAATACTATCTTCTCCGTGTTTTGCATGACTGTTACTGTCTTCTCCATGTTTTGCATGCTTGTTATTGTCTTCACCATGTTTAGCATGTATGTAATGTGTCTTCTCTAATGTCTACCTGAGACTGGGGGCTAGAAATAGTTTCTCAATCTTCATGTATGCATTATCTCTAAGTGTCTAGCGTGTTTGTTGACCGTACTTTAATTCATGTATAGGCCTTGCATTCATGCATACATTAAAGTGGGGGCTAAATGTTACGTCAAAAAATGTCTCCCTAGGACTTTTTCCCTCCTAAGTTTAGCTCTTGAGTCCTTTAGGTGTAATCATGCATGTTCATTTTTACTCCCAATGGAAAATCCCTAAAAACTCATGTTAAATGGGGCCTAGGGGACAGTGACGAACTTGACCCTACCTTGAAAATGGGGCTCAAGGCTTGGGCACCCACACCCTAGTCCTGCCTTATTCAACAGGGTCCCAAATTTTAAATGTCAGTTATGTGACCATTAGAAGTGTCTGTTGCCGACATCTCAAGTTTGATTTACAAAATTAGAGCGAGAATGTGTTTTGTTGCATATATAAGCATGTTTAGGACTTCATTTGTAAACTAGATGGATAATGCGAACTTATGATTTTATGCTAAGATGATTCAAGGCTTTCATTGTGTTGTAGAACAGTATTGTGTTGTTGTGTTTGTTTATTGCAGATTTGGCTTCATTAATCCATATCCTCATGGCATGAAAGAGCTTCTTCCTTCCATGAGAGCTACACCTTTGAGGTGATATCTATTTGTGTTTGTAATCATTTATCAATTGGTTTTTGCCTTTATCTCGTAGGGATACGCACTCTTTATCTAACAACGATGTTTGGAAGACTTGAATGTCCTTCTGGGGCTTGACTGAGGCAAGCTCCTAGATGCCATAACCCACAACCCCCTTTTCTATAATTATAGGTAACAAGTGTCATGTTCTGTGGAAGTGGAGTTGCAGGAGGCTGTGGCAAAGTTTGGAGATCTCGTATCTGAAGGAAAAAGTAGGACCTGGACTTGGGTGCCCGCTCCAAAGCCCTCCAGATCCCCAAAGCAGAAAACCTCCGTGATAGTGGTGTTTAGTTGCAGACATATTCTGGAAGTCCCTGAAGGAACTGTCACCTTGGGCTTGGGCACTTGCTCTTTACCCCTAACTTTTCTCCATCTAGAATTCTGAAGTCTGGTATGTATTTACTCTAAATATTACATCTCTGTCTGTGAGCATTTGTCGTGGTTTGTCTTTTTATTTACGATTTTATGAAATTAGGGTTTTAAGCATAATCAAGATTTAATTAATCAATTAATCAACAAATTCCAAGTTTCCTCTTCATTCCAAGTGACACTAAATTTGTAGCAGAGCCCTCTTGCAAACGTTGTGGCTTGACTTGATTTATGTCCTTGAATGTAAGGTGTGAAAGGAGGATTTAACCCACACACTCATGGAAATTGAAAACCCCTCTTTTTACATGAAACATGGCATATGATAACACATCCTATTTTCATGGGAGAAATATTAACCCTTCAACATACAATGCACAAACAAGTTTTGAATTTAAAATTTTCGTTTTCAAGAATTACAAAAAAACTTGCAAATTTCAATTTTCATGGTTGAATGCTCAAACCCTTCCAAATTTTAAAATCTCAAATTTCAAATTTTCAAGAATACCCTTTTGAAGGCAATAGCATGGAAGGCACAATTTTCAACTCACGTAAGATTTTCAAAAAAAAAATCTCCATATTCAAAAGAAGTTTTCTAAAAAATAAAACTTAGAACTGTTAAATTTTTTAACACACAATTTAATAATCCGCAAACATACATATCCTGCTCAATGAAATGCCATATATACCCACACAAAGTGGGCATGACCAAAGAATGAAGATTAAACCACTAAAGGCATGCAATTAAAAGTAAGTTCCTCCAATCCAAGCTCACACAAATGGAGATGAGTCCTTGATGTTACACCACCAATCTATTAGCAATCTCCAACAAATCCTTTCACTTCAATCATCTAACCAAACCAAATCTCAAGCAAAATCCTTGGAAGACAATTTGAAATCAAGCATGAAGGAGATAGAGCAAACAAAGCCATACAACAAGTGATATGAAAATGAACTCACTTTGTCTTTTAACCCAAAAACCTTTTCCAAAAGACGTTTCTTCATTTCACACCCAAAACCCTTTTGAAAATAAACATTTCAAAATAATGAACTTTTTAGGTATTTTAATAGAAATGAATAATGCAATTCAATAAAACATTTCTTTTCGAAATCTAACACTCCCTTTTAAATAATATATGCCTCTTTTAATTCTTTTCACTAAAAGGCAATATTAAAATTGTATTGATAATACATATCGCCAAGAATTCAATTTAACTTAGATTTCATTTCACTCAAGTAATTATTGATATATTGCAAGGCATCATATATATAAACTCCTTTCAATACCAAAATAAACTCATTTTGGAAGCACTCACAAGCATTATGGAAGGGTTTAAATGTAAATACCACAAGAGTTGAACAACCTATGTAAAACACACAAACACATTTCACGGGTTATCACAAGACTTAGAAATCTAGAACCGATGAATTCATATCCAGGCTCACAGGGCCATACAAGACTCATCTCTTAAATCAAGATCAAGTGATATGGCAAATAAAATAATATACTTTTACCCAAGCCAATTGTCTCCAATTAATCATCGTTGGGAAAACCTATGTTTGCACATTCAATTAAAGTATCAAGCATATTTGCAAAATAAAAGATAGCTAAAACATAGTACATAGTAACCAATGTGATATAATAAAAAAGAATATATCAATATCTACATCTAACTAAAAATAATCTACCACTAGCATGATTCAGATATAAAGATGCATAATAAATAATCGCAATGTTGAACTCGATAATAAGCACAATCACATATAATATTGAAAATCATGAAATTGAAACACTACAGAGTTCAAAATATAAAATTCCAAACATATGTATTAAAAATACGTAGTCCATATAGCTCGATGATAATACAAAACATCAACAGAAAGTACAATATCAACATCAAAACTTAAAACCAAGCAATAGAATGAATCACATATGCAGGTAAGGCTTTACAAAATGTATTAATTTGTGTGCTAGGGTTTTGTATAAAAGGACACCCTAATTCATTATTAGATCATCTAAACATCACTTATCATCTAGGAATCAAGAGAGCTATGTTACACATTGCATTATTTTTAGAGCATAGCATCGACATGACATCAACAATTACACATGTAAGGCATATTGCATGATTGATTGGTGTATCTTCAATGTTATCAAATACATTTAATCAAATCTAGGGGTTTGACATAAGGAGATGATCCTAGCTTAATAAAATCGCAAAGTTGTTTGTCAACACTAGCTAGATTCCACATAGCAAGGCAAATAGGTTGAGTGAAAGTGCATAAGATCATTTCTACGGGCAAAATTTGAATACATAGATAGGGTTCATTTCTGTTAACACAAAGATCATTTTCACAAGCACAAATTTAAACCAAAACAAGATATACTATTTTTTTAATTTAACAAGTGTCATCTAACAAAATACCAAACAATAAATACCAAGACAAATCACAAAATATTATCTATCACAAAAAATATTCTACGTCATCTTTTAAAACTAAGTACCAAAATACCCTAATTAATTTTACTATAAATTTATAATAATAATTATTTAACATTATCAATCTCAACTCTTTATGCTCATAATTATGTGTTAGTGCAAATTAATTTTTCCATGTTAAAAACGTTTATTTCCCATACAAAAGGCCAAAAGGTAGAGTGAAAGTGCATAAGATCATTTCTACGAGCAAAATTTGAATCCTCATTTCTATTAACACAAAGATAATTTCCATAAGCACAAATTTAAACCAAAGCAAGGTATCATAATTTTTTTAATTTAACAAGTGTCATCTAACAAAATACCAAACAATAAATACCAATCTTTTCTATGAGCAAAATTTGAATCCTCATTTTTGTTATGCAAAGATCATTTCCACAAGCACAAATTTAAACCAAAACAAGATATACTATTTTTTTTTTTAATTTAACAAGTGTCATCTAACAAAATACCAAACAATAAATACCAAGACAAATCACAAAATATTATCTATCACAAAAATATTCTACATCATCTCTTAAAACTAAGTACCAAAATACCCTAATTAATTTTACTATAAATTTATAATAATATTTATTTAACATTATCAATCTCAACTCTTTATACTCATAATTATGTGTCAGTGCAAATTATTTTTTCCATGTTAAAAGCATTTATTTCCCATACAAAAGGCCAATAGGTAGAGTGAAAGTGCACAAAATCATTTCTACGAGAAAAATTTGAATCCTCATTTCATCCTCATTTCTATTAATGCAAAGATCATTTCCATAAGCACAAATTTAAACCAAAGCAAGGTATCATAATTTTTTTAATTTAACAAAGTGTCATCTAACAAAATACCAAACAATAAATATCAAGACAAATCACAAAATATTATCTATCACAAAAAATATTCTACATCATCTTTTAAAACTAAGTACCAAAATACCCTGATTAATTTTACTACAAATTTATAATAATATGTATTTAACATTATCAATCTCAACTCTTTATACTCGTAATTATGTGTGAGTGCAAATTAATTTTTCCATGTTAAAAGTGTTTATTTCCCATACAAAAGGCGAAAAGATAGAGTGAAAGTGCATAAGATCATTTCTAGGAGCAAAATTTGAATCCTCATTTCTTAACACAAAGATCATTTCCATAAGCACAAATTTAAATCAAAGCAAGGTATCATATTTTTTTTTAATTTAACAAGTCTCATCTAACAAAATACCAAACAATAAATACCAAGACAAATCACAAAATATTATATATCACAAAAAATATTCTACAACATCTCCTAAAACTAAATACCCAAATCCCCTAATTAATTTTAATATAAATTTATAATAATATTTATTTAACATTATCAATCTCAACATTAATTTATCCATGTTAAAAAGCGTTTATTTCCCATACAAATGTCAATAAAAATATCCATACTTAGTAAATATCATCAAATTCTTCTAATACATTTGCTTTGTTCATTTCCCATACAAATGTCAATAAAATTATCCATCCTTGTAAATATCATCAAATTCTTGTAATACATTTGCTTTGTTCATGCTGAATCACGAATTTGTGATTTGAAGGGGGCTACCTATTAGAAATTTAATAGTAGCCTTAAGGGTTCCTTATAGGAACCCGTCCAATGATATATCACTAATGTCAATATATAATTCCTTGTATATATCATCAAAGTCATCCTCTACAATTGTTTTGTTTTTGGAATTATCTGTGACGCTAGCCAATTGATGAGAGAGAGTAGTGACGCTATTATTATCACTGCCTGTGTCTGTGTCTGTGTGCGCATCCTCAAATTCTTTCATTGTCGCCAAAGGTAACGCCTTTACCACTTTTGTCGCTTTAATGACCTGTCCCATTCAAAAATAAGATTGTCTTTAGATCAGATAACAAAGAAAATAAAGACATTGACATCACATTTATTGCAGGCTTACCTTTTTGCCTCTCTCATCTTCGTATATGGTCATATAATCTCCAGCTTCCAGGCCATGTAATCTAACGAACTCCTCTGACATGATAAGAAAGAAAATCATTCAATTTTACTGGGTTGATTGGAATCAACTGTTTGTGTTCGTACAGATGAATCTGAATGGTGGACTAGATATTAAACAAAAAGAAAAAGTGAATGGTGGACTAGAGATTAAACAAAAAGAAAAAGGAACTTTGATGCTTACTTGTATTTTCTAGTACATACATTCTGGTCTTGTTGTTGGGCCAAAATCTGGATCAGTAGAACGAAGTTAATAACTGATTTTCATGATCCATTTACGTTGATTCAAAGCATTCTATGGCTGGCTAACAATTTAATACCTGTATCGTAGATGCCAAATGTTGGATGCTTCAAAATCCTCCATTTCAATTATCATGCCATCTTTTGCAGACAACGCTGGAAGGTGTGCTTCTGCTTCTTTCTGAAGATCAGAATTAGTTTGATTTAGAAGTATATTGAAAGGATGCAAAGTAAGCTCAAGAATACAGAGAATGTATTCAAGATTATATTAGTGGGCAGAGATAAAAAGAACAAGAAGACTTGGATGTTAGAATTGATCAAGAATTAAACAAGGAGTTAGAATTGATCAAGAATTGGGTACCTTGGGAAGCACCATCCTTCCAAGAGAGCTCACATCGCTCATTTTGAGTTCTTTCTGCAAGAGGAGTGTTAACCTCTTGTTGGAGTTATCAATCTGCTTCAAGGAAATATGACATAGGGAAAGAGGTAAGTTAGCATAATCAAACAAAAGATGTTTCAATATTGGAAGACTGTAAAAAGGAGAAGAGAAAAGCATACCTTCATGGGGCTTGTGGAATGCTGAATTTTCTGGCGACATGGAACACTGATGTGATTTCTTTTGGGTTCTCTTTTAGAGGTTGAAGCACATGCCATTTTTGACTGCAGCTTCATCCTGGATATGTGCTTCATTTTGGAAATACCATGCCTGTGATAGCGAGCTGCCTTGGTGCTTAGATCAATCAAGCTACTTGTCTCTGCTGCCTCTGGATTCATTACACAGCAATTTCAACTATCAAAGACAACACAAGATACCGTCTAGCTTCTCCTATCTGTTATACTCTACCAAAGATATGTAGAGAGGAATGTTTAAATAGCCCTCCATAAAAACAAAAAATGAAATTGAATTTAAATTTAGGGAGATGGAAAAGTAACTTGGATGGTAGCACAAATCTTTGGTCAAACCTAGAACTATTTGTTTTAGGTCAACTTTGATATATGTGATAATTTTGTTATTTACCCTGTGTGATTAAGGATTAAAGTTTTGTTTCACTCCCATGTAGGTACTGTGGAAGCTTTAAAAGCTTTCTAAGCCAGATGGGTTTCTTGCAAATTTGCTCTACTTAAGAACTCTAATAGACTGGATGCACTAACAGATGAGCAGAATCAGCCTATACAGGGAAGGAATAAAAAAAGGAAAAGCAAAAGTTTAAAGTTGAACTCCTTTACAGTACAGAGGAATTTTTTTGATAGAACATCAACTGAACTACTGTATTTAATTATATGTTAGCTCATAAAACAAAGATTAATGGACCCCCAACGGTAGCAGTTTGCCAAAAAAAAAAAAAAAAAGATTAATGGAAACTAAGAGATAAATCCCAAATGAATTATCACATCATAATTTGATACCCTGCCAAAAACTACTTTATGAAAAAGTTGCAGCGTACCGAGGGTTGGATCGAGTGCTCCCTCAAGTAGAGAATCATAAGCTGAGTGACTGAAGGAGGAGGAGTGGTGGTGTTGGGAAGTGGAAGCCCAGTTCAAAGAGATGGGTAGGCAAGAGAAGGAAGCATTGCCTTGATTGATGAGGGCTTCCATGGACTCTAAGATTTTGTCAGAGGCCTCTGAACTTCCAATTCCTCCAACCAGATTATCCACACAGCACTCCACCATGAGATGATCTGCAGCACCATTGAATAAGCCTGGAACAAATTCATACCCCAAGAACCTCACAATTCCCCTTCTCCCTCCCCCACAAACACTGATCCTGTCTTTCACACCATTCATGCTCATACAAGTGAAAACCCTTTGGATTTCCAGAATGGAGACAGGGCACCCATTTAAGCTGAGCCACTCATGAGCAAGCTGTTCAAAGCAAACATTCTCCTGAATCTGCATATTTATACTGAGCTCCTTGTTGCTTAACTGCAAAGTCTCTTCAACAGGTTTTATCCCCGCTTCAGGTGGAGGGGCATTGGTATTAATGGAGGAAACTTGCTCTTCTATCTTCTGCTCTGGGGAGTCAAGGAGTAGTAATTTCTCCATGTCCACTCCATTGTCAGGGAGCGGCTCTTCTCTTAACCAGTCGTCCACCACAGACGAAATACCGGCAGAAAAAGCGCTGCCGGAATTAATGAAATAAGCATCAGATGCTTCTGCGCCCAGTACTGCCCACGGAATATTTGACATAGTGATAAATGCCTAGGACTTATACATGACACATGGCTATCCAGGACTCAAAAAGCCTTACACCCAAATCCTCCGCCAATGGCGAAAAGTGTCAACCTATGACTGACCGCTTTCTGCTCTGCTCTGCTCTTCAACCCTTTTCTCTCTTTTTCTTAAATAAAACCACACCGCCCAGAAATACAATCAAGAAGGGAAACATGCCCTAATCTTTCATGTTGTGCAAAGATCAAGATCAAGATCAAGATTAAGAAAAAAAGAGCGATATATTTTCGGACAAGCCCTAATTTACGGCGCCAGCTATCTTTAGTTTTCTTGTAATTAGCTAACTAGTTCTCGTGTTTGTAAACTGACAGTCATCTTCTATTCCTAAATTTCCTGTAGATTTCTCCTAGTATGGAAGTGGAAGTTGACTGCTATATATGTCTAGCTAAAATTGGGTTCCGCTAAAGAATCGGAAATATTGGTAGCTTGCATGCTGTTCAAATCCAGCCATCCCCTTAAATTATCTCAATAGGACTTTTTTTGACAATAGAAAGGATGTATCTGGGCAGAGAGCTAACTGCAGAAACCAGCGAATAAACAGTCCTATAATCACCATTTTTGTGCTGGACGATGACCCAGTAAAGGTTATTGTCTGAGTTTTCCTTAAATCAAACTGTCCTAATAAAAATGAAGGCACCCAATAACAACAAATTTTTTTGGGGGGGTTTTGTGTTACCAGGGACTCAGGAGCCAACAACAATTTGATGATCAAGACACCCCTTATTCATGGGAATTATCTTTATTATTTTACCTTATAACAGATCATATTCAATCACATGGATACAAACTCTTACTTTCACTAACTTAAATTTAGTCATTTTCTAGGTGAATTGACAAGCTTAAATTTCCCCATTGCTACAAAATTTGAACAACGAGAAATCCCCTTTGTGGGTTTCTACTAAGGATATCATACACCAATCTTGCCCTCTAGGTTGGCTGTGACTAAGGAACAGCATTTATATCCTACATAGTTGTCACCCTATACGGTTCATTCAATTTTTTTAAATGCCCCATTCTTTACATGTGATAGTTTGCTTGACTATAAGAATTAGGGCACTTTCAGAACCTTGCAAAACAATACACACAAGATAAGAGGATAGGAGTCGTGTGTGAAATATACTTCAATCCTGATTTTATCCTATTGTTTTGTGTATCTCATATAATGTCAATTAAAGTTTTCTTTTGGGCATTCAGTTGAGTGTAATGTGTTTCCTTTGGAATCAAGTAACACTCTGTTAAACAGAGCTCCTTTTTGTGATTTTCATTCTGTTCAGATTGTGAGCTTTGCCCAAGGACTCGAGAAATTCAAGTCCATCTTCATAAGTTTGCTTCAGCTTCCAGAAATCGACATGAGGTGTTTGTTTGGATTTTTTCCTCAGCTCGGTGGTTTTGCTATAAGAATACAAAAATTCGTTTTAAAGATTAATGTTTTTTGTGGAATTGATGGGTTTCATTAGCCGATCGATTAAAAATTGAAAACTATGTCAAACAAACAATGTTCTCCCGATCAACAATCTGTTCAGCTTTAGGCCTTTTTCACTTGAATTTTCATCGGTGGAAATCTAGTCCAGCTTCAAGGGGTTTTTTCGGGATTTCAAAAAATCTGTATTAGAGTGGTCTATATCTGGTGTGGTTTGAATTGGATATTGTTGTATAGGTGGGCAGATAACACACATTCAGGCAACATGAATTCTTCTTGATGAAGATAATGAAGAAACCAGGTTCCTTTAATCTAGAGGTAGGATTGAACAGTCGTCCAACCTCTTCCCTTAGTATGATGATTCAAATCCAATTGTTCAGATTGCCTAGACTGAAAATTAAGAGTTTATATTATTGTTATATATAACCGTTCTCCACATTGTTATGTTATTATACATCTATTTATATATATTTTTAATGTGTTTTTCTCTCTGTTCATCACTTTTGGTTGTTGGGGGCCTTGCACTCAACAAAACTTGATTCGTGATAGGCTCACAAATAGACCAAGGACCCTGTGACCCCTTTTATATATTTGTTTTAATATCAAATTATTTTTTTCATTTTTTACGTTAACAATTTTAACCAATATTACACCCCTCCCTTTTCTAATTTCTAATTATATTTTATGCATTTAGACATTTTAACCTTAAAATATAATCAATTTTTTTTTTAAATTATCACAAGAAAAAATCTATATACTATTAAAATTTATATAAAATTATATTTATATATAATTTTGTTTATGCTAAGATATATCTTAATATTTTAAAAGTACCTTCAAATAAATAAATGTAAAAAAATGCTTGACAGTTAGGGTCAACCGTCAAATTTAGGCCCATTTTGAATTGAATTCCGAAGTTCGTTTTTTTTTTTTTTTTGGGTAGGGAAAAATGTTATTTATCGGGACTAGAAAGTTTCGAAAAAATGTATTTCTTAAGTTTCATAGAGATTGATAGTTTCTTATCAATACATCTAATTTAGACGTGGTTATTCAATGATTATTTTATTTTCATCATCACTTTATTTAAAAGTTGTTTGATTAGCTAAATTTGATATTCATCACTTTTGTTATTAAGTATTTTTAAATATTAGTGAAAATTTATTGTTTATTATTAAGTATTGGTTGCTTTTAGTGTAAGAGGACTCAAGTTTTAATTTAGTGGATATGTTACTTATTAAAACATTTGATGTTTAAAGTTTTGAGTAACAATTTGTAATATCTTAAACTTTCACCTAAGATATTAATGGTTAAAGAATAAATGAATGGACAATTTTTTTGTGATACAATTGTGACACAATGCACACCTATACACTAGAGATGTCATGACATAACACAACAACATTTAATGCACACAACATCAGTGCATAAAGCATGACAACTTAATTAGAAGTCTTATCCTTGTGTATTGCGACCACACCACAATGATCATACAAGAAGGTAGAATTGTCTCTAACCATTGTGATCAGGTACAAGACCACAATCCATTTCTCTCATGAATGGAAAGATCAAGATGAGAGCTATCCAACATCTCATCTTTCAAACATCCACAATCAAGTGGAAATGACATCCAAACTCTAGGATTGCTCATTCACGAGCTAGGAGAAATGGGAGATCTAAGACCTCACCTAATCAAATAATTGGCTAGTAATTTTTGCTCAAAAGCACAACTTTCAACACAAAAGAATGAATAACTAACAAGAAACCAAAAAATCTTCAAACCAAGATGATAGGCAGATAAGGCAAACCCCAATGGACAACTCTTCCTTTGAAAACTTTTGTGAAAAAGGTTGGGAAGTGCCCATTGTGTCAAATCGCCCATTTTATTTCCAAATCACCCATTTTGCCAATTGAAATCACCTTGACCATCTTGAAAATTTTCCAACCATCATGTATTGCCCCTTTTACCAATTTGTAAATTGCTCTTTTTCTAATATGGGCGATTCTAGGTAGTGAACATGCCCAAAAATGCATTGTGAGGTTCTTGGAGGCTCCAAAATTGATCCCAATGCTAGCTAGAAGGTCCTAAAACTATTTACCATCCAAATGAACGTCTAAGACTAAGCACCAACCCTCAAAGACCAAAACAAGAGTCACAAGACCAAAGACAAGTGAAGGGTTTAAACCTAGGCAAACCTTAGGCCACGTCACACTAAATTGGGCTTAACTTCCTTGATTTAGGTGTTGTTTGAAAATAATTTGAACCATACATTTCCTATGTGCTTAAGGTTCAATTAATCATGTTTTAAGACCACAAAATTCATAATTCATTTTATTTCCAAAAGTTGTTGTTCATAAACAATTGCCATTTTTCCTTCCATACATGACATGATTATACATGTGTGATCTTAACTCCTATTCATAGGGTTGTGTTACCTTTTGAGTCGCCCTTATTTATTTATTTATTGGTAATATTTCTTGAACAAGAGCTGGTTTACCGTGTTATATTTTTGGTCATACCTTTGTTTCGTAAATTGACTCTTGGTCCTTCAATTTTTACCCGTTGGTCGTATTTGTAGACAAAGTTGCTTAAGGTTTGAACCTTTGAACCCGAACCATTCTCAAAGTTCAAAGTTCAATGGTTCAATATGTCTGAAGTGTCTCATAAAGCAAGTTGTCGTTTTGTTTGTCTTAAACGTCTTTGAACTTTCAGGTTGAACTTGAACCTTTTTGTTCGAGGTTCAATGGTTCAACGATCTAAAGGTTCAACACTCACTGCCTTCTTATAAGTTGGGTCATGCAGTTACCTTGTGTAATTATTGTATCGTTGAACCTTCCGCTCGTACTCTATAGCGGGGTTCAATGGTTCAAGGTTCAACAGTTCATTGTTTTATAATTGGAAGCCTTTTACCAAAGCCGCGTAACTGTTTGTTGGTCTACATAACCCTTGCGTCTTTGAACTTTCGTATTGAACCATATCTTTACAAGTTCAACGGTTCATGAGTTTAAGTTCCTACTTCCGTAAGTGAATCCTTTGCTTATCTATATGGTCCAATTGGCATGTTTGAACCATCACATTGAACCACCGCATTGAACCACGTCCTAAAGGTTCAATGGTTCAATAGTTCAAAGATTTGGTGATTTTGGTCCCGTTTGTTCCCACGGCTTTCTAAGTCTAATTTAGCGGGAAAGTTGGAGAAAAATATGTCAGAAACTCATCATGAAACCGAGAGCTCTAATTTAGCGGAGGCTACGAATAATCATTATACATCGTGATGGCGCGTGAATAATACTTGCTATTAATGAAGAAGTCAGAGTTCATGTCTTGTCAAATATTTTTGGCACGTATCGTTCCAAGTGATAATTGTTCAATCTGGTTAGTGCCATTATTAACTAAGAACAAGCCAAGTTTAGCAAGTAAACATACTGTGCAACATGGAGAAGGATAGCGCCGAAAGTGTAAGGCTCTTGTTATTCAAGTTTTTGCAGTGAATTCAGATAACCTGAAGGTGAGTTCTGTTGCCCCTGTGCTATTCCTAGTTCTTATGCTGGAAAGAAGAATCTCTGGAATTTCTGTTGTTTTCAAAATTTGAAGTGTTTCATTATAATCGTCCAAGTATATCTTTGAAATCTACATGTTTGGGGAATGAACATGGCCCTGGTCTTACTTATTCTCACTCAGAATTTGGAGATACTGCATTGGTTCAATATGATTTAGAGGAATTTAAAGAAAGAGCTAGAAACCCTGTTCAAACCCCTACAATGAAGAAAATTGTAGATAGTGGCTTAGTTAAAGCCGTAGCTTTTCCTCAGGCTATACTGTGCCCAGAGTTAGTTCAAGAGTGTATGAATAGGTACGACCCCCAGGACAGATGTGTCAGAAATGCAAATAGGGATGTGTTATTTCATTTCAACAGACAAACCCTCATGTCTGTGATGAAGATACCGCCTAAAGAGGCATATTCCAGCCTTGACATTACTTCCTCCAATGGGTACTTCTCAGAGAAGAGACCAACTTACAAAAGTGTAATAGCGAGGAACTGGCTACTAAAATTTTAGAAGGGCGGTTCAAGGTTGCCCAGGCCACTTACCAGAGATCATTTGATAAAAGAAGTAAGGGATATTGTGGTATTGTTACACAGACTGAAGGGCAGTCAGCATGCCTATTATTGGGAAGATTGGATGTACTTTTTCGTACAAGTAATCCTTCAAGGGGAACAATATTTAGATTGGGCCGAAATAGTGGCTGATTGTCTACACCAAGGTTTGAGCAATTGTCTGGGCAACAGAGATTTCTATATGTCTTCATACCTGTTCTATTGTCTAGCATCTACAAGAGATTGGTTTGACCTACCCCATGCACCCATAGCTGAGAATAGTAAAATTTATGAATATTATTCACAGTTGTAGAGAAAGAATTGCTATGAAAATTATAAAAGGGTTAATGATGTCTTCACTGGGAAAATGACTTATGAATTGGCAGGGAACCTGGGTAAAAGAATGTCCAGTGAAGCAATGCAACTGATTAGCATCTATGGTAGCTTCTTCATCCAATTTTCTGAGTTCACTTACATTAGAGTTGGAGGATTTGATGGTGAACCTGTGAAGTTACCTAGATATGTGTTTGATCGTTTCGTGTTGATGGAGGTATGTAGGCAGCTAGCACATGTTGATAAGAAATTCTCATCAAAAAAGGGTTTTGGTATTTCTTTTCCTATTGAACTTGGGCATTATTCATGCCAATCAAAATCTGATGCCTTGAATTTGGAGGTGAACCTCAAAAGGTTCAATTTTCAGTTCTTCACTGCCAGGACTTAATTCGACAGTAAATGATTTGTCAAAGATAACCTAGATCCTGGAACAGGGCACTCACACCTTCCTAAGTTGGAGGATTACTGGGAAGACTATCCAGACGAATTTGAGGTCAGGAGAAGGTTGTGGTGTAGGTTTTCTTTGGGACAAATAATTACCCTCAATTTAAATATGGATATTTCTAGAATTATTGATAATGAAGAACAGGTGGTTGACCCACAGTTTGAAAAAGTAAAACACTTACCCATTCCAAAGGTGGACTGGAGCAAAAAGGAAGAAGACAGAATTGAAGTTAAAACTCTTCTAGTGATAAGGAGAACTGAGAAATGGTTGAGAGAAAAGAGACAAGGGCTTCAGGATAACAATGTCCAACAATTCTCTTCAATGGTTGGATCACCGCTTCCCATAGACTCTTCTAATCAACCTCTTGCTATCTGTGGTGTAGGTGCTTCCAAGCCATCAACTGAGAGAAGCCCTGTCACTAAGAGATCTAGAAGAGTCCTCACAGATATTCTGCCATCTCGTGTTACTAGGTTAAGGACCAAAGGAAAAAGAAAGAAATAGGTTTCTGAAACAATAGTTGTTGATTTGAATTCAGAAGAAGATTCAGAAGGACCTATGGGTGACAAGGAGCTAAGCCCACACAGAACAGAGGAAGTTGACACCGGGTCACAGTCAGGGGCCGTTCTGGAGACCCCTGAAATATTAATGATTTCAAATGAATCCTCTGACAGAGTGAACCCTGAAAAGACAACCTCAACCCCTACACCAAAGTGGCTAGAGAGTTCTATCTCTGATAAGAAAAAAGTGATTCCTTTTGTTGTCCCTTTAGAGGACATGGTAAGCAAATGTTTGGGGAAAACCCCCAAGTCCAAGAAACTCAAGACGACATCCAAAATAAACATCGATCCAAACACTGGTAACTGGAGTGCTGAAATAGCTAAGCCAGTGACAAAGGAAGAAGTGCAGGACCCAACAGTGCATGATTTCACTGTGGAGAAAGTGGATCTTGGTGCTACCTCCAGAGCTGCAGATGTCCACCACCTTGAAGCTTCTACTAAGAGGATGGTCAGTCGAACATGGAAAGATGAAAAGGACAAGAAGGAGTTGAAACAAACTCTGCGTTCAATGGTAGAGTACATTGAGGCTATTAACAACCCTAACCCGCAGCCGATCTCATAGCTTCCCCTATCTTTTGACCTGAAATCACCTGTCAACCAAAAGATGTTAGATCAAGTCCACAGAAGCAAAATGGTGGCAAAAACATTTGACAGTTGGTTGAATAACATTGAACAAAAAGGGACTGAATACATTCATGAGCTCAAGAGCATATATGATCTGACTGCCACCACAATCGAGGATCTTAAAGCACAGGTTGCTGTTTGGGTGAAAGATGAAGGTAAGTGGATGAATGTAATAAACCAAATAGATGAAGTTCAAAAATATGGGCTGGTTAAGTTTTTGACAGAGAAAAGCCTGACTAGTTTGGATGAGGATTTGTTATATGTGAACAAGAAGAATATTGAATGGAGGAATTCCATATCCCGACAAGGATGTTTTGAACTTTCAAAGTTAATTAAGGAGATAACAGAATTCACTCAATTGTTGCAACATGACTTGCAATGTATTGATGTTAAATACATTAATGATGATGAAAAACCAGTGGAAGATGTCGATGCAGTGGTCCTGTTAGCACAGTAAAATTTTCAAAATTTTACTATTCCCTTATTCCATCATATTTGAATAAACCCTAAAGGAATATCCCAAAAGGACCACAATATAAAATTTTTGTATCTCATAAAATGTCTAGGGATGAACAGTGTAAAAAAATCATCAAAATCAATCCATCGGCATAAGGTCGTGTGGCTTACACCGATACACAGCGAATTGTTTGAAAACAACCATCGGCGTAAAAATAGAGATCGGAAGAGGAATCATGGAGCTCACCGATGGAGTAAGCAACACCGATGACTTTACATCGGCAAGAAAGGCAAGTGGTCATGCCGATCGGTATGACAAATATCTATCGGATGATCTTTTAGAAGTTGCCCCGACGATATATATCATACCGATGAAGCACTTTCGGCAAGAGTTTCACCGAACAGCATGCGAGGGTCACAAAGCAATAGTCATCGGTGAGAAATGAACCATCGGAATAGAAAACAAGTAAATCTCCGACGATCAAAAGTCCTGGCGATAAGAAAGTTATCGGCGAGACTCACAGCGATGCATCTTCATCGGGATAGCTTGACACATCGGAACAAAAGAAGCAAGTCTTGCCGATTCATAAGTCACGGCGATCAAAAGATATCGGTGGGACATTACTAAGCTTTGCCCGATGAAGGATGTGATAAAGGGCATCGGGGAGATGATTTCGATCGGGGTATCTTGAGAAAGCTATCCCGATAGAGAATGTCATTCCGATAAAGATAAAAGTTCATACACAAACAGACTATCGGTAAGACAATAAAGATCGGGGAGACATAATTTTAGTATCCCGATGGTCTCAATCTTCCCGATAAGCAAAGTATATCGGTGGGACTTGCCATATCGCGGAGAGATCCAAAACTCTTGGCGATGAAGGAAATCATGCCGATGGTCACACCCACTTGAAATATGATACTACATGGCATCGGGGATACAATTGAGGGGTTACGCCGATTGACCGTCCGCGCCATAAAAAGGGGTTGAGGTCGTTCAGACATTTCAAAAAGGCACGCCGATAGGAAGAGTTATGGCGATGTGACACTTCACAGCGATGAACATTGAATTGATCAGATAATTAATACAAAACGGCTACAAAGTTCATACGATCATTATAATTGCAAAAAACCGTCCGAGAGCAGAATACAGAAGAATTCTCAGGGCAAAAGCAAAGGTTTCCAATTCCAGTCATCGAGCGACAGGTACACATACACAAACCACTATATTACCTGTATTTGAATTTCCTGCCAAATTTTTCAAAACAAATGGAAACTTCGGGGAAAGGAAAAGGAAGAAAATCACAAGGAGAAACCAGTAAACCAAAGAAGCAAAAAACTGATCAAACCCCTGAAGAAAAAGTGAAAGACAGGAAACTAAATCAGGACTTGATTGATCAGTTGCCTGGGTCAGCTCCCAAGGCCAGGAGGTCTGCCCAACTCAGGGCAGAAGTAGAAAAATTAGAAGACAAACATAAGCGCCTGGGAGATATTTGGACCCCAATTAGGGGATATGAACTCTTCAGGTTTCATTACAACAGAAGATTTAGAAATGCCCCTGTGTCAAACCCATGGCACATGAATTTAGGCAAACTGGTTGTACCTAATGTATTCTTGAATGTAGAACTCCTGCAACTATTAGCCAGGCATTACAATTCAGGCCTGAAAGCTATCTGCAACCCTCAGGGAGAACCAATTATACACCTATCAAAAAATGCTATTTGTGAGGTGTATGATTTGGATGATTTGTGCACTGTCCCTGTTGTTTATGAAGACTTGGATAAAGAATACTGGAGAATGGATACAACCTACAATGGATGGAGGTTACCCATTCATAGACCCAGGATCGAAGGAGAAGTGATACCCTTGACTGAGAATGATGGCCCTCCCTTTCATGTATCCATTTTTGAACCATACATTCAATATACTTACTATTCTGTAGGTCAAGTCCTTGGCTCAGAGGTCCCTGAGTTTATGGCTATTCCTCTAATGGTCATAACCTCTGATATTCAATGTCACAATGCCAGACAGTTTGATTATGCCTCCTATGTTGCTACTAGAATAGACTCTGGTCTATCTGCAATGAAAAACAATGCTCCAGCATGCTCTTTTGAGCATTACTCGATGCTCATGCATATGGTCTTATACTACGGCCAGGAAGTAGGATTGTGGCCAAATGAGCTTCAAGTTGTTGCTGCAGGTAAGAAAGGGGAGAAGATACCTGTACAAATGTGGACCAGAATCTGGGATAGCAGGTATGCTAACTCCAGCTATGCTCAATTTGAGGAGCATTGTGTTAAAGTGCTGTATAGGTATTTCAACCACCCCTGTGAATATTCAATTTCAGATGAAATAAAAAGATTCCTCAGGCCAAAAGATTTTGGTGGCCCTCCTGCTGTCACTCATAATTGGGGAGACTGGTATTGTTTTGAGGACGCTACCATGATCAGAGTGTATTGTTTTGAGGATGCCCCCTTTATATTGCCTAAAACTGTCCCTGACAGGATTGCATATCTGGAAATAATTAGGCAAATGCATTGTTCCAATGTCATGCATCTAAGTTCGCATGATAAACAATCATTCATGCCTAGTACTTTGTGTTTTGGAGATTTTACTGTGGTTTCAAAAGAAGGGTATAATCTCATTTTGGATAAACTAATGCATTATAACATGGTGACTGCTGAGGTGAGGAAAGGGTTTGACCCTGAGGGTTTCATTGACTATGCAAGAAGAAAACAAAATCTCAGTGGATACATGCACATACATTATCCACATGATGATGTTATTAGAAATTTGGAAGAGGCTGAAGTCGATTTGGTAGTGGAGAAATATAACAGAGATTTGAATGAAAAGAAAAAGCAGTTGGCAGAAGTTGAAGTGGTATCCTCTGAAGAGGAAGAATTGACTGAACAGCCACAAGATAAGACAACAGAAATGTCTAAAAGAAAAATGCAACAATATCAGCCTCCAGTTGTGATACATGATGAAGAGGGATCTGCTGATGAAGATCCACGCCAAAAGGCTTATGATTCTTTTGTGTCAGATGATACATTCATTCATTCAAAGGAATTTAAATCATTCCTGTATAAATACAAGGGAAAGGAAATTAGAGAGTCAGTAGATAATGTTTCTGCTGACAATGAAAAACAGTTATTGGAGATGTTAAAGGAGACAGTGGACAAGGAAATGCAGGACATGACACCAAGCAGAGGCAGACAGCTGCTTAAAGATGCGGGGGTTATGATTTTTCCCGGCTTAGATCTAAATTCTGCTCTGGTTTTTGATAGTTTTTTGAATAATGCTGATGATAAGTATAAGCTTACTCCAGAAGGAGTTAATGAAGTCTATATGGGAACAAGATACAACAATGATGAAAATTCTTTAATGATATGGGCATTGTATCCTCCCCATAAGAAGACGGCCATAATAGACACTGAGAAAACTTTTGGCCATGTTATGACTTTTAGAGCAGGTGAGACTGACCCCATAATTACTGCAGACATTGGTATCAATGTTGCAAAATTGAATAAAGCACAGGCTCAGATGTTAATCAAGGAAAGGGATGCCTACAAGCTGAATTGTGAAAGATTAACAAAGGAGAATGACTACTTGAAGGATGCTGTTAAGAGCACCTTTGGGCAATCTACGAAGAGGATAACTCAAGGTGAAAGCTCACAAAGTAGTCAAGAGATATCCCATGATCAAGCCAAACAAATTCAAATAGATGCATTTGTTACAATACTGCAGAGCAGGTATGCAAACATGGTACGGTGGTTAAACCAGTTTTGGGATAACTACTCGGAAAATCATAAAGCAGTCAAAGAACATGAGAGGCTTGATCAGAGGATACAAGAAAAGGTGATCGAGTTGCAAAACAGAGGTACCCCTGATAGCACAGATGTCTCTGAGGCAAGAGCATTACTCAAAAGGCACCAGAATTTTTATGATAAACTCAAAGCTGATGCTAAGGAAGGGACTGATGCATCAGACGCAGGGGTGCCCAGAATATTCAAAGATAATGGAGAGGTAAAGAGCAAAGAAGAGTGGACTATTGACTGTCAAGTTATATTACACAAAGCCACAGGAGCCCTAAAAGATAAAACCTCTGTATCTACAGAAGTTTGCAAGCAACTGGAGGAAATGATCACCCTCGATATAATCACCAGGAGTGCAGTCGAGCTTACTGATTCTCACCGTGCTCAGGAGTACTTGGATCATCTAACAAAAGTCTATTTATGGCTAAACAGAGCCTAGTTAAGATTATGTAATTATTGTTTGTTAAAATCTCAAGAGACTTATTGAAGAGTTGTATCTCTTCTTGAAGATATCTATATAAGTTCAAACAATCTATGCTGAAAGATCATCAGCAGTAGAAGATATTTAGATATACATATACATAATATTCCAGAATGATCATGTTGCATATTTTATTTTAAAGAAGAAATTTGAAGTTCTCTGATTCAGTATTTCCATTTGGGTATCAGTTATTTGTTGAAATTATTCAATTGTGTGGCTGTCTCCATTTCTGCATTTCCCTGTTATTCAGATTAAACTATCAAGTATACATTTAATCTGTCAATACACATTCGCTGTATCTGTGTGATCAATTCGGTTGGTATCCATCCTAAGGAATTAAACCCTTCTGATTTATTCACAGTAACCTGGAAGTAGTAAGTTGGGATTACTAAGTAGAGCCATATAATTAGGATTGACACACTGTCTCCAGTAAAATATTATCTGTAATCTTGTCTTTTCATTTCATTTGGCTCCTTCAAGTAAGGATTAAAGTACCTTCTGGTGAATTATAAGATCTCTGATTTTATTTGGTTGGATTATCAAGAAGAGTCTGTCAGTCATTTATTTGCACGTTTATACAAGCTATAAACCAGAACTGTGCCAAATATCTAGAATTATTACCATTTAGAAACTACTGTTCTCAGTCCTTCAAATTGACTCTGTTACCCAACAAGGCACTGGTCTCACTCAACTCATTAATTAAAACCTTTTGATATTGCTTATACAATTTCTGCCAATCACTTATTAAACATTACATATAGAATTAATTGGTCAGCTTTGTCATCTATCATACATCCTATGCCATTGTAGATAGACCTAGTTAGTCCATTCATCCACATTCAGACTGCTTTAATATTTTAAGGTTCACCCGCCTAGGTGTAGCAGAACCTAAAGTGTAGGAAATCATCAAACCTTGAAGGTTGATTTCGTCAAGTTAGTTCAAAAACGTTGCAAATCCAAATATAGAGCCTGGCATCCTCTTAGGATTAGTAACTTGCATTTTTGAGACCTAACAAATTGGCGACTCTACTGGGGAACTTAGTAAAAAGACCTTAGAATTTAGTCCTTTCTTTCATAGAGTCATTTAAAATTTCTTTTTGGTAACTCTGCTGGTGACAAAGAACCTTACAGATAAAAATACAAACTTTTCCTATTCAATAGGTGGCGACTCTAGTTACAATCATAACAAAAAATTTCAAATGGATGGTAGGAGATCCAAGATGGAAGGCAGAAACTTGCAGTCATCTCCACCACTTAGAAACATCTCCAAAAGAAATATGAATCCAAAATATTCCCACCAAGACAATAATCTAGATATCCAGGAGAATGATTCAGAACAAAATATTGCAATTCACAATAAATTCACACCTCTACATGATTCAAACGAGAACCTCAGTGGAGCAACTGATGATATTTTGGCAAGGTACAGACCCACTCCTCAAGAACAGCGGGATCATGATGCAAAGGTCATGAGGGATATTGATAGGAACCAGGCTGAACATGATTTCAAGGTCTCGTTTGACCAGGGAGAAGAGATAGGATATGAATTGTCAAATCAGGGAATAAATGACAATCCAGAATATCAGGAAATAAATAATCAAGACATGAGTGATGAGAAAAAGGAAATACTCATGCTCAGGAAAGAACTCGAAAGGTACAAAATACAAGAGGAGAAGGAGTTATTGCAGCAAGAAATTCAACAGAGGAGAAATAAAGCCAAAATAGCTCCCCCCAAATATGTACCCCCGCATAGAGGGAATATTTCAAGGAATACACAACAAAATACAAATAGTGCTCAAAACTCACATGCTTCTGGAAGTCATCAGAACACTATTTCCCAAATCCCCAGACCACCTCCCATAAGTAATGCATCCCTACATGTGGCAAATAATTACCCACCCCCTGGTCAACAATATTATAGGCCACAAAATCAACACATAAATCCCCATATGAACCAACATCAACAATATGCATATCATCAGCCACCAGGTGGATATAATTACTATCCCAATCCACCACATCTCAATTTTCCTCCCCAAAACCTTGCTAATATATGCAGTCAATTTGATTTAACTGGATATCAGTTATATCCATATCCTATGGATAGTACTTGGAGAAACATGGTTCCCAAGTTTACTGGAAACAATGCAGTATCTGCAGAAGATCATATCAGAAGTTTTAATGCTTTTGTACAGGATATAGGTATGGACTGGGAAGACATTAGAATGAGGTTATTTATGATGTCCCTCACTGAAGATGCCAGAGATTGGTTTAATAGCTTGCCCGATGCATCAATCAATTCAATAACTGATTTCCATAACCAGTTTAAGGATCAGTATGGTAACCAATACGCTCCTGAGTTTGCACTGCATGAACTAATAAGTATACAGAAGTATCAAAATGAATCAGTATTTGATTTCAACCTGAGGTTTTCCAAGTTACATAATAAGGTACCACATGGAGCCAAGTTATCTGACCAGGCAGCACTGAGTATCTATATGAAGGCATTTGACCCCAAAACAGGATATGAACTCAGAAACCGGTGCCCTGCAATGTTGGCTGAAGCACAGAAAATAGCCATAACTATTGAAAATAATAGAAAAGCTGCAGGAATGGTCAATAAAAGGGAAAATCATAGGAGTCTTCAGAATTCAAATGCTCAACAGATTAAACCAGAGGGTCAGCATAGGCAGGATAGACCTAGGTTACATGATATGCCTTACAATACCAATTGGAAGGATGGAAGACCTATTGACAACAACAGAAAGCAGCCATATGGAAAGGATACTCCTGATCCATTGAAGAGAAACATGGCACATATGGCAGAAAATAAACCTTGGTGTTCTGTATGTAACTTGCCACATTCACCTGAATACTGTGAGGTAGCTAAATCAATACAGCAAGAGGAAATGCTATATAACTATAATAGAGATAATCACACCATTAATATGATGCAGGATACACCATGTGTGGTAACAGAAGATTATTCTTCTTCAGAGGAAGAAGGGTATGAGTATGATGTAGGGAACCAAAGATATCATGTTAACATGGGAGAACAGCAAGTATTCTCAGACCAGGAAGATATTTATGACAATAAACCATATGGTCAATGGAGAAAACCTACTGAGGATGAAAAAGAAGCTCTCACAGTAGCTGCAGTGGCTCAAGCTCGAAACACTTATAACTTAAGGAATAGAACAATAAATGCTGGGCAGGGAACTCCTGGGAGTGTATTCATGAAAGACCAGAATAACAAGGGGAATAATACAAAATCATCACCTAAAGAACCAGAAAAGGGGGATAAAAATAAAATGAAAGAAAATATAGAAAAAGAGAATACAAAAACAGAAAAGAATGACCAAATCATAACCCCTTCTTTTGACATTGCACAGGCAGTGTCTCAGGTGAAGATATCAGTCCCACTCTTAGAGATGATGAAAATAGATAAATATAGGAGTACAGTCATCAAGATGATTTCTGATACACCTAATCCAAAACATAAAGGGTTTGAAAAAACAACAAATAATGTGCATCAAGAAAATTTTAAGATGCCTGAGGTATACCTTGGTGACACACTTACAAAAAATCCCTCACAGGTAGATCCATTCTATACTACACTAGTAATCAAGAACAGAATAGTCAGGAATTGTATGATTGATTCAGGTGCTGCTATGAATATCATGCCTATAGCAGTGATGAAAGAATTAGGGATGTGGGTTGATACTACGTATGGCCAATGTTATGCAATGGATAACAGATCTATTCCAGTAGTTGGTATTATGAAAGATGTAGAAATAAAACTTGCTTCATATCCTGAGGCAACATATAACATTGACATCACTGTGGTTGATATCCCACCGTATTATGGAATGCTGTTATCAAGGCAGTGGGCTGCAATGGCAGGAGGCAATGTTCAATTAGATCTATCATATGCCACCATACCAGTAGGTGACAAAGAAATCAAGTTGTGCAGAGAACCAAGGTATGACAATATTATAGAAAGAATGGACCGGCATCAGGTGAATTTCTTTTGTGACACAGATTTAGGGGTTTTCAAAGTTGGAGAGACTACCCCAGAATTGCATAACACTGACCCAATACACACTGAATCTATGAAAAAAGAAAATGATTTGTGGAAAATGTATTTCGATGGTGCATGCAGCAAGATAGGAAATGGGGCCGGAGTAGTTTTTATCTCACCAGGAGGGAAAACATTCAAGTACTCTTTCTTACTGACATTTGAATGCACCAATAACGTAGCTGAGTATGAAGCCCTACTCATTGGCCTAGACATAGCCATCAAATACAAAATAAAAAAGTTGGCTGTCTATGGTGATTCTGAATTAGTCATCTCCCAAGTAAGAGAAAAATATTTATCTAAGAATAAAAGATTAAGACAGTATAGAAATGCAGTTTGGGATAGTGTTGAATTATTTGGTGCTTTTTCAATCAGCTGGGTTGATAGGTCTAAAAACATCATGGCAGACTTTTTAGCAAACATTGCATTAAAGAGAGATGATCTAACATTAGGAGGGATCACAGAAGTAGAATTTAAAACTAGACCTACCATCCCTGATAATATACAGAACTGGCAGGTGTTTGACAGCGATGCTGATATAATCAATTTCTTACATTGTGCTGATTATTATGAAAATCAAGAAATTGATTTCAGTGCATTTGTGGAGAAACACGATGGGAAAGAAACCCTATTCGGTCAAGAAGTAGTTCAACTGAAGACAAATAAGATACCCAAAGGGCTTATTGCATTAGAAAAAGCATTTGATGGGCATGATAGATACAAGAAGAAAGAAACACCAGTGATACCTGAGAATCTTGAGGAAGTGAACTTGGGGACTCAGACAACCCCAAAAAATGTATATATTGGGAGGAATCTTGACCAGAAAATCAGAAGTAGAATTATCAATCTACTTAGGAAGTATAGGCATGTGTTTGCTTGGTCATATGATGACTTAAAGGCATATAGAGAGGATCTATTTCAACATGAGATACCACTCAAACCAGATGCAAAACCATTCAGACAGAAACAAAGGCCGATTAATCCTACATTGGCTCCGAAAATGCTGGAGGAACTTACAAAGTTAAGGGATGGAGCTATAATCAAGCCTATTAGACATTCTTCCTGGGTCTCAAACTTAGTACCTGTCAGAAAAAAGAATGGTGACATTAGACTGTGTGTGGATTTCAGAAACCTGAATAAATCTTCTCTCAAAGATAATTATCCTCTTCCCAATATGGAGGCGATATTACAGAAAGTTACTGGATGTGAATTACTATCCATGATGGATGGTTTCTCTGGCTACAATCAGGTAAAGGTTAAGGAGTCTGAACAATTCAAGACCGCATTCACCACTCCGTGGGGAACATATGTATATTTGAGAATGCCATTTGGATTAACTAATGCTGGGGCAACATTTCAAAGAGCGATGGATGTAGCTTTTGCTGAATTGATCAATAAGATTATGATAGTCTATCAAGACGATTTAACAGCATATTCAAAAAGGGCTGAAGATCATTGCACACATCTAGAACAGATATTTGTCAAAGCCCTAGAATATGGAATATCATTGAACCCTAAAAAATGCCAATTTGCAGTAACAGAAGGAAAATTGCTTGGCCATATAGTCTCGAAGGAAGGAGTTAAAATAGATCCTGAAAGGGTGGAGGCAATTGATCAGGTCCCTATTCCAAAAAATGTAAAAGCTATACAATCATTTTTTGGTCAGATAAATTTTGTTAGAAGATTTATACCAAATTTCGCAGAGATTGTTTGTCCTATATCAAGAATGCTGAAGAAGAACTCAGATATGAAATGGACAACAGAAGCAATGGAAGCATTTGGTAACATTAAGGAGGCCATCAAACAAGCTCCAGTCTTAATATCCCCTGATTTCGGCAAACCTTTCCAACTTTTTTCATTTGCTTCCTATCATACAGTGGCAGCAGTGTTGTTACAGAAAAACAATGATGGATATGAACAGCCAATCTCTTTCTTTAGCAAGTCCCTTCAGAATGCAGAGTTGAAGTATGACATTATTGAAAAACAGGCATATGCATTGGTAAAAGCAGTAAAAAACTTTAGACCATATTTGGTAGGGGCTAAAATCATAGCATATGTTCCTAATGCTGCAGTCAAGGATGTACTGATTCAAACTGAGGTCACGGGTAGGAGATGTAGGTGGATCAATAGGATTCAGGAATTCAACATTGAAATCCAAATCACTAAATTAGTAAGAGGACAGGGTCTTGCCAAATTGATGACTGAAAATAACCTAGAAGCTTCCCATATATGTAATATTGATGCAAGTACCAGTATTGAACATACTCCATGGTATACTGATATAGTATATTATCTAACACATATGAAGAGTCCTGAAGGATATGATGATAACAAAAGAAGGACACTCAAACTACAAGCTTCAAAATATGTACTCATTGGTGGAGATCTCTATTGGAAAAATAGAGATGGGGTTCTACTATTATGTTTGGATGAATATCAATCAAAACATATTATGAAGGAATTGCATGAAGGCATGTGCGGGGGACATTTCTCAGCAAAAACTACAGCCCACAAAATTTTGAGGGCAGGGTACTATTGGCCTAAAGTCTTTAACGATTCATACCAGTACACTAGAAAATGTGAAGCATGCCAAAAGTTCTCAGGGAAGTTAAAGTATCATGGAGCACTACCTTTAAAACCTATGCAAGTTGAGGCTCCATTTTATCAGTGGGGTATTGATTTTATAGGTGAAATTTCAGAGAAATCAAGTGGGGGGCACCGATGGATTTTAGTAGCTACTGATTACTTTACAAAATGGGTGGAAGCAATCCCAACCAGACAGGCTACTAGTAAAGTTGTGATAAATTTTCTAATGGATAACATTATATGCAGATTTGGTACTCCTGTAAGACTGATTACTGATAATGGGATGTGCTTTAGATCTGATGAATTCAAAGGTTTTTGCAGCACATATGGTATCACTGTTTCTTATGCTGCTCCTTACCATCCACAGGCCAATGGACAAGCCGAATCAAGTAATAAGAGTCTGTTGAAAATCATAAAAAGAATGTTGGATAGAAATAAGAAGGCTTGGGATTCAAAATTAAGAATGGCAGTATGGGCTGACAGGATTACTATAAAAAGGGCAATTGGGAGATCCCCTTATGAATTGGTATATGGAACCCAAGCAAGATTACCACTAGAAAATCTTATACCAATATACAAATTCATTCTCCAGGAAGACCTGAATATCCCTGAACCAATGGAGGAAAGGTTGGAACAATTGGCAGAGCTTGATGAAGCAAGAAGAATGGCTCAGAAACAGAATATTAAATTACAATCACAGGTAAAATATCTCTTTGACAAAAAGGCCAAAGAAAGAAAGTTTGAAATTAATGATCTGGTACTAATGTGGAATGCAAGATGTCAAGACAAAGGAAAACATGGAAAATTTGAAGCCCTGTGGTTGGGTCCTTTTGTTATCACTGGCAAGGGAGGTGATGATTCTTACTATGTACAGAATATGTCAGGAGAGGAGCAGGAATTGCCAGTACATGGGCAATACCTGAAGCAGTTCTTTTCATAAACATGTACAAAGAGAATTGAATGTTGCCAGTGCATGGACGACATTCAAATAATTCTCAAAAATATTTTTCCATGCACAGTAGTCTAGGAATCATTCCCGCTCCCCATCATTTGTTCCTTTCCTTTTTCCAGTTCCATAAAACCTCACCCCAAAATAATAAAAGATGTGGTCTACTTCCCCAGGAGATTTGGATCCTTGTATACTCACAGGGAGTATTCATCCCAGACAGAGCCACTGTTAGCACAGTAAAATTTTCAAAATTTTACTATTCCCTTATTCCATCATATTTGAATAAACCCTAAAGGAATATCCCAAAAGGACCACAATATAAAATTTTTGTATCTCATAAAATGTCTAGGGATGAACAGTGTAAAAAAATCATCAAAATCAATCCATCGGCATAAGGTCGTGTGGCTTACACCGATACACAGCGAATTGTTTGAAAACAACCATCGGCGTAAAAATAGAGATCGGAAGAGGAATCATGGAGCTCACCGATGGAGTAAGCAACACCGATGACTTTACATCGGCAAGAAAGGCAAGTGGTCATGCCGATCGGTATGACAAATATCTATCGGATGATCTTTTAGAAGTTGCCCCGACGATATATATCATACCGATGAAGCACTTTCGGCAAGAGTTTCACCGAACAGCATGCGAGGGTCACAAAGCAATAGTCATCGGTGAGAAATGAACCATCGGAATAGAAAACAAGTAAATCTCCGACGATCAAAAGTCCTGGCGATAAGAAAGTTATCGGCGAGACTCACAGCGATGCATCTTCATCGGGATAGCTTGACACATCGGAACAAAAGAAGCAAGTCTTGCCGATTCATAAGTCACGGCGATCAAAAGATATCGGTGGGACATTACTAAGCTTTGCCCGATGAAGGATGTGATAAAGGGCATCGGGGAGATGATTTCGATCGGGGTATCTTGAGAAAGCTATCCCGATAGAGAATGTCATTCCGATAAAGATAAAAGTTCATACACAAACAGACTATCGGTAAGACAATAAAGATCGGGGAGACATAATTTTAGTATCCCGATGGTCTCAATCTTCCCGATAAGCAAAGTATATCGGTGGGACTTGCCATATCGCGGAGAGATCCAAAACTCTTGGCGATGAAGGAAATCATGCCGATGGTCACACCCACTTGAAATATGATACTACATGGCATCGGGGATACAATTGAGGGGTTACGCCGATTGACCGTCCGCGCCATAAAAAGGGGTTGAGGTCGTTCAGACATTTCAAAAAGGCACGCCGATAGGAAGAGTTATGGCGATGTGACACTTCACAGCGATGAACATTGAATTGATCAGATAATTAATACAAAACGGCTACAAAGTTCATACGATCATTATAATTGCAAAAAACCGTCCGAGAGCAGAATACAGAAGAATTCTCAGGGCAAAAGCAAAGGTTTCCAATTCCAGTCATCGAGCGACAGGTACACATACACAAACCACTATATTACCTGTATTTGAATTTCCTGCCAAATTTTTCAAAACAAATGGAAACTTCGGGGAAAGGAAAAGGAAGAAAATCACAAGGAGAAACCAGTAAACCAAAGAAGCAAAAAACTGATCAAACCCCTGAAGAAAAAGTGAAAGACAGGAAACTAAATCAGGACTTGATTGATCAGTTGCCTGGGTCAGCTCCCAAGGCCAGGAGGTCTGCCCAACTCAGGGCAGAAGTAGAAAAATTAGAAGACAAACATAAGCGCCTGGGAGATATTTGGACCCCAATTAGGGGATATGAACTCTTCAGGTTTCATTACAACAGAAGATTTAGAAATGCCCCTGTGTCAAACCCATGGCACATGAATTTAGGCAAACTGGTTGTACCTAATGTATTCTTGAATGTAGAACTCCTGCAACTATTAGCCAGGCATTACAATTCAGGCCTGAAAGCTATCTGCAACCCTCAGGGAGAACCAATTATACACCTATCAAAAAATGCTATTTGTGAGGTGTATGATTTGGATGATTTGTGCACTGTCCCTGTTGTTTATGAAGACTTGGATAAAGAATACTGGAGAATGGATACAACCTACAATGGATGGAGGTTACCCATTCATAGACCCAGGATCGAAGGAGAAGTGATACCCTTGACTGAGAATGATGGCCCTCCCTTTCATGTATCCATTTTTGAACCATACATTCAATATACTTACTATTCTGTAGGTCAAGTCCTTGGCTCAGAGGTCCCTGAGTTTATGGCTATTCCTCTAATGGTCATAACCTCTGATATTCAATGTCACAATGCCAGACAGTTTGATTATGCCTCCTATGTTGCTACTAGAATAGACTCTGGTCTATCTGCAATGAAAAACAATGCTCCAGCATGCTCTTTTGAGCATTACTCGATGCTCATGCATATGGTCTTATACTACGGCCAGGAAGTAGGATTGTGGCCAAATGAGCTTCAAGTTGTTGCTGCAGGTAAGAAAGGGGAGAAGATACCTGTACAAATGTGGACCAGAATCTGGGATAGCAGGTATGCTAACTCCAGCTATGCTCAATTTGAGGAGCATTGTGTTAAAGTGCTGTATAGGTATTTCAACCACCCCTGTGAATATTCAATTTCAGATGAAATAAAAAGATTCCTCAGGCCAAAAGATTTTGGTGGCCCTCCTGCTGTCACTCATAATTGGGGAGACTGGTATTGTTTTGAGGACGCTACCATGATCAGAGTGTATGGTTTTGAGGATGCCCCCTTTATATTGCCTAAAACTGTCCCTGACAGGATTGCATATCTGGAAATAATTAGGCAAATGCATTGTTCCAATGTCATGCATCTAAGTTCGCATGATAAACAATCATTCATGCCTAGTACTTTGTGTTTTGGAGATTTTACTGTGGTTTCAAAAGAAGGGTATAATCTCATTTTGGATAAACTAATGCATTATAACATGGTGACTGCTGAGGTGAGGAAAGGGTTTGACCCTGAGGGTTTCATTGACTATGCAAGAAGAAAACAAAATCTCAGTGGATACATGCACATACATTATCCACATGATGATGTTATTAGAAATTTGGAAGAGGCTGAAGTCGATTTGGTAGTGGAGAAATATAACAGAGATTTGAATGAAAAGAAAAAGCAGTTGGCAGAAGTTGAAGTGGTATCCTCTGAAGAGGAAGAATTGACTGAACAGCCACAAGATAAGACAACAGAAATGTCTAAAAGAAAAATGCAACAATATCAGCCTCCAGTTGTGATACATGATGAAGAGGGATCTGCTGATGAAGATCCACGCCAAAAGGCTTATGATTCTTTTGTGTCAGATGATACATTCATTCATTCAAAGGAATTTAAATCATTCCTGTATAAATACAAGGGAAAGGAAATTAGAGAGTCAGTAGATAATGTTTCTGCTGACAATGAAAAACAGTTATTGGAGATGTTAAAGGAGACAGTGGACAAGGAAATGCAGGACATGACACCAAGCAGAGGCAGACAGCTGCTTAAAGATGCGGGGGTTATGATTTTTCCCGGCTTAGATCTAAATTCTGCTCTGGTTTTTGATAGTTTTTTGAATAATGCTGATGATAAGTATAAGCTTACTCCAGAAGGAGTTAATGAAGTCTATATGGGAACAAGATACAACAATGATGAAAATTCTTTAATGATATGGGCATTGTATCCTCCCCATAAGAAGACGGCCATAATAGACACTGAGAAAACTTTTGGCCATGTTATGACTTTTAGAGCAGGTGAGACTGACCCCATAATTACTGCAGACATTGGTATCAATGTTGCAAAATTGAATAAAGCACAGGCTCAGATGTTAATCAAGGAAAGGGATGCCTACAAGCTGAATTGTGAAAGATTAACAAAGGAGAATGACTACTTGAAGGATGCTGTTAAGAGCACCTTTGGGCAATCTACGAAGAGGATAACTCAAGGTGAAAGCTCACAAAGTAGTCAAGAGATATCCCATGATCAAGCCAAACAAATTCAAATAGATGCATTTGTTACAATACTGCAGAGCAGGTATGCAAACATGGTACGGTGGTTAAACCAGTTTTGGGATAACTACTCGGAAAATCATAAAGCAGTCAAAGAACATGAGAGGCTTGATCAGAGGATACAAGAAAAGGTGATCGAGTTGCAAAACAGAGGTACCCCTGATAGCACAGATGTCTCTGAGGCAAGAGCATTACTCAAAAGGCACCAGAATTTTTATGATAAACTCAAAGCTGATGCTAAGGAAGGGACTGATGCATCAGACGCAGGGGTGCCCAGAATATTCAAAGATAATGGAGAGGTAAAGAGCAAAGAAGAGTGGACTATTGACTGTCAAGTTATATTACACAAAGCCACAGGAGCCCTAAAAGATAAAACCTCTGTATCTACAGAAGTTTGCAAGCAACTGGAGGAAATGATCACCCTCGATATAATCACCAGGAGTGCAGTCGAGCTTACTGATTCTCACCGTGCTCAGGAGTACTTGGATCATCTAACAAAAGTCTATTTATGGCTAAACAGAGCCTAGTTAAGATTATGTAATTATTGTTTGTTAAAATCTCAAGAGACTTATTGAAGAGTTGTATCTCTTCTTGAAGATATCTATATAAGTTCAAACAATCTATGCTGAAAGATCATCAGCAGTAGAAGATATTTAGATATACATATACATAATATTCCAGAATGATCATGTTGCATATTTTATTTTAAAGAAGAAATTTGAAGTTCTCTGATTCAGTATTTCCATTTGGGTATCAGTTATTTGTTGAAATTATTCAATTGTGTGGCTGTCTCCATTTCTGCATTTCCCTGTTATTCAGATTAAACTATCAAGTATACATTTAATCTGTCAATACACATTCGCTGTATCTGTGTGATCAATTCGGTTGGTATCCATCCTAAGGAATTAAACCCTTCTGATTTATTCACAGTAACCTGGAAGTAGTAAGTTGGGATTACTAAGTAGAGCCATATAATTAGGATTGACACACTGTCTCCAGTAAAATATTATCTGTAATCTTGTCTTTTCATTTCATTTGGCTCCTTCAAGTAAGGATTAAAGTACCTTCTGGTGAATTATAAGATCTCTGATTTTATTTGGTTGGATTATCAAGAAGAGTCTGTCAGTCATTTATTTGCACGTTTATACAAGCTATAAACCAGAACTGTGCCAAATATCTAGAATTATTACCATTTAGAAACTACTGTTCTCAGTCCTTCAAATTGACTCTGTTACCCAACAAGGCACTGGTCTCACTCAACTCATTAATTAAAACCTTTTGATATTGCTTATACAATTTCTGCCAATCACTTATTAAACATTACATATAGAATTAATTAGTCAGCTTTGTCATCTATCATACATCCTATGCCATTGTAGATAGACCTAGTTAGTCCATTCATCCACATTCAGACTGCTTTAATATTTTAAGGTTCACCCGCCTAGGTGTAGCAGAACCTAAAGTGTAGGAAATCATCAAACCTTGAAGGTTGATTTCGTCAAGTTAGTTCAAAAACGTTGCAAATCCAAATATAGAGCCTGGCATCCTCTTAGGATTAGTAACTTGCATTTTTGAGACCTAACAGGTCTAATCTTTCAAAGATAAAATCGGCTTCGTCAGAGAAAATGACAATATTTTAATTGAGGACTTCTCCAAAATTTCTAAAGTTGAATCAGTACTTTACGTCTGCATCGACGCACTTCCAGAACACAAAGAAAAATTTGGTAAAATGCGAAGGGAAAAGGAAGTTTGGAAGTCAAGAATGAAGCATATAGGCATTCCCAACTTCCTGAAGATTCAGGAGTTCGTTGCTACTTTTCAGGAATGGAAGACCCAACGTGCTTCCCAGGCCACCAATAACAAATCCGGAGATACAAGCCCGTCGTCCCAATCATGACCTCATTGGCTCGTTTTCTTTATTTCAGTTCCTCTATCATGTTATTTTCAGCAATCTTGATTTTTAAAATCAGTTGTTAAAAACTAAATCCCGTACGGGTTAGAGTTATGTTAACTCTGGGTTTGATTTACTCAAAGACATGATTAAGACATTCATATATATAGGTTTTTAAAATCTTGGAAAGATATATATAGAAGTTTAGAAAAAGAAAAGAAAGGAATTTTTTTAGCAAAACTGTTCATAGTTTTACATTATGTGATGATTGTCTGAGTAATTTTCATCTGTGAATGAGAAGAAGAAACAATTACTGCTTATTTGGATCTGTGCGTCTGAATGTGTGGAATTAGATTTTCTGTGTGAAATCTCCTTTCATCTGGTAATTGTTCTTTATTTGGACAATTCGTCATATGTGTTTTATTATTTACTGGTTCAACAAGTTCGTATGAATGTATTCATGTATTTGAATATACCAAAAGTAGAATCTGTGCATTCTATTGCTCACTGTTACTATATAAATTTATCGTGTTCATAACATAGTTATGTATGAATATCAGTCTGCCTTAAGCATTTTCTGGTTAAAAGTGCATTTGGATACTTGAATAGGTTAAATTCATTGAAAATCTTAAAGGGAGCTATACCTAAATTCAGAGGGGAACTAATATAAAAGGTTCACCCATTTGTTGTTTAACTTATTTGTTCTTCAAAAGAGGGGTATAGAGTCAAAATAAATTATTTTCAGAATAAGGACAAATCTATTAACCAACAGGTTGAATGCACAACATTTATTACTAATTCTAATCTCAATCATATCATCATCAATAACATAACATATTTCATGAGTTTATTCCAACTTAAAAGCAAACTAGATCTACACATTTAAGAAGCAAGAATTGGCACATCATAGGATTCTATTTCAATTCATGATACCTTGTTAATCCACATGATGATAAATGAATGAATACAATATGGTACTACTATCCTAAATGTGGGTAATTTACATAAGTTACAAAGGTAGTTCATGGCTCTAATACAACATGAATCATGGAATTACAAAAGTTCTCAAATAAATACATTTCTCAACAATGTATTAATGAAGGTCTAAAACATAACCAAGAAAAATATGCACCCTCTCCAAAGCATTAACATTGATCTAATTGACTCAAACAATGATCAACACTATCCAACCGTGCAGGACCCCAAGGTCCACCCCTTTGTACTAGGACGTGATCAATTAGGAAAACATACAAACTCATGCAAAACAATATAGGTATGATACAAGACCAATGCTTACACAATGCATGCAATAAGCATACACATTGCAAACATAGTATAAAACAATGACATACAATATAAATGACATTAACAACCAATAGCACATAAAGAGAATGGTGATACTTGTAAGCACCAAAATCATGCACAGCCTCCACAAGGACCCCTATGATGAGTCATAATCCTTGTCACAGACATGTAAGTGTGAAATAACATCCTCTCAGTAGAAATTCTATTGGTGACGTGTCTTTCCTTTCGTCTTGTGTTGTTTCTCCTTTGTTGTCTCTCTCGCTCTTTGTTGTTGATTCTTTTCGACACTTTACGACACTTGTTGATTTGCATTTTCTGAGCTTGTGACCTTGTTCCTAAGCCTTGTATGCGTCTTGTAGGTGAGTTTTCACCTCTCCTCAATGTTTTTCATCTTCTCCACCCCCCTAAAAGCCTTCTAGAGGTCCCCCCTAGCCATCTCCAACTTTCAATTTTTAGTTTCATTACTCCCCCTATTATTTCCAGATCTCCCCCTAGGAGATGCTACTTTGCAAGTGGAGATTTGGATTTTGACACATGACTGACCTATTTTCGGAGGCAGATCCCCTTCTTTTCTCCTCCTCTTCCATCTCCCATCATGCATGTCAACCCAAGTGCCCTCCTCTGTGGGTCGCCCATGGGTCACCCCCGGGCAACCTGACTGGTGAAAGGGGCGACCCCTGGGTGACCCTGTCATGTTTCCATCCATGGAAAAACTCGAGTTTCTAACTCAAAAAAGCTCTATTTTCACCCATTTTTCTTCTTGCTTGCATGGATTTTTATGCCTAATATAGAGTTAACTATTTCATGCACCTACACATGCATAATTAGCTCTATTTTATCTTAAATTAATAGATCATGCATTCCCATGCACTCCTTCACTTCTTTTTGAGTGATAAGCTTTTACTGGGTAGATCACTCCAATTTTAGCCCAAATCACTCTTGAATCCTCTGTGTTAACTCTCCAATCAAATTGAGTTAACTCTCCTTCTTCTTCACCTCTCATCCCTTCTTCTAACCTATAAATACCCCCTCCCTCAAGCACAAAGGGACGTAATTTCATTTGTGCACACAGCTCTTGCAAGTTATTGCTCTCCACATTTTGCATTCTCATACTCATACAAGACATAGGAGCCTTTTGTTTTTGTTTGTTGTTTCATATAGCTTTCATATAAAGCTCATCACATGTCCATACACTACTCATATCAAGCCACAGTGCTCAACAAATCTCTCATTGAGCTCTTTTTGCAAAGCTTCAAAAGCTTCTTTTGCTTCCATTATCATCTTGTCACCAAGACGATTCCCTGCTGCTACAAGAGGATACGAGGTTGCCATCTGTAAGGATTTTTTAGGGTAGTGGAGGATCACGCATCTCTAGGTTCCTTTATGCTTTCTTTCAATTTGTAGTAATTAGATAACTAAAATTGCTCTTAGGATCAGTAATCTTGTTGCCTTTTCCTTGATAGGATAGATAGATCTTGCATTCTTAGAGTAATTTGCTTTCCAAGTTCATAGATTAATTCATTCAAAAGCAATTTCCCTTTTCTTAGATTAATTTGTTCTAAATATTCAAAAAATCCCAAAAACATAGTTCAAATTGTATTAGGTAAATTCATTATAGCTTGCATACATCTTTCAATTCCTAGATTAGAAAAAAGCATCTTCAATTCCAAATACATCAAAAAAAGCACAAAAAGAAGTTTTGCATTCATAAAAACTCGAAAAAAGAACAAAAACATTAGAGACTTAGAAAGTTCACAAACCCTTGATTCTATCACAAGGTCAATCACAGTCAAACATTGGTCAAAACCCTTGATTCCATCACAAGGTCAACCATAGTCAACACATAATCAAACCTTAGGTCAACAAACCCTAAGTCAAACCCTAGGTCAAGTCAAGGTTAGCTCACAATCGCTTATCTCTTGTCTCGGCCCATGAATGTGCCTTGGCTTAAGAGGTGAGTGGGTGAGGGCAATCCTTGATGAGATAGAGGAAATCCACCCAAGACCACAACAAGACCCACTAGTCATCCAACGATAAGAAACATTTAGACAACTCTTAGTACAACAAGCATTCATCCAATAGTTTGAATGACAACAAGGAATCAACAAAAATAATAGCTTACCCACACAAAGGTGGAATATTAGAAACCCCAACAGAAGAAAAGTGACTAGTGATCCTTCGGGTCATACAGTTATCTCTACAACCACGATTATTGAATGACACATCTACACAAGCGCACAACGTAGGCCCCAAGACATGTCGAGCCCTCTCCATGAAGCCCAACTCTCCAACGAGCCAGACCACCCCTATGTCTCGCCTCCTCTCAACTAGCTACTTCCATGAGAACGAGAGTGACATGGTAGTTTGCCCTGTGGCAAGGAGAGAAGGGTCTGTGTGCGCACCAAAATCTGACTCAACAACCCCAGGTCACTGACGTCACAATTTTGAGCATACAATACCCACCAATAACATGTAATTAGAATGGAAATAACTAGCAATAATCATTTGAAGAGAATAATTTAAATAACCACCAATAACATGCAATGTGTATGTCAATAGTTGCTCATAATCATGCAAAGAGAATGGTAATAACCATTAATAACATGTAATGAGAGTGGTGATAGTCACCCATAATCATGTGGAGAGAATTAGATACACACATTGGATATTATGACCTAACAATCAATATGAAAGGGCTACAAGATGTGAGATGTAGAGTGCAATCATGGTAATATTAAATCTGAATGGACTTTGACAAGTGTGCCCCCATATCAAATGGGAGATTCTTAGAAACATTCAAACAATCATGAATGGATTGCACTTAATGTCCCTCACTATCATTTACAAATCCTCTCAAGGATGTTTGATACTAGAAATGGATTATGTCCTCATGTTATGTTTATTTTATTTTGATTGATCCCCATTTTGTTTTATCTTTTTAGATGTTATCCCTTCAAGATCTTCACATGGCTTTCATACCAATTATGAATGTTGAAAGGGGCAACTCTAATCCTAACTCTAGAGCTCATCCTAACAACAAAAGGTCGAAAATAATAAAAATATTGTGTCATGGAAAATGAGGTCAAAAACCATGACACTCAAATCCAAAAGATAGATAATCATATTTCCACAAGGAGACTTCTCATCCTACAAAGTAAAAAGGTTTTACATGTTCTAACTTTTTATTTTTATTTTTCAAAAAAGTGAAGAACCATTCAAGTTTCTAGAAAACCATTGATGAACTTGAAAATTTCTTCAATTTTTAAAAATACAATTTTCTAAAAATCAAGAAAACTATTTAAGGCATAAAAATGAGTAGATTACTCTTTTTAAATCACAAACACTTTTAGAAAAATTTTCCATGTTCTAGTGCTATTTTTCATTTTTCAAAAATAAAAACCTACAAGATTAAATCTACCCAACAAGCTATTTTACAAGCTCATACCAAATTCAAACCTAATCAAGGGAGCCATATGCCAACCACCTAATGTAGTGTATGAAAAATCATGAATCTATAAGCATATGCATACACATTAAAAGATAAGAATACCTTCAACCAAGAAAATCCTCAATGATGGAGATGATATTTGCTTGAACATAACACACAATCCTTTGCCAACTCCTTCAAGATCTAAACACAATATTTCAATCTACAAGAAAACTTCAAACAATCTTTTCCAAACAAAGTTCTCACACAATGGAGGAGAAGGAAGAGAGACAAGCCAAAATGAAAATTGAACATGTTTTACAAATGACTCTCTTTTTCCTTTTGACTCCAAAAATCCCTAAAACCCTTTTGTAACTTTTCCTCCTCACATTCAAAACTAGGTATTTCAAATTTAGATATTTTGGAACACAGATTTTCATTTTTGATATTTCATTGAAATAACTAAATATTAATATATTTTCAAAATGACTTTTAAATAGCTTATGCACAAAGCATTTTCATTTCAAATAGATAATGCATATTTACTTCAATGAACCTATTCAACCTTTATAAATTTCCTTTCAACATTTGAAAATTAAAATACACATGACCTTTTTCATTAAGGTATAAATTAATAAACTCTTTTGACTCAATCATAATGGATATTCCAAAAACACTCTAATAAGCATTTCAAAAACTAATTAAATGCAAGTGCAAGAAAAGCTAAATAAACTCACACAAGGAAACCACACTATTTATAGGTTTATTCATGACATAAGAATCTAGAATCAACACCAATTTAGATTAAGGTTTCATAGGATTAAACAAGGTTCATCTCAAAACTAGAATCAAGTGAGATAGGGAGTTAAAGCATACCATATTTATCCAAGTTGATTGTCTCCAATTAATCAATGTTGGGGAAACATATACTTGCACACTCAATTAAAAAATCAAGCATATCTACAAAAAATAAGGATAACCAAAGAAAAACATAAAACATCCAATGTTATATAATCCAATAAAATAATATCCATTAACTACATATGACTAAAAACCATCTAAGGCTAAAATGTTATAGATATCATAGATGTTCAAATCAATAACTATAACAATAATCATATTGTTCTAGATAATATAATCACTAATATATATATATATATATATATATATATATATATATATAGAGAGAGAGAGAGAGAGAGAGAGAGAGAGAGAGAGAGAGAGAGAGAGAGTAGTTAATCTAAAATACAACTATATGTTTGTACAAAAAATCATAACATATGTATTCAAAACACACCGTCGAAAGTCTCAATGTCAATACAAAACATCATTGGTAAAATATGGTATCTGTATCAAAATTAGAATCAACTAGTAAGATAAAGAAGATATTCTTATGAGTTTTACATCCTCCTCCCCTAAGACTAGACCTACTCCTAGAAGCCTACAAAAAGAAGTGGATAAAGAACCCTTAATTGTGTAGCGTTCTCCCAAGTAGTAGTTGTCTCATCATATCAGTCCCACTAGACCCTTCCTTGATCTAAGTCTCAAAATTAACTGTTTGATGTTTGATGCTACAATATATAGCCAAGCTCCAAAGAAAATTGTCTGCCCTCATTGACTTACAAAGAACCCTAATCAAGAGAATGCATCCACATCTAGAATATACTTGTTTCGTGGAAAATGAGGGGTTTTCAATTTCAAGGTTAAATCCTCCTTTCACACCTTACATTCAAGGACATAAATTGAGTCAAGCCTCAACCTTTTGCAAGAGGGATCTGCTACAAATTTAGTGTCCCTTAGAACAAAGAGGAAACCTAGAATTTGCTAATTAATTGATCAATTAAAGCCTAATTATGCTTAAAACCCTAATTTCATAAAATTGTAAACAAATGGATGAAACACGACAAATGCTCACAAACAGAGATATAATATTCAGAGTAAATACATACCAAACTTTGAGATTCCAGATGCGGAAAAGTCAGGGACTAATGAGTAGGTGCCCAAGTCCAAGGTGCCAGTTTCTGTCAGGATCTCTGAAGCTTATATGTAACATGTTTCAGGATCCAGAGGACTAATGAGCAGGGACCTAAGTCCAGGTCCTTTTCTGCTTTGATATGCAATTTTGACACTTTGTTATATTTCCCTGCAACTCCACTCCTTCTGCTTCTACACCTATAACTTGCAATCACAAAAAAGGGGGTTGGGGGTTGTGGTGTTTAGAGGCTTGCCTTAGTCAAGCCCCGAAGAGACATTCAAGTCTTTCAAACATTGTTGTTAGATAGAGAGTGTGTATCCCTATGGTAGAGAGTGTGTATCCCTACGTGATAGAGGTAAAAACCAATTGATAAATGATTGAAAACACAAATAAATGTCACCTCGGAGGTGTAGCTCTCATATAGATGAAAATATTTCACATCATGAGAAGGTGAAGCCAAATCTGCATAACAAACACAATAACAAAACAAGTCTGCTGCAACAATGAATATCTTGAATGGTCTAAAATCACAAGTGCGCCTAAAGTTCATAATCATCTTCTAGTTTACAAATGAATCCCTAAACATGCTTATATATGCAACTAAACAACTTCTTGCCTTAATTTCGTAATTCAAACTTGAGATGTCGGCAACGAACACTTATAAGAGTTACATAACTAACATTTAAAATTTGGGACCCCGCTAAATAGGGCAGGACGAGGGCGTGGGCACCCAAGTCTTCAACCCCTATTTAGGTCAGGGTTAAGCTCACAAGAGTCCCCTAGGCCCCATTTAACATGGGTTTTCAGGGATTTCCATCGGGAGTTGAAATGAACATGCATGATTACACTAAAAGGACCCAGAAGCTAAACATAGGAGGGAAAAAGTGTTAGGGAGACATTTTCTGACATAACATTTATCCCCCACTTTAATGTATGCATGAACACAAGGCCCATACATGCATTAAAGTAGAGTCAACAAACACGCCACGCACTTAGAGCTAATGTATACACAGATATTAAGAACTATTTCTAGCCCCCAGTCTCAGGTAGACATTAGAGAAAACACGCCATAGACACACCAAACACAATGAAGGCAGTGACAGGCACGCAAAACAAGGAGAAAATAGTAACAGGCACGCAAGACACAGAGAAGACAACATTGAAGACATGTAAAACATAACGAATGCCGTGATTCTCAATCCCTATTTAGGTCAGGGTTAAGCTCATAAGAGTCCCCTAGGCCCCATTTAACATGGGTTTTCAAGGATTTCCATCGGAAGTTGAAATGAACATGCATGATTACACTAAAAGGACCCAGTGTTAGGCATATTTTACACTTATTAGTTAGTTGCATCGGCAAAGTATGTTTTGAGTAGTTACATTGACAAGTAGTTACTGTCGATCAGTATGTTGTTGGCAACTAACCGCAACCTATATATGTAGTGTCATTTCATTGTATTGGACATGGAGTTTTTGGGTTTCTATTGTACTTGTTATTTTGAATTAATATATGCAGTGGAGTTCTGAGTATCAATTAGATTTTCATTTGCGTACAATGTGATAGTTCTATTATCTTTCTTGTTTACTATGTATGAAACCAATAGACTCATTCAACAGTAAACAATTTGGCGTCATTGCCGATACAGAGTCAGGTAAGGAAGGTGACAAGTAGTGAATGACGAAGTAAGTAGTTGATGAGTTGAATCAATGACGATGGCTGCATAATGGGTCAACTGATCCAATTAGAGGAGGAAACGTACATGAGATACCAATTAGAAAGAATAGAGAAAGAATTACAAAGAATACGGGAAGAAAGTGACAACGAACAAGAACCAAATGATCAGGAAGATGATCTGACACAAGATCTAGTCTTCCTATGGGATTTATCAGTCAGAACACATCACAAATGAAGCCATCTGAAGAGACATTCTGGAGGAAATCGTCGACGAAAATCTAGAAGTCAATTTGGAAGTGGATCGTCTTTTGGATTGTATTCTGAGGTTGTTGGTGAGGAATCTATTGATCCTTCTAGACCTCCGAGAGGAAAGGGATAGAGAACATCGGAGACAACAAATTCTCTGGAGATATGAGGAACGTATGAAACAAGAGGAGGAAGAGCGTGATGAGAACCGTCGTCACACGCCACACAATTGATAACATACGAAGTGCTGATTCATGCCCATACAACTTAATAAAGAAAAAAATTGAATACTGAGTGGGTAAGAAACACCGGAAGAAAAATTAAGATCGTTAAGATTAAAAGAACAAGAAGAACGAAGGAAAAGATTAAAACAAATCGTCAGAGAAATAAGTAAGAATCATGAAATAAACCAAGATACCACAGAAGCATACCAAAGCCTGGTCAAAGAAGAGGAAGAAGAAATTTTTTGAACACCAGTAACCAAAGAAAAAGAGTAGGGTGATGAAAATGAATTAACAAAGGAACTTAAAAATAGTATACACTAAATTAGGGAACTGTCAATATCAAGAGAAGAAGAACTGAGAACTAGAGGACCCAAGACCCCTAGACAGAAGGAGTACCGGAAGGAACCTGAGAAAACTCAAGGTGCAGGGGATGCTAAAGAGGGACGTGGGAAAGACCCGCACATGGCCGAGAGTACAAGAAAGGCACTAGAACGTCGAGGGAGAACCAGTCCAGTCAGGCCAAATGCACAAGGAGGATGTCAAGGAAGGAACATGGTGACTCCGCTGGGAAGTCCAAACATGGGGAGTCTGAGTACGGAGAAACAAAAACTGCTGAAATTCCTTGGCAACAGATCGAAGGACCCGGTCCGACATTGCAAAATGTGCGAGACCATATGGATAGCCAATGGACAGGACAATAGGTCCTATTGGTTGAGATCATTTCCAGCCACTCTGAGGGGAATTGCAATAGACCGGTATACATAATTGGATGCCACATTAAGAACCAGTCGGGATGCACTGAAGAAAGCATTCCAGGAAGAGTTTAAATTACTGCAAGATGATAATGAGATAGTGGCCGAGATATATAATACAAGATAAGGTAAGCATGAAAATGTCTAGGCATATAACCAAAGACTGAAAGAACTCCTAGTAAAACTAGAGAAGGAACCAGCCAACGGGTTGAAAAAGAGATGGTTCATCGAGGGCTTGATCCCCTCCATCAGGAAGAAAATAAAAATAGTTCCACCGACATCATACGCCAAGGCTTATAATCGTGTGATGGACATTGAAAGTGAAGACAAGATGTCAAGTTGGGAAAGGAAAAGAGAAGACAACGACAGTTCAGATGATAGTGGCAAAGAGGAATCAAAAACCGTGTAAGCATTAAGAAAAAACATGCTGAGGATGATGAGGGAACTTAAAACCGAGAAGGAAACAACAAAAGAAAGTAAGGAATTATGGTGTACGGAGTGCAACAATGAGGACCACATCAAAGCAAACTACCCCAAGAAGTGTTCTATGAAATCTGCCAAGTAAGGGGCCATTCTATCAAGGAGTGCCCATACAACTTGAAGACAAGGAGCACCCAAGTACTCTACTCTCAGGGGGAGCAATCTACCCCACTGAACACACCGCCCAAAACAAACAATCAAGAGGCATTACCTAGCGGATACTGCAACAACCGAAGAGAAGGCAATAATAGTAATAGATATAATGGTGCAGGAAGAGGAGGTCATATTCAGTATGATGCAAAGGGATGACCAATGATTCAATGTCAGCAATGCAACGAGTGCAGGCATTTTGCAAGAGATTGTCTGAGCAATAACTGGAATAAACCAAATGCATTGTGTAAGTGGTGTGGGCCCAACGGTCATGAAGATAGTGATTTCCCAAAATAGAAAGGCACGGTAAACCTCATCCATATTGAGGTAGGGAATGACGAAGTCTTTGCTGTCACTCGACCACAAGTGAAGAAGGCGCATTATCTAGATCCCTGAACGGAGAAAGAAAGACTTCGTGATGTAAGAAGGGAAGTGGAGATTTCCATGGAAACTAAATGGAGGAACACAGACAAAAAGGCAACCACAACCCTATGGTCAGAATCTAACAGGAATATTGCAAGCTAGGTACTACAAGCTACCGTACCAATTAAAATGGTGGATCTTCTCCAGAGCATGCCACAACTGAGGATGGCAATATCAAAAGTGGTGGAAAATAACTTGAACGAAGGCCAGGCCGAGGAAGCAGATGACATCATTGTAGAACCACCGCCAGCTGGGGAACAAGTGTTCGACTCAATATTACTGGTAATTGACATGGGGAAGAAACTGACGGTAGTCCATATGGAAATCAGCGGGAGTTACCTGACAAACACAATAGTTGACAGAGGGTCTGGGGTAAATGTACTACCAGAGTAAACATGAAAAAGCCTTAGCAAACCTACACTATGGCCGCAGAACGTCTAGTTAGTGGGATCCGACTAGCACAGGATCAAGGTGTTGGGAGTGCTAATGTCTCAAAAGGTAAGAATCAGTACCCAACAGGTTTTGCTAAATTTTGTACTCATAACAGCACATAATGTGTCGTACGATGCATTACTCAGCCGAGGTTGGCTAATAGCCACCAAGGCCAACCACAACTGGAAGAAAAACACTCCGTCCATTGAAAATAAAGGTAAGAAGTTTATCATTGATTTGAGAACACAAACAATCAGTGAGGAGTTGGCATTAGACTCCAACTCAGATGGAGGAGAGTCGTCAGAAGGAGAAAGAGGACCAATGGAGCCCGATGACAAAGGAGTGCTAAAATTACATGAATGTTCAAAAGATGAGACAAATTCCTTCAGTGGGTTATTCCATTGGCAGATGGAGGATTATGAGTTTTTCTAGCCAGAATGCAATATGATTTCAATAAAAGAAATTGGTGAGTCCTCAAGGGCGACTGGTGAACCACTGGACAATTTGAGGCCGACAAGTGAAAAACTTGGCAACATGGGAAAAGCTGGTAAAAAGGAATTGAGTGACAAGGGGGAAGAAGTAACCCACACTTTTTCGGCCGCCTATGGGGAGTACAAGGAAGGGAATGCTGAACTAGATAACACACTGGCACATTAGTTTAAACATGAGAAGAAGATCATGTACGAGGAACCATTGACAAATAAAGTTAATCTTGGCGAGGAAAGTAACCCTAAGGTAATCCTCGTTGGAGATGACTAGAATCCAGTACTGAAGGAAGCAGCGTTCACAATTTTCCTGGAGTACAAAGATGTGTTTGTCTGGACATACAAAGACCTAAAAGGGATAACACCAGAACTATGCATCCATAGAATTCCACTCATACCAAGAGCACGTCCAGTGAGGAAAAGGCCATACAGGATGAGAAAAAATTACGCCGCCAAGGTGCATGAAGAAATAGAGAAAATGTTGGAGGCCGAAATATTCTTTAAGGTGGAAACAAGTGAGTGGGTTTCACCAATTGTCATATCACTCAAGAAAGAAGGGGGACAAATCAGGATCTTTATCGATTTCAAATGCCTCAATGCACTAACAATCAAGGATCCTTTCCCCATCCCATTGACAGACTCCATCTTGGAGGAAGTGGCTGGTCATGAGATATATTCTTTTATGGACATATTCTCAGGATATAACTAGATCAACATTGCCGAGGAGGACAAACTGAAGACTACATTTGTGGTAGAAGATGGTGTATATGCATACAATCAGATTTCGTTCAGTCTATGCAATGCACCAGCAACATTTCAAAGAATTATTCTGTACGTATTTGATAAAATGTCAGTGGGAAATTTCAAAGCATTCTTGGATGACTGGTCAATTTATAGTGCAACAGACACACCTCAAGGCTCTCACCGAGTGTATAAAGCATTGCAGGTCCACACGACTGGCCTTAAATCTGAAGAAGTGCTGATTCATGGTACCACAGGGGAAACTTCTGGGCCATATTGTATGCAAAGTAGGACTAAAGGCAGACCCAAACAAGATTTGGGTAATTGTGGAGATGGAAGCTTTGGGGGATGTCACCGGGGTAAATTCTTTCCTTAGCCATGTCAGCTACTACAAAAGATTTATCAAGAACTTTGCTCAGGTTTCATACCCATTGGACATGTTGACAAGAAAAGGGGTGCAGTTTGTGCGGTCGGACGAACAACAGAAAGCATTTGAAGAATTAAAGAGAAGATTGATCAGTGCACCTATTTTGGCCTATCCGACCTGGGACAAGGAATTCCACGTGCACTTCGACACTTCAAACTTTGCAATTGGTGCCACTCTGGCATAGGTGGGATCTCATGGTCTTGACCACCCAGTGTACTTTCTAGTCGGCTACTCTCGAAGGCAGAATAAAATTATAGTATTGTTGTGATGTTCACAACACGCCCCATTTTACTCCTTAGCAAAATGGGGACCCCTGCTGTTGCTTTGCTTTTTTTTTGCTTTTGTTTTGTTGTTCTGTTTGGTGGTAAAGGGAAAAGAGAGAAAAAATTGCAAACTTTGTTAAAATAGAGAAAAATGCATTTTCAGTACTAGTGCATGATATGGTTGGAATCCTTGTGAAAAATGAGCTAGGGTTGCTTTTTGAACCGTCTAAAATTTGCCATATTTTGCAAGTTATGATTATTTAAGGTAAAATGAACATTTAGGTTTGTAGATCAGGTTTTGCATAATATAAAGTCAGTTATGAGTCATTTTCTTTGTATGCATTTGGTTGAGTTTTTTGATTTACTCATTCATGGACCCAAAGTGGTTTTAGGTTAAAGTAAATATTGCTTTGAGTTCCACTCTGTATCTCACATTTGTATGTGTGGCGGGTCAAAACCATACAAGACAAATGAACAAGGCATAGTATACAAACAACGTCCATCAGCATAACAAGTAGTAATCGGAACAACATTTTAGGCTTTCACCGATGGGTAGACTTATGCCGATGGAAAGAAGAAAGAATGACATCGGCGAGACTTACGCCGAGGGTAAAGCAAAAAAGGCTATCGGCGTAACAATAACAATCGGAGTAACATTCTAAGCTTTCACTGACGAAGAGACTCACGCCGATGACAGGGCCAAATGGGAGGGGAAAAGACTTAGTCGATCAAGGAGTTATGTATGTATTGCCATCGGTATAACATTTGATATCGGTAGAGTTTGGTTTTGTCTCCCTGAACGGTATGGTCTCACTGAAGGAAGCTCATCGGTATGACTTTCAATATCGGCCATGTTTGGAATTGTCATGCCGACAGCGAGACTTACGCCGATAACTCTTTATACAAACAAGGTAACATACAAAGATGAAGTAAGGGTTGTCGGTAAGGGTGTGGCTGATGAGTTTGCATCGGCCCAACGATGGATATCAACCAAGAAATTTTCACACTCGCTGATAAGAAGTCTCGCATCGATGAGGGTTTAGCTGCTAAAGTGAAAGGTGATTTCGGCTAAATGGTAAGTGATCAAAATGACGTCGCAGGCACTTACCGATAAGGAGTATTGAACCAATGACAACAAAGAGTACATACAAAGCTGAATAAAAAGACTTCATTGGCCAGAGTAAAACAATCGGCCAATCTATTTTTGTTCTCACTGATGGCATATCTCACACCAATGGGCAGGAAAAGGGCAGAGCAATAGAGTTTGAGATCAATTTTTTGAAGCCCGATGGCATTTTTTGGTCAACGATGGTTGACCCGTGGTGTTTTGAGCTTTGTATATGCATTTTGAGTGCATTTTTTTGGGGCATTTTTTGGACCCAATTTCTCATTTTGCACGGTCACACCTTGATTTAATCAGATGTTTGAGTTTCCTACTGTTCATTTGATGAAATAATACTTATTGCTTGTCTGTTTTTGCAAGTTTGCAGTTGAGCAGGGAGCTGAAACTTAATGGTGGTGACATCATGGAAAGAGGAGGAAATCATATCTCAGAAGCAAGAAGATAAGGACGAAGGGTGAGGAATTCAAAGGCCATTCATTGATGAAGACAAAATGCAGCTAAAGGCATCATCACAGCAGACAACAGAAGTTATTGTTAACCTGCTAGGCTTTCCAGGAGGGCATATTTCACCTAGATTAGATGTATGCTCAGCAGTATTTTGGGAGACTGGTTCACCGGCATTTATTGTTGTAACCAGGGGTTTGAACCAGGGTTTAAACTAGGGTTTTTTGGGCTGTATTGAGGACAATCAGAAAGTCTATATATGGTGCTTTGATACACTGTAAAATTTTACACAGGGGCTACATAGAGATTTTGTAGCAGTAGAGATTTTGTAGAGAATAGCATCTAGAATAGAGGGACCTTTGAGTTTAGAAGTAGAAGAAGGAGGTCGCATGTGTCTGCAATAAGGAATGCATGGAACATCTAGCTTCCTTGCTGTATTTGTAAAGCTTGTAAGTTTTCTGTAGTTCGGTCAATGAAGCTAAGAGTCATTCTAACATTGTAAACCTTATATGACTGTCTGTTTCTAATACAATTAAATCTAGAATTCTGCATCTATCTTCTGAGTGTTTTCCTGCTCTTCTTTGTGTTTGAAACCTTTCTCTTAGAGCTTGCAATTTTAGGTGTATGTTTGTGAAAATGCTCAGAACTTACACTTAAGGTTTTGTCTATGGATTTGATCAAATTGCTGTATTATTTATAAAGTGCTTAACAGAACAATTAGATCCTTCGAATAGAATGAAAGAGGTTTAGTTTAGTTCTTTCTAACTTTTCCCAACCCATCTGAAATACTTAGCTTAAAATGTAGAAATTTGAAGGAAATTTGTCTCATATTTGAAGAAGCATGCATAACAGAGTTAAAAGTAGACAGTTTTCATAAATATTTAAGAGGAGAAAGCTGCAACAATCTAAGAAGACTATTTAAAGTTTTGTAGCACAAGTATAAGTTTATGCAAAAGGGATGAACAACATATTGACATTTATTAATCTTTTGCATAGCTTGAGTCCAGTAACCCAACAAGAAACCCTAAACTACGTAAGGCCCCTTGAACATTACAGCTTCACATTGACCAACTAAATTTGCCCAACAGGTAAAGACCTGACCATATTAAACTTGGGATTAAGTGAATCTTAACCGATTCCTTCATATCTTTCAAGTCAGTTTTGGTTCATTTTATGTGAATTTTAACTAATTGTTATGATTGCATCAAAACAATCATCAACAAGTATGACCAAGAGGGAAGCTTTGGGAATGGTCTACTCAGTACAAAAATTTAGGCATTATCTCTTGGCGACACCATTCACCTTTTAAGTAGATCACCAAGCCTTAATGTACCTGGTCAACAAACTGATCATTAAGGGGAGAATCAGTAGGTGGTTGCTACTTTTGCAAGAGTTCACCTTCACCATTATTGTATGACTGGGAAAGAGTCACATAATTGCCAACCAATTGTCACATATTAAATTAGGAGAATCAGAGACGGAGTAAATGAAGATTTTCCTGATGCCCACCTATTCCAAATAGCCACCCTCCCACCTTGGTACGAGAAGATTGGACAGTACCTTTCAACATCAACATTTCTACCTGAGATGTCTGCCAGTGAGAGGTAAAAAATTACACTTAAGAGAAAAATGTTTCAATTGATAAATGGGCTACTCTACAAAATTGGACCTAACCATATCCTCCGAAGATGTGTGATGGAAGAGGAAATAATGAGTGTGTTGGTGGAAGCCCATGAAGGACTCGCAGGGGGCCATATGGGTCCCAATGCCACTACCAGGAAGATTCTACTTGCCAATCTATGGTGGCTGATGTTGCATACAGAGACCCGAGAGTGGGTAATTTAGTGTGACACCTGCGAAAGGGTAGGAAAGCCGCTAAAAAGAGATTACATGCCCCTATGGCTATCACAACCTCAAGAACTGTTCAAAAGGTGGGGACTCGACTTCATTGGGCCATTGAAAGTCAGCCAGCTACATCGATGCCGGTATATTGTGGTGGCCACTAAATATTTGACGAAGTGGGTAGAAGTAAGGGCTCTGGAAGATAATACTGCATTGAGTATGACTAGGTTTATCTATGAGAAGATCGTGACAAGATATGGAATTCCAATCCAGCTGACGAGTGACCGTGGGGGACATTTCATCAACCATGTCATTCGCCTTATGACCTCATAGTTCAAAATCTTTCACACCTTATCAAGCCCGTACTACCCAAGGGCAAATAGATAGGCAGAATCAACAAACAAGGTGCTCATCTCAATGATTCATAAGTCGTGTAGTATCGAAGGGTCACACTGGGAGGAGAGGCTACCGGCCGTGTTATGGGCCTACCAAACCACTTACAAGGTGACAACTGGGCATACTCCCTTCTAGCTGATGTATGGCTAAGAGGCGGTAGTTCCAGCAGAGTACCTAGTACCAAGTCTGAGGATAGCAGTGGAGAACAGATTGGGTGATATAGAAAGTTTGGAAGAAAGATTATTCTAGTTGAGCAAGTTGGATGAGAAGAGAATCCTAGCACAGTGGTTAATGAAAGTCATCAAAAATGATGGAAGTATTGGCATGACAGACACTTGTAGAAGATGGAATTCTGACCAGGACAGTTGGTTTTGAAGTATAACGGCCGCAACGAAATAAAGCCGGGGAAGTTCAAAGTTTGTTGGTTGGGATCATTTAGAGTATGAGAATTGTTGGACAACAGGGCTATAAAATTGGACAATCTAGATGGAAGCGCGATCAAGGACGTAGTGAACAGGTTGAAGTTGAAGATTTACAAGCAAAGAATAAGAGAAATAGTACAAGTAAATATGCTCAGATACATAGTAAAGAACTAGTGTGGGATGGAAGAAAAAGAATGACCTAGTGAGGCAGGAGACAAAATAGATGGAATGGTTTTTACAAGTACCCAATTCAAACTAGTAACCGGGTTCTTTGCACTGAGAACATTGCAGATAGGATATCGACAGGGCATGATTGATGAAGATTATGGAGGCACGTGGATAAACAAGGATAATCAATAATAAGATGAAGATGCCTGGAACAAATGGATAAAGGAATGCAATAAGGTGCGAGACAAATTTGAGTTCCTATTACCAAAGGAAGCAAGGGACCTGCCAAAATGGAGGTATTTGGCGAAAACCATGTTCATTGTGGAAAGATCACCATATTGTGACAAGATTTTGGCGTTAAGGATGAAAAACTTGCCAGATGGGGTATCTCATACACAACTACCGAAGAGTTAGATTTGGAAGGCAAAATACAGAAGCAGAAATGTCAAGATGAACGATGATGGTAAAACATTTCAATGGGTCTAGGAACCAATGGGGTGGAACTTAACAAGTGTGAGAGATTAATCTATGATATTCGACAGGATTTGGGAATTGGAGGAAATCGACAAATGTTGCTCAAACGCCTGCTTGCGACCAAAAGGCTATATAAATTGCATCTTTCGCCAAATGTCTGAAATTGAAATCCTAGAAGAGAAAGAGGTGAACGACAATGACAAGGAAAGATAAATTTGGGAGAATAAATGGAGGTTGGCGGAGTTCAAAGAATTAGAAACCGCCAAGTCAGTAAAGGGAAAAAGAAAATCTGAGTAAAAAAAAGTGAAAAATCAGAAATAGAAAAAGTAAAAGTAGTAAAACTATAGAGGAAAAGTAATAAAGTGACCTAAAAATTATTATAAAAACCCCAACCGTACCACTTCAGAAGTCATCTAGAGCTAGATCCATATGAGTCTTGGAGGGGAAAACTTGTTGTACCTGGCTGTGCAAGTTGGTCTTTTTGTAAACAGTGTCGTACGCCATCGTCGTATGGTTCCATTTACCTACCGTACGAATTCTTCTTGTCCACCGCATGAATTTTATCTTCATCGCTGAGAAGCCATACATAGAAGTGTGAATGTTTTTTTAAGACTGTATGAAGTCTGATTTGTCGTACGTGACCATATTAATTTTGTGGTTCTCCCTCTTCCTTATGAAATCTTCCCATTGTTGTATGAGTTGAACAGTGTTATTTCTGTATGAGTTGTAGACCCTCGTTCACTACCATATAAAGAGTATCTGCCACAGTACAAGTCTATTAATTGGCTACGTCAATCGTACAACAATCTTCCTGTCGCTGCCATACGAAATTTGTTGTGCGAGTACTTTTTTGACCGTGCGAGTACTTTCTCTTACAATAGTATGAAGGGTTTTAGCATCATACGAACTTTATGCCATATGAACTTCCTACTGTATGGAGGGTTTTTGCTTGAGACCATACAAATTGAATCTCCCAGGCCCATACAAGTGAAGGAGAAATTTTAGTACATTACCATCTAGTTGTCAGATCAGTAGAAAGGAACCATAAATGGTCATAACTGAATCCGCCGAGCAGTATAAAAAGATCAGAATGTCATTCTCACCGGGAAACAGGATAACCAGAGCACAAGGTAGAGGGAAACACATCTAGATAATGCGAGAAGATGAAGGTAGAAGAATGGTAGGAAAAGTGATTATAGAGGAGTCTACACCAAAACTCAAGCCATAGATTGATGTGGGTTCATCAACATAGAAGAAGCAACAACTGAAAGGGAAGGGGAAAGAGAAAGAAAAAATCATAGGAGACTCGTTGCAATGGGAAAGTTTGACAATGGCAGAATGTAAGCAATGGTGGAATAGCCACACCGATGACCATCCTCTCAAAGTAGCATTGCAGAAGGCAAAAGTTGACAAGGTGATACAAATGCCCTATTTCAATTTTAGGGAGTTTGAAGTGGTACTAAAAAGCATGGTGGCAAACTACAACCCCCGTTTGAACCATACCATAATCAGGTTTATGAATGTTGTCGTAAAAATCACATTCATGCCCCAAGACTTTTAGAGAGTGATGGGATTTCCTCACCAGCGGTTCATAGTCAGTAAACAGAAGATGACGGCAAGGCACAAAGAGAACATGATGGCTAAGGTTTGCAGAGTAGATTTGAGTGACAAAGAAAAGACCTAGTTGAAAGCTACAAGTAATAGGGGACTGTGATGGGATCACTTGGCAAATAATGAATGGTGATGCATAATGGACATGATCAGGGGGTGGTTGACTGGAGCCTCACACTTGTCAGACATTCCATTTTGGATGACCGACTATATGATTGGCCTCAGCCAAGGTGCAATGTATAATTGGGTAGTGGTCCTCTGTGACAGAATTCATGAGTTTCTGAAGATGTCCCACAAATCATTCTATATGACTCAGCAGGCCATTGTGCTATTTTTAGATGCCATTCTCACTCAGGTCCCTTCACTGGAAAGAGCTCCACTTCATCTAGATGAGCACTATGACTTGGCATGGCCAACCATCTTCTGATGGACAAATTTGAAGGACCCTACTCAAGGTGGAAAAGGGGATGAGTCCAGAAGCAGTAAAAAGAGGAAACAATAAGAGGTGGCTGAATCATCATCAAAAGCATCATACAGTGCAGAGGAGGATTGCATTGAGGCCTCGTCAGCCTCAGCCACTCCTTGCACTCCCTCTGGCAGCATACTACTAATAGGAGAGAGTAGGTTGGATGTTGCACTCGGGAAGAGGTATGCACATTTGCATTTGGACACCCGCACATAGGTGGAGATTCCCGTGAACACTCAGCTTAGCACCACTCACATTTCATGGGGTTAGATCATGAGGATGAAGGGGGATGACATGGTTCTAGTTCCCCTTCCTTCAGGATAGATTACTCCCTTTGAGACCAGGTCTCCCGAGAATTCAGCACAAGTGGATAGTTCAGTACAGGTGGATACTTGGCTTCAGTTACTCGGGGCACCTTCATAGCTGACAGATATTCCCCCTTTGAGTGTGACTAGATCCACCTCACTGCCAGCACTTGCACTTGAAGAGGAGAGGGTAAAGGTAGCCGATGCACCACAAGATGTGGTAATGATCAGTGACACTGAAACAAAGGAGGAAGGAACAACCATAGGTAGTTCAGAGGAAGAAGGAATTGATACTAGCATGGCAAATAGTTTTGATGATACACGGGATACTTCTCACTCAGCTGAGCCAACATACTTGATAGTTCACATTGCCCAGCCAGACAAGAGTGACCCACTTGGCACAGTGCTCAGGTATGTGCATGACTTAGGGTCCATTGGAGCTATTATCCAGAGGGTGTCAGATATTGCCACCAGAGTCAACCCGAGACACTCCTCGCTAGTAGTACTTGCAGAGGTGCAAAGGATTGAACACTTTGTCAAGAATGTCAAGGCAAAATTTGTATGAGTATTCTGGAGTCAGAGATGGCTAGAAGTTAATACTGAAGAGATGCAACAGACATGGAAACCAAAGAGACCAGATACTGGAGTTAGAGGTACCGATAGAGAGATGCTGGTAGCCCTTCACAACATTGAAGATCATTTCAGAGCACTATATTATGCTCGATAGGACGACTTTAATAAATAGGCAGAGTGCAACAAAAGACTAGAGGAAGCTATAGATGTATGCAAGAAACTAAGGGAAAAAACTAATGACCAACAGGTCCACTTCCAATGGTAGCTTGCCCAGGAAGCCGAGCTCACACAAGCAGAGAGGAACAATGCCGATGCACTAAGAGTGGAGTTAGAGGCAACAAAGAAGGAGTTGGCCGAATCTTAGGCAACATAGGAAAAAACCAAAAAGCAGTTGGAGGAGGTTGTCCAGATGGTACGCTTGACCAAAGACAAGCACATCATCACCACCACCTTGTTGGAATTAGTCTGGAGAACTGAGAGGGGGGGTGAATCAGTTGTCCCACAAATTAACCTTTTTCTTCCTTTAATATTCTTTATCAACTATCAATTAGATTAGTGATGTAAGCATTAAAGCATGAATTAACAACACATGAGCAGAAGCAAATTGAACACACATAACACTAGAATTTTTACGTGGAAACCTAGTTAAGGGAAAACCATGGTGGGGGTTAACCCACAAGATTTGTACCCTGTTAAAAGTACTTAGAAGAAAAGAGAAGGCACATGCCTTCGAGTACACTGATCAAAAGAGGCTCGCTACCTAAAGGAATTTATATTTAACACGGAGATAATGAACTGAGAAATAGCATCTTCTTCATGCCTAGTTTAGTCCCATTGAAGACTCACTTATTTCTGCTCTGTCCTACAAACTTCTTCACTATAACTTCATCCTATACTGCTCTTGTTCTTTAGATTTTCTTCTTCTCTACTCTGCCTCTGCGCTTCTCTTAGGATTTTATCATTTTCGCACAAGCACACCTTTCCACAACTCATCAACAAGTATTTATATGCTTCATCAACCTTGGAATGAACATCAAGGTCAGCTTGACTTAATGTGGATCACTATACTATCGGCCAAACATAGCTGAGACTTAAATCTTCTTCCAACAACATGCCACACTCCAAAGAATTGCTCTTAGATCATCCGCAACACACTTGAAACATCTAGTTGGCCAAGATTGGGAAGAACAACAACACCAAGAAGGAAATCTTCACCAACGAGCTCAAAATTTGATGCGGACCTCCAACATAGTAGTCACACAATCCAGAGACCTCCACAAGCACATTGAATTCAACAAAAACATCTGCACTCCTCTAAATCATCAGAATCACTTACATCTTCATCTGTAACCTCAAAAACACTGTTTGCCATGATTGTCACACTAGAAAGATTGCTTGCAAACCTCTAAACCATGAACCACTTGAGTTGATGATACACACTGACTTCCCAAACATGCCTCTAGATCCACAGATCATAATATTTCAATGCGGAGCAATCTAGACCAATTTACTGTCACTCTGTCTCTTGTGAACACAACAAAACCCAGTTCTTCTTAGATGGCCATATCTTCTTCAAATCTTTATATGGACCTCTCAAATCTTAACTGGAGCTACTTCAAACAACCCTCTATACTACCATATGGTCTGCATCCATTGATCTTAATTAATTTTCTCAATATCCTCAACATTCCAGTCTTCTAGACAGACAACAAAATATGATACAGTTGACACCAATGGCAACAAGAATATGTTGACATCAATGACAACACCGATTAGGCACATATTTGCAACAATCTCCCCCTTTGTCAATGATGGCAACATATGATGGGAAAAATTGATTCAACCATCAAGACAAGAACTTCTCCCCCTTTCTCTTATCACTTCTGCAACCACTATCTTCACTACTCCCCCTTTCATCAGCAACTAGTTTTTCACATGACTTCTCTCCCCCTTTGACATTAATGGCAAAGGGCACATATTTGCAGTCTTTTCTCCTTCTTTTTGTTTCAAACCAAACTCAAAAATTGCATGCAGACTACTCCCCCTGAGTAGTGTCTCCTTAACATCAATCTGGATCACAAGATATGACTGTGAATTCCACCGGACTGATGCACTCTAGTGCATCTTAATTCTGATCAAGAGGGGTAATAACCCCTAGCTTCTCTCTGAGATACTCAAAAGTATCCTTAGACAAAGGTTTGGTGAATATATCCGTAATCTAATCCTTTGAAGAAACAAACTTCAATTTGACTTCATTTTCATTTACCTTCTCTCTTAAGAAATGAAACTTGATGGATATGTGTTTTGTCTTTGAATGCAACACTAGATTCTTGGAGATGTTTATTACACTTGAATTATCACAGAAGATTGTAACAGGCTCCTCAAATACCACTCTGATATCCTTCAACATTTGCTTCATCCAAAAAACTTGAGTGCAATTGCTTGTAGCAGCTATGTACTCTGCCTCTGCAGTAGACAAAGATATTGCCTCTTGTTTTTTGCTCAACCAAGAAACCAATCTTCTTCCCAAGAAGAATGCACCACCACTGGTACTTTTCCTCTCATCCACATCTCCTGCCCAATCAACATCAATATATGCATGAAGAGTGAAGTCATTATCCTTTGGATACGACAAGCCATAGTCAAGTGTCCCTTTAAGATATCTGAAAATTCTCTTGATTGCTACTACAAAAGATTCTCTAGGATCAACTCTGGTCCGAGTTAGATAGAGAAGTCCTCCAATCATTGACCTATACCTTTTCTGGTTTGCCTTAGTGGAATCACCACCTTTACTCAACTTACATCTAGTTACCATGGGTGTACCTACTGGCTTTGAATCTTCCATCCCAAACTTTTTCAACAATTCTCTCACATACTTAGATTGAGATATGAAGATACCTTTATCTGACTGAGTGATTTGTAGACTTAAGAAGAAATTCATTTCACCAAACATCGACATCTCAAATTCACTTTTCATCTGATCAGCAAATATCTTGCACATACTCTCATTTCCACCAAAAATGATATCATCAACAAATACCTCAACAATCAGAATGTGCTCATGGTCAATCTTGAAGTAGAGATTACTGTCAGTAGTGCCTTTGCTGATGCAGAGCCAAACACCCTAACCTCCATTTCCCTTTGTATGTCTACACTTTACTTAACATACATTCTCCGATGTATATACTTGTACCTCTCGCCTATTGGCAAGACCATTCTCATCGGCCACCTTACAAATGATTAATCTAATCTTACTACCTTATACATGCATATCATGACCTATGAACATCGGTCTCCTCCACTGTTGTTGCCGATCGTGCTTTACATCCAATACAATGTATCTGCGCAATGTATATGCTCAATATACATTCGAAACATACAACCCAAATATGCATTCGGAACATGCATTCAAAATATGCATTCAAAAGATGCATTCAAAACATGCATTTGACCAACGCCTTAACCCAATGTATGTCCTCAACATACAACCGAAAGATACATTTGCGGAATGTACATTTGACCGTTGACTCCTTGTATGCCGATTGGAAACTTCAACTTTCTCTCTCCTTTGTATGCCGATACACTTGTACATTTACAATGTACATCCGCCACATACAACTGCAATAGACATCTGCGAGATACTCACGAATAGACAACTGTGATATACACACAGGATGTATATCTAACATACAACTACGATATACACACAAAATGCATACTTAGTGAAACAATGTGGAACTTCATCAATTTGATCCATTGCAAACCTTGCAATTACACAGATCTATTTCTCCTACAATCATACAGATCTTTGCACCCTGCCAACCTAGCACATGACAATGCTAGGATCTGTCAATGCATCCCGTACCTGATCCTGCAAGCATGAAATTGAACAAATAGAAAAACAAAATGAAAACACTATACAGCCATTCCACCGATTTCAAAGAAATCTAACTGGTGGAATGGGCTAAGTACCCATCTCGGTCTCAAAACAGAAAATTGATTTGCATAGAGAAAACTAGATGAATTCGAATGACACAGATGCACGAATAGGATTCGTTTATTATGCTTTCTAGAAGTGTGAATACACACAGATGCTCTGTTTTACAATTGCACAACTCAACTAAACTGGACTCAACCGATTACAACTCTACTACTGATTACATTCGATGATCTCCTCTATTTATCTACTCGCCTGAGTAGTACCACCCGACTCCAAGTGGCTGGGAGACAACCTCCAAGCGACTGGGAGATCCAACTGCCTTAACAACTTCCTAACTACCTAACAACCTTCAAGATTATAGCTTGACAAGTGTCCTTGGGACTTACAACACAAACCTAGATACAAACTAAAATAACATGCATTGGTCAAACAGACCTTATTACATTGAATGGTCATCTTAGGACCTTATTGGAAACATCAAAATGAACTGTAAACAGTTAATGCCTTATGGAGGCCACTGTGGATTGGGTGCTCCTATACCATACACCCCACCAAAAAAAGAACTCATGCCACATGAGTTAGGTCTTTGTCTTGCTCTAGCTGTATACTCTGTTGTCTCATGGCTTTCCCATGATCTATGGACTACATTGTAGGCTCTACTCATACCTATCCTTTTCTTGCCATTCTTTCTTACTATCATATCTGTCTGAACACCTATATTGGAAACCTTGGTAAGTGCTTCTTATACTGCTGCTATGGCATAATCTATTTGCCTTTCAACTCTTTGTGGTTCTAGAGGACAAACAACTGTCCGTACTATGATAACATCCTTGTCTTTCCAATCAACTTGTAGCTGCTTACAAACCTACTCTTGGACCTTCTGCTGATCCATCTGATCTCCATCATTCAGAACTAAAACCTTCTTCACCATTAAAATAACCTTAGCTGCCTTCTATGCTGTAGCATCCTCCTGCAATGGTGTCATCACAAAAGTTCTCCCATCCTTCTTGATGGTGTATGTGTTAGCATATCCATCATACAATGCTCTCTTATCAAATTGCCATGGCCTACCCAAAAGTAGGTGACAACATTCCATGGGCAGTATGTCACATAAAACCCTATCCTGATATTCTCCAATCTAAAAATCAACATATGCTTGTTCATATACCAAAAGTGATTGACTATCACTGACCCAAGATGCTTTGTAAGGGGTTTGATGTGGAATCCTTTCCAGTTTCAACTTATCCACCATTTCCTGAGATACCATATTATCTATTGAACCAGAATCTATTCCTACCTTGCATAGTTTACCTTTAGTTTTGCATTTGGTCCTAAAAAGTGCTCTCCTTTGTATCATCTCCTTGGATGTCTTCAAGATTGTTCTCCTTAGCATCAATGATTCTCCATCTTGACATGGTGCTGCCCTCCTCATTGGAGGGTTAACACTTTCATCCACCGCCTCTTCTTGTACATATTAAACTCTCTTTTCATTCTTCCTATCATCTCTTGATGATGAACCTTGCCTTTCTGGACATTTGAATGCTGTATGACCAATTTCATTACAATGATAACATCTTCCAGTGAAAACATTAGAACCTCTACCACCTCCAAATCTGCCTCTTGTTCCTTTCCATCCACCTCTGAAATCAGACTACTCTTGTCCTTTAATAGTCTCTTCCTGGTTAGACTTACCACTAGGCCTCTGGTTAGGACTTCTTCCTCCAAAACTGCCTCTAAAATTTCTATCACCTCTTCCTTTATTGTTCTGCTCACTCTTCCTCTTTATCTTCTCTTCAGCCCTTAAGGCCATTTGGAAACACTTGTTCACTGTTTCTGGTGCTAAAATGCTGATCTCATCTTGGATGTTCATCCTTAGGCCATTCAAGTACCTGGCCACTTTTTCTGACTCTTCCTCTTGTCTCTTTGATCTGAGATTGAGTTTATGAAACTCTTGTGTGTATGCATTCACATCAAGGTCTCTCTGTCTGAGGTTCTGCAATTTTTTATACATCTGTACATCATAGTCCAGGGGTAAGAACTGTGCCTTGAGTTTGGTCTTCATCCTTTCCCAGGAGGTTATCATATTCTTCCCCTCCTTGACTCTCTCTCCTTGTTCGTAATTCCACCATGCAAGAGCAGATCCCTTCAGTCTTGCTTTTGCCAACTTAACCCTCTTATCATCAGGGATTTCTTTATATTCGAAATGATTATTCAATGCCTTAATCCAATCAATCACCTCTTCAGCTTCCATACCTCCACTATACATAGGTAACCCAGCTATGGTGTCCCTATTGACTGACTGTAATACATTTAAAAATGCCCTCTGGTCTGCTGGTATCTCCTCTGCCTTTTTACTGGTTTCCCCAATTTCTGTATCTTCTTCATCACTGTCACTGTCATCTTCCTTGTCTTTGCCTTTGGACTGCTTGAACTCTCCCAACTTGGATGCAAGTATCTCCTCAATCAACTTCTTAATGGCATCCTACAACATACTTTTGGGAGGCATCCTCTTCGCCTCTGTCTCGCTTTCTTTGTCTGACATAAACATACACAGACAACACCCAAACGCCAATACTCCTGCTGCCACCCAAATCTTTTGCTGAACTCTAATACCACTATGATGCAGAGCCAAACACCCTGACCTGCATTTCCCTTTGTATGTCTACACTTTACTTAACATACATTCTTCGATGTATATACTTGTACCTCTCGCCTATCAACAAGACCATTCTCATCGGCCACCTTACAAATGATCAATCTGATCTTACTACCTTATACATGCATATCATGACCTGTGAACACTGGTCTCCTCCACCATCATTGCCGGTCGCGCTTTACATCCAATACAATGTATCTGTGCAATGTATATGCTCAATATACATTCGAAACATACAACCCAAATATGCATTCAGAAAATGCATTCAGAATATACATTTAAAAGATGCATTCAAAACATGCATTCGACCAATGCCTTAACCCAATGTATGCCCTCAACATACAACCAAAAGATACATTTGCAGAATGTACATTTGACCGTTGACTCCTTGTATGCCGATTGGAAACTTTAACTTTCTCTCTCCTTTGTATGCCGATACACTTGTACATTTACAATGTACATCTATCACATACAACTGCAATAGACATCTACGAGATACTCATGAACATACAACTGCAATATACACACAGGATGTATATCCAACATACAACTACGATATACACACAAAATGCATACTTAGTGAAACAATGGGGAACTTCACCGATTTGATCCACTGCAAACCCTACGATTACACAAATCTATTTCTCCTACAATCATACAGATCTTTGCACCCTACCAACCTAGCACATGACAATGCTAGGATCTATCAATGCATCCCGTACTCGATCCTGCAAGCAGGAAATCGAACAAACAAAAAAATAAAATGAAAACACTGTACAACCATTCCACTGATTTCAAAGAAATCTAACCGGTGGAATGGGTTAAGTACCCATCTCGGTCTCAGAATAGAAAATTGATTTGTACAGAGAAAACTAGATGAATTCGAATGACACAGATGCACGAATAGGATTCGTTTATTATGCTTTCCAGAAGTGTGAATACACACAGATGCTCTGTTTACAATTGCACAACTCAACTGAACTAGACTCAATCGATTACAACTCTACTACTGATTACATTTGATGATCTCCTTCATTTATCTACTTGCCTGAGTAGTACCACCTGACTCCAAGTAGCTGGGAGATCCAACTACCTAACAACTTCCTAACTACCTAACAACCTTTGAGATTACAGCTCGACAAGTGTCCTTGGGACTTACAACACAAACCTAGATACAAACTAAAATAACATGCATTGGTCAAATAGACCTTATTACATTGAATGGTCAACTTAGGACCTTATTGGAAACATCAACATGAACTGTAAATAGTTAATGCCTTATGGAGGCCACTGTGGATTGGGTGCTCCTGCACCATTTGCTAAAACCTAATTTTAGCAAATACTTATCTAATCTTGCATACCAGGCTCTTAGAGCTTGTTTGAGTCCATATAGTGCTTTCCTCAATCTGCAGACCATATCTTTTTGATCAGACAATTGAAATCCTTCTGGTTGCTCAATGTAGACTTCTTCTTCCAACTCTCCATTCAGAAATGCTGACTGACATCCATCTGATGTACTTTCAAATCTTTATAAGCAGCAATTGCAAGAAATAATCTGACCGCTTCTATTCTTGCCACCAGAGAAAAAGTTTCTTCAAAATCAATTCTTTCCACTTGAGAATATCCTTTGCATACCAACCTTGCTTTATTTCTTACGACTTCACCATCTTCATTTAATTTGTTCCGAAAGACCCACTTGGTTCCAATCACATTTTTGTCTTCAGGTCTAGGAACAAGATCCCCAGTGTGATTCTTTTCAATTTGCATTAATTCTTCTTCCATTTCTTTTACCCAATTTTCATCATTGCAAGCTTCACTTATTGATTTTGGTTCAATCTTTGAAATCAAACAAATCTCTTCTTGATCTTCAGCAATTCTTCTCCTAGTTTGAACACCTTTATTTCTATCTCCTATGATCTGATCTTTAGGATGATTCATCCTTACATACCTGAGAGTTTTGGGATTTGTTTGAACTTTTGTTTCTTGAGCTTGTTCTTCAACATTTGCACTATCCTCTTGTGTTACTCAATTTTCTGGATCAATTTGAATCTAAGTTTGGGTTTGAACTTGTCTTCCTTGACTTTAACTTTCATCTTGATCATCTGATTCATATCCGCAAGACCTGGAATGTCCTTTGCTTTCATCAACTCTAACATTTGTACTTTCAACAATCTTTTTCAATCTTTTGTTAAAGCACTGGTATGCCTTGCTTTGAGTAGAGTACCCCAAAAATATTCCTTCATCACTTCTTGTATCAAACTTGCCTAGATCTTCATCTCTTTTGATATAGCATTTACTAACAAAGACTTTGAAATATCTCACAGTAGGAGGATGACCAAACCATAGTTCATGAGGTGTCTTATCAGAATTGCCTTTGATCTACACCTGATTAAGTGTGTAGACAATAGTACTAATAGCTTCTCTCCAATAGATTTAAGGAACATTTGCTTCCATCATCATGGTCCTAGAAGCTCCTTGAATGGTCCAGTTCTTTCTTTCAACAACTCCATTCTACTAAGGAGTCCTAGGAGCAGATAACTGTCTTTTTATTCCTTGCTTTTCACAGAATGAATCAAACTCACCAGAGGTAAACTCTCCACCTCTGTCAGATCTCAGACACTTTATCTTCACACCAATCTCATTTTCCACCATAACCTTGAACACCTTGAATTTGTCAAGAGCTTCTAATTTTTCTTTTGAGAAGGTTACCCACATCATCCAGGACTAATCATCAATCAACAACATAAAATATATGTCTCCTTGCACACTCCTAATTCTAGCAGGACCACATAGATTAGTATGCATAAGTTCCAATTGTCCACTTGAAAATTGTTCTTTACTTTTGAACCAAATTTTGTTCTGTTTACCTAATTGACATTCTCTACACATGCTATTAGGTTTCACAAGTTTTGGAAGATCTCTTAGAACCTGAGTAGAACTTATCTTGACAATGTTATCAAAATTCACATGACACATTCTCCTATGCCATAACCAACTTTGATCTGTTTGAACAATCAAACGACTTTTTCTAGAACTACTTAAATGCAAGATGTTACCTCTAGTTTGAGTACCAGATGCAATTTCAGTTTCAGAGCTTTCCAAGATTCTACATTTTCCATCCTTGAATCGGAGATCATAACCCTTGTCAACCAATTGTCCAACACTGAGAAGATTATGCTTCAGTCCTTCCACATACAGAACATCATTGGTGTTGTTCTTACCATCAAAAGAGATGGATCCTCTGCCACAGATTCTACCAGCTGAGTTGTCTCCAAATTTCATAATCCTACCTTCATATTTTTCAAAGCTTACAAACTTACTTTTATCACCAGTCATATGATGAGAACATCCACTATCAATTACCCATTCATCCTTTTGAACAACCTGAGCAGCCAAGGCACTTTCCACATTTACACAGCTAGCAGATTTAGTAGACACCAGATCTTTTTCTTTGATAGCAATGAACACCCAATCACCTTTACTGGAACCTCCATGATCAGATTCATCATCTATGACTCCTTCTTCTCTAGCTTCTTGGACATAGTAACATATCTGCTGACCTTTATATCTATTAGGGTTTGGCCGTGAAACCCTCTCTAGACATCTTGAGGCAAAATGACCAATCTCATTACAAGAAAAACATTTAAATGACAATTTTCCTTCATACTTACTGGATCCTCTTGGCATTCTTTTAGCAATAAGAGCTTCAAGATCTGCAATCTCAATTTCATCATCTTCAAGATCCATCCTTACCTTCACAAATCTGTTTGATCTTCCTGAAGAACTTTCACTTGGATCATATTTTTGTTTTCCATACACACTGGCCTTAAATGGAAATTTAGACTTGGGAAGAGAATCACCAAACTCACTCATTTCAAATGTTGAAAGCTTGCCAACTAACTGATCCCTTGTAACAGTTGTCACAATCTTGATCTCTTCAATGGCAGTAGCTTTATGCTTGTATGCTGCAGGTAAAGATTTGAGTACTTTCGCAACAATATCTGATTCTTCCAATACTCCACCAGCATTCCTGATACCGGTCACAAGTTCATTCACTTTTTGCATGTAGGTGGTAATGTTTTCATCTTCACTCATTATCAACCTTTCATATTTACCCTTCAGGCTCTGTAGCTTGGCACATTTGACATATTTGTCACCTTCATACAAATTTTCCTACTTTTTCTAGATTTCATGAGCAGTTTTTAAATCCAGGACATTTGCCAATTCTGTATCTGTCAGGGCACTCAATAATGCTTCTTTAGCTCAAATATTGCACTCAACTTCTCTGAGTTCATCTAGAGTTGTAGGGCCATTCTTTGGAATCTTATACTCATTCTTAGTTATCAACCAAAATGCATCACCCATACATTCCAAATGAAATTGCATGCATACATTCCAAAGGGAGTAATTTGTTCCACCAAATCTCAGACTATCCTTCTTGTAAGTTGACATCCTAGATCTCCTCGAGAGGTTAAGCTTCTTTTAGAGGAACTAGCTCTGATACCAATTATTGGAATTAGTCTAGACAATTGAGAGGGGGGGTGAATCAGTTGTCCCATAAATTAACCTTTTTCTTCCTTTAATCTGTCTTTATCAACTATCGATTAGATTAGTGATGTAAGCATTAAAGCATGAATTAGCAACACATAAGCAAACGAAAATTGAACACACATAACACCAGAATTTTTACGTGGAAACTTGATTAAGGGAAAACCATGGTGAGGTTAACCCACAAGATTCGTACCCTGTTAAAAGTACTTAGAAGAAAAGAGAAGGCACATGCCTTCAGGCGCACTGTCCAGAGCTCACTGCTCAAAAGAGGCTCACTACCTACAAGAATTTATATTTAACACAGAGATAATGAACTGAGAAATAGCATCTTCTTCATGCCTAGTTCAGTCCCATTGAAGGCTCACTTATTTTTGCTTTGCCCTGCAAACTTCATCACTATAACTTCATCCTGTACTACTCTTGTTATTTAGATTTTCTTCTTCTTTACTCTACCTCTACACTTCTCTTAGGATTTTATCATTTTCGCACAAGCACACCTTTCCACAACTCATCAACAAGTATTTATATGCTTCATCAACCTTGGAATGAACATCAAGGTCAGCTTGACTTAATGCGGATCACTATACTATTAGCCAAACATAGCTGAGACTTAAATCTTCTTCCAACAACACACCATGCTCCAAAGATTTCTCTTAGATCATCTGCAACATGCTTGAAACATCCGATCATCCAAGACTGGAAAGAACAACAACACCAAGAAGGAAATCTTCACCAACGAGCTCAAACTTTGATGCGGACCTCCAACATAGCAATCACACGACCCAAAGACCTCCACAAGCATAATGAATCCAACAAAAACATCTGCACTCCTCTAAATCATCAAAATCACTTGCATCTTCATCTGGAACCTCAAAAACACTGTCTTCCATGACTGTCACACTAGAAAGATCACTTGCGGACCTCTAAACCATGAACCACTTGAGGTGATGATACACACTGACTTCCTAAACATGCCTCTAGATCCACAGATCATAATATTTCAATGCAGATCAATCTAGACCAATTTATTGTCACTTTGTCTCTTGTGAACACAACAAAACTTGGTTCTTCTCAGATGGCCATAGCTTCTTCAAATCTTCATGTGGACCTCTCAAATCTTAACTGGAGCTACTTTAGACAACCCTCTATACTTCCATATGGTTTGTATCCATTGATCTTCATTAATTTTCTCAATATCCTCAACATTCCAATCTTTTAGATAGGCAACAAAATAGGATACAGTTGACACCAATGGCAACAAGAATATGTTGACATCAATGACAACACCGATTAGGCACATATTTGCAACACACCCATCTGAAACAAATGACTGAGGAAGTATACAAACTTTGATGGTTGGTCTTACCGCAGTAGGAGACTTTAGGTTCAGCTCGGATGACATCCACATTTCCAGGGATGTCCACTGTGTTGGCAAGAGACACTACTAGACATGATATATGTTGTCATTGATGGCAACTAAGACCATCCCAATTATTTGCATAACACAATTTGTGCATACCGGAAGTCAGATTCAGAATTTGTCTAAGTCTGGAGAGTTAGGAACAGAGCAGTAACAGGGTCTGGTATTTTGGTCCGGATCTCTTTGGTGGGAAGTCATGATTAGCTGTGGATCTAGGGGAGTCATGTGCATTTTCAAGATAGTCTAAATCCATATTTTTGTCCTCCGGTGATGAAGGATTCAAAAGATATTAGCCTCTGAGTACCGGGTTCCAGTTTGTCAGAGCAGACATAAGAAGAACAGGCTGACCTTGAAGAAGATCTTGATTTCGGATGTATGGAAGTTGTTTGTTGGACAAATGATAATGATCAGTGATAGTGGCCAACATGAGTAATGATTTTCAAGAGCAAGTTTTAGTTTGCACCATAAGTTATGCATAAATTTAGTCAACGGAGCAGATCATTCATAAAAGTTCTAAGTGTTGTTGAAGCTGACTGATAGAATGATTGTAGATCTTATTGCGGATATATATAGCTGATGAAATTGGATGATTCTGTGTGTGTGTGTGTGTGTGTGTGTGTGTGTGTGTGTGTGTGTGTGTGTGTGTGTGTGCGCAAGACAAATGTGAGGAGCAAAAATTCAAAGTGTGAATGAAGGTAGAACAGTAAGAAGAGTAGAGAAAAGATGAAATGTGTAAGATCAATTTTTGCACTTAACTAGAACTAAAATTCTTGCATAAGTAGATGCTATTAATCAGTTCAAATCTCTGTCATTCTCTTGTAATGTTTCCATAGGAAGTGAGCCTTCTTTTGAATAGTGAGCTCTAGGAAGTGAGCTAGAATGCATGTGCATTCCCATTTGTAAAATACTTTTAACAGGGTATTAATATTTGTGGGTTAGCCCCCACCGTGGGTTTTCCCTTAACCAGGTTTCCATGTCAAAATCTTGGTGTCAAATGTGTTATCTATGTTTTCTTTCATATGTTGTTGATTAATGCTGAAATGTTTATATCACTAATTTAATTATAACTAGAAAAGGAAGATTGAGAAAGAAAACATTGTAAAAGTGTGACAACTGATTCACCTCCCCCCCTCTCAGTTGTCTAGTCCCAAGTCAACAATTGGTATCAGAGCAAGGTTCCTTTGGAAAAGTTTAATAGCTTAAGGAAGATCTGGGAAGGCAGTAAAAATGGATGAATACAATCTTCAAGGACAACTTAATCTCACCCTAGATGATCTTGAGCAGTCTAAGGCAGAAGTCCAAGAACTGCAAGATAATCTCAAAAAGGCTGAAGACTTCAATAAGATGCTAAAAGAAAAGTTGAGCAAATCCAATGCAAAAGGAAAGGAGCAATCTCTTCCACTAGAAGAGAAGGCCCTAAAAGAAAAGACAAAAGAATGTGAAAAGTTAGCTAAAGAAGTTCCTGTCCTAAAACATGAAATGGAAACTGGGGTGATGAGACTGACCAAGAAATTGAAGATAGGAAGAAAGATGAAGCAAAATATGAAAGAGAGAACTGAAGAATGTTGCAAAATGGATGGAATAGCTGGTCTCCTAGAATCTAATCTACAAGAAAGTAGAAACAATGAGAGAGAACTTGAGAGACAGATTATCACTCTCAGACATGACCTAGAAATTGCAAATGAGTATAAGGAGAAGTTCAAAATAAGCTCAGCTAAACTCGAAGCACTGATTGAAGAACAAAAAAAGGATAATGACAAGCATAATCATAGATATGAGAAAGGTGAAAACTCTGGATCTGGACAAAGAAATTTTCAACCAAGGAATAAAAGGAACATAACTAGAAAACCTCTAGTAAGACAACCTAATGCTCAAAGATATCCATCATTTAATGGAAATTGTTTCAATTGCAATAAATTTGGTCATAGATCTATTCAGTGCAGAAGTAGAGCAAATCAAAATAGTTCATCCTTCTTCGATCAATGCTTCAAATGCAAGAGGTACAGTCACAAATCTAATGAATGTAGAAGTATGATAATGAATAACTCAAACAACAATTATTTCAATGGCTACTACTTTACTTGCAATGGATTTGGACACATGGCTAATCAGTGCAGGTCAAGAGGAAATCAATATGCTTTAACTACAACAAATCTGGTCATGTTGCAAGATTTTGCAAAAATAGGAACAATGGAAGAAGAGGTCCAATAAACAGAAAACTGGATGAACAGAGACAAGAGAGAGGCAAAAGGAAAATTGATGTGAATGAGATACGGAGTGAAATAAACAAGATTTGCATAAAGAAAGATACAATAAACAATAGTGATGGGTCCGCATTGGAATTCGGTGCTGACAATTCCTTCAGGAATTAAGACAGAAGCTCTGACTCAAGGGGAGATGCATTGAACATCAAATTCCCCTGGTTAGTAAGTGGGTGCCTGAGTTGGGCACAATAAAAGAGAATATTCTGAATTGGTCCAGAACCTTTGGAAGAATTTCCAGAAGTAAAGATGTTGATATGAAATTTTATGGAGTAATTCATGAAGATCTATCGAAGAAAACAAGAAGAAGAGCATTTGAGTTGCAAATCCAGAGATTGAGGCAAAGAGCGGATTCATCTGACAATTGATCAACTCCAACTCCATGAAAGAAAAAGGTACCTCTTTGTAAGGATTTGAATCTAAAATATGTTAAGATGGCTACTCCTCATGTTGTTGACATTACTGAAAGGCCTCGACCAAAATTTAAGAAGCATCCTCACAAATCAATTGAAGTTGACCCATTGGGTGCTTTTTCAAGTGTTCCGTATGGTGTGTTGCATATAGATGACATTAGGGTTTATATTCATGCAAATATAGATGAGTTTGGAGATTCAAGGTATGTAGACTTGTTTGAGAAACAACTCATGGATGAAAATCATGAACTTAAACCCAAGTATAAGGCCTTACAGGACAAACATTTTATTCAGATTTTGGGGTTTCCAACATTTGATGAGGATGAATGGGTCTGATATGCCTAAGTCGGATGCATGATCAATTCATTTGGTTATTAAAACCATTCAAGATTACCAGGGATGCTATCATAAATGTAACTGGTTTAAACTCAACTGGAGGATTGCTCATGCTAAAAGCCATGAAAAACCAGACAGTAACTGATTCTACCAGAGCTAAGTTCGACAGAAGGGCAATGACCATTAACGATATTATAGAATTAGATGTCAAATTCACCTCCATGGTGATTGGGTACAAGATTTACCACTCAAGTAGAGAAAATTCTATTTCTGGAACATCCATATATGCTGCATATAAGATGCTAAAGGAAAATGTTGATTATGACTTGTGTGAACTACTACAAAATCAGCTGATTGAAAATTTGAACAAGATCAAGAAAGATAAGAAAAACACTTTCAAGTATGGTACATTGATTCTATGTCTATTCTTTTACTTTATGAATGAAGTATCTAGGGTAAAAGGTGTGCATTGGACTAAGGATGAGCCAGTTGCCATTTAGATCAAAAATCATCTTCATAGCATTGGTGATTTCAAAACTTAGAAAATTGTAATATGGGGTTACTTCAAATATTTTTAGACTATGATGCACTCAAGGGAAAGAATTCCTAATTCAATTGTTGGCAAGTACAAAAATGAAATATGCTTCATGGTTGATATTGATCAATGTTTAATGGAAGTAGTGGAACCCATAACTATTTGGATCATGCCCATGGGGTATGAAGTAGATGAAAGGATCTTAGATATGTATGCTCAACATTTGCTAAGCAAGTCCAAACACACAATGGTTGAAAGATTTGGAACTTATGAGGAGCTGAGTTTAAAATTGCAAACTGAACTCAGAGAATCTGAAACCAATAGGAGAGTAAGAAAAGAAGTTGACAGTTAGCTGAAAATCTTGGCCTAACTAAGGAAGCCATGAAGAAGTTCAGAGAAAGAACAGAGAAGGATGAGAAAAAGAAACAAGATAAGAAACCAACAAGTGATCTGGTGAAATTCTCTTCCACTTCAAGAACTACTAGAAGCTCTATTACAGCCTCTATGTCATGCCCACATTTCCCATGTGGTCACGACACACAACACACGTGTCATGTCCACATTTGTCATGTGGTCATGAAACGAAATATCAAAAACTTTTCTGCATGTCCCTAGAAACCCCCTCGCATGCATCTACATGCTCGGTGGCAATACGCATAAGGCGTAAACATGTCAATTATATTCAGGGAAGTGTGTCTACCTATGCGCTCCCTACGTGACAAAAGTCGACTAGGGGTTTGCGACGTGATGTGCACCGCCTCTAGGGTTAGAATGGATTTAATTCGAACCCTAAGTTTTCTAGGCGAGAGAGATGATTTCGACTAATTTGAAACCAAGCCCTAACTCTAATGCATAAATGAAAATTGAATAATAATAATAATAACACATCAAATGGTAAGATGGTCACATGATAAAATGGGGTGATTAAAAGATGTCACAAAAATGCCATAAAAAATGAAACCTTAAAATCTAGGAAAATTTTGACAGCATAACGCGTTTTCAATAATAGAAATAAAAATTTTAAAAAGAAAATCTCTAAGAAGAAATTAATGCAAAAATCAAAATAAATAATCGTAAGGAAAATTAAATAAAATTTCCAAGGTTTAAATAAATTGATCATTCAACAAAATTGAAAAATTTGAAATAAAATAATAAACGATCAATAAAATTCAATAGTCAAGTCTATTAATAAATACGACTTCAACAATCATATTTATTAATTGACTCATGCTAAAATAATTAAAAAGAGGATTAATTAAATTATCGCCTCAGAAATAAAATCAATTTAAGATAAAATTTAAATTCAATAAAAGATTTCCCGCAACATTAATTTAAAATGCACAAGAAAATAAATATAATTGCGCAAAAAGGACAAATAATACCCTAAGGGATAAATCATCCCATAAAAAAATAAAACAACCCATTCCCACAAATAACATTCCCACATGGAATAAATCCAACCCCAAATAAAAATTAGAACAACAAAGTGATGTACAAAGAAAGTCAATAATTCCAAAATGACCCAAGGGCAAAAGAGAGGGAAAATAAATTCCTGTGTACAATGGAAAATAGAAAGGAAATAATAAAATTAAACTTTTAAAATCTCACTCAACTTGCAACCCTAAGTGCCCTCCAATATTATATTAATTTCCTACACTAGAAAGCCCTAATATTCTTATTCTATCATTTACTTATGGATTTGCCCTAACTTGCTCATTTGTTTTTTTTCTCTTTTGTTTTTGTTTGCCTCCAATGTTTATTGCAGGTTGTTGGTTTGATTCCTCTTCAATGGCCGCCATGGAGAGTCACTAGAGGTATACTCGTTGTGTATGTAAGCATAAGGTTTCGTTGGTTTTCATTTTTTTTGTAATAAATATATATATAAATATATATATATATATATATATATATATTTGTGATCTTTATCTAATAGAGTACTATATATATATATATACTGGTAGATGTATATATATCAAGAAATACGGTGAAGTGAACAGAGGCCGAATGACATTGAAGGAGGGTGAAGGGGTTTGAACTGCCATTGCCGCCACCACTGCGAGGGAGGTCTGCTGTGGAAGAGGAGTTAATGGATGGTAAGGGATGTGGGGAGGGGGTCGAGCCCCCACCCACACCCTTGAGGCTCGGCTCCCTCCCCACACCCCCCAGCGCGGACATCAAAGTGGACTGTATGGTGGCCGACGGCCATGGCCGTCGTCCCCATACTTAGTATTTTTTTTTGTTTCCTCTCAAAAACATAGACCCTAATAACTATAGGGTTCGGCCATTAATATGATTTAAAATTACTTAATTACTATTTGTTTATTATTACATTTTCACAATACAATTTGTTTAACCTATTTAAATAAATAAATAAATATATATATATATACAGTTTATTCAGTCCAACAGAAAGGTAAGATGTATTAAAACAGAAGTATATATACATTCAATATATGTAAATATATATACATATATATGTATATAATTTATTATATACATATGTATATTGTATCATATATCTACAAATAAACAATCTTTAAATGGAATGAAATAACCAGATTTGCAAGTTTTTTTTTTTAAATACCAATATATATATCATTTTTCTCTTGAAATGACAAACCGGATTTACTATGATATAATTTTTTTTTTAAATTTAAAATAACAACAATTACAAAAATCACTTCTATTCAAACTTCCAAAATCAAATATGAACACAACAAAATATTAACTATGTATTTCCATTGCATATAACACAACAGTGTATATTTTCTTTTCCACATAGCATACAACAAAAATCTCCACAACAACACATTCTTTTTTTTTGAAATAATATGATAGCAAAAAAAATATTTTCTTGGCATTTCTCCATAACACATAAACACAACAACATAATAAAATAAACAAATTTTGTATAAACATTAAAGAGTGCTCACATTAAAACTTCTTACAACAGCCAACACAAGGATAGTAAAGATTTGGCAAAAATTACAATGAGGCCTCTAAGGCCATGGCTCCAAAACAACCACCAAAAAATATAACAATTAAGGGAAATATGAACTCTCCAAACTTCAATTTTCTCCAATAACACCTGCAATAACTAAAACACCAAAAGGGGAGCCAAGCCATTGAGGAATGCCCTCTTCCTTACCATAGACCTACTAGTGGGTCACCCCCGAGTTGGGGAGGTAGGATTCACACGGTTTTGCACACACACACAGACAACAAATGAAAATTTTAAACACATAAAAATTGCCGCAAGGATTGCACAAAACTGAACTCATGAAAATGAGTTTGAAGGGGGGTAGGGGAGTGGACCCCTCAACTCAATAGATCACCCAAGAACTCAAAAATCACCAAGTCTCAAGGCCTCAAGACAAAACCAAATAATACATGACTCCAAATATCTCAAAACTATCATGGCACTCTTGCCATCACAATGCTCTCAACACTATAGAAAAGCCTTCAAGGCTATAAGTAGTACAAAATAAGGAGGTGACCTCAAGGAGGTTCACCCTCCCCCACCCCATACAAGTTGAGCTTTACCTCCAAATGGAGGTGCTCTTACCAAACTCCCGACCCACACAAAAATGAAAACAACAATCAACATAAATTCACAAACACAAACATAAAATGAAATATACAAAGGGAAATGGCCATAGCCATGGAGCTTACCTTCAAAAGCCCTAAAATGGAAGCACATTTGATGAAGAGCTCCAAGCTTCCCAAAAATTTCTCCAACTCTCCAAACTTCTCTAACCCTCTCAAAACCTCCAAGAATAGAAGAAAATCTCCAAAAAAATTGAAGAACCCCACACTCCTCTCCAAGAGGAGATAATATAGGCCTTTCAATTTGGCCTTGAGGAATAAGAAGGTAACACTTGTCACCTTCTCCTTCCTCATCCCATGCCACTTGCAAGGGAGAAGGAGTGTGAGGGTGACAAGTGTCACCCTCCAAATCCATTCAAACCCTCACCTTATCCACTTGTACTCTCACACATTTGTGAGAGACCAAGTGGTGAGGTGGCAATTCCCTTCAAGCCTCCATGAGGATAAGGTATGCCATATGGCATCCTCTTATTCTCCAAGAGAGCCATCTCCCTCCAAGATGCTCTCACATATGTGTGAGAGTCTTGGAGGGAGACCCACACACTTGGGAGTGTTGAAGACCTCCCAAGTCTTCTTGGTGAAGGGATCCCCAAACTTTGGGAAGGGAGATGGGTTTTTCCCAAAGCATGACTCATCTCCCACCCTTAGCCATTTCAAAATTCGTCACTTTGACTAAACCCCAGTTTAGAGTGACCAAAAGTGAGTTATCCTAAGGTTTAGTTAGTCAAAATTGACCCTAGACCCAAGGGTTACCACCTAGGGTAAGTTTGGGACACTAGAACACACATAGGGAGGCATAAATTCACTTTTAAATGGCCCAAAATAAAATAATACCAAGTGGTGTAAAGCAAATGTAAATATACAACACATGAAATAAATCAAGCTAATAGGGAGGTCACTAGGCCAAAATAAATAAATTAAGCATGCACGCAAGCAACATCCAATCACACGTGATCCTCATCCCTCTTGGGAATGGATTAGCTAAATAGGGAATAACATATGTGTGAACACTACCTTTGATTTCCTGTGGCTTGGGAATATCATCCGACACAACCAGATCAAGTGTCAATCACATCATGGATAATCATAGCCAAAGCAACTGAAATTAAATTCATGTCATTGCATACAACATTAATTATTTACAACATAATTTAATATTAAAACTACATTTTTTATCTAATGTCTCATAATCATCATCAAATAATATATCCACATAATGAACTTGAAATCACATCAATAATCATCATCAACTATATCTCATATATCTAACATCATCATAACATTAAAATATGATCAAATCGAATCACCACATGTCTAATCAATGTCAAACCAAAATCAGGAGATATAATCTAATCTGCATAATGGGACAATAGTCTCTAAAAGTTTGATAATGTCATCATCTAAAATGTAAAATGATCAAAATAGGGAAGTGAAAATAATCGGCCTCACATCCTCCCCCCTAAGTCTAAACTTCCTCCTAGAAGTTGTCAAAAAGGTGAGGATAGAGTACTCGCAAACTAGCTACATCCTCCCAAGTCACTGTGACCTCATCATAATGATCCCACTGGACCCTAACCTGGTCCAGCTCTTGACCTCAAAGGCCCAGCATTTGACGAGCCAATATACGAATTGTCTCCAAAGCCAACTACTTGTTTGCCTCTACCTGAAGAGCACTCTAGTCCAATACATGAGATAAATCAAATATATATTGCCTCAATACAGAAATATGAAAGACATCATGGATACGCGACAGGCTAGATGGTAGGCTATAGGTCCTATCCGCTCCAAGATCTCAAAAGGTCCTACAAACTGTGGTGCGAACTTAGAGCCCTTTCCATAATGGATTGGACTCTTGTGTGGCCACACTCTAAGGAATACTCTGTCCCCAACTGAGAAGCTCTAATCAAGTCTCTTAACATCGGCATACTTCTTCTATCTATCCTGTGCCTCCTAAAGTCTCTGCCTAATTAGTGTGACATGTTGCTCCATATCTTGAACCAACTCTGGACCAATGGCAACCTTGTCCTCTATCTGATCCTAACGCAATGGTGTCCTGCATGGTCTGTTGTATAAATCTTAGAAAGGAGGCATACCCAATGAGTTGTGATGCCCATTATTGTAGGAAAACTCAACTAGATATAGATACTCCTCCCATCTAGACTGATGGTCCATAACATACATATGAAGCATGTCCTCCAGCACCAGATTCACCAGCTCTGTCCATCCATCTGTCTCAGGGTGATAAGCGGAGCTAAAGTTGAGTTGTGTGCCCAATGCCTGCTGTAAAGCTCTCTAAAAGGCTGAAGTGAACACTAAATCCCTGTCAGAAATGATGCGATGAGGTACTCCATGTAATCACACAATATCATCTAAGAATACTCTCACCACTGTTGGTGCATTGTACGTCATGCGTACAGGTGAGAAATGTGCCACCTTGGTCAACTGTTACCATGATGGCATCATGGCGACATGAAGACATAGGAAGACCAACAATGAAATCCATGGAAATGGTGTCCCATTTCCACTCAGGTATCTTGTGAGGGTATAAAAGACCCACTAGATGTTGATGCTCAGCCTTGACCTTCTAGCACTCAAGGCATCGAGCAACAAACTCTGCAATATCCCATCTCATACCTGTCTAATGGTACAACTGTCGTAGATCAACATGCATCTTCTTCACCCCTGAATGTGCTGCATATGGTGCTCTGTGAGCCTCTGATAACACTACAATACGTAGCTCACGTACGCAGGGTACATAGATGCATTGTTGATGATGAAATAACCCATCTGCCAAGTGAGTATCTTGCAAATTTGCCCACAAGGGCCCTTTGTGAATGGATCTCCTACTATACCTTAAGAAACCACTCATCCTCATGCAAATGTTGAATAATGTGTCCTCTCAAGTCCACACTCAGGAGTCAAGGTCAAGATCTCGTGGCACCTCCGACTCAATGCGTCAGCAACCACTCTCTCCTTCGCTTTGATGTAGTGGACATCAAAGTCATACTCACAAAGAAAATCTATCCAACGCCATTGACGGGTGTTTAGATTCAGCTGTGTGAATATGTACTGAAGGCTATGATGATCTAAATGAAGCTCAAAGCGACAACCCAATAAGAAATGTCTCTAATGAACTAGAGCATGAACCACTATTGCGAGCTCCAAATTGTGAGTGGGGTAGTTTAGCTCATGGGTCTTGAGCTTTTGTGACTCATACACAATCGCTCTACCACCCTGCATAAGTACGGTTCCCAAACACTCAAGTGATGCATCTGTGCAAACCATAAAATCCACTACTGGATCAGGAACCACTAAAATGGGAGTGCTAGTAAGATGCTCCTTGAGGACCTCAAAGGCCCTCTCACACTGCTCAGTCCATAGAAAACTCTTCCCTTTCCGTTGAAGGGAAGTGATGGGATGTGCTATCCAAGAGAAACCCTCAACAAATCAACAGTAATAACTAGCTAACCCCATAAAACTCCTGACCTCTATCACACTAGTGGGTGCTGGCCAATCTCTGATAGCCCTAATCTTCGATGGATCTATGGAGATTCCATGACTGGATAGGATGTGCCCCAAGTATTGTACCTCTGTCTTGAAAAATGCACACTTCGTCAAGTTCCCTTAAAGATTTTGCTCCCTCAAACACTGTAGAACCTGACGTAGGTGCTCCTCCTGTTCCTCCTCAGTCTGCAAATAGATCAATATGTCATAAAGAAAGATGATCATGAACTGAACCAAGTAGGTATGGAACACCCCGTTCATGAGACTCATGAACACTGCAGGGGTGTTCGTCAAACCAAAGGGGACCACAGTGAACTCATAGTGGCCATATCGAGTCCGAAAGGCAATCTTATGGATGTCCACCTCTGTGATATGCAACTGATGGTAACCAGACTTCAGGTCAATCTTAGAGAACACCTTGGCTCCCTGCATTTGATCAAAGAGATCATCAATCATGGGCAGAGGATAATGGTTATTCACCATTACCTTATTCAACTACCTATAATCCATGCATAATCAAAGAGACCCTTCCTTCTTCTTCACAAAGATGATAGGAGCACCCCAAGATGAAATGCTCAGTTAGATGTGCCCCTTCTCGCGCAAGTCCTCAAGCTGTAACTTGAGCTTTGTGAGCTCATGAGTGGTCATCCTGTAGGGTGCACGAGACACTGGCTTGACACCTAGCACTAAGTCAATATGAAAGTCTACCTCACGACGGGGTGGCATCCCCGGTAACTCTGCTAAAAACACATTGGCAAACTCTCTTAGGATGGGATGGTCATCCAACGATGCCTCAGGCTCGTCCTCTGATCTATCACTAACTGTAATAGCGAACATCTGGCATCCCTTCCACATGCAATGCTTAAGCTTTTGAGTGGATATCATATGAACTACTATGGGCTTCTAAATGCCCACTATCTCAACTGATGTACCATGATCGTCTAAGTAGCTAATCACCTTTTGGTGACAATCTAGCTTGGCTCTATGAGCCGCAAGCCAGTCTATATCCAAAACCACATCGTAGGATCCTAATGTCATAACTCTAAGGTCACAAACTATGGTAAAGGGTCCCAAAGATATCTCACAGTCATGGATTAAGGCATATACTATCATCTTAGCCCCTGAGGCCAACTCGTCTTCCCACCTATCGCCCTGCCTAGAAGCCACCAGCCTGCAATGCTTCACTAATGATGGAGATATGAAAGAGTCAGTAGCGCCAGAGTAAAAAAGAATAGAAATAGGGACACCCCCTATCATACCTGATGTCTCAATCACTGATGCCTAAAAATTAGCTTGGCGGTTATCAACCATTGTGAACATACGGTGGGACCTACCCACATCTCCAACCATTTGCTCTGATCCTCCTGCACGAGGTTGCCCCCTGCTGTAATGTCCTATGGACACTCTTTGGCCAGATGTCCTACTCCACCACACACATAACATGGGCCCCTAGCCTGCACCTATCCAGTCTGAGTCCTACTCGACTACTACTGTCCAGATCTACCTGTGGACCCCTGTGAACCCCTGTATGACTGTTGTGACCTCGCGGATCCCGTAGGTGGTCCCTGCTGCCTCTGATCTCTGCGCGGGCCCTACTGCTACCAACCTCGATTATGTCCCCATGCTCTCTCTGCTGTGGCCTAGATCTCTACTGCTACTGTTGTGGGGGCCTAGGAGGTAAGGATGTGGAACTAAATCCTCCTCTCTAAGGTGGCAGTGGTGGTCTACGGTAACTCTACTAATGCTGCTACTGCCCACGATCCTAAAACTTAGGGTGTAAACTCTGCCCTCATCCCTGTATTTCCTTAGCTATGTATGCCGTCTCGGCAATATCACTTAATGTTTGGGGGTCTACCATGTGTACATGCCCTGCTATGCTATGGTTGAATCCTCTGATAAACTTATGAACCAGGATTTTCTCGTCATGGAGATACTCCACATATCGAGACAACTTGGTGAATCTGCCCTCATACTGAGCAACAGTAAGCCCTCTCTACTGAAGGTTGTGAAACTCGTCTATGCAACACTATCTGTAGTGATCTGATAAATATCGTGCATTGAAGCGCTAAATGAAAGTGTCCCATGTAAGTGTGTCCAATGATAGATGGCGCTTGCACTCCTCAGTGCGCCACCAAGTAGCTACTGCATCTTGCAACAAGTGGACTGCCACATGTGCTTTTGAATTTCCCTCATAAGGGCATAACACAAAGCATCTATCCAAACTGATAAGCCAGGCCTCAGCCTTAGCACCCTCTATAGTCCTGGCAAAAGTAGGTGGATTAAGCCTCAATAAATCCCTGATGGGCTCTCCTCGATCTCTATGCCCCTTGAGAGGCTCATCTGCATAATAATCATAGGGCCTGTGAATAATCTGCTCCACTTGCACTGCCTCCTCACACCTAGCATGACATGGAGGGCTCCTGCTATGGGCCCTATAGGTCGATCCAACCTCCTCCGCCATCATATCTGGTATCTCAACATATGGCTCCACACGTGGTGCCTCTTGCGGCTTGACACAGGGCTCCACACGTGGCTCCACACGTGACTCTGTGCATGGCTCCACGCATGGCTCCTCTCGCGGATCAATGCGGGGCTCAACATGTGGCTCTATGCGCAGTTCAACTGCGGCCGGTGGTAGTCTATCTAATACTTCATGTAGTGCCTGCAATATCTGTGGTCTAATATCTGGTATAGGTAGGGCCGGTGGTGCCTGTAGTATCTATGGGGTCGGCGGTGCCTGACCCTTAGGTGAAGAATCACTGTGCACCTCGGTGAATGCAGTGTGGCAGGATCGCACTCGCCAAACTCATCAAGGAGGCATCCTACAAAAATGAGGTAATTACAAATTAATCAAAGTTGCGGAATAATAATGTGCCCTAAACAAGCCCAATGTTTAAACTTGCGCTCTGATACCAAATGTCATGCCCACATTTCCCATGCGGTCATGACACACAACACGTGTCATGTCCACATTTGTCATGTGGTCATGACACGAAATATCAAAAACTTTTCCGCATGTCCCTAGAAACCCCCTCACATGCGTCTACATGCTCGGTGGCAATACGCATAACGCGTAAACATGTCAATCATATTCAGGGAAGTGTGTCTACCTACGCACTCCCCTGCATGATAAAAGATAACAAGGGGTTTGCGATGCGATGTGCGCGCCTCTAGGGTTAGAATGGATTTAATGCGAACCCTAAGTTTCCTAGGCGAGAAAGATAATTTTGACTAATTCGAAACCAAGCCCTAACTCTAATGCATAAATGAAAATCAAATAATAATAATAACACATCAAATGGTAAGATGGTCCCATGATAAAATGGGGTGATTAAAAGATGTCGCAAAAATGCCATAAAAAATGAAACCTTAAAATCTAGGAAAATTTTGACAGCATAATGCGTTTTCAATAATAGAAATAAAAAATTTTAAAAAGAAAATCTCTAAGAAGAAATTAATGCAAAAATCAAAATAATTAATCGTAAGGAAAATTAAATAAAATTTTCAAGGTTTAAATAAATTGATCATTCAACAAAATTGAAAATTTTGAAATAAAATAATAAACGATCAATAAAATTCAATGGTCAAGTCTATTAATAAATACGACTTCAACAATCATATTTATTAATTGACTCATGCTAAAATAATTAAAAAGAGGATTAATTAAATTATCCCCTTAGAAATAAAATCAATTTAAGATAGAATTTAAATTCAATAAAAGATTTCCTGCAACATTAATTTAAAACGCAAAAGAAAATAAATATAATTGTCCAAAAAGGACAAATAATACCCTAAGGGATAAATCATCCCATAAAAAATGAAAACAACCCATTCCCACAAATAACATTCCCACATGGAATAAATCCAACCCCAAATAAAAATTAAAACAACAAAGTGATACACAAAGAAAGTCAATAATTCCAAAATGACCCAAGGGCAAAAGAGAGGGAAAATAGATTCCTGTGCACAAGGGAAAATAGAAAAGAAATAATAAAATTAAACTTTTAAAATCTCACTCAACTTGCAACCCTAGGTGCCCTCCAATATTATATTAATTTCCTACACTAGAAAGCCCTAATATTCTTATTCTATCATTTCCTTATGGATTTGCCTTAACTTGCTCATTTATTTTTTTTCTCTTTTGTTTTTGTTTGCCTCCAATGTTTATTGTAGGTTGCTGGTTTGATTCCTCTTCAATGGCTGCCATGAAGAGTTACCAGAGGTATACTCTTTGTGTATGTAAGCATAGGGTTTCGTTGGTTTTTTTTGTAATAAATGTATATATTTATATATATACATTTTATGTATGTATGTATATATATATGTGATCTTTATCTAACAGAGTACCATATATATATATATATATATACTGGTAGATGTATATATATCAAGAAATACGATGAAGTGAACAGAGGGCGAACGACATTGAAGGAGGGTGAAGGGGTTTGAACTATCATTGCCACTGCCTCCGTGAGGAAGGTCTGCTATGGAAGAGGAGTCAATGGATGGTAAGGGATGTGGGGAGGGGGTCGATATATATATATATATAGTTTATTCAGTCAATAAGAAAGGTAAGATGTATTAAAATAGAAGTATATATACATTCAATATATGTAAATATATATACATATATATGTATATAATGTATTATATACATATATATGTATATAATATATTATTTACATATGTATATTGTATCATATATATACATATAAACAATCTTTAAATGGAATGAAATAACCAGATTTGCAAGTATTTTTTTTTAAATACCAATATATATCATTTTTCTCTTGAAATGAAGAACCATATTTACTATGATATAATTTTCTTTTTTTTTTTAAATTTAAAATGACAACAATTACAAAAATCACTTCTGTTCAAACTTCCAAAATCAAATATGAACACAACAAAATATTAACCGTGTATTTCCATTGCATATAACACAGGAGTGTATGTTTTCTTTTCCACATAGCATACAACAAAAATCTCCAAAGCAACACATACTTTTTTTTTTGAAATAATATGACAACAAAAAATATATATTTTCTTGGCATTTCTCCATAACACATAAACATAACAGCATAATAAAATAAATAAATTTTGTATAAACATTAAAGAGTGCTCACATTAAAACTTCTTACAACAACCAACACAAGGATAGTAAAGATTTGGCAAAAATTACAATGAGGCCTCTAAGGCCATGGCTCCAAAATAGCCACCAAAAAATACAATAACTAAGGGAAAGATGAACTCTCCAAACTTCAATTTTCTCCAGTAACACCTGCAATAATTAAAACACCAAAAGAGGAGCCAAGCCACGGAGGAATGCCCTCCTCCCTACCATAGACCCGCTAGTGGGTCACCCCCAAGATGGGGAGCTAGGATTCACACGATTTTGCACACACATACCACAACAAATAAAAATTTCAAACACATAAAAATTACCCCAAGGATTGCACAAAACTGAACTCATGAAAATGAGTTTGAAGGGGGGTAGGGGAGTGGACCCCTCAACTCAAGAGGTCACCCAAGAACTAAAAAATCACCAAGTCTCAAGGCCTCAAGACAAAACCAAATAATACATGACTCCAAATATCTCAAAACTATCATGGCACTCTTGCCATCACATTGCTCTCAACACCATAGAAAATCCCTCAAGGCTATAAATAGTAAAAATAAGGAGGTGACCTCAAGGAGGTTCACTCTCCCCCACCCCATACAAGTTGAGCTTTACCTCCAAATGGAGGTGCTCTTACCAAACTCCCAACCCACACAAAAATGAAAACAACAATCAACATAAATTGACAAACACAAACATAAAATGAAATATACAAAGGGAAATGGCCATAGCCATGGAGCTTACCTTCAAAAGCCCTAAAATGGAAGCACGTTTTATGAAGAGCTCTACGCTTCCCAAAAAATTTTCCAACTCTCCAAACTTCTCTAACCCTCTCAAAACCTCCAAGAATAGAAGAAAATCTCCAAAAAAAAAGAAAAACCCCACACTCCTCTCCAAGAGGAGATAATATAGGCCTTCCAATTTGGCCTTGAGGAATGAGAAGGTGACACTTGTCACCTTCCCTTCTTCATCCCATGCCACTTGCAAGGGAGAAGGAGTGTGAGGGTGACAAGTGTCACCCTCCAATTCCATTCAAACCCTCACCTTATCCACTTGTGCTCTCACACATGTGTGAGAGACCAAGTGGTGAGGTGGCAATTCCCTTCAAGCCTCCATGAGGATAAGGGATTCCATATGGCATCCTCTTGTTCTCCAAGAGAGTCATCTCCCTCCAAGATGCCCTCACACATGTGTGAGAGTCTTGGAGGGAGATCCCAAACACTTGGGAGTCTTGAAGACCTCCCAAGTTTTCTTGGTGAAGGGATCCCCAAACTTTGGGAAGGGAGATGGGTCTTTCCTAAAGCATGACTCATCTCCCACCCTTAGCCATTTCAAAATTCGTCAGTTTGACTAAACCACAATTTAGAGTGACCAAAAGTGAGTTACCTTAAGGTTTAGTTAGTCAAAATTGACCCTAGACCCAAGGGTTACCACCTAGGGTAAGTTTGGGACACTAGAACACACACAGGGAGGCATAAATTCACTTTTAAATGGCCCAAAATAAAATAATACCAAGTGGTGTAAAATAAATGTAAATATACAACACATGAAATAAATCAATCTAATAAAGGGGTCACTAGGCCAAAATAAATAAATTAAGCATGCACGCAAGCAACATCCGATCACACGTGATCCTCATCCCTCTTGGGAATGCATTAGCTAAACAGGGAATAACATATGTGTGAACACTACCTCCGATTTCTCATGGCTTGGGAATATCATCCTGCACAACTAGATCAAGTGTCAATCACATCATGGATAATCATAGCCAAAGAAACTAAAATTAAATTCATGTCATTGCATACAACATTAATCATTTACAACATAATTTAATATTAAAACTACATTTTCTATCTAATGTCTCATAATCCTCATCAAATAATGTATCCACATAATGAACTTGAAATCACATCAATAATCATCATCAACTATATCTCATATATCTAACATCATCATAACATCAAAATATGATCAAATCAAATCACTACATGTCTAATTAATGTCAAACTAAAATCAGGAGATATAGTCTAATCTGCATAATGGGACAATAGTCTCTAAAAGTCTGATAATGTTGTCATCTAAAATGTAAAATGATCGAAATAGGGAAGTAAAAATAATCGACCTCACTCTGTTCCTTCCAAAACTACAAAACTGGAAGCAAAATCATCTAGAAAATGGGAGAAAAGGAAAATAACAAAAGCATCCTGGACCTATGAAAGCATAAGAGAAGAAGAAGTCGATACAGACTTTGACATTGAAATCAAGGAGCCGAAGGTCACTGGAACAAAAGCTGCAGAGTTAACTGGAAGAAAAAGGACTAGCAAAAAGCAAAAGACAGAAGATTATGAGGAATATGTTGAGAAGTCCACACTCTCCCTAGAAGATGTGATAAAATCAATCACTGTGGATGGTAATCTAAAACCCATGATTGAATTCTATGATGAATACAATGACATGGATAAAAGGGTGTTGAAGGAAGCAATGGTCAGATATCTCAACATCTACAACAAGGCACTAATTGAGATAACTTCTGAATTACCACAAAGTTTGGCAAATATCTTGGAGTTGAGAAAAGAAAATGCCAAGTACAAGGACATAGAGATCAGGGAACATGAACTAATAAATTTGTGTCCTCAAATTTCTTCGAATCAAATAGATATGATATTCAAGGAAGTCAAAGATGACTTTAGAAGCAAGAGGAGAATGAACAAACTCATGCTTGGAGAGACAAGTGAAATCATTGAAGAAACTCATGAGATTATTTTGAAAGCCTTGAGAAAGCACAATCTTCCCATAGTCACAAAAGAAGTTCTAGATGGTGAAGAAGAGAATATTATTGAGCAACAATCTGAGTTGGGTAAAGCTTCAGTTTCAAAAGTAGAACAAGCAAATTAGGAGGATATAAAAATGTTGGATAAAGTAATTAATACAGAAGATGCTCCCAATCCATCTGATACATCAAGGAAAGAGGATAATATTACTATTTTACAGAGCCCTCCTAATCAGGTAGGAAGTGATGAACAAATAGGAAAAAGTTCCTCTGCAGAGAACATAGAAAAGGATAAAACAGAGTTAGAGGAAGAAAGAGAAAAGAAAGATAAAGTAGAAGAAGATGGTGCAAACGTTGAAGCACCTAAAGCAGAGATTGAGAAATCAAGAGATCAAAAGGTTGGTTCTAAAATGCCTGCAAGAGACACTACAGATGTAGTAAAAAGTCTTCTTGGAAAAGAAGTGATTGAACTTGATGAACCTGAACTACTCCAAGGCCTAGCCAATCTAGATGCTCTCTCTCTAATTCAACTATTGAAAATAACATCTTACACCTAAGTAAAGGCTAGAGAAAAGATGTTAAAGTTCCACATGCAGGAAAATGAGCTATTGGGGCTTGCATCCAAGATTCTAGAAAAGCTAATGCCTACCTACCAGAAGAATCCATCTGATTCCCCATCCGATCATCTGAAAAATCTTGTAAGTTCTGTAAATACTCATTTTGAGTCTCTTGAGAAGTCCGCAGAAGCAAAAGTTCAAAAAGAATTTTTGGATAAGAAATTTGGTGAAATAAAGAACTTGATAAGAAATGATAGAAGAATACTTGATGTCAGCATAAAGAGCATTCAGAATGCTTTGAGTGATGGAGGATATATATATATATATATATATATATATATAAATTTTGCCTATCATGGTCCAAGGTCAATAAGGATATTGAGAAGAAGATGAAGTAACAAGAACATAAAATATTAGTTCTTTCTCAAAATTTGATCCCCTAACTGCCTCTCCTATAAGCTAGGAGTGTCAAGTTATTAGCTTGACAAATGAAATAAAGGGGCTTACGAAAGAGAAAAATAATACTATGAAGAGGATGTGTGAACTTTGGGGATTGATTGCCCCTAAATTAGAGACAATGTATAACGCCCTATCTGAAGCTCAGACTGTAGTCCAGACTAGTGATCCATCAGATCTATCTAAGGTAGAAGTATATTCATTTTTGTTGAATGGGCACATCTCAATTTAGGATGGAATGAAGAGTACTTGGGCCTCTAAATTTGTGCAGATAAAAACTAGTTTTGCAGACATTCTAAAGTTTATGTAAATAGAACTTGTTGATCAATTATACACATGCGGCAGTATTTACAGTATTTTTGAAGAATTTTGGCTTGTGGACCCCACCCTTTTCCATTGATGTCAAAGGGGGAGTGAAGGGCAGTGAAAAATGAGGTATTTAAAAAAGGGGGAGCACCAGAATAAGTGAAGTACAAGAGTGTACAGACAAAGGGGAGTTGTACTGGACACTTAGTCATTTTTCAAAGTGTTGCCATCAATGCCAAAGGGGGAGATTGTTGGCAAGAGACACTGCTAGACATGATATATGTTATCATTGATGGCAACTAAGATCATCCCAATCATTCGTATAACACAATTTGTGCACACCGGAAGTCAGATTCAGAATTTGTATAAGTCTGGACAGTTAGGAACAGAGCAGTAACATGGTCCAGTATTTTGGTCTGGATCTCTCCAGTGGGAAGTCATGATTAGTTGCGGATCTAGGGGAGTCATGTGCATTGTAAAGATAGTCTAAATCTAGATTTTTGTCCTCCGGTGATGAAGGATTCAAAAGATATTAGCCTCTAAGTATCGGGTTCTGGTTTGTCAGAGTAGACAGAAGAAGAATAAGCCGACCTTGAAGAAGATCTTGATTCTGGATGTATGGAAGTTGTTTGTTGGAAAAATGATAATGATTAGTGATAGTGGCCGACATGAGTAATGATTTTCAAGAGCAAGTTTTAGCTCGCACCTTAAGTTATGCATAAATTTAGCTGACAGAGCAGAGCATTCATAAAAGTTCTAAGTGTTGTTGAAGTTGATTGATAGAATGATTGTAGATCTTATTGCAGATATATATAGTCGATGAAATTGGATGATTGAATGTGTGTGTGTGTGTGCAAGATGAATGTGAGAAGAGTAGAAATTCAAAGTGCGAATGAAGGGAGAACAGTAAGAAGAGCAGAGCAAAGATGAAATGTGTAAGATCAGTTTTTGTTAACCGGAACTGAAATTATTGCATAAGTAGATGTTATTTATCAATTCAAATCTCTGCCATTCTCTTGTAATGTTTCCATAGATAGTGAGCCTTCTTTTAAGCAGTGAGCTCTGGGTAGTGAGCCTGAATGCATGTGCATTCCCATTCGTAAAATACTTTTAACAGGGTATTAATATTTGTGGGTCAACCCCCACCGTATTTTTTCCCTTAACCGGGTTTCCACGTCAAAATCTTGGTGTCAATTGTGTTATCTATGTTTTCTGTCATATATTGTTGATTAATGCTGAAATGTTTATATCACTAATTTAATTTTAACTGGAAAAGGAAGATTGAGAAAGAAAAGATTGTAAAAGTGTGACAACTGATTCACCCCCCCTCTCAGTTGTCCAGTCCCAAGTCAACACACTAGCCCTCATTCTTCATAATTGTTCATTAGATATTGTTTGTAGTCATCTGGAAGATGACAAGTTTTTTGGGGGGGATGATGTTAGGCATATTTTATACTTATTAGTTAGTTTCATTGACAAAGTATGTTTTGAGTAGTTGCATCGGCAAGTAGTTATTGTTGATCGGTACGTCGTTGGCGACGGTTGGCAACCAACCCCAACCTATATATGTAGGGTCATTTCATTGTATTAGACATGGAGTTTTTGGGTTTCTATTGTACTTGCTATTTTGAATTAATATATGTAGTGGAGTTTTGAGTATCAATTAGATTTTCATTCTCGTATAATGTGATAGTTCTATTATCTTTCTTGTTTACTCTGTATGAAACCAATAGACTCATTCGGCTGTAAACACCTAGGAGATAAACATAGGAGGAAAAAAGTCCTAGGGAGACATTTTTTGACGTAACATTTAGCCCCCACTTTAATGTATGCATGAACACAAGGCCCATACATGTATTAAAGTACAATCAACAAACACAACAAACACACCAGACACTTAGAGCTAATGTATACATAGAGATTGAGAAATATTTCTAGCCCCCAATCTCAGGTAAACATTAGAGAAAACACATTGTAGACACACCAAACACAATGAAGACAGTGATAGGCACACAAAACATGAAGAAGACAGTAACATGCACACAAGACACGAAGAAGACAACATTGAAGACATGCAAAACATAATGAATGCAGTGATTATTTATTTTTTCATTTTCTCATATATGAATGCAGATGCAAGAACATGGAAAGTAAACACACAACCCAAAATTTAGGGAGGGGAATTTTGCCTTGTAGCTTTAGACTACATATGGGGCAACATACACGCAATACAAATCTTAGAGTGTAGGAGGGGTATTTCACCACGCTCTTGTAGACTACACTTGAGAACAAACATGCCATACAAATCCCAAAGCATAGGAGGGGCATTTCACCACGCTCTTGAGACTATACTTGGGAACAAACATGCCATACAAAACCTGAGTGTAGGGAGGGGCATCTCGCCACACATTTTTAGACTACACAAGGGGGAAAACACGGAAGAAACGAGCGTCGTATAGCATGCCAAAGACATACTATATGTCTTAAACATGACAAATAAGCGATGGAAGGAGACTATTTCTAGGTTCACCACCATCTCAGGCACATTATAGGCACACCTAATGGTTAGCCTTATGGCACAACAATCACCAAAGATACGCTTAAGGGAGGATACACCAACCCCCCCTACTCGGAGGACTTTTGAAATAAAAAGGATGTACACTAGCTCAAGAGATACACCATCCCCACCTTGCGCAGAGGGCTTTGAATAAAAGGAGATGCACTATCTCAAGAGATAAGATATCCCACCTTTGCAAAGGGATTTCTCAATTGTAATATAGAATAAATATGTGCACTCGTGTGGAGATACAACATCTCGCCTTTGCAAAGGGCTTACAAACATGCTTCGTTAGTACCAAAATCATCAAACATCTTACCTTTATATGCCCCCACCTTAAGGTGGTTAATATCATGTACTAATATCAAGTGCATTAAGGTAGAGAGAAAACACACAAGGGAACAAGAGCTCATGCAAAGCCCATGCCCCCAAAGGTGACATGTACTTTACGATTGCTGAATGTTCCCACAAACACACAATTTATTGCAAGAAATGAGGTTAGAAATCTTTCTATAAGATAATAACCACATCACATGATCAAAATCAATGCATGTACATCTTTCACATAAAGGGCCAAGGCTATACTATGGGTCCAAGATCTAAGTATAACCGTGGGGCTATACTGTAGAAATCTCAAAACTGAGTGCAACCAAGGAGAGATTCAAAGATAAGAAAAGTGCACGGAGTAGATGTATTATTATAGTTTGTTAGTATGATTAGGCAACATCAAAATATCACATGGAGTGATTCTACTAGACAAGCATTGGATAATATATATCAACCCCATCGTCATGTATGGACTAGGTCCATTTTTGCTTACTCGTTGAAGGGGCACTTGGTCCTTATTAGTCTTATTTGTTTTTCGTCATCCGCTAGCTAGATAGAACCACTAGAAGAAGGTAAAAAATAAATCAAGATAGAATCAAGTGCCTTAGGGTCATCATGTAGGAAGGTGCCCCTAGGTCACCAACCGCAATGCTATGCCCCTAGGACACAACACACAACAATGAAAGTAGAGGAGAAACAAAATAGAAGAATGATGATACACATAGAAGAAGGGTCACAATAGAGGTGGTCTTCTGGTATCCTTGACCTTACAAGAGTATCAAGGGTCATCCAAAGAGGCCTAAACAACACATAACACATCATGGGGCAACACAACACAAAGGTAAAGGGTTAGAAATACTTACCTATAAGTATGACCATACTAGAATTTGGAACTTGCGAGCATCTTAGAAAGATGCTTCATCAAGTTTTGCATGAAGTTTGAGTGGTTCATATTAGATTGTTCTTTGTTCTTAGAATGTCCATGCGGTACTTGTTTCTCAAATCCTTATGTATGTGAGATCTTTTGTTGCTTATGAGGAGGAGAACCACTATTATTTCCTACTGATGATAATCATCTTACTCTTTTTCGATCTTTAGCTTTCTTATTTTGTTGAGTTCATTTATTGTAGCGAAATGGGATATGTTCCATTGTAACATCTTTTTCCTATGTCATAATCTCTTGCTTTGGTTGTTCAAGTTGTTTTTCCAATGCATTTTGGTTAACTCCCGATCCTTGAACGGATAATAGAGGAGGAACCTTAGCATATATACCATTTCTTCATGGACTAGGTGTGTTATCAAGCTTTTCCTTATCCACTTCTATCATACCCACTATTTCATCATAATCTAAATAGTCATCTTCCACTTCTACTATATTTTGTTCCATCATGTTGTTATCAATATGCTTAGGAAATGGATTACTAAAGATTTGTAAATTCTGATTCGGAGGAGCAACTGACTTATTTCCATAATCATTCACACTAGATACCTATATAACATTCGAGTCAATGAGGTTTTATATTTCATGTTTAAGACACATGCATCATTCAGTATCATGTCTTTGTTGTCGATGAAAATGACAAAAAGCATTAGCATCAATATAAAGTCCTTGCATTCTACTAGGATCCAATGGTTTAATTAGAGAAATCATCAAGAGGTTATTACTCAACTTGATTCATGATAGAATGTAAGGAATCAGATATCAGAGTGAATTGTCTTTGATCTTGTCGATTATGAAATGGTGCCCTCTTCAGATTAGTGATAGTGGACACTTGTGAAAAATTGTTTGAATTCTATCCATTAACCTTGATGAAACTCTTATTATTTCTCTTAAAGTTGTTTTGTGAAGGTTCACCCATGGATTGACCAACTTGAGCTGATGAGTTTTGGTTTTCATATTGACTAGACGAAAGTTGGTAATCACAAAGGGCAGTGCATAAATGTTGAAAAGAGTTTTACTTCATCAAGAGAATCTTATCATGGATGTTAGGTTGTAGATTTGTAATAAATACCTTTTGAACATCTTCATCCTTCTTCTGATATTGAATTTATGATAAAGAGCTTGATACCGACTAATAAACTTAGTTAACTTCTCTTTCAGACCTTATTTGCAATGAACTAAATCTATCAAATGAAAGGAAGCTAGGTGTACGAAAAATGCTTCCTACACTAATCTAATGAGGAAAGGGCTATGCAAATTCAACTTTATCCTAACTATTATAGCAATGTTAAACCATTAACATGAGATATTACAACAAAACACAAGAACCAGTAAGAAGATAAAAGAGAGAGAGACAAGATATACGTGGGGAAAACCCTTATGGGTGAAAAGCCCCACACTCCAAAACATAGCTCAAATGTATTACAATAAATAATAACAGATTACAATACAGTTTCAGAGCCAATGCTCTTTTAGGAGTCTTTGAATGTCAAATCTGGAGATATTTCAGCAGCATAATAGTACTTGTACCAAAGTTGTTTATCTCCCATCCAAGCACCTATTTATATATTGTTTACAAGGCAAATATGGAACCTTCTAGAGATGGGCATCCATCTTGGACTCATGCCCCAAAACCCATGCCTAAGGACACTTGTCCAACATCCCATCTCGAAGTGGGCACCTGGTCCCAAGATAGGTTACAACAGATGCTCTTACGCACCTTACAACTGTCATAGAATCTGTCATACACTGACTAAAAATATCATAGTCCTCTTACATGTCATAACCTCCCTTGACCACCCAAAGATGCCTTTCTCTCATGGAAAGATACTCACCGACACTTGTCATTAATTAAAAATTGTTTGAGGTTTCGGGGGCGTTGCCCCCGAGCCCCCACGAGGGCACTACCCCTCGACCCCGCCCTGTACCGTGACAGGGAGCACACTAGGGGTGCTGCCCCTGGACCCCGCAAGGGGCTACGCCCCTTGACCCTATCTTGGGGGTGCTGCCCCCAAACCCCCATTAATTATTCAAGGGGTAAACCGCGGCTGCCAAAGTCACCAAAATTTACCCTGCTGCATATACACAAGGTGCTGACTATGCCAACTCAACATGGGATAAATAAATACAACATTAGGAATTTGCAAAGGTTGAGACACCTTAATTCCCAACATCAAAGAGACTTGAGGTTGAATGTTTGCTTGAAAATGTTGTAAGAATTAATCAACTAGCTGCAAAAAAGAGTGTATTGAATTTAGAGGTAAAGAGCAAAACCATTCTAAAGCCATGTCCTTAAGAGATCGCGAGAAAAGTTTTGCTAACAAATCCTCTTCAAAGTAGAAGTCACTACACATAGCTGTGAATGTTGCCACATGAGTATTAGGATCACTTTTTCCACCATATTTTTCAAAGAGAGGAGTTTCAAACTTCTTAGGCATAGGAGTTCTCAAGATTGCATAGGATAAAGGATTACAAGCATGATAAGTTGGTATATTAGGTTGTGAAGAATTCATCAAGCTTGTCACCTTTTGTTGTCAAGAAGTCATGCCTTGCAAGAGTTGGTTTAAGAGGGCATCATTAGGAGATACGATTTGAGAATTTGAAGCCATGTGAATGACATTTTGAGGAGATTGGTTGTGAGTGGAAATGAAAGGTGGTTGAGAGTAATTGTAGGTGGAAGGTGGTTGTGAATAGTTGTATGTAAAAGGTGGTTGAGAATAAGTGGGATGGAGAGGTGGTTGAGAGTAGTTATTCATGAAAGAGGTCACCTTAGGTGCTAAGTTTTGATAGTTGAATCCCACAACTTTGTAATTTTGTGAATTATTGCAATTAGATACTCCAATACCAGTGGTAGCATTACTAAAAGCATTTGTATTAGTAGTTAAAATTGTTGATGTAAATGTAGACATTCCAGTAGTCAGTATAGGTGTTGATACTTGCATATGAGTCAATGACGACATGTTATTAATAACATTCACACATTCAGTCACCGGCATAACATTATTATGTACTATATGTGCTAAATCTTGAATTACATTAACACCATCTTGTCCTTGTTTTATCAGCTCTCTTATGTTATGAATTGCAGGTATAGCTTCTTCGGCTATCCTATCATTTTCTATAAATGCTTAAAAATCAGCTAACTCTTTATCAAGTTTGTTTATTTTCTCATTAGGTACATGTGTTACCACCTCAATAGTGTCCTCAACATCATGAAATATTTGATCTTCCATTGTAGTTGTAGGAGGTATGATATCTTGCAAAATTTGTGTCTCTCCTTTTTTAAAGAAGGTGTTCAATAGATTTTCAGAGGTAGGAATGTTGTCTCTTTCAGGAGCACTAAATCCCATTAGTCTAATACTTATCCTCAATAATATATTTATATTAGGGAAATGGGTTATACGACTCATGTGAAAAAGCATACAACACTCAATGCACAAACTAATAAAACAACCCAAGGAACTAGATATGTTTAAGGTCCAAAATGCTTGATTTTTCACTTTTTTTCAAAATTTCAATGCAAATTACTAAAAGAAGAGGTGTTGTGAAGAAATTAAAGAGGGGTAGTGAATAATAATCTCAATATAAATCTAATAATGCAACAATATCCTTCACAACACGCCTATAATGCAATTCTAGAGAGATGACAAGGTAAAATCTAGTGAACATGCAAGGTTTTCAAACCCTAGACATGAAATTTAAATGCAAAAATGCACTATGATGAAACACTATAGTTAGAAATAAGTACTAAATGAGTGTTTAAAATAGTAGTAAAATCTGAAACAATATTTTAACCACAAACCCTAGCTAATGCAAAAACTAGGTTATATGAAAAATGCACAATTTCAAGCAATTTTTAACAAATTAGGCATGAAAATACAATGCAAATGAATAATGAATCATGAATTTATGTAATTCAAATTAGATCTAATAAAAATAACAGAAATTAAATGCAAATTAATTCAAATTATTTGAAAATGCAAGCCTAAAATGTCAATTTTTTTCAAAATTTTCAATTTTTTTGTAAATTTTCAAATACAATAAGATGAAAATTAAATGAATGAATGAAATGAATGCAAATATGAAGTAAAACACTCAGAAAGGTGCAAAATTCAAATAAACATGGGTTCACCAAAATGTTTCATGGAAAAAGAGGGGTTTTCAATTTCAAGGTTAAATCCTCCTTTCACACCTTACATTCAAGGACATAAATCGAGTCAAGCCTCAACCTTTTGCAATAGGACTCTGCTAAATATTTAGTTTCCCTTAGAATGAAGAGGAAATTTGGAATTTTCTAATTAATTGATCAATTAAAGCCCAATTATTCTTAAAACCCTAATTTCGTAAAATCATAAACAAATGGATGAAACACAAGAAATGTTCGTAGACAAAGATATAATATTTAGAGTAAATACATACCAAACTTCAAGATTCCAGATGCAGAAAAGTCAAGGACTAATGAGTAGGCACCCAAGTCCAAGGTGCCAGTTTTTGTTAAGATCTCTAAAGCTTATCTATGACATGTTTCTGTAGTTATGGAGATTTCTATGTTTCAGGATTCACAGGATTAATGAGCGGGTGGCCAAGTCTAGGTCCTGCTTTTATACTTTGATCTATAATTTTGACACTCTATTATATTGCCCTACAACTCCACTCCTTCTTCTTCTGCACCTATAACCTGCAATCATAGAAAAGGGGGTTGGGGGTTGTGGTATTTAGAGGCTTGCCTCGGTCAAGCCCTAGAGAGACATTCAAGTCTTCCAAACACTGTTGTTAGATAGAGAGAGCGTATCCCTGCAGGATAGAGGAAAAAACAATTGATAAATGATTAAAAACACAAATAAATGTCACCTTAGAGGTGTAGCTAGTATATAGATGAAAATATTTCACATCATGAGAAGATGAAGCCAAATCTGTATAACAAACACAATAACAAAAAAAGTCTTCTCTACAACAATGAATATATTGAATGCTCTAAAATCACAAGTGTGCCAAAAGTTCATAATCATCTTCTAGTTTACAAATGAATCCCTAAACATGCTTATATATGCAACTAAACAACTTCCCACCTTAATTTTGTAATTCAAACTTGAGATGTCGGCAACAGACACTTATAATGGTCACATAACCGACATTTAAAATTTGGGACCCCGCTAAATAGGGTAGGACTAGGGCATGGACACCCAAGTCCTCAACCCCTATTTAGGTCAGGGTTAAGCTCACAAGAGTCCCCTAGGCCCCATTTAACATGGGTTTTTAGGATTTCTGTTGGGAGTTGAAATGAACATGCATGATTACACTGAAAGGACCCAAGAGCTAAACATAGGAGGGAAAAAGTCCTAGGGAGACATTTTTCGACATAACAATACTACCTAAACATAAAAATATGAAACACGTCAAGGATGTGTGAGACTAGGTGGCAAGGTAAGTTGATAGATCCAGGATCTAAAAAGGACCAATAGAGTGTGGTGTGAGCTTAGAACCTTTTTTATAATGGATTACACTCTTGTGCAATCACATTCTAAAAAAAATGATCTTCAAATGGGAAATGTTTACCAATCTCTTGACATTGGCATACTTCTTTTGTCAATCTTGAGTAATAACCAAATACTCTCTAATACAAACAACGTGTTTCTCTATATCCTAAATCATCTTAGGACAAAGGGTAACTCAATCCTCAATCCTATCTCAACTCAAATGAGGTCAACAAGGATGACCATACCAAGCTTGATATAGTGCCATGTCAAGAGAACTACGATACCCAGTATTATCCACAAACTCAACAAGTTACAAATAATCTTCCCACTTGGACTATTGGTCCATAATGTACATGTAGAGCATATCCTTTAGTACCTAACTCACCATTTCCATCTAACCATTTATCTTTGGGTGATAGGTTGATCTAAAGTTGATTTGAGTACCCAATGCATGCTATAATGATGTCTCAAACATAGATATGAACACAAGATCATGATCTATGATGATCTTCCAAGGCACTCAATGCAAGTGAACATCATCCTCCATGAAGACACATTCCACTTACGCAACATTATAGGGCATCCTCATAGGTGAGAAATGGGAGACATTGGTCAAATTATCTATTGTCACCATGATGGTATCATGATGATAAGTAGATAGAGGTAAACCTATGATAAAGTCCATAGAAATCATGTCCTATTTTCACTTAGGAATGTCATGTAGGTACATAAGACTTATGAGATGTTGGTGCTCTACCTTTACCCTCTAGCACTCAATCCATCTAACAACAAAATTAGTGATGTCATGCCTCATTCTTTCCCATTGATACAATTGCTAAAGGTTAGCATGCATCTTCTTCACACTTGGATGTGCTACATAAGGTGCACAATATGCTTAAAACAACACAATATTATGAAGACCACTTGAAACTAGAATATATGTATGACCTGTTGTGCTATGCACACATGCCCCATCATTTGCATTAGAAAAATGAGGGGGGCCTATTTTGACATGAGAATTTAGTGAGTTTCCTAGCCCCTTTCAGTGTTTCAACTTGTTATGAGTACTCTGGGCCTTGATTGTCCAATTTGGCTTGATTGTTGAGTTCATGATCCACTACATTAATTTTATGCATTTTGATGATCTCCTAGGTCTTGGTTGATTTATGTACCTTTATGAGCTTTGATATGCTTTGACTAGGTCAATATTATGGTTGGCATGTCCATAACATGGTTTGGGAGCATTTGGTTATTTTTTGAGCTCTTGGTGGCATGAACATGATTAGTTCTAATTCTCATAGCTTCATGAGGTTTTCGTTGATATGCATGTTTCTAGATGCATTTATTTATCCTAGCATGTCCTAAGTGAGTCAATTTGGTGAGTTGTCTAGTATTTTGATGATTATGGAATATTTTTATTTCAGGGTCTTCAATTCCAAATACATTTGGTTATCATGATGGTTCTTTGTTTTAGAAGGGGGGTCTTGGTGGTCTTGGTTTGTTTATCTTGAGGCATGAGATCCTATTGAGATTTGGTTTTCCTTGCTAGTGAGATTGCCTGATTGGTGAAGTGTCATGTCCTTCATGGTTTGTGATGCGCTTAATACCCCTTTCCCATCATTACATGGAGTCATCTTAGTCTTAGGAGGTCTTGGTTCCATGAATGGTACGCCTCACCATGTTTCGATCAATAAAGTACATATCATCATGAAAGTAAGTGTGTGGTCTTCATGATAATATCTATCCATTGTTATTACACTTTATTTATTGGAAAAGGTTCAAAATCACTGGTTTTGTTTTGGCCTTCATGTATGAGGTGATCAATCCCTTGTATAGGATGCCCTATTTTCTTACTTGCATTGGTAGCCTTATAAAATATTTTATTAATCATCAACAAAGTTTTAGAGACTTTGAATAACCTTTAAAAACCCTCATCAGAATTTTGGCACCTTGGATTTAAATTCATGGAGGAAAAGTAAATACAAATATTTGTCTACATGTTTTATGCTTGGACAACTATCTCTTAGCTATCCAAACCTCCATAAATGACTAAATGCATACCTTTTGGACACCTATTTCACCTTGAAATTGATTTGGCACATAAGGACATATGGGAAGTGACCTTATGAGGATGTTTGAATGCTTGAAATGTTGTATTGCTAGTAAAAGTTGCAAAAGACTGTGGCTTAGGGTTTGTATGTACATTTTTGGTTTTGCATTTGTTTCTCCATCTTTAGACCAAAACTGCACTATGCATCCCTAATTGTGTCAATAGAAAGAGTGGAATGATAAATTTCACAATAGTATTTTGAAGGGTTTCAAGGTGGTCTACAGATGGGAGGTTTGTGGAAACCTCAAGGATTTTTTAGGATATTAGCAAAAAAGTCAGAGGGATTGTCACTACTTTCCCATTTAGAGATTGCACCGATTTCATCACCTTTTCCAAGGTTATAGCATTTTTGTCCTATCATGTAAGGAGGATTTTTGTGGATAAAGACCAAGATGTCACATGAATTTGATTAAGGAGGTCTTTCCCATACCCTTAGGATATTATCATATAGTTATACATAGTAAATAGGGTTGTCAAGACCCAAACTGGTATATGGTCCTGATTATGAGAGTTTCCATGCTTAAGATGGTGACATAAGAACCCCAAACCCTAGGTATTGTTGCAAATATGTGCCTAATCGATGTTTTCATTGATGTCAACATATCCTTGTTGTCATTGGTGTCAACTATATCCCATTCTAGAAGACTTGTATGTTGAGGATATTGAGAAAATTAGCCTCTCCAGAAGAAACAAGTGAGTTACATATCTCTCTGTAAGAGACAGTGAAGACAGTGTAGTAGATTACTCAACATTCCCAGTGAGATAAAGATCAAAGTTTACAGATTAAAGGGTTTATAGAGGATTGTCTGAAGGTGCTCCAGTTATGATTTGAGAGGTCCACATGAAGTATTGATGAAGTTATGGCCATATGAGCAGAACAGGGTTTTTGCAGTGTTCAGAGGTGACAGAGTGACAGGAGTATGGTCCGGATTGATCCGCATTGAAATATTATGATCTGCAGATCTAGAGGTGTGTTTGGGATATCAGTGTGTATCCTTAACTCTAGTGGTTCGTGGTTTGGAGCTCTGCAAGCAATCTTTCTAGTGTGACAATCATGACAACGAGAGTTCTTAAGTTCTCGAATGAATATGCAAGTATTTTTGGTGAAGTGAGGTGGTGCAGTTGTTCTTGTTGATTTCATTGTGCTTGTGGTGGTCTTTGGATCGTGTGCCTACTATGTTGGTGGTCCACATTGAGGATTGAGCTCCTAATTAAAGATTTGTCCTTGGGTGCTGCTGTTCTTTCCAGTCTTGGCCGACCAAATGCTTTGTGCATATTGTAGATGATCTAAGAAAGATTCTGTGAAGTGTGGCATGTTGTTTGAGGAAGATTTGGATCCCAGCTATTTTTGGTCAATAGAATAGTGATTCACATTAAGTCAGATGTTTGTAGTGCCAACCTTGATGTTTATTCCAAGGTTGAAGAAGCATATAAATATGTGTGGTTGAGTTGTGGAAATATATCCTTCTGCAAAAATGAAAAGATCGTAAGAAAGGAAGAAAGGTAGAGCAGAGAAGAGGAAGAGCAGAAGAGAAATAGTAGTAAAGGATGAGGAGTTAGAAAAGAAGTGTTTAGGGGGCAGAGCAGAAGTATTGTGCACATCAATGGAACTGACCTTTGCATGAAGAAGATGTTGTTTTCTAGTTCAAATCTTTCTGTGATAAACTTATAAAAATCTCTGTAGGCAGTGAGCCTCTTGGAGCAGTGAGCTTTGGGTAGTGTGCCATGAAGGCATGTGCCTTCTCCATTTTCTATTTTTTTAATAGAGAATAAATCTTGTGGGTTAACCCCCATCATGGTTTTTCCCTTAACCGGGTTTCCATGTAAAAATCCTGGTGTTATGTGTGTTAATTTTGTTTCTATTCATGTGTTGTTGATTCATGCTTTCATGGTTATATCATTCATCTATTTTTAAGTGGTAAATAAGTTTAATTACGACAAAGGATAAAAGTTTTTGTGACAACTAATTCACCCCCCCTCTTAGTTGTCTGCCCTAATTTCAACAGTTGGTATCAAAGCTGGTTCCTCTAAAAGAAGCTTGACTGCTTGAGGAGATCTAGGATGTTGACTTACAAAAAAGACAGTCCAAGATTTGATGGAACAAATTACTCTCTTTGGAAGAGTCGCAAATGCATGGGTGATGCTTATTGGTTGATAACTAAGGATGAGTATAAGCCTCCAAAGAAAGGCCCTTCAACTCCAGATCAACTCAAAGATGCTGAAAACAACATTCAAGCCAAAGAAGTTTTGTTGAGTGCCTTGATTGATACAGAAATGACAAATCACCTAGAATTGAAAACTACTCATGAAATTTGGAAGAAGTTGGAAACTCTATATGAAGGTGATGAACATGTCAAATGTGCTAAGTTGTAGAGCCTAAAGGGTAGATATGAAAATTTGAGGATGTGTGAAGATGAAAACATTACTTCCTACATGTAGAAGGTGAATGAACTTGTGTGTGGTATCCAGTATGTTGGTGGAAAACTAGAAGAATCAGAGATTGTTGGCAAGGTGCTTAGATCCTTACCTGCTTCATACAAGCATAGAATTGCTGCTATTGAGGAAATTAGGACTGTGACAACTATTACAAGGGATCAGTTAGTTGGCAAGCTCTCAGCATTTGAAATGAGTGAGTTTGGTGATTCTCTTCCTAAATTTAAATTTGCATTTAAGGTCAGTGTTCTTGGAAAGCAAAGATTTGATCCAAGTGAAATCTCTTCAAGAAGATTAACCAAACTTGAGAAGGCAAGGAAGGATCTTGAAGAAGATGAATTAGAGCTTGAAAAACTTGAAGCTCTTTTTTCCAAAAGACTACCAAGAGGATCCGGTAAGTATGAAGGAAAGTTGCCTTTCAAATGTTTTGCTTACAATAAGATTGTCATTTTGCCTCAAGATGTCTGGAGAGGGTTTCAAAGCCAAACCCCAACAGACCTAGGATTTAGAAGAAATTCTATTATGTCCAAGAAGCTACTAAAGAAGGAGTCACTGATGATGAATCTGATAAGGGAAGTACCTTAGGAAATGAATGGGTGTTCATTGCCATCAAAGAAGAAGATCCGGTGTCTATTGAATCTGCTAGCTGTGTGAATGTGGAAAGAGCTTTGGCTTCTCAGGTTGAAGAAAATGATGAATGGGTAATTGATAGTGGATGCTCTCATCATATGATAAGTGATAAGAGTAAGTTTGTAAGTATGGAAAGGTATGAAGGTGGAATTGTGAAGTTTGGAGACAATTCAACTGGTAGAATCCGTGGCAGAGGATCCATCTCTCTTGATGGTAAGAATAACACTAATGATGTTTTGTATTGTAGAAGGGTTGAAGCATAATCTTCTCAGTGTTGGACAGTTGGTTGAAAAGGGATATGATCTCTGATTCAAGGATGGAAAATGCAAAATCTTGGAAAGCTTTGAAACTCAGATTACATCTGGTACACAGACTAGAGGTAACATCTTTCATTTAAGTGGTACTAGTAAAAGTTGTTTGATTGCTTAGATTGATCAGAGTTGGCTATGGTATAGGAGAATGTGTCATGTAAACTTTGACAACATCATCAAGATAAGTGTTACTCAAGTTGTGAGAGATCTTCCAAAGCTTGTAAAACCTACCAATAGCATGTGTAAGGAATGTCAATTGGGCAAACAGAGAAGAACTACATTAAAGAGTAAAGAACAATCTTCAAGTGGATTGTTGGAACTTGTGCACACTGATTTGTGTGGTCCTGCCAGGGTTAGGAGTATGCAAGGAGACATATACTTTATGTTGCTAATTGATGATCACTCCCAGATGATGTGGGTCACTTTCTTGAGAGAGAAATTAGAGGCTCTTGACAAATTCAAAATGTTTAAGGATAGGGTGGAGAATGAGATTGGTGTGAAGATAAAATGTCTGAGATCTGACAGAGGTGGAGAGTTTACCTCCAGTGAGTTTAATGCATTTTGTGAAAAGCATTGAATAAGAAGACAGTTGTCTACTCCTAGGACTCCTTAGCAGAATGGAGTTGTGGAAAGGAAAAACCAGACTATTCAAGAGAATGCTAGAACCATGATGATGGAGGGAAATGTTCCACATGTCTATTGGAGAGAGGTTGTGAGTATTGTTGTCTACACTCTTAACTGGGTGCAGATCAAAGGTAATTCTAGTAAAACACCTTATGAACTATGGTTTGGTAATGCTCCTATGAAATATTTCAAAGTTTTTGGTAGTAAATGCTATATCAAAAGAGATGAAGATCTAGGCAAGTTTGATGCAAGATGTGATGAAGGAATATTTTTGGGTTATTCTAATCAAATCAAGGCATACCGGTGCTTTAACAAGAGATTGAAAAAGATTGTGGAAAGTGCTAATGTCAAGGTTGATGAAAGAAAGAAGAGACCTTCAAGGTTTTGTGGTTATGAATCAGATGATCAAAATGAAGGCCCAAATGAAGGAAAGCAAGTTTAGTCTACTCTGGAGAATCCAGTAACTCAAGAAGTTAATGCAGACATTGAGGAACAAGTTCAAGAATTAGAAGTTGAAGAAAATCCCAAAACTCCCAGGTATGTAAGATTGAATCATTCTGAAAATCAAATCATAGGAGATAAAAATAAAGGTGTTCAAACTAGAAGAAGAATTAATGAAGAATAAGAGGAGTATTGTCTGATTTCAAAGATTGAACTAAAATCAGTGAATGAAGCTTGTAATGATGAAAGTTGGGTAAAAGAAATGGAAGAAGAATTAATGCAAATTGAAAAAAATCACACTTGGGATCTTGTTCCTAGACCTGAAGACAAAAATGTAATTGGAACTAAATGGGTCTTTCGAAATAAATTGAATGAAGATGGTGAAGTTGTGAGAAATAAAGGAAGATTGATGTGCAAAGGATATTCTCAGGTAGAGGGAATTGATTTTGAAGAAACTTTTGCTCCGGTGGAAAGAATTGAAGCAGTCAGATTATTTCTTGCCTTTGCTGCTTACAAAGATTTCAAAGTTTACTAGATGGATGTCAAGTCAACATTTTTGAATGGAGAGTTGGAAGAAGAGGTCTACATTGAGCAACCGAAAGGACTCCAGTTGTTTGATCAAGGAGATAAGGTCTGTACATTGAAGAAAGCATTGTATGGATTTAAACAAGCCCCAAGATCTTGGTATGCAAGATTAGATAAGTATCTGTTGAAGTTAGGCTTTAAAAAAAGCACCGCTGACAGTAATCTTTATTTCAAAATTGATCATGAACACATCTTCATTGTTGAGGTATTTGTTGATGACATCATCTTTGGTGGAAATGAGAGTATGTGTAAAACATTTTCTTATCAGATGCAAAGTGAATTTGAGATGTCCATTCTTGGTGAAATGAATTTCTTCTTAGGTCTGTAAATCATTCAGTCAAAAAAAGGCATCTTCATATCTCAGTCCAAGTATGTGAAAGAGTTGTTGAATTTTTTTGGAATGGAGGATTCAAAACTAGTGGGTACTCCTATGGTAATCAGATGCAAGTTGAGTAAAGATGATGATTCTCCTAAGGCAGATCAAAAAATGTATAGATCAATGATTAGAGGACTACTTTATCTAACTCATACCAGAGCTGATATTATGAATACAGTTGGCCTTGTTGCTAGATTTCAAGCTAATCCTAAAGAATCTCATGTTGTAGCAGTCAAAATAATTTTCAGATATCTAAAGGGAACATCTAACTATGGCTTATGGTATGCTAAGGGTGATGATTTCACTCTTCATGCATATACATATGCTGATTGGGCAGGAGATGTAGATGACATGAAGAGTACTAGTGAAGGTGCATTTTTCTTGGGAAAGAGATTGGTTTCTTGGTTGAGAAAAAAGTAGGAGGCAATATCTCTGTCTATTGTAGAGGCAAAGTACATAGTAGCAGCAAGTAATTGTACTCAAGTTTTGGGGATGAAGCAAATGTTGAAGGCTATTAGAGTTGTGTTTGAAGAGCCTATTACAATCTTCTATGATAATTCAAGTGCAATAATCATTTCAAAGAATCTGGTGTTGGATTCAAAGACAAAGCATATATCCATCCAGTTTCACTTTTTTGAGAGAGAAGGTAAATGAGAATGAAGTCAAATTTGAGTTTGTCTCTTCAAAGGATCAAATTGTAGATATCTTCACTAAGACTCTACCTAAGGATACTTTTGAGTATCTCAGAGTGATTCTAGGGGTTATTACCCCTTCTATTAAGAACTAAGGTGCACCAAGGTGCATCAGTTCGGTGGAATTCACAGTCATATCTTGTGATCCGGATTGGTGTTTAGGGGATGCTGCTTAGGGGGAGTAGTTAGTATGATTCTAGATTAAGAAACAAAAAGAGGAAGAGATGATTGCAAATATGTGCCCTTTTCCATTAATGTCAAAGGGGGAGATAAGTCATGTGAAAAACTTGAAAGTAAGTAGTTGATGGTGAAAGGGGGAGCAGTAAAGAAAATGGTTGCAGATGTGATAAGAGAAAGGGGGAGAAGTTCTTGTCTTGATGGTTGCAACAGTTTTTCCCATCATATGTTGCCATCAATGACAAAGGTGGAGATTGTTGCAAATATGTGCCTAATCGGTGTTGTCATTGATGTCAACATATCCTTGTTGTAATTGGTGTCAAATGTATCCCATTCTAGAAGACTTGTATGTTGAGGATATTGAGAAAATTAGCCTCTCCGAAAGAAACAAGTGAGTTACATATCTCTCTGTAAGAGACAGTGAAGACAGTGCAGTAGATGTTGGCAAGAGACACTGTGTGGCTTCATTGGTGTTGTCATTGATGACAACAAAGACCATTCCACACATCCGTAGGACATAGTGTATCTTTACTGGAAGTCAGATTGAAGGATACTTGGGTCCAGTAAGCAAGAACAGAGCATGCAGCAAGGTTTGACAGTCAGGTCCGGATCTCTTAGAAGAAGTATCTTTGCAAAGTGTAGACTTGGGAAAGTCAAGAGGAATACCTTAACTGATAGACTCCAGGAATTGAGCCTCTGGCGATGGAAGAGTGAAGAGATATAAGCATCTAAGTATTGAGGTCCGGTTTGGCAGAACAGACAGAGGAAGAACTGACTAACAGAGCATCAAAATTATTTTGGATGAGATATTGATGATGATCAAGGTTCTTAAGGTATCATCCATGATTGGCGAACATGTTAGATGACTTCTATAAGTATCTCCTTGATTCGCATCACTTGGCAAGCAAGGATTCAGCCGATAGTCTAAGAGTTTGGGAAAATATTGATTATTCTGGATGTTGACTAGAAATAGGATGAAATCCTTTGTGTGGATATATATACCAGATGGATTTGGATGAGAAGGTGTGTGTGTGGTGAATTGTATTGTGCGAATAAAAGTAGAAGAGCAGTGTGAAGATAGAAAGATAGGTCTGGAATGTAACAGGACAGCAGCACCTAAGAGAGCAAGAATGAAGTGTATCAAATCAGTATATTGAGCTTAACCAGAACTGAACCTTAGCATATGTGGATGCTTCTCATTAGTTCAAGTAACTAGTTTTCTTGTATAAACTATTGTAGGCAGTGAGCCTCTTGTGAGCAGTGTGCTCAGGTAGTGAGCCCTAAATGGCAAGTACCATTTTGTATTTCTATTCTTCTAACAGAGAATACAATCTCGGGTTAATCACCCCATGGTTTTCTCCCTTAACAGGGTTTCCACATCAAAAATATTGTGTCATGTGTATTTCCATTTCATAGTTATGTTTGCTTATTTGAATTAATGTTGCATTAATTGTTAAGAAAGTTCAGAAAGAAGAAATAATTAAGATAATTGATTCATCCCCCCTCTCAGTTATCAATAATTGGTATTAGAACCAAGTTCCTCCCAAAGGAGCCTAACAGCTTGAGGAAGATCTAGGAACTAAAATGGATGTGTATGGTATGAGGGAGCAACTTCAGTCTGCCCTAGATGATCTTGAGCAATCAAACTCTAAAGGAAAGACTCAAATAGGTTGATGATTTCATAAATGAACTAAAAGGGAAACTGAGTATCTCTATGAAAAAGAGAAAAGATCTACTTCAGCAATTGGCAAGTCAAAGTGAATACAATGGTACAAATGAAGATCTGAAGGAGAAAACTAAGTTATGTGAAAAGTTATCAAAAGAGGTCATTATGGTAAGACATGAAATGGAATTAGGAGTTATGAAATTCACCCAAGAAATTGAAGAGAAAAGAAAAACTGAAGATGATCTAAGACAATCCCTCAAGGAAAAGTCAGAAGACTACCATAAAATGGATAGAATAATTAGGCATCTAGAATTTGATCTTGAAGGTGCTAGAGATGATGAAGAAAAACTTGAGGATCAAATTGACACTCTTAAAAAGGATCTTCAAACAATAAATGAATACAAAGAAAAATTCAAGATAAGTTCTTCTCAACTTGAAGTTCTTCTTGAAAGCCAAAAGAGGGTAGATGACATACGTGGCTTGGAATATGAGAAAGATGAAAGCTCTGGATCCGGTCAGAAGAATTTTGGATCAAAAAATCTAAGGAACAGGCCTAGAAGACCTCTGGTAAGGCAACCTAATGCTCAAAGATATCCATCCTTCAATGGATACTGCCACAACTGCAATAACTTTGGTCATAAATCTAATTAGTGCAGAAAGAGAATAAATTAGACTAATACATCCTTCTTCAGACAGTGTTTCAACTACAAAAGGTATGGTCACAAATCTCAAGAATGTAGAAATATGCAAATGAACAATTCATTCAATGGTAGATGCTTTGCATGCAATAGAATGGGACATATGGCTAATGAATGCAGATCAAGAGGATTTCATTCAAATATGCAAAGAAATATTGTTTGCCACAATTGCAATAGATCTGGTCATATTGCCAAATTCTATAAAAGCAAGAACCAGGACAAAAGGGGTCCGGTGCATCATAATCAGAATCAAGACAAAGGAAAATGAAAAGTAAATGCGAATGAAGTTAAAAATGAGATGAACAAAATTTGGGTGAAGAGAAGTATAGAAAATGTAGAAGATGGATCTGTACCAGAATCTGGTGCTGATATTGCTTCCAAAAATTAAAAAATGAGCTCTGGCTCAGGGGGAGACACAAGGAAAAACATTTTCCCCCAACTAGTTAATTGGTGCCAGAATTGGCACAAGGAGAGTTGCAGATTAAAGGATTCTCAGAGAAACATCTAAATAAACTATGGTTAAGATATGGAAGATCCACAAGATGAACAAGATCGTTTCGGTTCATCAAGTCATCCGAATAAGGAAAACAAGGCAAACCAGAATGACTTAAGTTAAGCATTTATTGAAGCTTGGTATTAGGGTTTACGGAGCAATATAAGGGTTTTTCTTATTAAACATTTGTTCATTCTACATTCAAGAAGAAGCAAAAAGGAGCTTTGAAACAATTTTCTTCAAGCCCATCAAAGATCATCTGTAGAAGTCAATTCATCCAGCAATCGATCCGGCTCTCTGTAAAACCTAAAAGCGCAAAAGGTATTTTCCATTCTTAAATATCTCTCTGTAAATCTTGAAAGATGGGTACTCCAAATGTGGTGAAGATTTCTGATAGGCCACACCCTAAATTTAAGAAGCATCCATATAAATCCCTAGAAGTTGATCCCCAGGTGCCTTTTCAAGCATTCCACATGGGGTTCTGCATGTAGAAGATGTTAGGGCATATATTCATGCAAGTATTGAAGAATTTAGGGAATCTAAGCTGGTCGATGTCTATCACAAGCATTTGATAGATGACTCATTTGAACTCAAAACCCAGTATAAAGCTATCCGGGACAAACATTTTGCACAATGCATTCATTTCCCCTATTTTTCAGAAGATGAATGGGTCTGGTATATCTTGAGTAGAATGCATGACAACTTCATGTGGTTGAGCAGGCCGTTTAAGATCACTAAGGATGCCATTAGGGCAGTAACCAGATTACACTCAATCGGTGGAATGCCTACACTCAAATCTGTCAAAAACCAAATTGTCAGTGAGGCTACCAGATCGAAGTTTGATAAAAGAGCAATGACTATTGAGGATATCACAGATCCGGGTATCAAGTTTGCATCAATGATAATTGGGTATAAGATATATCACTCCAGCAGGGAGAATTTAGTATCGGGAACTACTATATATATAGCTTATGAAATGTTGAGGAAGAATATAGACTATGATCTTTGTGAGCTCCTTCTAAACCAACTCTTGGAGAATCTGCAGAAGATAAAGAAGGATAAGAAGAACTCTTTCAAATACGGTGGTTTGATACTCTACCTATTATTTTATTACATGAATGAGCTTCCCGGATCCAGTGGCTGGGTATGGTAGAATGATAGACCAGTAGCCATTCAAATCAGAGATTATATACATGGGCTTGGTGATGCCAAGGCACAAAATACAGCTCTCTAGGGCTATTTCAAGAATTTTTAGAGCACGATGCAAGCAAGAGAGAGAATCCCCCAATCTTTAGTTGAAAAATATAAAGATACAATATGCTTTATGGTAGAAACTGATCAGTGCCTAATGGAGGTAGTGGAACCAAGAACAGTGTGGATCATGCCTATGGGGTATGAAGTGGATGAGAAAATTGTAGAGCTGCATGTTCAACACATGCTAAGTTAGCCAAAGGATCCTAAGGCAGAAAGGTTTGGAACCTTTGAAGAGTTAAGTGTGAAAATCCATGTGGAGCTACGTCAACCGGAAATGAAGAGAAAAGTGAGAAAAGAAGTTGAGAACATTGCCAAAAGTTATGGGATTTCAAAAGAGGCACTTGATGCCAATAGAGAAAAGATGGAAAGGGCAGAAAAAGGAAAGAAAGAAGCAAAAAAAGAAAATGCTCTAGTAGAAGCTTCCTCCCGGACCAGATCCTCTAAGAGCTTTGCATCTGCCACTACAAAGAGCTCAAAGGCATCTAAACCGGAAGCAAAATCATCTGATAAAAGTGAAAAGAGAACAAAGACAAAGGCAACAAGGTCTTACATCAGTCAGAAGGATGATGAAGAGACTGAATTTGATGAAGAGATCAAGAAGATGAAGAAAAAGAAGAAAGTATCCAGTGAAACCAAGGAGGCAGAGAGAAGAGTTTGATGAAAAGCCCACTCTGTCATTAGATGATGTGGTTAAAGCAGTTATTGTGGATGGGAACTTGCAACCAATAATAGAATTCTATGATGCAGATAAAAAGATCTTGGAGGAAGCCACAGTTAAATATTTGAACATATAAAATAAAGCATTTATTGAAATAATTTCTCTAATTCCTAAAAGTTTAGAGAAGGAACTTGATATGAGAAAAGAAAATGCCAAGGCTAAGGACTTGGAGATTAGAGATCAGATAGCTATCCAGCTCTATCCCTCAATCACTCCAAAACAAATGGATATGATCTTCAAAGATTGCAAGGATGAGTTCTGGAGTAAGGCTAGAATGAATCAGCTCATGCTTGGAGAAACTGATAAGGTGGCAAAAGAAACAGAGGAAATCCTCTGGAATGCCTATAAAAGATTCAATATTCCTGTTGTAGAGGATTTAGGTGATGATCCCTTGGGAATAGATAACAAAGAAGAATTCACTAAGAAAATGATAGAAGAGGCAAAGGAGACAGGTAAAGAAAAATAAGCAAATATCTCTCATTTGGTTTCCCCTGTAGATTTCGGATCTAAAGGAGAAGAAAGAGTAATCAGTCAAGAAGTAGAGGAGAAGAAAAAAGAAGATGTCAGTAGTAAGGTTGCAGAAGAAGAGAAGACTCCAACAGAAAAGGCCACAGATGATAGTGGTGAGGCTGCAGAAGGGGACAAAACCCTGTCACCGGCAAGAGACACAGCAGAAGCAGTAGAAGAATTCTTAACCAAGGAGATGATGGAATTTGATGAACCGGAACTTCTTCAAGGACCGCTCAATTTTGACTCCCTCTCCCCGGTTCAAACCATAAAGCTAGCATCCTTTACTTCGGCAAAAGCAAAAGAAAAACTCCTAAAGTCTCACATGGAGGATTGCAAGATCATAGACATTGCATCCGGTGTACTAGAAAAGATCATGCCATCTTGTTAGAAGGATCCCTCAACCTCCTTATCCGGTAATCTCAAATCTCTAATAAATAGTGTTAGCACACATTTTGATTCATTAGAGAAGTCAGCAGAAGATAAGGTTCGGAAAGAGTTTTTGGTAAAAAGATTATCAAAAGTACAAGGGTTAATAACTAATGATAGGAGAGTTATGAATATTGGGTTAAAGAGCTTAGAAAATGCTCTCAAAGATGGCAGTGATATTTACAAATTTTGTTTATCCTGGCCTAAAGTGACCAAGGACATTGAGAAGAAGGTAAAAGAGCAAGAGGATAAACTATTAAGTTTATCTCAAAGTTTTGATCCTCTATCCTCCTCCATAGTAAATCAAGAGTGTCAGACTATTGCAGTCATAAATGAAATGAAGAAGCTTGAGAAGGAGAAGAAAAATAGAATAAGTAGGTTGAATGAACTTAGAAGAATAATTATCCCTAAGTTAGAGGCCATGCATGAGGCCCTAAATGATGCTCAAACCACAGACCGAACCAGTGATCCGACAGATCTGAAGAGGGCAGAAGCTTTTGTATTCCTGTTGAGTGGTCACATCACAATTTTGGACAGGATGAAGTAGAGTTGGGCAACAGAAGTTGTACAATTAAAGAACACTTTTACAGATATACTAAAGTATATGTAAAGTATAACTGGATAATATACTTATGTGACTAAGTATAGATTGAGTTTTGAAAATTTTGGTGTGCAGCTCCCACCCTTTGCCATTGATGTCAAAGGGAGAGTGATGAGTAGTGAAAAATGTGGACTCCAACTAAGGGGGAGCTCTGGTATAGTGTACAATAGAATAGAGCATCAACCAAGGGGGAGTGTTGTATAACACTTAGTCATTTTTTACTAAGTGTTGCCATTAATGCCAAAGGGGGAGATTGTTGGCAAGAGACATTGTGTGGCTTCATTGGTGTTGTCATTGATGGCAACAAAGACCATTCCACACATCCGCAGGACATAGTGTATCTTTACCGGAAGTCAGATTGAAGGATACTTGGGTTCGATAAGCAAGAATAGAACATGCAACAAGGTCTGACAGTCAGGTCTGGATCTCTTAGAAGAAGTATCTTTGCAAAGTGCGGACTTGGGAAAGTCAAGAGGAATACCTTAACTGATAGACTCTAGGAATTGAGCCTCCGGTGATGGAAGAGTGAAGAGATATAAGCATCTAGGTATTGAGGTCTGGTTTGGCAGAACAGACAGAGGAAGAACTAACTAACAGAGCATCAGAATTATTCCAGATGAGATATTGATGATGATCAAGGTTCTTAAGGTATCATCCATGATTGGTGGACATGTTAGATGACTTCTATAAGTATCTCCTTGATTCGCATCACTTGGCAAGCAAGGATTCAGCCGACAGTCTAAGAGTTTGGGAAAATATTGACTATTTCGGATACCGACTAGAAAGAGGATGAAATCCTTTGTGTGGATATATATACCAGATGGATTTGGATGAGAAGGTGTGTGTGTGGTGAATTGTGTTGTGTGAATAAAAATAGAAGAGCAGTGCAAAGATAGAAAGATAGGTCCGAAATGTAACAGGACAGTAGCACCTAAGAGAGCAAGAATGAAGTGTATCAGATTAGTATATTGAGCTTAACCAGAACTGAACCTTAGCATATGTGGATGCTTCTCATCAGTTCAAGTAACTAGTTTTCTTGTATAAACTATTGTAGGCAGTGAGCCTCTTGTGAGCAGTGTGCTCAGGCAGTGAGCCCTAATTGGCAAGTGCCATTTTGTATTTCTATTCTTCTAACAGAGAATACAATCTTGGGTTAATCATCCCGTGATTTTTTCCCTTAACAGGGTTTCCACATCAAAAATATGGTGTCATGTGTATTTCCATTTCATAGTTATGTTTGCTTATTTGAATTAATGCTGCATTAATTGTTAAGAAAGTTTAGAAAGCAGAAATAATTAAGATAACTAATTCACCCCCTCTTAGTTATCAATAGTAGATTGCTCAGTATTCCTAGTGAGATGAAGATCAGTGTCTGTGGATTAAAGAGTTTGTAGAGGATTGTCTGAAGGTGCTCCAGTTATGATTTGAGAGGTCTATGTGAAGTATTAATGAAGTTATGGCCATCTGAGCAGAAGTGAGTTTTTGCAGTGTTTAGAGGTGACAGAGTGACAGGAGTATGGTCCGGATTGATCTGCATTGAAATATTATGATTTACGGATCTAGAGGTGTGTTTGGGATATTAGTGTGTATCCTCAACTCTAGTGGTTCATGGTTTGGAGGTCCACAAGCAATCTTTCTAGTGTGATAGTCATGACAGTGAGAATTCTTAAGTTCCCAGATGAAGATGCAAGTGTTTCTGGTGAAGTGAAGTGGTGCGGTTGTTCCTATTGATTTCATTGTGCTTGTGGTGGTCTCTGGATCATGTGCCTACTGTGTTGGTGGTCCACATTAAGGATTGAGCTCATGATTGAAGATTTGTCCTTAGGTACTGTTGTTCTTTCCAGTCTTGGTCGACCAGATTCTTTGTGCATATTGCGGATGATCTAAGAAAGATTCTATGAAGTGTGGCATGTTGTTCAAGGAAGATTTGGATCCCAGCTATGTTTGGCCAATAGAATAGTGATTCACATTAAGTTAGATGTTTGTAGTACTGACCTTGATGTTTATTCCAAGGTTGATGAAGCATATAAATATGTGTGGTTGAGTTGTGGAAATGTATCCTTGTGCAAAAATGAAAAGATCATAAGAAAGGAAGAAAGGCAGAGCAGAGAAGAGGAAGAATAGAAGAGAAAGAGTAGTAAAGGATGAGGAGTTAGCAAAGAAGTGTTTAGTGGGTAGAGCAGAAGTATTGTGTGCATCAATGGAACTGACCTTTACATGATGTTGTTTTCCAGTTCAAATCTTTTTGTGATAAACTTATAAAAATCTCTATAGGCAATGAGCCTCTTGGAATAGTGAGCTCTGGGTAGTGCACCCTGAAGGCATGTGCCTTCCCCATTTTCTATTCTTTTAACAAAGAATAAATCTTGTGGGTTAACCCCCACCGTGGTTTTTCCCTTAACCGGGTTTCCACGTAAAAATCCTGTTGTTATGTGTGTTGATTTTATTTTTGCTCATGTGTTGTTGATTCATGCTTTCATGGTTATATCATTCATCTGTTGTTAAGTGGTAATGAAGTTTAATTAAAGCAAAGGAACTGATTCACCCCGCCCTCTCAATTGTCTGCCCTAATTTCAACAGGTATGACTATCCATCAACCTTGTCAATGAATAAGATAGTCCTATCTACATTTCCCTAAACTTGGATCCATCATGATTTCATAGTGGCATAAGTGTTGGAACATTTGAGGGTATGGTGATAGTTAAATTTTATTTTGCAAGCATTTATCTCTCAAAGTTTAATGCATTCTCTGTCCTTTTCTGGTGCTTGCAGGTTCATGCAACCAAGTGGGATTGAAGAGGTAGAGAGAGGGCCAGGGTTTGATTGCCTACGACAATTCATCAAATCTTAGCCATGGATCATCCCATTGTGAATGATAAGCAGATCCAAGAATAGTGTTATTGTAAACTCCATAGATAGCCATCATCCTTATATTATTAACATCAATTCATGCATTCATAGCTAGGAGGAAAACTGCCATTTCATGGAGTAGTCATTGGTACTGTTGATACCTCAACAAAGCTCATTATATTACTAATCCCTATCCATGAAAGTAGAAAAAACTACCTTTCATATGGAGGTTAGTTAAGAGAGTAGTTTAAGGGAGGGTTTGAAGGCATTCACTAGTCATGGGAAACTAGTCATCTATGATAAAATATATGATTGAGTATGTGAGGTTGTTATATGGTGTCTTGTTCATCATGTTGTATAGGTTTTATGGTTATCACTACCCATATCAAAGATAGTTACAACAACCATAGAATAACCATCCCTTCTCCCATCCAAGTATGGAAAACAAAATAGTAATAAAGGCAAATAGTCATAGGAAGTGACAATTAGAAGACAATAACAACAGTCGATAAGATTGCCATATCAATAGCAGTTATTTCTATTTGTTTTCTTTATTGGATCTAATGTTACCTCTAATTGTTGGTGATGTGGGAGGACTACATATAGGGTATTTTGATGAAAACCATAGCCTTAATCCCATATTTGATTGCCAAAGGCAATCTATCAAAATTACATGATTTGGACTATCCTGAACAACATTGTGAAATTGTTTGGAAAATTGTTAATACCCTTCTTATGAAGAAGTCTCTCTATGCCTCAAGATTATCCTAGTGAGGTATGGGTCAAGTGACTCATGAGATCCTATAGGTTTGTGAAATAAGGAAGAAGACTATCTTAAGTTTTTATTAGGGGTTGTTATGCCTTGAAAGTTTGACAATCATAGCTAGAAGGAAGCTCATCACTGTCATCTCTTTATACCAGTCATGAACACTATCATCTCTATCAGTCATGCTCAAATACTTGTGAGGTATCTCTGTTAAACCCTAAAGTTATTGTCTTGACATGAAGCTGTTAGATCTAGGGCACACAACTAAGAGGGGGGCTGAATCAGTTGTACAAAAACTTGCTTCTACTTCAAACACTTGATTCTTCTTTGTTAGTTAACAGCATATCAATTAACCATTCATGAAAGCATAAAGCATAAACACCGGAGTAGATAAACATCAACACATTTGACACCAAGATTTTTGACGTGGAAAACCTAGTTAAGGGAAAAACCACGGGGTGATTAACCCAAGGATTATTCTATGTTAGAGGAATAAGAAAAATGAATGGCACATGCCAATTAGGGCTCACTGCCTGAGCACACTACTCACAAGGAGGCACACTGCCTACAAGAGACACATTGTCTACAAGATCATAAGTATCACAAACTTGAATTGGAGAATGACATCTTTACCATGTCTGGATCAGTTCCATTTAAGCCCAAGACACACCTGTTCTGCCTTTCACTCTTCCGCTATACCACACTCATCCGCTCCTCAACACACACTGAAATGAATTCACAAACCTTTATTTATACAAGGCATCGACTTAGGAACAATCATCTAAGTTAGCAATCATCCACAAGAACATTCGCAAGTCGGTAATCATCCACAATAACATTTGCAAGATGAATAACTCATCCGGTCGGCCAGTCTGAACAAGAACATCTTCATCCAAAAGAATATCTTCAATTCTGGGATCTAACACTAATGCGGACTGACAACACAACCTCAACATGATCCAAGAACCTTCACTGGCTTGCCTGAATGACCAGGTACATCCGCACTTCCTCTACTTATTAGAATCTCTTCTCTTCTTCATCCAAAACTTTAAGAACACAGTCTACCGCCACTGTCGTATAGAAAAAGGTGCTTCCGGACCTCCAAACCATCAACAAATCAAGATGACACATCACAAGGACATCCCAAACACTCCATCTGAGCCACAAGATAGGACAATGCACTACCGGATCTCACCAGACCTTTTTGTAACACTCTGTCACTCCAGAGCATCTCCCGGAACTGGTTTTACTTGATTGATCACAACTTCTTCATATCTTCATATGAACCTCTGAAATCTTAACTGGATCATGTCAAGACTCATATCTACAAACCCTTTAATCTGCATCCTCTGATCCTCAACCTATTAAGTACTTTTTCCTTCTTCTCATCACTGTTCTTCATTGTTCCTGATTGAGACTAATTTTCTCAATAACCTCAGCATACAGCTCATCCAATCCTTCTTGTCAATGCAATATGAGTATGTTGACATCAATGACAACATTGCTTAACCTTATACTTGCAACAATCTCCCCCTTTGTCATTGATGGCAACATATGATGTGAAAAACCATCAAGACAAGAACTTCTCCTTTCTGTCACTACTCCCCCTATTAGCAACAACTCTTCACATGTCTTCTCTTCCTTTTACTGCTCCCCCTTTGATCAGTAACTTGTTTTTCACATGTCTTCTCTCCCCCTTTGACATCAATGGCAAAGGGCTCATACTTGCAATTCTAACACATCAAAATCATACCAGCTACTCCCCATTAGTAGCATCTCCTCATCATCAATCAGGATCACAAGATATTACTGTGATATCCACCAGACTGATGCACATCAGTGCATCCTAGTTCATCACCAGAGGGGCCATGACCCCTAACTTCTCCCGGAGATACTCAAAAGAGTCCTTGGGAAGAGGTTTAGTACAAATATCTGCAATCTGATCTTTTGAGGGTACATACTCCAATCTAACTTCATCCTTGTTCACTTGCTCTCTCAGAAAGTGAAACTTGATAGAAATGTGCTTGGTCTTAGAATGCAACACCGGATTCTTAGAAATATTAATTACACTTGAATTATCACAGAAAATTGTGATAGGTTCCTCATATTCTACTTTAATGTCTCTTAACATTTGCTTCATCCATTAGATTTGAGTGCAACTACCTGATGCTGTAATGTATTCTGCTTCAGTTGTAGATAGAGATATTGCCTCTTGTTTCTTGCTTAGCCAAGAAACCAACCTTTTTCCCAAAAAGAATGCTCCTCCACTTGTACTCTTTCAGTCATCCACATCTCCTGCCCAATCTGCATCTGTATATGCATGAAGAGAGAAATCATGATCTCTAGGATACCATAGACCATACTCAACTATCCCCTTTAGATATCTAAAAATCCTCTTGATTGCCATAACATGAGATTCTCTAGGATCAGCCTGAAATCTTGCCACAAGACCAACAACCTGCATTATATCTGGTCTAGTCTGAGTGAGATACAATAATCCTCCAATCATCAATCTATACTTGGTCTGATCTGTCTTAGGAGAGTCATCATCTTTGCTCAACTTACATCCAGTTGACATAGGAGTGTTCATTGGCTTTGAATCTTCCATCCCGAATTTTCTCAACAATTCTTTCACATATTTAGTCTGAGAGATAAAGATGCCTTTCTTTGTCTGAGTAATTTGTAGACCCAAGAAGAAATTCATTTCACCAAGCATTGACATTTCAAACTCACTTTTTATTTGATTTGCAAAGGTTTTACACAAACTGTCTCTTCCTCCAAAGATGATATCATCAACAAATACTTCAACAATCAAGATGTTTTCATTATCTATTTGGAAATATAGATTACTATCAGTAGTACCTTTGTTGAAACCAATCTGCACAAGATGCTTATCCAACCTTTCATACCATGCTCTTGGGGCTTGCTTCAATCCATATAGTGCTTTCTTCAACTTGCAGACCATATCATCTTGATCAGACAATTGAAATCCATCCAGTTGTTCAATGTATACTTCTTCCAAATCACCATTTAGGAAGGCAGACTTGACATCCATTTGATATACCTTGAAGTCTTTGAAGGCAGAAAATGCAAGAAATAATCTGACTGCTTCAATTCTTGCCACTGGAACAAAGGTTTTTTCAAAATCAATTCCTTCTATTTGAGAGTAGCCTTTGCAGACCAATCTGGCTTTGTTTTTGATTACTTCACCAACTTCATTTAGTTTGTTTTGGAAAACCCATTTGGTTCCAATCATATTCTTGTTTCTAGGTCTAGGAACAAGATCCCAAGTATGATTTTTCTCAATTTGCATCAATTCTTCCTCCATTGCTTTGGTCCAGTTTTCATCATTGCAAGCTTCATTTATTGTCTTAGGTTCAATCTTTAAAATCAAACAGTATTTATTTGAATTTTGAGCAATTCTCCTCCTTGTTTGTACCCCTTTGCTTTTGTCACCTATGATCTAATCTTTAGAATGGTTTAGAGTTACATACCTTGGAACTTTGGGAGTTTCTTGCACTACTGTTTCTTGATCAGGCTCATTCAGACAAACCTCTTCTTCCTGATTTACCGGATCGGTCTGAATCTAAATTTCAGAGGAGGATTGAGCTCCTTGCACCAGAGAATCATTTTGATCATCTTCATCATATTCATAAAATCTTGAGGGCTTCTCAATTCCTTCATCAACCTTCACATTTGTACTTTCTATCATCTTTCTCAATCTCTTATTGTAACACCGGTATGCTTTGCTTTGAGTGGAGTAACCCAAGAAAATTCCTTCATCACTTTTAGCATCAAACTTTCCTAGATCTTCATCTCTTTTAATGTAACATTTGCTACCAAATACTCTGAAATATCTCACAGTAGGAGTGATACCAAACCAAAGTTCATAAGGAGTCTTACCGGTATTGCTTCTAATTTGAACTCGATTGAGAGTGTAGACTGCAGTGCTGATAGCTTCTCTCCAAAACATCTGAGGAACATTTCCTTCCATCATCATTGTCCTGGAAGCTTCCTAGATGGTCCGGTTCTTTCTCTCAACTACTCCATTCTACTGTGGAGTCCTAGGAGCAGACAACTGTCTCTTTATACCATGCTTCTCACAAAAGTCTATGAATTCACCACCTCTATCAGACCTCAGACATTTCAGTTTCAATCCAGTTTGATTCTCTACCATAGCCTTAAAGATTTTGAACTTCTCAAAGGCTTCTGATTTCTCTTTTAGAAAGGTAACCCACATCATCCAGGAATGGTCATCAATTAGTAACATAAAATATCTATCACCTTGCATACTCTTGATTCTTGTCGGACCATAGAGATCAGTATGAACTAATTCCAATAATCCGATAGAGGACTGATCCTTGCCTTTGAAAGAGACACTGCTCTGTTTACCTAGCTGACATTCTTTGCACAAACTATTTGTAGGTTTTACCAATTTTGGAAGATCTCTTACAGCCTGAGTATTGCTTATCTTGATGATGTTGTCAAAATTCACATGACACATCCTTCTATGCCATAACCAACTTTGATCAACTTGAACAAACAAACAACTTTTATTAGAACCAACTAGATGGAAAATATTACCTTTTGTTTGAGTACCGGATGCAATCTTAGTTCTGAAACTTTCAAAGATCCTGCATCTTCCATTCTTGAACCGGAGATCATAACCTTTGTCTACCAACTGACCAACACTGAGAAGATTGTGCTTCAATCCTTCAACATATAGTACATTACCAGTTTTTCTCTTTCCATCAAAATAAATAGTTCCCCTACCTCTGATTCTACTAGCAGAATTATCACCAAACTTTACCATTCCTCCTTCATACCTTTCCAAATCTAAGAACTTGTTCTTGTCACCTGTCATATGGTGAGAGCATCCACTGTCAATAACCCAATCATCTTTTTCTTCAACTTGGGCAGCCAAAGCTCTTTCTACAACCTTATGATTGACAAATTCAGAGGATATTGGATCTTCTTCCTTGATGGCAATAAACACCCATTCATTTCCACATCTGTTTCCTATTTCTGATTCATCATCTGTTGCATCTTCATTATCATCTTCTTCATGAACATAATAACAGTTCTTTTGGAACCTTTGTTTGTTAGAATTTGACCTTGCAGATCTTTCCGGACATCTTGATGCAAAATGACTAATTTTATTGCAGTTGAAGCACTTGAAGGGTAATTTTCCTTCATACTTACCGGATCCTCTTGGTAGTCTCTTTGCAATGAGGGCTTCAAGTTGAGTTGTTTCTGCTTCTTCCTCTTCTATGTCTTTCCTTGCTTGATCATACCATGATAGCTTCCTTGAAGAGTTCTCTCCCAAATCAAATCTTTGTTTGCCTTTCACATAGGCACTAGCTTTGAATGCAGATTCAGTCTTGGGGTGATCATCTCCAAACTTAGTCATTTCAAATGTAGCTAGTTTGCCAGCCAATTGCTCTCTTGTGACAATTGTATGGGCTCTGAATTCATCAATGGCAACAACCTTGATTTTGTAAGCAGCAGGAAGGGATCTGAGAATTTTGCAAACAATCTCATTTTCATCCAGAACTCCACCAGCATTCCTGATTCCACACACCAGCTCATTTACTCTTGGCATAAAGGTAGTGATATTTTCATCATCTCTCATCTTCAATCTTTCAAATTTCCCTTTGAGACTTTGTAGCCTTACACTCTTAACAAACTCATCTCCTTCATGCAGAAGTTCCAGTTTAACCCAGATCTCATAGGTAGTTGGTAGGTCAATAACATTTGAGAGTTCTGAGTCAGTCAATGTGCTTAGAAGAGCCTCTTTGGTCCGTAGATTGTTTTCAGCATCTGTGATTTCATTTAGAGTTGTTGGACCACCCTGTGGAGGTACATATGCTTTTGTGACCATGGACAAGTATGCTTTTTCCATACACTCCAAGTGACATTTCATGCGACCTTTCCAGAGAGATAAGTTGGTTCCATTGAACTTCAGACTATCCTTCTTGTACGACGACATCCTGGATCTCCTCAAGCGGTTAAGCTCCTTTTAGAGGAACTTGGCTCTAATACCAATTGTTAGATCTAGGGCACACAACTGAGAGGGGGGGTGAATCAGTTCTACAAAAACTTGCTTCTACTTCAAACACTTGATTCTTCTTTGTTAGTTAATAGCATATCAATTAACCATTCATGAAAGCATAAAGCATAAACACCAGAGCAGATAAACATCAACACATTTAACACCAAGATTTTTGACGTGGAAAACCCAGTTAAGGGAAAAACCATAGGGTGATTAACCCAAGGATTATTCTCTGTTAGAAGAATAAGAAAAATGAATGGCACATGCCAATTAGGGCTCACTGCCTGAGCACACTGCTCACAAGGAGGTACACTGCCTACAAGAGACACATTGTCTACAAGATCATAAGTATCACAAACTTGAACTGGAGAATGACATCTTTACCATGTCTGGATCAGTTCCATTTAAGCTCGAGACACACTTATTCTACCTTTCGCTCTTCTGCTATACCACACTCATTCGCTCCTCAACACACACTGAAATGAATTCACAAACATTTATTTATACAAGGCATCAACTTAGGAACAATCATCTAAGTTGGCAATCATCCACAAGAACATTCACAAGTCAGCAATCATCCACAATAACATTCACAAGATGAATAACTCATCCGGTCATCCAGTTTGAACAAGAACATCTTCATCCAGAAGGATATCTTCAATTCCGGGCTCTAACACTAATGTGGACCGACAACACAACCTCAACATGATCCAAGAACCTTCACAGGCTTGCCTGAATGACCAGGTACATCTGCACTTCCTCTACTTATTAGAATCTCTTCTCTTCTTCATCTGGAACTTCAAGAACACAGTCTACCACCACTGTCATACTGAAAAAGGTGCTTCTAGACCTCCAAACCATGAACAAATTGAGATGACACATCACAAGGAGATCCCAAACACTCCATCCAATCCGCAAGATAGGACAATACACTTCTAGATCTCACCAGACCTTTTTGTAACACTCTGTCACTCCAGAGCATCTCCCAGAACTGGTTCTACTTGATCGATCACAACTTCTTCATATCTTCATGCGGACCTTTGAAATCTTAACTAGATCATCTCAAGACTCATATCTACAAACCCTTTAATCCACATCCTCTGATCCTCAACCTATTGAGTACTTTTGCCTTCTTCTCATCACTATTCTTCACTATTCCTAATTGAGACTAATTTTCTCAATAACCTCAGCATACAACTCATCCAATCCTTCTTGTCAATGCAATATGAGTATGTTGACATCAATGACAACACTGGTTAACCTTATACTTGCAATAGAAGCTTAGATGGGAAATGGTCATAAGATGTGACAGTCCAAGGGATTGTTTCAAGGGTCTTCAATATAGAAATAAAAACAAAGTTTGTGAGAAGTATCCCAAAGGCATGTAGTTACTATCATGATGTGTCAAATCAGTCCTCAACTCCCTGAGTTGCCACATGACATATGGGAACAAGAGGATACCATGAAGAGCTTTCATTAAGCTACTACCCATTCATGTCTTGACTATCACAACATTGGCAAAAGAAGATAGTCTTGTGAAAGATGTTATAAATAGTAGTGACAAGTTGTGCTTAGGATTGGTGTAGAGGGTGAAGGAGGGATATTGAGATGCCTATTAAAGTTAAGGCTCATTAATGTGACAATTCCAAACTCAAGTAGATAATCATTCATAAGCTGAACTTCCATGAAGGCTACTATGAAGGAGGAGATAGTCTGTTGTCATGATCAAGACTTAGGATAGTCATAAATAGGTACAAATACCTTGCTTAGGAGTGCCTTTGATGTTTGCAAAGAGAATGAAAGTGAGGTTAGGTATTATGGAAAGATATCCTAGACAAAGTCATCACATGGAAACATGATTGTCATATTCAAATGCAAATAGGATTGTTACAATTGTGAGGGCAGTCACAATAGTCCTAACTATCCAAAACCCTATTAGACACTGTGAGCTACTGAATATTAAGTTCTAAGGACTAAACTAAGTGCATATGAAAGATAAATCCTGCTTGGACTATCATACTTAGACTAAAAGGGATTGTGATGGATTTTAGAGGCTATCACAATGTTGTATTTATTAAAACTTTCCTAAATGTTGCCAAGGATCCTACTAGATTAAAGTGAATGAAATTTTATAAGGAGACAGTACTACCAGTAAGAAGATGCATGCCATGGACAAGGACATAGACTGGTGCATTGTTAAATTACATATTGGTGAAATCTTAAATACTAAATACACACTTTGTAATACAAAAAGCAGACTTGGGGACAACCATCTAGTGTTATTATGATGCCTCTTGTGATGAGATCATTATGGAATAATGGGAGAATTATGAGGATAATGAAGATGAAAAGAATCAAGATGATCCAAGGGGGGATGAAAACCAAAATGACAACAAATTTGTGTAGTTTCCAATGGCAACAAATTTTCCAACTTGCACATGACTGATCCATGATTAAAATGGATGTGTTTTGACATGTATTGACTGAAAATAACTTGTTTATGATGATTCTAATGCTTGACATTATTTCTTGTAGGTCTAGGAGGTTGGAAAGAAGTGGAGATCAGTTGGTGCCATCATTGAAACATGAAGATCTACGGCCATCTTGATGTCCCAGCCATGGAGAAAATTTTTAGATGTAAACCACTATTGTATCTACAATATGAAGCCAAAATGGTGTCAAGGATGATGAAGAAAAACCCTAGGGGCTTGAAAAACACAAAATCAGACCTATACTACTATTGTTCATGCAAAATCAGAGCCCAAATAGTTGGGAAGTGATGGAAGAAATGCCTAGTAGCTATTTGGAGATGAAGTGTATGGCCTTATACCCGATTTGCAGCCAAGGACCTGACCGATACAATCTTCCATGACGTCTGAACTTGCTGTTCTAGGTTTGAGATGAAGATTTGTGGTTGAAAAATGATGGAAACACGAAGAATAAGGGCTGGAAATGCATTTTTTTAATGATGGAGTTGATTACCTACAACTAGATATTCATACTTGCACATGGAAAATGAAGACCTATAGCCACACATGATGGAGAAAATAAATTTCTACAACTGCATATGTTCTTTTTATGGAGATTTGATATACTAAAACAAGTTGTTGGAGATGTTACAAAACTTAAATGAGTTGGAGATGTAGTTTTAAATATTTAATGTTTTAAGCTTCCAAAAAGTTACTTTTTGTCAAAATTAGAAAACCTAGTACCAAAAAATAAATGTGGGGACAAGAAACATTACTTTTTGATACTAAGGGAAGCTTGTTGAGGAAGCTACAAGGAGATGAAGGGAAATATCTTAGAAATTGCACTTGCCACCAATATTGATTTTGTGTTTGAGCATCACATGTGATTCATTGGATCAAATTGATCATAGCCATTGGATGTAAAGGTGAAAAATTAGTATTTTAAAGTTGATTTGTATAAGTAGACAGTTGAAACACATTGTTGGTTCTTGTTGGTGTTCTTTGGAAAAAAATCATTGGAGACATACTTGAAAGCATTTGTACTTTGGATTTGAGAGCAAATACATACTATTTTCTGAATCTTCATGATATTATCATGGTTTTCTCCACACCAAGTTTAGACATTGTTGATGTTTGTCAATATTTTGAGCTCAATACAAGTTTGATTCATGATTTCTAGTCAAGATAGTGAATAGAAATTGTTGAGATTTGTTGAACTTATCATCATATAAAGTTTTTATTATGATTTCTAAACACCAAGTTGAGTTTCTCTTTCATTTTCATCTATAATTTTATGGTTATTTGATGAGTTTGCAAAGTGTTTATACCACTCGTGGTTTGTTGATTGAAAATTGCTTTGTGTGGCTCACTTGAACACACATAAACTCACCTTTGAAGATTGCACCTTCTTGAAGCTTGATTGTTGGTTTTTCATGATCAAATCAAGAATGTTTACTATATTTGCAAACTTTTCTATCCATGATTGAGGCTAAAATGTTTGAAAGGGTTTAAGATTTAGTTAGTTTTCTCTCTAACCCTTTTCTATCCTGCCCTTACTTTTACACTTTTTTTTAATTAGATTTGGTTAGTTGAGGATTAGAGTAATAATCTCAAACTTGCATATTGTTATTGTAAGGTTCATATTTCATGAATGAAAGTTAGTATATTGCTGGTTATAGGCTAAAATGATAGATTTTATGGCAATAAAGGTTTGGATTAGTTTGTTTATGCATTGGTAAATTTGAAAACTGATTGGTTTATGTGTAATTTAACCTTGTTTGTTGAAGTTTGTCTAGACTCATGTAAGGTCCCTTGTTGGAATAGAAAAGACATTGAACAACTGAGTTATCTTGTGAAGGCCAAGACCTAGATGGTATAGACCTCGGGGTAGTCATTTTTCATTACTTTGGGATTTGATTCCTTTTAGGAGAGTTAAGATACTTGATATTTAATCTAGTTTGTGTGTAAAAACACCCATCAACATATTGGTGCTAGAAGGAGGGCATGGATAGTAATTTTGGTGCAAGATTTTCAATTTCATTCATTTATTGCACATTTTGAGATGAGTTAGATCTTGGGGAGATTTAGCTAAAATGGGTAGCTCTTTGTGCATAATTGGGGACCAATATGATGTTCCTAGTCATGAATATAGTAAGCTTCATTCATTGTTCCTCCATAATGGACAAAGTGCTTCACAACATGTTGAGGTTTATAAGGGATTGATGTTTAAACTTCAGATTTTGGTGACAAAATGTTAAGTACCTTCTATTTGTCCACACAGTTCAAGGTGCAACTTCACAATGATATGCAAATCCACCTAATTCCATATGGTCATGGGTTGAGTTTGAAAGCATGTTTTTGCTACAATTTGATCTACACATCAGCTTGCAACACTCATTACTTTAGTTTGTAGTAGTTAGAAGGTAACATTTTGAGAGTGTTTTACAATTTAACCACAGATTTGTCATGAAGTATCAAAGGATTAAAGGTGCAAATCAATTTTTCAATCATGAGGTTATGAAAGAACACTATTTATGGGGTTTTGATATGATGTTTAGAAAGTTGATTATTGGCTGGTCAAATTGGGCAATGACTTCGAATGATCTATTTAAGAAAGCCCTTGATTTGGCTTATAAAGGATATGACATTACAAATCACTTAAATGATGAACATATTGGTTATAACATGTAATTGTTTGAATTTTGTGAAGGGATGTAGCCTTATATCATCTCACATGATGGTCCCAATCAGATGCAAACATATCATGCAATCAACTATGACAACCACACTCCTCAAAGCTTTGATCAACACATGTTGAAAATTAGGTCAACCACTTACAAGGTAAATTTTGTGGTCCAAATGGTGTCTTGGTCATCATGATATTTTAGGTGTTATGGTTATACACACTGGCAACACATGTTGCAAATCAGGTCAATCACTTATAGAGACAACCTTGTTAGGGCTATAGATGCTTGACTAGCAGCAAGGTAATGTCCAAGCAGTTCATGAGGTGAGAATCATTCATGTAGCTTAATGCAAGGGAACTTAGATGACCTTCATTTCTAAGGAATGGGAATGAATGCATTTATACACACTTGGATCTTTGGAATATGGAAGGATATGCTATATTTTGATTTTGATTCCTTAATCATGTGTTCATGTTTATTTGGCCTAATGTGTGGGTGTACGTAGAGATTCTAGGTTCTTGACTTTTGTTTTAGGGCATTCAAGGCAGTAATCTGGTAATTCGAGTGTGAATTCGAGCACAGATTGGAGCACATACAACAATGGAAGGAGCTTCTACATCAGGATCGTAGTACCGAGGTTAGTTTTACAAATTTCTTTCCTGACACTGAACAAACATTTTCTATGCCTGAAGAACATAGTAATGCTTTAGATGATATGTCTGGTAATAGATTTGTTAATGAAAAATTTTGAGTGCCTAAGATTAAACCCTCTGAAATATATAGAGATATTCCTGATAGTCTTGTTAATATGTTCAATAAGTCAAAAGGTCTTAAGAATTTCTTTGGATATAAGTCATGGCAGAAGTGTCATGTTGTTACATTACAACATACTGTTCAAGGTGTGTCAGAAGGCAAATTAAAATTATTTAATGATGTTGAAATTCAAAGGATTCAGAAACAAGCCAATGCCAGTCTTGAGAACCCTCAGTATATGCATCTGTCATATGTCAGAATAGGTATTACCGGCCACTATAGGAAGGGTCTACCTATTATCATTTTTATGATGTTAAAAGATGCTAGGTTCTATAAACTATCCCATGCTTTATTAGGATGTGCCTGTGATTCCATGTCTGAAGGATCACTATATATTGATTGTCTGTTAGATTTTCCTGTAAGTTTGAAGGATACAAACCTTGGCGATGTCCTCACATATCAATTTAAAACCATGAATCTGTACATGAAGGATATGTCTATAGATCATTCCCTGGTATTTCTGGTTCATTATAGGTTGTATAATAAATCCATCCCTTTGATGATGAATCCCAGAAGAGCGCAAGGAATAGAAGGTTTGTCTACTATCTGGAAATCTACCTCAGAGCACACCCAGCTAACAGCCCCTGAAATAGTCCGTCATAAGGATATTCATCTTCCTCAGGAATGGGCGTTAGATTTGTAGGATAAAGGCTGTCAACCACCACCAGAAAAACCTCCTCAGTTACATGGTGTAACTTTGGAAGAAATAGATGACCAGGTTGTTATTAGATTCTCCTCTAGACACACTCTGTATATAAGAAAGGAACAAACTTTTAGCTATAATAACCCTGTGTCGTCTGTGTTTACCTGATCATAGAGTTTTCATCTTCAACCTTCAAAAGGTTTTGAAGATCTATTTAAACTTCCCACTGTTAAAAAATTTGTTCCATCTTCTTCTGGTGCTAGTACTTCACAAGCACTTGTTTCAAATCCATGTCCACATGATCAGTATTCAGCCTTGGATAATAAATGTGAAAAATGTTCATTTGTTTTCCATCCACCCACTGGTAAATTAAATATCCAGATTTTACACAGCTGCAAATGAGAACACATACAAGAATAGTTGGAACATGTATATAGAGTATTATATTATCACAATGGAGTATTACAGTATTCTCATGTACAATGCTCGCTGAAAACAAACTTAAAGACATATAAGCCTTTCAGACTTCTAAGTTTTTTATTTCTGCTTATTGCAGAAAGAGCATACTTCTCTCGTCTTTTGAGCTTCCTAAAACTCAAGAATCAAACTTTCCTAAGAAACTTAAGACTCTAATACTTGCTTGGAGAGACTTACTAACTCCAGACTTGAATCAATAACAAGGCGGCCTAGCCTTCCTTATATAGGATGTTGAGGCTGATCTTTTACCTTGCTTCATGAATCTGAATTACAAGTCTGACCATACAAAGATGACACGTAGCAAAACTTTATCCAAAGAGTTATCCAAATGAGGATAGAATCCCCTGGTGGATCCCAATAACTCATGAACAGGGAATAAAGGAGGACAGACAAGACACAAAAGAATCTACTTTTGTACAAAGCATCTTTTTGGTCATGGGAAGGATAACTCGTGCATATGGTAAGGCACATATGCTTTCCCCTTTTACCATGGTGTGGGTCATGTCTATCTTTTAACATGAAGAGATAGATATCTTTGATGGATAACAAGCCACATCCATTAGCTTGTGCTGGGGTCACTTGAATCACTTGGGATTCTTCTAACATGAAAAAGACACCCTTCACAGAATTGTTCGGGAGGATGAGAACATCCTGGAAGAATGAAATCTGGAGGTAAACTAGAAGAATCTTGAAGAGGTCCACTAGTAAAGATAGGTGGTTGTTCACCAGCTCTTTCTTCGTAGAATTTACAAACATCGTAGGATTCCCAAATTGGATGAGGAGTACATCCTGGAAGGATTCCCTAGTGAGATTGAGAGTTGGACAGTTGATTTGGATCAACAGGAGGAATTGGATTTTTTGGATCTTCTTTCCACATGACGCTGAGAACTTTGAGTTTATGTGCCCCATACATTCCATGGTTGATGGAAGTATTATCAACGCAATCCATCCTATATACTTTGGTATGAATCCAAATAGGCATTTTTGTTGTATACAAATGTTGCAGCTTATTTTGATGTGTCCAATATTGAAACCTTGATCTAAAACTAGTGGGACCATAAGTTTGAACCAAATGTCTACTGATGAGGTTTTCTATGTATGATCCAAAGGTGAGCTTGAAAACACATCTTGAGTATGATGAAGTTTCAAAAAAATCCATACCAGAAATGGACATGTTTGGTCCTTAAAACATATCTCAGATTAAACTCTTTCCACCTTCATGATCTAGCCATCGATCTATCCTAAGAACAAAAGGGTTTAGGAATCTGGTTAGTAATACACGATCATAACTCTAGTTTTGTAGGACATTTTTTATTTCAGGATCAATGACTTCTGATTGAGCTGAGCTTTCAAAGAAGGGATCGTCAGTCCAAAGGCCTCTGAGAGTTAATTATTTTACAGCTACAAGACACCTAAATCTATCATGCAAAAATTCATTAGCCATATAGAAATTGTGTCTATCCCTCATAGCGAGGGGATTGATGCTCCATTCGAGACAACTTTTTTCATACCATCTATGTTCTTGAACCTTTATGACATTCATGACCAGTGGATTTTGGTGGATTCTCAACATATTCAATGGGCCCTTCAAGCCTATTTGCCAGAAGCCCTTTGTTAAATCAAACTTAGAGTACACATTGCTACCTTGTATGACCTGCCAAATATGATCCTTACTTGGTAGAGGATGTTGATTATCAACCAAACATTCATTTAAAGGCTTATAATTAACCACAAGCCTTTTTTCAGTTAGTTCCACTCCATTTTCATCAAATTTAGGAACATACATTGCATGACAGCAAAATGGGGAGATGGAAAACTGAATAATATCCAGAGAAATTAATTCTTTAATTTCTTTGTAGCAAAGCTTTGTTTCATGCATACTCATTAAGAAGTAATTAGATTTTGCCTTGGGTGTAATTTCATTACCTGAGGCATCTCTTTTGAGAGGGAGAGAACATGTTAGGTTCCTTTTTTGCTTCTTCAAGTCCTTTGTCATGACTGTGTTTGTAAATTCTGCCTTTAGCTGCTCCGAAGATTCTTCTACAGCTTCTAGTTACTTTGTAAGCTAGACTGTGTTTTCCTTTTTCTTTTTCTTAGGGATTTCAGTTTTGGTAGTGAAGGCTAGATCCTGGTGTAAGCAAGGCATCTGAAATGTTCCCTAAAGTGTGATGAATGTAGAATCCATTATTATGGATTCCCAGTTCTGCATTGACTTGCTACCAATCACACCATCATATCCTTCAACTTCATAATGAACAAAGGTTAGTTCATCCATAAATCCCTTCCTAATTGGATAGGAATTCTGCAAATAAGCTTAGATTTGAATTTACCTTTTCTAAAAACAATTTATGTGGTTCCTTCAATCCACAAATCTTTAGGAAAACAATTATATCTAACAACATTAATATCTGCTCCTGTATCCCATAGAAAAGCCAATGGGTACATTTTGCATCAGAAAAATGCCCCCCCTCTTTTGACATGAGCTTTCAGTGAGTTTCCTAGCCCCTTTCAGTGTTTCAAATTTTTATTAGTACTCCAGGACTTGATTGCCCAATTTGCCTTGATTATGGAGTTCATGACTCGCTGCATTAGTTTGATGCATTTCAATGATCTACTAGGTCCTTGTTGATTTATGTACCTTTATAATCTTTGATATACTTTGATAGGGTCAATCTGATGGTTGGTGTGTCCATAGATCATGGTTTGGGAGTATTTGGTTATTTTTGGAGCTCTTGGTGGCATGAGCATTATTAGTTAAAATTCTCATAGCCTCATGATGTTTTGGTTGATATGCATGTTTCTAAATGAATTTATTTGTCATGGCATGTCCTAAGTAAGTCAATTTGGTGAGTTGTCTAGTCTTCTTATGATTATGGCATGCATTAATTTTAGGGTCTTCTATTCTAAATACATTTGGTTATCTTGATGGTTCTTTGTTTTAGAAGGGGGGTCTTTGTGGTCTTGGTTTGTTTATCTTGAGGTGTGAGATCCTATTGAGCTTTGGTTTTCCTTGCTAGTGAGATCACTTAATTGGTGAAATGTCATGTCCTTCATGGTTTGTGATGCTCTTCATACCCCTTTCCCATCATTGCATGGAGTCATCTTGGTCTTAGGAGGTCTTGGTTCCATGAATGGTATGCCTCACCATGTTTTGATAAATAAAGTACATATCATCATGGTGAAAGTAAGTGTGTGGTCTTCATGATAATACATATCCATCCTTATTGCACTTTATTTCTTGGCAAAGTTTCAAAAACACTAGTTTTGTTTTGGCCTTCATGTATGGGTGATCAAGCCCTTGTATAGGTTGTCTTATTTTCTTAATTGCATTAGGAGCCTTATAAAACATTTTATTAATCATTAACAAATTTTAGAGACTTTGAATAAACTTTAAGAACCCTTGTGATCAACATTTGGGTGCCTTGGATTCAAATTAGTCATGGAGGGAAAGTAAACAAGAATCTTTGTCTACACATTTTATGCTTGGACAACTATCTCTTAGCTATCCAAAACTCTATAAATGACTAAATGCATACCTTTTGGACACCTATTTCACCTTGAAATTGATTTGGCACATAAGGGTGTACGGACAATGACCTTATGAGGATGTTTGAATGCTTGAAATGTTGTATTGTTGGTGAAAGTTTCAAAAGACTATGGCTTAGGGTTTGTTTTGCGTTTTTGGTTTTATATTTGTTTCTCCATCTTTAGACAAAAACTGTACTATGCATCCCTAATTGTGTCATTAGCAAGAGTGGAATGATAAGTTTCATTATAGTATTTTAAAGGGTTTCAAGGTGGTCTATGGATGGTAGGTATGCGTAAACCTTAAGGGTTTTTGAGTAGATTAGAAAAATAGTCATAGGGGACTATCACTACTTACCCATTCAGAGATTGCCCTAATTTTATCACCTTTGCCAAGGTTACAACCCTTTTGTCCTATCATGTAAGGAGGATTTGTGTGGATAAAGATGAAGATGTTACAAGGCTTTGATTAAGGAGGTATTTACCATACTCTTGGGATATTATCATGTAGTTATACATAGTAAATAGGACTGTCAAGACCCAAATGGATATATGTTCCTGATTATGAGGGTTTCCATGCTTAAGATGGTGACATAAGAACCCCAAATCCTAGGTATGACTGTCCATCAACCTTGTCAATGAATAAGATAGTCCTATCTACGTTTCCCTTAACTTGGATCTATCATGATTTCTGAGTGGAATAAGTGTTGGAACATTTGAGGGTATGATGATAGTTAAATTTAATTTTGCAAGCATTTATCTCTCAAAATTTAACACATTATCTGTCCTTTTCTCGTGCTTGCAGATTCATGCAACCAAGTGTGAGTGAAGAGGTAGAGAGAGGGCTAGGGTTTGATTGCCTAAGGGAATTCATCAAACTTTAGCCATGGCTCATCCCATTGTTAATGACAACAGGATCCAAGAATAGTGCTATTGTAAACTCCACAGATGGCCATTGTCCTTATATTATTAACATAAATTTATGCATTCATAGTTGGGAGGAAAATTGTCATTTCATGGGGTAGTCATTGGTATTGTTGATACCTCAACAAAGCTCATTATATTACTAAACCCTATACATGGGAGTAGAAAACACTACCTTGTGTGTGGAGGTCAATTAAGAGGGTAGTTTAAGGGAGGGTCTGAAGGCATTCACCAGTCATGAGAAACCAATCATTTGTGATAAAATATGTGATTGTGTAAGTGAGGTTGTTATATGGTGTCTTGGTCATCATGATATATAGGTGTTATGCTTATCACTAACCATATAAAAGGTAGTTACAATGGCCTTAGGATCACCATCCCTACCCCCATCCAAGTATGGACAACAAAACAATCATAAAGGTGAATAGGCATAGGAAGTGACAATTAGAAGACAATAACAACAGTAGATAAGATTGCCATAGATCAACATAAGTGTTAGATTTTGAAATGAAGATAGAAACCCAAAATATAGAAAGCTAATGGAAAGCACAAATAAAAGATCAAAATGGAGGAAACAAAGAGATCATATCAGAATAGTCTGAATATATTGCTCACAAAATAGAATGGAAAAACAAGCTCGATAGTGAGTTTATATAGACCAGGGAGAGGGGTGGAGGTGGCAAAGCCGACCAATAGGGAGAGACCACCAAATGGTCTAAACATAGTAAATGCAACTCCCTCATAGGATGGTGACACTTCAAATGATCCACTTACCTAATTAAACTCACTTTATTAACCTAAGCAAGCTTAATAATATGTGTAGGAAAAACCTTATGAAAAGGAATAAAAACCTACACTAACACCCCCCTTAAGCGTAGCATAGGTGGGTGAAAATTGTTGGCAAGAGACACTACTTTGCATTGTTAAGTGTTGTTATTGATGACAACTAAGATCATCCCAATCATCCGCATAACACAATTTGTTCATACCGAAAGTCAGATTCAGAATTTGTCTAAGTCGGGGCAGTTAGGAACAGAGCAGTACCAGGGTCTGATATTTTGGTGTAGATCTCTCTGGTGGAAAGTCATGATTAGTTGCAGATCTAGGGGAGTTATATGCATTGTCAAGATAGTCTAAATCTAGATTTTTGTCCTCTAGTGATGAAGGATTCAAAAGATATTAGCCTCTGAGTATCAGGTTCTAGTTTGTCAGAGTAGATAGAAGAAGAATAGGCTGACCTTGCAGAAGATCTTGATTCCAGATGTATGGAAGTTGTTTGTTGGAAAAATGGTGATGATTAGTGATAGTGGCCGACATGAGTGATGATTTTCAAGAGAAAGTTTTGGTCTGCACCTTAATTTATGCATAGATCTAGTCGACAGAGTAGAGCATTCATAAAAGTTCTAAGTGTTGTTGAAGCCGACTGATAGAATGATTGTGGATCATATTGTGGATATATATAGCCGATGAAATTGGATGTTTTAGGGTGCGTTGTGTATGTGAATATGGCGTATGTGTGAAGAGCAGAAATTCAAAGTGCGAATGAAGGTAGAACAGTAAGAAGAGTAGAGCAAAGATGAAATGTGTAAGATCAGTTTTTATACTTAACTAGAACTGAAATTCCTGCATGGGTAGATGCTATTAATCAATTCAAATATCTATCATTCTATTTTAATATTTCCATAGGCAGTGAGCCTCCATTTGAGTAGTGAGCCCAAATGCTTGTGCATTCCCATTTGTAAAAATACTTTTAATAGGGTATTAATTTTTGTTGGTTAAACCCCATCGTGGTTTTTCCCTTAACCAGGTTTCCACGTCAAAATCTTGGTGTCAAATGTGTTATTTATGTTTTCTGTTCATATGTTATTGATTGATACTAAAATGTTTATATCATTAAATTGATTATAAGTGGAAAAGGAAGATTAAAGGTAGAAAAGATTGAACATGTGTGACAACTGATTCATCCCTCCCTCTCAGTTGTTCAAACCTAAACCAACAATTGGTATCAGAGAAATGTTCCTTTGGAAAAGTTTAATAGCTTAAGGAAGATCTAGGAAGGTAGTAAAAATGGATGAATATAATCTTCAAGGGCAACTTAATCTCGCCCTAGATGATCTTGAGCAGTCCAAGGCAGAAGTCCAAGAACTACAAGATAATCTCAAAAAGGCTAAAGACTTCATTGAGATCTTAAAAGAAAAGTTGAGCAAATCTAATGCAAAAGGAAAGGAGCAACCTCTTCAACTAGAAGACAAGGCCCTGAAAGAAAAGACAAAAGAATGTGAAAAGTTAGCTAAAGAAGTTGTTGTCCTAAAACATGAGATGGAAACTGGGGTGATGAGACTAACCAAGGAAATTGAAGATAGGAAGAAATCTAAAGAAGAGATGAAGCAAAATCTAAAAGAGAGAACTAAAGAATGCTGCAGATTGGATGGAATAGTTGGTCTCCTAGAATCTAATCTACAAGAAAGCAGAAACAATGAGAGAGAACTTGAGAGACAGATTATCACTCTCAGACATGACCTAGAAATTCCAAATGAGTATAAGGATAAGTTCAAAATAAGCTCAGTTAAACTCGAAGCACTAATTGAAGAATAGAAAAAGGATAATGACAAGCATAATCTTAAATATGAGAAAGGTGAAAGCTCTAGGTATGGACAAAGAAATTTTCAACCAAGGAATAAAAGGAACAGAACTAGAAAACCTATGGTAAGACAGCCTAATGCTCAAAGATATCTATCATTTAATGGAAATTGTTTCAATTGCAATAAATTTGGTCATAGAGCTATTCAGTACAGAAGTAGAGCAAATCAAAATGGTCCATCCTTCTCCGGTCAATGCTTCAAATGCAAAAGGTATGGTCACAAATCCAATGAATGTGGAAGTATAATAATGAATAACTCAAATGGAAATTCTTTTAATGGCTATTGCTTTGCTTGCAATGGATTTAGACATGTGGCTAATTAGTGCAGATCAAGAGCAAATCAAGTGTACTTTAACTGCAATAAATCTAGTCATATTGCAAGATTCTGCAGAAATAGGAACAATGGAAGAATAGGTCTGGTAAATAGAAAACTAGATGCACAGAAACATGACATAAGCAAAAAGAAAATTGATGTGAATGAGATACAAAGTGAAATGAACAAGATCTGGATAAAGAAAGATACAATAAACAATAGTGATGGGTCTACACCAGAATTTGGTGCTGACAATTCCTGCAAGAATTAAGTCAGAAGCTCTGGCTCAGGGGGAGTTGCATAGAACATCAAATTCCCCTGGTTAGTATGTGGGTGCCTGAGTCTGGCACAATAAAAGAGAACATTCTAAATTAGTCCAGAACCTTTGGAAGGATTTCTAGAAGAAAAGATGTTGATATGAAATCTTGTAGAGTGATTCATGAAGAACTTTCAAAAATGATGTAACCGAATATAATTAGGGCAACACATTTATTACAATGCCAAATTAGGTTTTTGTAAAAGATAAAAGGTCACTTGGTCACTCATTTGAATCACCTTGCATTCAAAGAAAACAAGAAGAAGAGCATTTGAGCTGCAAATCCAGAGACTGAGGCATAGAACAAATTCAACCGAGAACTAATCAACCCTAACCTCGCGAAAGAAAAAGGTACCTCTTTGGAAAGCTTTGAATCTGAAATTTGTTGAAATGGCTACTCCTCATGTTGTTGACATTACTGAAAGGCCTCGACCTAAACTTAAGAAGGATCCTCACAAATCAATTTAAGTCGATCTGTTAGGAGCTTTTTCAAGTGTTCTGTATGGTGTGCTACATGTAGAAGACATTAGGGTTTATATTCATGAAAATATAGACGAGTTTGGAGATTCAAGGTATGTAGAATTGTTTGAGAAACAACTTAGGGATGAAAATCACGAACTTAAACCCGAGTATAAGGTACTACAAGATAAACACTTTATTCAGATTATGGGGTCAGTGGTTTAATTTTGTGAGGGGGAATTGGCCTCTTGCCAACCCAATCCTCACCCTTCATCTTCAAGAGATGAAGATAGAAGGTTTACATAACCAGTAATTCCTTCAAATTAATTTTGCCCCAATTTTTAAATGTCTTGCCCTTATTTTAACACACAACACATTGCCTATTTTGATAACAATTTGACAAGCAATAATTTTAAATGCTTTCAAAACAAAATTAGGGCATAATTTTGATATTTCAAGCCCAAATTTTAGGGCACAATAAGGCAAAAACAAAAAAAGAAACATGGGCGGTTAGGCGAGAATGAAACCCTTGATTGTGTTTAAGTCACAAAGAAATAGACCAAGCAGAAACAAAGAACTGCCATCAGAAAATTGTGTTGGGCACCTTGAATGAGGAAAAATGGCCTGAAACTCCTTTCAATTTGCCAAAAAATGCCTCTCAATCTTGTATAGAGACAATGACCTGCAAACAAAATGGTTAGAGGTATGGAAACCACGAGAAAGTATTGTGTGGCTACCTGCCTTCAATAACCAGAAACCATCGACCATGGATTTGCAATTAAGACCATTGGAATATGGAAGTCGCGGTGATAAAGAGAGAAAGGACGACCTATCCAAATGATTGAATGGAGACTTCACACAAAAAATAGCGCTTTGTGGCTCAGATCGTGGATCTCTCAACGTTCATACCAAATGTTCTTGTTAAAAAATGAAAACACCAACCAATAAATGACAAACCTGTGATGGAAAATGATGGCAACAGCTTGTATGTGAAATTTCTAACCTGGTGTGGCTTCTGCATCAGTGGAGATTATCCTCTATCCGCCACAATCAAGGATGCTTGAATGATTTCTAGGGCTGTACTATGTGCATAGGGCCGATTTCTCCATAGTGGCGTGAGGATGTCTTGACCACTAGAGGCGTGGGCCTTTCAAAATAGGCAGCAACCTATGTTCATTGCCCAACAAATATAAAACTCACTCTGTCAAATGGCCTCCAAATGTGGGCTTAGGCCTGCAAACGCTTCAATAGAGAGCTAAGACCAAGGCCTGCTAGACCATAAATCACCAAGAACGAACAATGAGCTCCTTCGGCCTGCTTGAATGACAAGAGATCAACAACAAAACTCCACCGTCTGCAAGTATGGTAAAGGAAGATTGACAAATGCCCAAATTTTTTAAACAACAACTCAAAATTTGTCAAATCCACAGAGCCTGCAAAAGGTTGATTTTGGAAAAAAATTGCATTTTCAACAAAAATCTGTCAAATAGGGGAAGTTTTGCCTCCAATCGAACCAGTAATCTAACTTTCCTACTCTGATACCATATTAGAATTTGTAGGATCTATAAGATGAATGCTAATCACAAATTTGGAGTAAATTGGAAGTCAATATGAAAGTACATATAGCCTTGCATAACCTTGAGTTAATGGGAGTCAATCCCATAACTTAAGGAGATCTCAAGTAGATGTGGCAAGCTAAGTGGAATGAAAGAGTTTGAAGGACTCTTCCTAACTGCCACACACCCAGTTGAGGTGTCTTATGCCATGTGCATAAAATGAGGCTTCCAAATATGGCCAAATGAATGCCAAATTAAGCTAAATGAAATGTGTACACTAATACCTCCCCTTAAGCACAACTTAGGTGGGTGAAAAAGATGGGTCCTGACAACAAGGCCTGATGAGGTACCCATGTACAATTAAAACTCTCACCAACATTTGATGAGGATGAATGGGTTCGATATGTTGAGTCAGATGTATGATGAATTCATTTGGTTGTTAAAAACATTCAAGATTACCAAGGATGCTATCAAAATGTAACTAGCTTAAACTCAACCAGAGGATTGCCCATGCTAAAAACCATGAAAAACCAGACAGTGACTAATGCTACCAGTGCCAAGTTTGACAAAAGAGCAATGACCATTAATGATATTATAGAACCAGATGTCAAATTCACCTCCATGGTGATTGGGTACAAGATTTACCAATTGAGTAGAGAAAATTCTATTTCCAAAACAACCATATATGCTGCATACAAGATGCTAAAGGAAAAAATTGATTATGACCTGTGTGAACTACTACAGAATCAACTAATTGAAAATTTAAACAAAATCAAGAAAGATAAGAAAAACACTTTCAAGTATGGTACATTGATTCTATGTCTATTCTTTTACTTTATGAATGAAGTACTTGGGGTAAAAGGTGTGCACTAGACTAAGGATGAGCTAGTTGGCATTCAGATCAGAAATCATCTTCATAGCATTGGTGATTTCAAAGCTCAGAAAACTGCAATATGGGGTTACTTCAAGAATTTTTAGAGTATGATGCACTCAAGGGAAAGAATCCCTAATTCAATTGTTGACAAGTACAAAAATGAAATATGCTTCATGGTTGATACTGATCAATGTTTAATGGAAGTAGTGGAACCTAGAACCATTTGGATCATTCCCATGGGGTATGAAGTAGACAAAAGGATCTTGAATATGTATGCTTAACATCTTCTAAGCAAGCCCAAAGACACAACAGTTGAAAGATTTGGAACCTATGAGGAGCTGAGTTTAAAGTTGCATACTGAGCTTAGAGGACCTAAAACCAATAAGAGAGTAAGAAAAGAATTTGAGCAGTTAGCTAAAAATCTAGGCCTAACTAAGGAAGCTGTAAGAAAATTCAGAGAAAGAACAGAAAAGCCTGAGAAATAGAAATAAGATAAGAAACAAACAAGTGATCCGGTGGAACTCTTTTCCACTTCAAGAACTACTAGGAGCTTTGCTACTGTCCTTGCTCCTTCCAAGACTACAAAATCAGAAGCAAAATCATCTAGAAAATGGGAGAAAAGGAAGAAAACAAAAGCAACCCAGACCTATGAAAGCATAAGAGAAGAAGAAGAAGAAGATATAGATTCTAACATTAAAATCAAGGAAATAAAGGCCAACGGAACAAAAGCTACAAAAGTAAACAAAGAAGAGTCCTCTAGAGGTAAAAAGGCCAGTAAAAGGAAAAAGACAGAAGCATATGAGGAATATGTTGAGAAGCCCACACTTTCCCTAGAGGATGTGATAAAGTCAGTCACAGTAGATGGTAATTTAAAACCCATGATTGAATTCTATGATGAATACAGTGATGTGGATAAAAGGGTATTGGAAGAAGCAACTGTCAGATATCTCAACATCTACAATAAGGCACTGATTGGGATAACTTTTGAGTTGCCACAAAGTCTGGAAAATATTTTGGAATTGAGAAAAGAAAATGCAAAGAGCAAGGACATGGAAATCAGGGAACATGAGCTGATAAATTTATGTCCTCAGATTTCACCTAATCAAATAGATATTATATTCAAGGAAACCAAAGATGACTTTAGAAGCAAAAGGAGAATGAACAAACTCATGCTTGGAGAAACAAGTGAAATTGTTAAAGAAAATCAAGAAATTCTTTTGAAAGCATTGAAAAAGCACAATTTTCCTATAGTTACAGAAGTTCTAGATGGTAAAGAAGAGAACATCATCGAGAAGCAATTTGAGTTGGGTGAAGCCTCTATTCTAAAAATGGAACAACTCAATCAGGAAGACATAGATGTGATAGATAAAATAGTTGATGCAGGAGTAAGTCCTCCACCTAATCATTCTGAAAAAGAAGAGAATATTGCTACTACATAGAGCCCTCTAGATCAGGTAGCAAGTGATGAAAAAATAGGAAAGACTTTTACAAAGAACACAGAGAAAGATAAAGCAGAGATAGAGGAAGAAAGAGAAAATAAATATAAAGAAGAAGAAGATGGTGCAAATGTTGAAGCACATAAAGAAGATACTGAGAAATTTGATGAACAAAAGGATGGTTCAGAAAATGTGGCAAGAGACACTGCAGATGCAGTGAAAAATCTTCTTAAAAAAGAGATGAGTGAGCTTGATGAACCTGAACTAAGGTCTAGCCAATCCACATGCTCTCTCTCCAATTCAAATGATGAAAATAGCATCATTCACCCAAGTAAAGGCCAGAGAAAAGATGTTAAAATTCCACATGAAGGACAATGAACTACTGGGGCTTACATCCGAGATTTTGGAAAAGTTAATGCCTACCTACTAGAAGAGTCCATCTAATTTCCCCTCTGAACATTTGAAAAATCTTCTAAGTTCTATGAATACTCATTTTGAGTCCTTTGAGAAGTCTGCGGAGGCAAAAGTTCAGAAATAATTCCTGGATAAGAAATTTTGTGAAATAAAGAATCTGATAGGAAATGATAGAAGAATACTTGGTATTAACATAAAAAGTATTCAGAATGCTCTAAATGATGGAAGTGATATGTACAAATTTTGTCTATCATGGCCCAAAGTTAATGAGGATATTGAGAAAAAGATAAAGGAGCAAGAACATAAATTGTCAAATCTCTCTCAAAATTTTGATCCTCTAACAGTTTCACCTATAAGTCAAGAATGTCAAGTAATTAGCTTGATAGATGAGATAAAGAGGCTTGTTAAAGAAAAGGGTAACATTATGGAGAGAATGTGTGAGCTCCGAGGATTAATTGCTCCTAACTTAGAGACAATGTCTAATGCCCTATCTAAAGCTTAGAGTGTAGCTCAGACTAGTGATCCAGTAGATCTGTCAAAGGCAGAAGCATATTCATTTTTGTTAAGTGGGCACATCTCCATTTTGGATGGAATGAAGAGTACTTGGGCCTCTAAACTTGTGCAAATAAAAACCAACTTTGCAGACATTATCAAGTTCATATAAATAAGACTTAATGATTATTTGTACATATGCGGCAGTATATACAGAATTTTTGGAGAGTTTTGGCTTGCGGAAACCACCCTTTGCCATTGATGTCAAAGGGGGAGTGAAGGACAATGAAAAATGAGGTATTCAGCAAAGGGGGAGCATCAGAATAAGTGAAGTATACGAGTGTACATACAAAGGGGGAGTTACAATAGACACTTAGTCATTTTTCACTAAGTATTGCCATCAATGCCAAAGGGGGAGATTGTTGGCAAGAGACACTACTTTGCATTTTTAAGTGTTGTCATTGATGGCAACTAAGATCATCCCAATCACTCGCATAACACAATTTGTTCATACCAAAAGTCATAATCAGAATTTGTCTAAGTTTGGGTAGTTAGGAACAGAGCAGTATCAGGGTCTGGTATTTTGGTCCGGATCTCTCTGGTGGAAAGTCATGATTAGATGTGGATCTAGGGGAGTTATATGCATTGTCAAGATTGTCTAAATCTAGATTTTTGTCCTCCAGTGATGAAGGATTCAAAAGATATTAGCCTCTGAGTACCAGGTTCCAGTTTGTCAGAGCAGACAGAAGAAGAACAAACCAACCTTGTAGAAGATCTTGATTTCGGATGTATGGAAGTTGTTTGTTGGACAAATGGTGAGGATCATTAATAGTGGCTAACATGAGTGATGATTTTCAAGAGCAAGTTTTGGTCTGCACCTTAAGTTATACATAGATCTAGCCGACAGAGCAAAGCATTCATAAAAGTTCTAAGTGTTGTTGAAGTCAACTAATAGAATGATTGTAGATCATATTGCAGATATATATAGCGGATGAAATTGGATGATTTAGGGTGTGTTGTGTATGTGAATAAGGCGTATGTGTGAAGAGAAAAAATTTAAAGCGCGAATGAAGGCAGAACAGTAAGAAGAGTAGAGCAAAGATGAAATGTGTAAGATCAGTTTTTGTACTTAACTAGAACTGAAATTCTTGCATGGGTAGATGCTATTAATCAGTTCAAATCTCTGTCATTCTCTTGTAATATTTCCATAGGCAGTGAGCCTCCATTTGAGCAGTGAGCTCTGGGCAGTGAGCCTGAATGCATGTATATTCCCATTTGTAAAAATACTTTTAACAGGGTATTAATTTTTGTGGGTTAAACCCCGCTGTGGTTTTTCCCTTAACCAGGTTTCCACATCAAAATATTGTTGTCAAATGTGTTATTTATGTTTTCTGTTCATATATTATTGATTGATGCTGAAATGTTTATATCATTAAATTGATTATAAGTGGAAAAGGAAGATTAAAGGTAGAAAAGATTGAAAATGTGTGACAACTGATTCAGCCCCCCTCTCAATTGTCTAGACCTAAACCAACAAAAATATGGGTCCTGAAAGATGAAGCCTGATGAAGTACCCATGTACAAATATTTCCCCCTAAAAGAGAAGAACCCCCCCACAATTAGAGAGAGAACACCCCTAGAATAGAGAGAGAGAAAAGAAGATGAAGAAGCCCCCTTGAAAGTAAGTAGTTATGCCAATGGTTGATGCTTGAAGTTGGATGTAGAAGATTGTCCACAATCATCGAACAAGATTTCTCCCCTTGGGAAGAAACAAAACCAAAGGTGTCTATAGAATGTCTTCCCGTTCCTAAAAGTAATATCAGGGAAGAAAGCTGAAAATGAATGAGATCTCTGAAAATTGCTCATGTGTCTCCATGTCGATGTTGAAAGATGCCACAACCAAATCAGGAGTCCTAGGTCTAACTAATGAAAGTGACAAACCAGAACCAAGTGGAAACTAAAATAGAATAGGATCCAAAGATGAAGATATCTCCTCTGAAGACAAAGATGCCTCCTCCAAATGTTGCTCAAGGATCTCTAAGCTAATACCAAACTATGAAAAATACTGATATGGATCAGGTACCATAGAAGATGCTAGTACTTCTGTAGAGGATGTCAACATGAATGATGACTAAGTTTGATGTGTGGACTCATGAATATCTATAGAAACTATCACTATAGAAGCAGATGTAGGAAAATAAGGAATAGGAGGGTCTGAAGGTGCCCTCAAAACATCTAAAGAAGAATCAACTCCATCAAAGAGAAGATGAATGAAATCAATAGTGTCTCCCAAATCTAAAATGTGGGACTCTACAAATAAGGATGAGATATTTGGTAGGAGTATGTCCCTAGAAACTATCTCTGGAAGACCAATGTGAACCTCCTGCATCATTACAATGCCGAGCTCTAAAGAAATAGGAGGATGGGGAGAAATACAAGGCTCAAGAACTAGATCAGATGTGAGAATACTTAGGTTCAAGTAACCAAAATTCTCCTCAAAATCAAATGTCACACAAGGAGTGTGATCAACAGCCAAAGGATCAGAGCCATCATCAGGTGCAAAGTCTAAAAAAGAGTATAACTAAGATGCATAATCAACCATCCCAGTAGAAACAATCTCTCCACTCCCCAAGTCTCTAATGACAACTAAATCGGGTGTAAATTCCATAGTCTTCCCTGATCCACCATGGGTGATCTGATAAATGGAAAGAAGATTGCTTGTGAAATGAGGTACACACAAAACATCATTGAAGGTGCCATCCCCAATATTAACAGATCCCCTCCCAATTACATTCAAGTAAGTATTGTTTCCCATCAGAATAGGTGGCATAACACAAGGCTCAAAATAAGAGAACATGGAATGTGAAGAAGCCATATGGTGAGAAGCCCTAGAATTGAGAAGCCTTTACCCTTATTTTTCTATGACTTAGAAGCAAAACTTGCATGGCCTTTTTCCTTATTAGATCCTGACTGTTTGAAATGTGAAGAAGAAGAAGAAGAAGACTCAGACATTTTAGAAGGTAGACTGATATTGTTCTTCTTAAGAAGATGTTTCAGGTCAACAATATCCTTCTTATAACAAGAATGTTCTTCATGTCAGAACCTCTTACAATATACACAAGTAGACTTCTCCATCTTAGACGAGTCCTCTTTTGAAGAGGATTTATTCTGCGCTTGATCTGTGTGTGGATTTTTCTTAGATTTCTTTTGTTTCTTATCAGAAGGACCTGACTCTTTCTATCCCTTATGATGACTAGCCAACAAGGCCTGAGTTTGTGATGGCTTAATGATAGCCATAGAAAGAAGCTTCTATTGTTCATGCATTAACATCTCAAAAAAAGATGCAAATGAAGGCACAGTGTAGGTAACTCCCATAATTAGGCTATGGGTGTGAAAGCTAGAAACAAAAGTAGCAAATTCATGACCAAGTTTGTTCAATACATTATAGATTAACTGAATGTCCTTTTTCTCAATACCACGTGCTTTACATTGTGCTCTTAGATCATTAGCCTTAGTTATATAATCATAGATGTTACCAAAGTTCTTAGGATCAAGGCTCATCAAATCATTGTCAATCTGATAGCCTCTAACATCATTAGTTGTACCATACAATGTTTTTAATTTTTCCCAAGCTTCATGTGAATTTATACATGCTTCAATTTGAAACAAAAGATCAAGGGAAACAAGGCTACAAAGACATCCAAGAGCTTTTGTATCTTCAAGTATCCATTTTATCTTTTCCTTATCATCTGTGGGTCCAGTTACCTTTTGTTCAACATATGGAGTATACCCAAGTTGTATTAGGGAATTCCATGCATGTTGATGCCATGTTGTATAGTTGTAAGGTGTTAACAATGGAACCTTACAATGATCCATATGTGAAGGAAAAGAAGAGCACAAGTAACCAGATCAAAAAGCACACCAAGAGACCCCCCCTTTTGCAAAGAACCCTACTTCTACAAAAAAAATTTGCCAATAACTTGCCAACATATATCAAATCATCAACCAATTATCAAAATTAAACACATGATCACATCTGAAATATGAGAAAGTAATACCTAGAATCTTCAAAGCTTGTTATTGATTTGAATGAGAAAAACACAATTGACAAGATGCTGGTCTGATATATCAACAGTGACTGATTTTTGCATCAGTCATCATACAAAGTGGATATGGAATAAATACAAGCATGAAATCATATGCCAATGAAGTACACTGGTAGAGAATCCAATGTAGAATTATACTATGACTATAGAAGATCTTTAACCTTCACTGTACCTTCACACTTGACTGATATTATCTCTGATATGACTACTAATCATAAATGTTATTACCTAGATTGATGAAATATACATTCAATATGCCAAAATATAGCCCAAATAGCTTGCGATAGCTCCTAGGAATAGAGCAATTAGGGTAAGAGTATCAACAATGGATTTTATCCCTTGAATTGCTTCACTCTATGATGTCTCAGACTTGGATCAAACCAGTAGCAGACCTGTATCAAACTTTTACAATGCCTAGACTTCAATATATGATCAAATTTGATGCCAAATAGTGTCCTCCAATCCTAGTGATGGGTTCCTTACTGCCACAGTTTGCTTCAATGATGCAATGTCTTCAATGATATGATATCTATGAACCTTGAAATGAATTTCCAATCGGTGTTATAAATTAGATTTTCATATTATAGTAAAATGCATACAAAATAGCTCTCTTAGAAGGATCAACTACCTTGGTAGTGTTCAAATATGATTAAGAGCTTCAATTGCAATGCCAAAATCCTTCAACTCCCCAAAGTAAACCTGCAATTGCATAGCATGATGAAATCTCCATGAAAACATCTCACAACAAGATATGGGATCTTCTCCATATCACATCAAGGGATCATCTCCTTGACAAAACACTGAAAATATGTAATTTTTAGCCAAAACATAAACAATATGAAAACTTACCAAGGGATCAATAGTTGCAAATTGATGATGAAAGGCTCTATTTATCCTCCTCTTGGCTGGTCGATCCAATTAGCTCCAATTTATCATTTGTTTGAAGTCCACCAATGATCTTGCAAATATCCAAGGATAATTTTAAATGAATTACACTTGAATCAACCACCAATATTTAAAAAACTTAGCATTCCTTCCATAGGCGTCGATCCTTCTTGGAAAATCCAATTTTTTATTGAATTTTATCTCGTCTTTGAGTGGTAGCCAACTTGAGGCAAATAAAAATAATATTTTATTAAATGAAATACTCCTCCCTTTGATCGACAACCTCCTTGTGTACATAAAAATCAATATTTTATTCATCTTCAACTAACCATTAGCTCATGATCCAAAGCATTATCAATATTTTATTATATTTTAAAAACTTCCTCTAGGCGTTGGATGCATGATCCAAGGATGAGCAATATTTTATTATTTTTATAAGACTCCTTCCAAGATGCCTAGCACATGTTCCAATGACAAGCATTTAAAATTACCTTATCCCTTTGAGCGATGGCACAATACTCTATTCTCCCTAGTCAATGACACCAAAATCAATGCAATTTTCCTTCTTCTCATGCGTTGGCACAATATTCTATGACCAATCCTTCATATGAGCATTGGATTTCTAGAGAAAATAGATATTTTAAAATGCAATTGAAGATTGACATTTTCTTTTGTCCACTTGGCATCGATCGATCCAACCAACAAATGATGAAAATACAATTTGACTATTGCATTTTCCATTTAACCACAACCACTAAATTTTAGCTAAATAAATAATATCCAAAATAGGCTAGCCAAAATAAAAATCATTCCCCTTACCAATTATATTAGCCTACAAGAATGGTGAATAAGATAATCAACAACTCCATGTGTGATCACTCCGAAAATGGGGACATGAAAGTCCTTCCTTCCTGGGATTGCTTGTCCTCAAGCAATCAAAACTTGGGATGTTCCAAAATTTTCTCTCCTTCCCATGTAGCATCTTCCAATGGCAGTCCTCTCCATCGCACCAAATATTCTCTAATGACTTGGCTATGCAACTTGTGCTGCCTCATGTCAACAATGTTGTCAAGCTCTAATATCAACATGCCCTCTTCATCAAGAGATGGAAGATCGGGAGAAGAAAACACATGTTGTCCCAATGCCTTTTTGAGGCATGACACATGAAACACATTATGTATGTGGCTTCCTACTGGAAAATCAAGCTCATATGCAACCTCACCAACTCTCCTGACTATCCTGTAGGGACCATAAAACCTTGGCTTTAGCTTTTTTGCACTACTCTTTTTAAAAGTACTATGTCTATATGGCTATAGGTGCAAAAAGACCAAGTCATCCACATCAAATGTCCTCTCAATGCGATGTCCATCTGCATAGATATTTTGTTGATTCTATGCCTGCTAAATATTATCCCTGAGTATCCTAAGGATGTCTTGTGTATCCTACATCAACTTCTTCGCTCAAGGGGCTCTATTATCATCAAATGCCAAGTCCACAAAAGAAAGTGCATCATATCCATACAATGCCCTAAATGGAGACATGCCAATAGACATGTGATAGGTGGTATTATAGAAATACTTAGCAAGATACAACCACCTAATCCAAGCATGCTGATGTCCTGCAACATAATTGCAAAGATATCCCTCAATCCACTTATTCACTATCTTTGGCTGTCCATCCGTCTGAGGGTGATAGCTGGTGCTTAGTGTCAACTATGTACCTACAGGTTAGAATAGTTCACACCAAAACATGCTGATGAATCTACTATCCCGATCTCTAACAATGGTCTTTGGAAGGCCATGCAAGCAAAACACCTCTCGAAAGAACAAATCTGCAACCTGCAATGCTAAATAGTCTGTTGCAATAGGATAGAAGTGTGCATATTTGGTTAGCCTCTCAACAACCACATATATGCAATCCTTACCATGTACCTTTGGAAGACATGTGATCAAATCCATCAAGATACTTTCCCACTTCTACTTAGGAATAGGCAATGGCCGAAGTAGACCTGCTGGAAAAGTATGCTTAGACTTGTTCTGTTGACAAGTCAAACACTCTCTAACATGCTACAACACATCATCCTTGAGACCCTTCCATGAGAATCTCTCTCGAATTTGCCTATGGGTTTTGAAGAAACCTGGATGCCTTGCTAGAGGTGTGTCATGAATGGCTCTCAATATCTGTTGCTTAAGCTTTGACTTAGGTACCAAGAAAATCATGTCCTCATAATATATCACATCATCAACAACCTTATACTTATCATCTTGAATCAAACCATCCATGATCTCACATGCAAAAGTAGATTTGGAATACTCAACTAAAAGTTGAGATTTCCAATCAATTGAAATCTCACTCAAAGAGCAAATAGTAGGCCTCCTAGAAAGTGCATCCACTACAACATTTTTCTTTCCCTTCACAAACTAGATGTCAAAATCATATGCCTGTATCTTAGAGACCCATTTTTGTTGCCTCTCATTCAAATCCTTTTTCTCCAAGAAGTATTTCAAGCTATTGTGGTCGGTCCGAACCACAAATTTCATACCTACCAAGTACTGACGAAACTTTGCCAAAGCATGCTTTATGACAAGCATCTCCTTGTCATAGGTGGAATATAGGTGCTCCACATCCCTCAATTTCCTGCTCTCAAATGCAATGGGATGCCTATTTTGCATCAAAATAGCCCCAATAACTTCACTTGATACATCACACTCAAGCATAAAGGACTGTGTAAAATCTGGTAGTGCCAACACTGGAGTAGTACTCATCACCTCCTTAAGCTGATTAAAAGTTGTCTGTGCCTCAATAGACCAAAGGAATGTCCCCTTCTTAGTGAGATCTGTCAATGGTGTTGCCAACTTTGAAAAACCTCTAACAAACCTCCTGTAATAGTTGCAAAGACCCAAGAAACCTCTCAACTCTGAAATGTTCCTTGGAGTAGGCCAATCCTGAATTACTTTGATCTTCTCCTCATGTACTCTCACTCAATTAGCACTAATCACATGCCCCAAGTAGAGAATCTCCTCCAATCCAAACACACACTTAGAAGCCTTGGCATATAATGATTGTGCCTTCATAACACCAAGTACCTCATCAAGATGTCAAAGATGCTCCTCCCATGTCTTACTGTATATCAAGATATCATCAAAGAATACCAACAAAAACTTGCACAACTACTTATTGAACACATGGTTCATGCAAGATTGAAAAGTAGAAGCTGCATTAGTAAGACCAAAGGGCATGACAAGAAACTCATAGTGTCCATAGTGGCACCTAAATGTTGTCTTCAAAATATCCTCCTCATGGACACGAATCTAATGCTAGCCTAAACAAAGATCAATCTTGGAGAAATACATGTCCCCGTGTAGCTCATCGATCCTAGGTATAGGGTATCTATTTTTTATTGTCTTCTTGTTTAGTGCTCTATAGTCAATACAAATCCACATAGTACCATCCTTCTTCTTCACCAACACCACTGAAGAAGCAAACAGACTCAATGAAGGATGAATGTATCCCATATCAATCAACTCCTTGATGGTATTTTCAATATCAATCTTGAAGTGCCTAGGATGATGATATGGTGGAATGTTGATGGGCTTGGTCCCATCCTCTAGCTTAATCACATGCTCAAAACCACAATCTGGTGGTCTACCTGGAGGAATGTCACCAAACACCTTACCATGCTTATCCAATACAGATTAGATGTCTACATGATACTCACCACTGGAAGAAGATTTGGAAGAGATAGAGACTTGGGCTATTGATGCAATGTAATTATGCAGAAACAAAGTCTCCATATGCCTAGCTAAAACCACTCTAGGCCCTCCATCTAAAAATTCTCTCAAAACAACCTTCCTCCCCTCATGTATGAACTCAAGCTCCATCTTTTGAAAGTCCTGGATATAGCGGCCAAGAGACTGAAGCCATTGGACTCCCAAAACAATAACAATCTAACCAAGTCCAACCATGTAGAAATCATCTATCAATGTGTAGTCACCCATTTGAATACTAAGCTGAGAAACATTATTCTAACAACTCATGGTGAAACCATCTATAACTGTAACTGTGAAACCTGGAAAATCCTCAGCTTGTAAACCACATCAAATGACTAAACCCTCATCAATGAAATTATGCATGGCTCCACTATCCACCAAACAAGTAACTCACTGTCCCTTAATGACTCCTTTCACACGAAAGACATGGTACCTAGGAACACCAGAAAGGGAATAAATAGTTACTAAACTTGTAAGACCTATATCAAGCTCCAATGTAGGCTACTCTGTATGATCATCATCATGTTCTAAACTTGTATCATCATGAGTATCACTCTCATCATCTGAAATCACCTCAATGAGATGTGCCTTGCCTTTTCCAAGGCATCTATGTCCTAGCTCCCATGGTTGTTTACAAGAAAAGCATAACTTCTTCCTTCTCAATTCATCTCTCTACACTGTAGAAGCATTAGACTTTGGCTGAAATGGTTTTTTCTGATTTGAACTTGAGCCTTTGATGAATCTTTTCTTTTGGCTTTGGAATGATGTGGGATGGGTGTCTAAATCAAGTGCAAGTTCTATAGTCTCATCCAATGTCTTAGGCTATGTACCTTCACCAATCATCTCATTCTATCATTCAAACCCTCTAAAACAACATTGTGACTCTCTTCTCAGGCATTTCAGGAACCATGACCGCAATCTTCTAAAACTCATTGATGTAAGAGTCCACTTTGCCAACTTGTTTCAATTGTTCCAATTCCCTGTAGTAGACTTCCACGTCTTTCCTATCAAACCTATTAATGAGCTTATGAGTAAACTCATCATATGAAGTGATCATATCATGTTGTTGTGACACAAGTCCATGATGCCACCAATCATAGGCCAATCCCTCCAAATGCATAGTAGAAAACTGAATGGCCTTCTCTTCACTCATTGGCTTGAGTGCAATAAAAGTATCCAACTTATGTATCCATGCTCTAGTAGTCATCTTGCCATTGCCATCAAAGTTAGGTAAAGGAACCTTGTTCAATGCTTCTTTGTACTCCTTATGTTCTTTCTTTTTAGGCCTTTGTTCCTTTTTGCTTTTATTCCTTTCTCTTCTTTGTGACATAAATGCATTAAAGTTTAGGGCTTGCCTAACTTCAGCTGGGAGAGTGCGGTACTCATCATGTGCAACCATAATATCATCCATGAGATTAACATTTGCATCCTCATCCTCTGAAGATGTCTCTTCTATCACTGGCTCAAATCATGGATGAAGAGGTCTATCATTAACTGTTGTGGTTTCTCTACATGTAAGTGTAGGAGTAGGAGTAGGCTCTCAATGTGTAGTATGTCTCCTTGTATCTCTACTTGCATCCAAATCTGCTCTACCTAAAATGCTAGTTCTCCCACTACTCATGCTCCTGGATCTCCTAGAATGTGCATGCTCATCTCTCACTTCATGGATAGCATTGATAATCAGATTATGAAAACCCTGCATTTGCTATCCAAATGCTTGAAAGAACTCATCCATATTAAAGCCTTGATTGTTACCATGACCTCTAGGGTTGCCATTACCACCTCCTTCCTCCATGGGTGGTTGTGTACCTGCACCTGCAGTAACCTCTTCTCACTATCCTAGTCTTCTCCTAAAATAATATTTGTGTGGACCAACTTCACGTGGATGCATAACCCAAAGGCTAGCATGATCTAGCCTCTGATACCATTGTAAAGAACCCTACTTCTACTAAAATCTTTTGCCAATAACTTGCCAACAAATATCAAATCATCAACCAATTATCAAAATTAAACACATGATCACATTTATGAAATATGAGAAAGTAATACTCAGAATCTTCAAAGCTTGTTTTTGATTTGAATGAGCAAAACACAATTGACAAAATGCTAGTCTGATATATTAGCAGTGGCTGATTTTTGTATCAGTCATCATACAAAGTTGATATGGAACAAATACAAGCATGAAATCATATGCTAATGAAGTACCATGGTAGAGAATCCAATGTAGAATGATACTATGGTTATAGATGATCTTCAACCCTCACTGTACCTTCACACTTGATTAATATTATCTCTGATATGACTACTGATCATAAATGTTATTACCTAGATTGATGAAATATACATTCAATATGCCAAAATATAACCCAAATAGCTTGCGATGGCTCCTAGGAATAGAACGATTAGGGTAAGAGTAGCAACAATGGCTTTCAACCCTTGAATTGCTTCACTCTATGATGTCTCAGACTTGTATCAGACCTATAGCAGACCTGTATCAAACTTTTACACTATCCAGATTTCAATATATGATCAAATTTGATGCCAAATAGTGTCCTCCAATGCTAGTGATGAGTTCCTTAGTGCCATGGTTTACTTCAATGATGCAATGTCTTCAATGATATGATATCTATGAACCCTAAAATGAATTTCTAGTTGGTGTTATAAATCAGATCTTCATATTATAGAAAATTGCATACAAAATAGCTCTCTTAGAAGGATCGACTAGCTTGGTAGTCTTCAAATATGATTAAGAGCTTCAATTGCAATGCCAAAATCCTTCAACTCCACAAAGTAAACCTGCAATTCCATAGCATGATGTAATCTCCATGAAAACATCTCACAATAAGATATGGGATCATCTCCATATCACATCAAGGGATCATCTCCTTGACAAAACATTGAAAATATGCAATTTCCAGCCAAAACATAAACAATATGAAAACTTACCAAGGGATCAATAGTTGCAAATTGATGATGAAAGGCTCTATTTATCCTCCTCTTGGATGGTCGACCCAATTAGCTCCAATTTAGCATTTGTTTGAAGTCCACCAATGATCTTGCAAATATCCAAGGATAATTTTAAATGAATTACACTTGAATCAACCACCAATATTTACAAAACTTAGTCCATAGGCATCGATCCTTATTGGAAAATCCAACTTTTTATTGAATTTTATCTCCTCCTTGAGCGGCGGCCAACTTGAGGAAAATAAAAATAATATTTTATTAAATGAAATACTCCTCCCTTTGATCGACGGCCTCCTCATGTACATAAAATCAATATTTTATTCATCTTCAACTAACCGTTGGCTCATGATCCAAAGCATTATCAATATTTTATTATATTTTGAAAACTTCCTCTAGGCGTTGGGCGCATGATCCAAGGATGAGTAATATTTTATTATTTTTATAAGACTCCTTCCAAGACGCCTAGCACATGATCCAATGACAAGCATTTGAAATTACCTTATCCCTTTGAGTGATGACACAATACTCTATTCTCCTTAGTCAATGGCACAAAACTCAATGCAATTTTCCTTCTCCTCGTGTGTTGGCACAATATTCTATGACCAATCCTTTATATGAGCGTTGGATTTCTAGAGAAAATAGATATTGAAAATGCAATTGAAGATTGACATTTTCCTTTGTCCACTTGGCATCAATTGATCCAACCAAAATGATGAAAATACAATTTGAATATTGCATTTTCCATTTAACCTTAACCACTAACTTTTGGCTAAATAAATAATATCTCCAAAATAGCGTAGCCAAAATAAAAATCATTCCCTTACCAATTATATTAGCCTACAAGAATGGTGAATAGGCTAATCAACAACTCCATGTGTGATCACTCCAGAAATGGGGACATGACACCTTTTCACTCAATCAAGAATCCCCCCCAACAAAATATGATTGACACTTTATAGATCAATGCATTTACAATGCTGGAGTTGTTTTCCAGAGTTTTACAATGTCCAAAAAAGGACTCAAATACTGAAAGTATAGAAATATCTTTGAATGAGAACCTCAGACCAACACTAATGTGTAGTGCTCAAAAAAATATCCACTTTAAAAAAAAGAATGACCTTGATCCAAGATCATATGTGAAAGTTATAGTTGTTTGAAGCTTAAAAAACTGAAACTATCTATCAGATTTGATGAGAAAACTGAATTTCTTGAAAAATGGGATCACTTGAGAAAAAAATAGTCACACCACTATGAAAAGCACTAAATTCTACCCCTTTTAAAAAAATTGCACTCAAAAAGACCTTTGTATGGCTGAGAATGAGTCGTCAGAAGTTTGGGTGCAAAAATGAAAGTTGCAATGGTGAGGGGTCTTGAAATGCAATTTTTTTTTTACTCCACCAAATTTGGTGGAACTGCTGCCAACTTTAATGAAATCTCCAAAAATAGAGGTCTCTGCCAAAACTAGAACCTAATGCCAAGTGTGGAAGATTCCCCAGCTAAATATAGATACCTCCAATTTTAGAACCAGATTTAGTGATCGCCAAGTATGGTGGAGCTGTCAAATGTGCCACCAAATTTGTTGGGACTACCAGATGAGGCATGGAGGCCAAGAAAAAAGTACGTAGAAAGCCAAAAAGTTGAATTCAAGCATAGAGGTTTTAATATATTAATTTTTTTTTTTAAGTTTAAAGTGGGGTGGGGGACTTTCACCACACCCCAATCCCCAATAGAAGGGGTTCGCGGGCTACCCCAAAGAGGGGTTCACAGCCCTTTCAAGGGGTCTATGGCCTATACCTAGGCACACAGGGCCTGTAAGGATGGTATGCCATATAGGTACCTATGACCTGGTATAGGTACACAGGTGCGTTATAATCTTTTTTTGTTTTTTATAATTATTAAAAAACAAAAACCTGTAGTATTATAAATAAATATATATATAATTTTTATTGTAGGAAATCAAAAAAGAAATTTTTTTGAATTTTTTTTCAAAAAATTATCACCTCGAATTACGTGCAAGGGCTGTACAGGTCCTGGGGCAATTGTTTTTGCCTCTTTGGACAACTTTCTTTGATTTTGATGAATAGACAGGTGATATTAGGGTTTTCAACCCTTCTGAGCACAATGGGAGGGTCAAATTCGACCCAAATTGCTCTGAAATGGTGGCTCCCTACTTGATCTAGCAACGAACCTTTGACTTGAAACCCTAATAGAAATGGATTCTGGTGTCTGATCTAGACTAAACAAAGGGCTATTCTGACTTTTTCGGCAGCTCTGAACTCAATGGTGAGCTTAGATTTACTCCAAGAATCTCCCAAAGCTACCTGCAACATAAAGCCACATACAAAACCCTCCTCGAAAACTAGTATTTCTCTCAAGTTTTTCTAATTCTCCAAGTCATCATCAGATGCAAGAGAAGAGCATACTCAACTTTCAAGAGCAACCAAGATCTCAAATCCTAGATCTTCTAAATGACTAGCCCTAGGCATTCACCTACTCTGATACCATGTTAGGTTTTGAAATGAAGATAAAAACTCAAAATCTAGAAAGCTAATAGCAAGCACAAATAGAAGATCAAAGTGGAGGAAACATAGAGGTCATATTAGAATAGTTTGAATATATTTCTCACAAAATAGAATGGAAATACAAGCTAGGTAGTGAGTTTATATAGACCAGGGAGAGGGGTGAAGGTGCCAAAATTGACCAATAGGTAGAGACCACCAAATGGTCTGAACATAGTAAATGCAACTCCCTCATAGGACAGTGACACCTCAGATGACCCACTCACCTAATTAAACTCACTTTATTAACCTAAGCAAGCTTAATAATATGTGTAGGAAAAACCTACACTAACAATAAGGAGTTATTTCTATTTGTTTTCTTTATTGGATCTTGTTATGGAATAAAATGTTTATCCTTGCCATTTTACACCTAGTTTAGCATCCGTGTGGACCTAAAACAATTAATTCTTAAGCTCGATGCATAAAACCTGAAAGATGACTTTAGAATAGGATTGAGCACACTTAATTGAACACATCACAAAGTTTTTGAGGGATAAAGGACAAGGTGCCCAGCGCCCTAGTCCCTCCTTTAGTTCGGGGCTAAATTAAGGTTATGTCGGCTTTTGACATCTCTAATGTTCATTCATGTTGACCTCATTTGGTTTAATTCCTCAACAATCAATGAGAATGCATATAAAAGGAAGTTTATCTATTCATTTGAACAACTAATGATTCTAATCACTCTAGCACTCTCTCTCTCTCATGCTATCTATTCTTCTCTAAAGCTCTATATGGTGGATTATTGTTGTTGTACTAACTCCTTGCAGGTATTATGAAGATCTCTCTACTTCTTTGGGGCTACACCAACTTCTTGAGTCAAGTTGTGATGCCACATCAAGAAAAATATGATTTTCATGCTCATGGTGACTCCTTTCCTTCATGCTTTATTGTAGTATTCCATTCTACTTTATATTTGCCTCTGCCCTCCTAGGGCACACACTCTTTGATCTCTTATCATTGCTATTGTGGAGGTGGAAACACCATTCACGAGGCTTGACTTAGGCAAGCTCATAAATAGAACCCAACATTATTTCTTTTTCGTGTGTGCATGTTGCATTTGGAAGAATCAGATGACAACAAGTGACAGGAAGCAAGAAGGAAGATAGGCGAAGACACCTAGATCAGAATATTTTGTAGAACCCTAATATGGGATGAGGGCACCTAGTGCCCTTGACCCCTTTCTCTAAATGACCAAAACCTTCTAGGATTAGGTTCTCTTAGCTCTGTTCAGCCCTTCCTTGCCACAAATTTTTGGGTTTTTGACAATTTTAGGTCTGTAACTTATTTTCTTTATTTTGCTAGAAACCCTAGATTTGGTAATTAGTCATAAGATCTCTCTCCTTAGAAATAAAAGGGACCAATAAAGAGACCTCTCAGCTCTCATTTGAGGATTGTAGCTAAGTATTGAGTCTCTTTGACTTGTGTTCCAATGTTCATGTAGAAGATGGTTTGACTTGGTTTAGGGTTTCAAGCTAAGTCACCTTTTTTGACATAACATTTTTGTGAACCCGACTCATCTTACATTTGAAAAATTTCTAATTTTTTGCATTAGATCTGATTAATATAGCATTAAATAATCATTTCCTAGTTGTATATTTTGCATTTTCACTTCTTCATTATTAGGGTTTTCAAAAATATTGCATTTTTTTAGAAAACCTAGCTAGCCTTGCACGTAGGGTGTGTTGATTAAACTCTTGTTCCAAAGTTTGTTGATGTTAATTAATGGTCAAATCTGATTTTGCATTTTTGTAGCACATCATAATTATCATTTGTGTTTAAATTGAGGAGAATAAGCATTCTTGCATCACTACATTTTGGATTAGGGAATACGATCTAGGGTTTGATGGTAAACCCTAGCTAGGCTTGCACTTAGTGGTTATATTTGAAATCTTATTTTTAGATCTTTGCTATATTGGCTAATTGCTAAATCTGATTTTAATTTGTTGTAGGTCATCATATTTGTTTAATTTAGAAAGCAAGAACATTCATGCATTCATTTTCTCTTTAAAATTTGAAAGAAATAGCATAAACAAAATTATCTAACTGGATACCTTATTTGACACTTATGCATCTTCATTTAAAGAAAAAATTTCTAAATCACTCATGTGTTTACTTAGGAAAATCATTTGTCTTGAACACCCAGAATACTAAGAGAGGGGGGTGATTTAGTATTCTATTAAACCATTTACATATCAAACATTTAATCCAATCAACATATTTAATTACAGTAAAGGATATTAAAGATAAAGCAAACAACCACAACTCATAACACATGAACACTGGATTTATGTGGAAAACCCAAGAAGGGAAAAACCATGGTGAGGATTATCTCACAATATAAAGTAGTATTAACACCGAATTACAAAAGGCTCACTACCGGAGGGCTCATTGCCTAGAGGGCTCACTGCCCAGAAGAAAGGCTCACTACCAAAGGGCTCACTGCCCAAGGACTCACTGTCTTGAAAGAAAGAGATAGAAGAGGTGGCTCACTGCCAGAGTTGAACTATTATAATTGCATCTAACATATGCATGGAGTATAGTTCCAATGAATCTCAGAGTACTTAAATAATATCCATCACATTGTTTTGAAATACTAGACTCCTTTGGTTTGCATTCATTCAATTCACTTCCACAGGCACTTGTCGCATCACACATTCACTCACTCTATTATTCACATCATATCCATCGCATTCACTATCACGATCCCTTGACACTCATTTATGTTGCAAGTATGGGTCTAACCGGTGTTGTCATTGATATCAACATACTCATGTTGCATTAATGAGAAGGATTGGATGAGCTGTGTGCTGAGGATATTGAGAAAATTAGTCTCAATCAGGAACAGTGAAGAACAGTGATGACAACAAGGTAAAAGTCCAAGATAGGTTGAAGATTAGAGGATGCAGTTTAAAGGGTTTGTAGATATAAGTCTTGATATGTTCCAGTCCAGTTTTTAGAGGTCCACATGAAGATCAGAAGAAGTTATGGTCACACAAATAGAACCGGTTCCAGCAGGTGTTCAGAGGTGACAGAGTGACACAGATAGGTCTGGTGAGATCCAGAAATGCACTATCCCATTTTGCGGATTTGAGGAAATATTGAGAATGTCCTTGTGAAGTGTCAAGTATATTGGTTTGTGGTTTGAAGTTCCGGAAGAACCTATTCCTTTGTGACAGTGATGATAGACTGTGTTCTTGAGGTTCCAGATGAGGGAGAGAAGGATTCTAGTAAGCAGATGAAGTACAGATGTTATTTGTGATTCAGGAAAGATTGTGGTGATCTATGGATCATTTCCAGTTCATGTTGGTGGTCCACATTAAAGTTAAAGTTCATATTTGAAGAATAACCACCGGATGTTGGTGTTCTTCTTGAGACTGGCTGACCGGATGTATTACACGTCTTGCAGATGTTCTTGTAGGTGTTTGCCGACTTAGATGATTGTTCCTAAGTCGATGTCGTGTATAAATAAGGGATTGTGAAATCATTTCAAAATGTGATTAGCAAAGATGAGAGTGTTGTAGCGAAGTGCAGAGTGAAAGGTAGAGCATGAGTATTGAGCCTAATGGAACTGATTCAAGCATGGTGAAGATACTATTCTCCAGTTCATGTATGTAATACTTATTTCTTTGTAGACAGTGTGTCTCTTGTAGGCAGTGAGCCTCTTGTGAGCAGTGTGCTCGGGTAGTGAGCCCTAATTGGCATGTGCCATTTTGATCTTTCTATTCTTCTAATAGAGAATACATTCTTGGGTTAATCACCCTATGGTTTTTCCCTTAACTGGGTTTTCCACGTCAAAATCTTGGTGTCTTATGTTTTGATGAGTTTTTGCTTTTGATTTGAATGCATTATGTTTCATGTTTAATATACTGCTAATCACCAAGAAGATTTAAGTGTGGAAATTAGAGAATGTTTTTGCACAACTGATTCACCCCCCTCTCAGTTGTGTGCCCTAAGTCTAACAATTTATACATTCATCAACTTTGAGAAAATTCTCCAAGGTTGGAATCACATCTTAATCACATAACATTCAAATTAGGTCTGGACCTAAACATTCCCATGATGGAAAGAAATGAAGTCAGACCACAACACATCTTAGCTTAGACCTAAATTCATCCAGGCATGCTACTCCACACTTTCACAATCACCAAAGCAACTCCACAATTAGTGTAAACACCCAAGCTTGGCTAAAACTGTGTTAACACAATGTTCTTTTAAGTACACGCTTCCTCAAACCCAAAAATGACTTGCAGACCACATGTAAGGCTTCAACACAATCTAGAGTATTCCACAAACATCTTGAAACATCCTAATAACCGACAAATTCCTCCGCAACAACTTTCACTTGCCACACAACCTTATCCCATTTATCCAGTATGCTTAACTATCTGTCATACACTGAATCTCTAGAAATTGACTTCCAGAGCATCAAACCACAAACAATTTCAATAGAAAAGATATATAAACCTTATAAGCATAAATCCAGAACCACAGGACCTGAAACCACTTTGCGGAGAAATGTGGAGCAAAGATATTTCTCCCATACACCTCTGCACAACTTGGAAACACAGTCCACACATTGGTGAACACAACTTTCTCTACACAATGAATCAGAGGACAAAATTTGGAATATAACAACTCTTAACACCTCTGAACAACATATCCAAACCACAAAGAGAAATCTTCAACATAGAGGAAATGCAGAGCAAAACCAGAACACTACTCTGTAAACCAAAATGCTACTTCAACACACTATTTCCTTTATTAATCAAATTTTCTCAAAAGAAGATGGAAACCAACCAACATAACCATATTCTCAACATCTTCAACACCTCTTCAAAGCAACCAAATCATCATCAACAAGGCAACTCACCTAAGTGAGTTGCCAATATACAGACCCTTGTAACTTCTCATGCTGAGTGAGTGAGAGACTGAAACCATAGATGTATCATGTCACTTCATATGATAAGCTACCATTAGAACCACATGGCCAAATATGCAACTACGGAGGAATGCGGAGCATTCTATTACCTTGCTAGGAATACCTTTACAAAACCAACACTATCTACAAGCTTATCAACAGAAAAACAACCTTCTGGTGATCAAAACCTCATGAAACTTGGAACATACATAATGTTACACTATAAATCTATTTTCCAAATTGCAGCAACGAAACATTAGTATGGTTGAAATGCAGAGCAATCTTCCAAATAGTCTTCAAATGAGTAGTCATCTTGAAATAGGGACAAACACCAAATTTTGGAGGCCAAATTTCCTTTACAACATATCTTATCTTCTCAAGAATTCAAACTTAACTCTATACTAATCAAGGCATGACATCCACTCATGAACTTTCCTTCTTCTTTAGGAACATATCATCTCATCTCTTGACAACATTCATGACAACCTCAGTAACCTTTCTCAACTTGTGACAATGTTGACATCAAGGACAACACATATTGTCAACAATCTCCCCCTCAGATCAACACTCATCTATTTGCAACCTTTCTCTTGCAAGCTCCCCCTATCATTAGTCACCACTACCTACTCCCCCTGAGAGGTAGCCATCATCAGTCTAGGAAAAATAGTGTCTGCTAAAGTTGTGAATAACTTGTCACTGTTACTACCACTTTCACTTTTATTCTCAAAGTCAAATGTCCTAGCCCTTTTCTTTCTTCTTGTCATGGCCATGCTTTGAATTTTTTTTCTTACTTGATTGCTCCTTCCTCCTCTCACTATCAGTTTCACTCTCAGAATCTGAATCATCATCCCCTTCTTCTTCATTGGAAGAAGCATCTCCAAGGATATCTTTCTTTAGTTTTTCATAGGCTGTCTCATGCTCTCAGAACTCAGGATCAGTCTTAAAAACATCCAAAACTTCATGTGTTAACTGATCTTCTTACTCTTACAAGATCTAATTTAGCACACACAGTTGGATAAACCCTCAAACTTGTGATTTGCAAAAAGGCCTTCAATAAAAAACTATACACATCTGTCAATTTCCCCTCCCTGAAACTATTTCCTAGATAATTGTCTTCTGCCATGTATTTCACTGGTTCTCATATTTCAAGTTTCCATTTGAATGGATGTGCAAGAAGAGCCTGAATCAGACACTTGAAGACCACTCACTTTGAAACCCTTTGTTCATTAACCCATTAATATTCTTTCCGAAGGGCATTCCAAGTCATGCACTGATATTACACACTACTCTTGTCATGCACAATGACACCTTCACTTCTTCCAACACCCTTATCAATTCCTCTTACAACACCTTCATCATTCCCATTCTATGATGAACTAGAAATATTCACTTTCACTGCTTCTCAGTCCCTCTTGTTTCTAGAAACCCCTTTTCTTAACCTGATTTTGCCATAAATGCCTTGTTTAAAAAGGCTGTTAGACATCTTCAAATTATCTGCAAACTTATGCAATAGGATATTTTCTACTGTAGACTCCACCAAATGATTAAGCATGTCAATCTCCATCTCATATCTTTATGCTGAGGCATCAACATCATTCCTTTGGCTGGGGAGAACAAATTTTCAATGAAGCTCCCCCTGAGCCAAAGCTCTAATCTTAGTTCCTAGAGGAAATGTCTGCACCAAATGCCGGTATAGGTTCATCTATAACCTTTGATGCATTCTTCTTTACCCAAATCTTATTCATTTCCTTCTTGGTCTCTACCAGATCAACCCTTTGTACTGGTTTATTCTTTTCTACTGAAATATCCTTCTTCATGTTTCTGATTCTGCAAAACTTGGAAGTTTGTCCAAGTCTATTGCAGTTGTGACATACAACATTCCTCTTACCAGTATTCCTTCCATTCATTCTAGATCTACACTGATTAGATTTATGCCCAAATCTATTGCATGTAAAATAGTAGCCATTGAAAGATTGAATCATTCTATCCTTGTACCCATTCCTCATTTGACTTCTGCACTCACTAGCTCTGTGTCCCATCTTATTGCATGCATAACACCTAATGGAGTTCCAACTCACTTTACTTTTGCATTCAGCAACTCTATGACCAACTTTATTGCATGTAAGGCATTGACCAAAGAAGGATAGAGCAATTTGATTCCTTCTACTTCTACATTCTATTGCTTTGTGTCCATACGTATTGCAAAAATGACAAATACCATTGAAAGATGGATACCTCTGAGCATTTGGTTGTTTGACTAGAGGTCTTCTAGCTTTATTCTTTTGATTCCAGATCAACTTGCCATTGTTCCTCTGATTTGAAGTCTAATCTGATTTTGAACTTTCACCTTTTTCAAATCCTAAACCCTCTTTATCATTTGAACCTTTCTGACTTGCAATCATTCCATCAAGCTTTGTAGAACTCATCTTGAATTTGTCTTCATACATACTTGCTTCTCCAGATTGGATCTTAGATTCACAACTTCTTGTTCAATCCTAGCACATTCTTCTGATTTGCTTTTCACCACTACATTAAGACATTCCTAAATTCTTTTTTCTCCTTAACTTGTACTTTCAAACCACTAATAAATTCATTTGCTTGCTTTAATTGTTCACTGACTTCCTTATGCCTTTCTTTAAACTTTTTGACTTGCTCTCTCAATTTTTTGATGCATTCATCTGCTTCTCTGACATTTTCCTTTAGGTCTTTGATTTCACCTTCAGTCCTTTCAAGATCTTCAAGAGCTGGATTAAGTTCTCCAGCTTTGTCAAGTATGTAGTCTTCTCCAAAGAATTTAGCAGTAGAAATCTCTTTTAGAGTAGTAGGTAATATTCTAATACCCATGTGTTCAATTTCCAAGATCTTCCTTGAGTGGTTAAGCTTCTTCCAAAGGACTTGGCTCTAATACCAACTATTGAACACCCAAAATATTGAGAGGGGGTGAATCAGTATTCTGTTAAACCATTTACATATCAAACATTTAATCCAATCAACATATTTAATTGCAATAAAGGATATTAAGGATAAAATAAACAACCACAACTCATAACATATGAACACTAGATTCACGTGGAAAACAAAAGAAGGGAAAAACCATGGTGAGGATTAGCTCACTATATAAAGTAGTATCAACACCAAATTACAAAAGGCTCACTACCTAGAGGGCTCACTGTCCAAAAAGAAAGGCTCACTACCAAAGGGCTCACTCCCCAAGGACTCACTGTCCTGAAAGAAAGAGATAGAACATGTGGCTCACTACCAGAGTTGAACTATTATAATTGCATCTAACATATGCATGGAGTATAGTTCCAATGAAGCTTAGAGTACTGAAACAATATCCATCTCTGCATTCATTCAATTCACTTCCACAAACACTTGTCACATCACACATTCACTCACTCTATTAGTCATATCATATCCATCGCATTCACAATCATGATCCCTTGACACTCATTTATATAGTCGTCAACCTTGAGAATATTCTCCAAGGTTGGCATCACATCTTAATCACATAACATTCAAATTAGGTCTGGACCTAAACATTCTGTGGAGGAAAGAAATGAAGGTGGACCACAACACATCTTATCTTGGACCTAAATTCATCCAAGCATGCTACTCCACACTTTCACAATCACCAAAGCAACTCCAAAATTAGTGTAAACACCCAAGGTTGGCAAAACTAGTGTTAACACAATGTTCTTTTAAGTGCATGCTTCCTCAAACTCACAAATAACTTATAGACCACATGCAAGGCTTCAACACAATCTAGAGTATTCCACGAACATCCTAAAACATCCTAATAACCAACAAATTCCTCCGCAACAACTTTCACCTGCCGTACAACCTTATCTTGTTTATCCAGTATGCTTAACTATCTCTGTCATATACTATATCTCTAGAAATCAACTTTCAAAGGATCAAACCATGAACAAATTCAACAAAAGAAAGATATAAATGTTATAAGCACAAATCCAGAACCGTAAGACATGAAACCACTTTGTGGAGAAATGCAGAGCAAAGATATTTCTCCCGGACACCTTTGCACAACTTAGAAACACAATCCACACACTAGTGAACACAACTTTCTCTGCACAACAAATTGGAGCATAAAATTTGGAATATAACAACTCTTAACACCTCTGAACAACATATCCAAACTGCAAAGATAGATCTTCAACATAGCGGAAATGCAGAGCAAGACCATAAAACTACTTTGTACACCAAAATGCTACTTCAACACACAGTTTCCTTTATTAATCAATTTTTTTAAAAACCACTTGGAAACCAACCAATAGAACCATATTCTCAACATCTTCAACACCTCTTCAAAGAAACCAAATCACTATCAACAAGGCAACTCAACCAAACAACTTATACACTTACAACAACCTCATCTCTACTCACCTAGTAGACACAATTGACACCAATGACAACACAGACTTGTTGACATCAATGACAACACTAACTGCACATACTTGCAACAATTTGCACATACTACACATTTTACATTTGCAAGACTTAGTTGTTGTGGTTACCAAGAACATCACATTTTTGGAAAGCCCCGCTTACATTGCACTTGTAATTCATTGTTTGTAATCTTATTTTAAATCTTGGTGATACTCAAGTCATGTCTAAATTTGATTTATTTATATCAATATTATAAGATTTTACTAAATTCATCTCCATGGATGGTTATGAGAAAAATTATGGTAATAGTTCTTCTTCTACTACAACCCATGATAATACCATTGATATCACATCTAAAGAATATGATGGTGACTTAGCTTTGCCTACATCACCCTATGCTTTGGATCCTTCTCCCAAAATTGTTCCCATTCGTGAGGACATTTCGGCACAAGAGGATGAGATCATTGATACATTTATAAACACAACTCTACCCTCTCTTCATTCCAATGCTCTCCCTTCAAAAGATGAAGCATTAGTAGATGAAGAGCCTTCTCTCATAATGGATCCCCTATGGGTAGGTATTGGACATTCATCTCATCCTCCTAAATCTTGTATTTTTCAAAAAGATAACAATGTCAATTCCATCATCATTAATAGACTTATTCCGCCCACTAAGGGGATAATGAATACGTGTATTAATGTTCAAACTATTCCTAAAATCATTATGTATGAGGCACCTAATCCACCTCCTTTCTCTAAACCCATGATTATAGTTCGAGGTGTTCCAAAACCATCTCGACCTCCTAGTTACATATTCAACTTTGTAAAGTAGATTACTCAAAGGAATCAAGGTGATCAAAATGTGTTGCAACAACCTCATTATCATGCGGTTTCTCACACACACAACACCCATAATAACAAGAAAAGTAAGAAAGCACTGAGTGTGCCCACTTCTCTTCCACCTTCTCAACCTATTCTTCCCCCACCTTCTATCTTTCTCAACATGTTGGTAGAGAATATGATCTTGTCGAGAAGCTTTGCGCTACTCTGGCTAAGATCTCTCTATGGGATTTAATACAAACATCGCCTACATACCACATAATGCTCTAAGAGGCTTTACAAAAGGTAGTTGTTCCACCTTCTATTAGACTAAATGATGTAGTATCTTTGTTTAGTTGTATGCATGTGATAACATTAGATATCTTATTTCAACAACATAAATTACCTCCCTTAGAAGTGTAAAACCAATATGATCCTCTTATGATACTCGTCATTATTAATAGAATGAGAGTAATACACACTATGATTGATGGTGGATTAGGTATTAATGTTTGTGGAATAGAATTGTTACATAAAATTAATGTTGATATGTCTCTCATTAAACTAGATAAACTCAGTATTCATGGCTTTGATAATGTTGGTAGACAATCATTAGGTACTATCACCTTAAATGTTAAGGCTGGACCTATGACATTACCTACCCTTATCCATGTCATGCCTAATTCTTTCACATGCAATCTTCTTCTTGGTAGACCGTGGATTTATGCGATCGGGGCAGTCTCATCTACCCTTCATCGATCAATAAAGTTTGTTTTTAAAAAAATCTCCATACAATTGAAGTTGATCCAGTTTTGGAAAGTTGCTTGCAAACTGAAATGAGACATCAATTTCCTCTTTCAAAATCTCTTAAGAATTTGATTCCCTCTTTAACAAAAACTAACCCACTAGCCTTTGCTGCTAATAACAGTGATGGATAGGATAATGTCAGTCCTTTGAATGTATTTTTTGGTGATGATTGGGGTTCATTAAATTTTACACCCATCTTTATGGGTGAGCATAAAGTCTCACCCTCAAACCATAAAACCTCGAAGGTCAATTCAATTTCTTCAACACAATCTCCTTCTCATAAAAAACTTAAACTCAAAATTAATGACGATGGAACTTTTGATATTGATGATGATTTGCTTTCTTCTATAGAAATGACAACCATTTGTGATATATCATCTCAAGCTAAAAAAATCAAATCTAATGGATCTTCTTCTTCTAATGCATGTCTTGGTAATGATGAGGTCCCTTTAGATTTCAACCCCCATGGGCTTGTTGAAACAAAGATTAACCCTACTAAGCATGATAAAAAGTATGATCCTTCTCCTTATTCTTCAAACACTTCTCATTTAAACAAATCTAATAATGTAGTCTCTCCTCTTCCTTTGGATTTGGAGACACATTATGGGCGTGGATTCAAAATTCTTTCTAAACTTGGATACAGTGGAAATGGGTTTGGATGTAAATAACAAGGCATTAAGGAACCCGTGGAACCAACACCACACTTTTCTAAAGTAGGCATAGGTTTCCAACCTTCCCCCATGTTCTCTCCACCATGTTCACAACAAAAAGGATTGCTTCCTACTCCACCTATATCTTCTATTCTATCTCAACAAGAGTGTGTTTTGTCGAGTCTACTCAAGGATCGCTTAATCATTCTTCCTCCTCCAACACACAAAAATATTCTACAAAGTAATCATTCAACACCTCATTATTGTGCATATCATCGAGCGCTTGGCCATTCCACTAAGGAATGTCGAGCCTTGGGGGAAAAATTCAAGAAATTCAAACATGGTATGGCTCTAACACTTTTCACCATGCTTGATGTAGTCCCTATAGTACCTTATCCTCCATCCATTTTATAATAGACAAGTTTGGGGAGGATGATTTGTTATAGGTTGACTCACAAGTGTGGTCCCTCCTCATTTGTGTTATGCTTGTACGTACTATTATCCCCATATTGTGATGTTTTCTTGATTGTTAGTTCCCCCTAGGCAACCTTGTTAGCACAAAGGTACAAGGAGAATGAACCCATTGTGACATTCCTCTATATGTATTTTCTTTCTTCTATATGTTGTGATGTACAATTTTATTATTTCTCTTGGATGATTTAACATCATTTAATTATTCAATTGTTGCTACCATGCGATCTTTCTTCCATCATCCTCATATTTATATGGCACCTTATTGCAATGTTCAATGTCATTCCATGAATACACAAGTCATTATGTATCATGCCTATATGCATCGCCTTGGTTTACTCATCCTGGGGGCAACCCCTTGTGGTGAAGTAGCTTTTGAGAACACATATCATTTGGGCATGTCCTTTTAGAAAGCTCTCATGCCTATTTTATATTTCTTCATTATTCAACCTTAAAGGCAATTTCTCCCTAAAGGAGCAAGCAATCGCTTTAAGGTGGGTCATATATCATGATATTCACTCTATTATACACCACTCAGCTAGTCTCATTTGATTATATTTGAAGCATCTTTCCAGAGATAGACATCACTCTTGGAAAGTGCTTGGAGGCAAGATCTTGAGTCTATCTCACTTTCCGTGTTTGAAGTCTTATATGTTTGGCTTGAGTACCTAGATCATCGTGATTAGATAAGGTTGTTTCACCTTCTTATTCTACAAGACTTCATGTAAATCCTCTTGCAGGAGGTGGGTTGTGTATTCCCTTGAGTGGAAACACTTCTCTTGATGTAGATTATTTGTATGGTGTGTTATATCCTCTTATGCTTTTCATTTCTAACTAACTCCCTATTAGTATTCTTCTTATTTAATCTTGAGGAATGATGCATGATGATTGAGACAACCTTTTAGATTGAGGTCTCTTTTGTCATGCTGACTTAGGGTCTTCCATTATGTGCTTCTTGTGGTTGTTCTATGATTCATGTATTCTCCTTATATATTCTTATCCTCTATTTATTCTTTATGCCTCATGAGTGCTTCACATTCCTTATGCATGCCTCTTGAGTGCTTTGCATGTATTCCATGTGTGTTTCATACATATTCTATGTATAATTTGTGTATAATGTGTATACTTTGTGTATTGCATGTATACATGGTGATCACTCAAGTGTATGCCTTATGTATATCTTGTCTTGTCTCATGTTTTCTAAGTGCTTCATGTATGTAGAAATTATGCCTTGTGTCTTATGTGTATGTAATTCTTCTAGTTTCATAGAATCCTAAGCTTGGGGGCTTGCACAACTCCCAAACTTGGTGACATTCTATGACTTCTACATTTTTTGTGATTGAAATCTGTCCTTTTTGTACTTTAATGTGAGTATGAGTGTAAGATCATACCCACACTAAAGTGGGGGCTAAATGTTATGGAGTAAAATGTTTACCCTTGCCATTTTACACCTAGTTTAGCACACAGGTGGACCTAAAATAATTAATTCTTAATCTTGATGCATAAAACCTAAAATATGACTTTAGAATGGGACTAAACACACTTAATTGAGCACATCCTAGAGTTTTTGGGGGCTAAAGGACAAGGGTACGCAACGCCCTAGTCCCTCCTTTAGCTTGGGGCTAAATTAAGGTTATGTCAGCTTTTAACATCTCTAATGTTCATTCATGTCGGCCTCATTTGGTTTAATTCCCCAACAATCAACAGGAATGGATATAAAAGGAAGTTTATCTATTCATTTAAACAACTAATGATTCTAAGAACTCTAGCACTCTCTCTCTCTCATGTTTTCTATTCTTCTCTATAGCTCTCTATGGTGGATTATTGTTGTTGTACTAACTCCTTGTAGGTCTTGTGAAGATCTCTATACTTCTTTGGGGCTACACCAACTTCTTGAGTCAAGTTGTGATGCCACATCAAGAAAGCTAGGTTTCCATGCTCATGGTGACTCCTTTTGTTCATTCTTTATTGTAGCATTCCATTCTACTTCAGATTTGCCTCTGCTCTCCTAGGGCACACACTCTTTGATCTCTTATCATTTCTATTGTGGAGGTGGAAATACCATTCACGGGGATTGAATTAGGCAAGCTTATAAATAGAACTCAACATTCTTTCTTGTTTTGTGTGTGCACGTCACATTTAGAAGAATCAGATGATAATAGGTGATATGAAGCAGGAAGGTAGACATACGAAGACACCTGGATCAAAATATTCTGTTGAACCATAATCTAGGACCAAGGCACCTAGCACCCTTGAAACCTTTGTATGGATGACCAAAAAATTTTGGAATCAGGTTCTCTTAGCTCTTTTCAGCCCATCCTTGCCACATCTTTCTAGGTTTTTGACGGTTTCAGGTCTGTAACTCCTATTTTCTCTATTTTGGCCCTAGAAACCCTAGATTTGGTAATTAGTCATAAGATCTCTCTCCTTGGCAATAAAGGGACCAATCAAGATACCTCGCATCTCTCCTTTGAGGAGTATAGCTAAGTATTGAGTCTCTTTGACTTGCATTCCAATGTTCATGTAGAAGAGGGTTTGACCTAGTTTAGGGTTTTAAGATAACTCACCTTTTTTGACATAACAGATCTAATGTTACCTCTGATTGTTGGTGTTGTTGAAGGATTGCATACATGGTATTTGGAAGAAAACCATAGCCTTAATCTCAAATTTGATTGCCAAAGGCAATCTATCAAAATTCCATGATTTAGACTATCTTAAACAACATTATGATATTGTTTAGAAAATTATCAATACCCTTCTTATGGAGAACTCTCTCTGCACTTCATGATTATTCTAGTGAAGTATGGGTCAAGTGACTGATGAGATCCTACAATTGAAGTTAAGGCTCATTAATGTGACAATGCCAAACTCAAGTAGATAATCATGCATAAGTTGAATTTCCATGAAGGCCACTATGAAGGAGGAGATAGTTTTCTATCATGATCAACACTTAGGATAGTCATAAATAGGTACAAACTCCTTTCTCAAGAGTGTCTTTGATCTTTGCAATGAGAATGAAGGTGAGGATAGGTATTGTGGCAAGATATCCAGACAAGGTCATGTCACATGGAAACATGACTATCATATTCAAATACAAATAAGACTAACATAGTTGTGAGGACAGTCACAACAGTCCTAACTATCCAAGACCCTATTAAACCCTATGATCTACTAAATATTAAGTTATGAGAACTCAAACGAGTGCATATGAAATATAAAACCTACTTGGATTATCATACCTAGACTAGAAGGGACTGTCATGGATTTCAGAGACTATAACAACTTTATTTTTATTGAAACTTTCCTAAATGTTGCCAAGGATCCTACTGTATGAAAGTGAATGAAAGTTTATATAAGGGGACAATCCTACCAGTAAGAAGATGCATGCCAAGGAAAAGGACATAGATTGGTGCATTGTTGAATTACACATTGATGAAATCTAAATTGTTGAAATACACACTCTGTAATACACAAAGCAAACTTGGAGACAACCATCTAGTGTTATTATGATGCCTCTTGTGATGAGATCATTATGAAATGATGAGGATAATGAAGATGACAAGAATCAAGAGGATCTAAGGGGATGGAAATCAAAATGACAACAAATTTGTGAAGTTGCCAATGGCAACAAATTTGACAACTTGCACATGACTGATCCATGATTGAAAATGGATATGTTTTGACATGCATTGACTGAAAATGACTTGTTTATGATGAATCTAATGCTCGGAATTGTTTCTTTCATGTCTAGGAGGTTGGAAACAAGTGGAGATCAGCTAGAGCCATCATTGAAACATGAATATCTAGGGCCATCTTGTTGTCCCAACCATGGAGAAACTTAATTTTTAGACCTAAACCACTGTTGTACCTACAAGATGAAGCCAAGATGGTGTCAATGATGATGAAGACAAATCCTAGTGGTTAGAACAACATAAAAGTAGACCTATATGATTGTTGTTCATGAAAAATAAAAGTGAAAATAGGTGGGAAATGATGGAAGAAATACCTAGTAGCTATTTGGAGATGAAGTGTATGGCCTTATACCTAATTTACAGCTAAGGAAATGATTGATATGACCTTCCATGTGGTCCAAGATTGCTTCTCTAGGTCTGAGATAAATATTTGTGGTTGAAAAATTAAGGAAACATGAAGAACAAGGGATGGAAATGTATTTTTTATGATAGAGTTGATCACCTACAGTTGGATATCCATATTTGCACATGGAAAATTAAGACCTTTAGCCACACATGATGGAGAAAACAACTTTCTATAGATGCATATGTTCTTTTTTATTGAGATTTGAAATACTACAACAAGTTGTTGGATATGTAGTTGCAAAAAGTAAATGGGTTGGAGATGTAGTTTCAAATATTTAATGTTTTAATCTTCCAAGAAGTTACTTTTTGTTAAAATTAGAAAACTTAGTACCAAAAAGTAAATGTGGGGACCAAGACCTAGGTTATACAACTGAGTTATGTTGTGAAGACCAAGACCTGGCTAGTATAGACCTTAGGGTAGTCATTTTCCATTTCTTTGGGATTTGATTCCTTTTAGGAGAGATAAGATACTTGGTATTTTATCTAAGTTGTTATTTGCAAAAACACCCATCAAGATGACCAAGATACCACAATAGTCATTTAGAATCTAGGGAAAAACTAGAAAAATGACCCATAAGGGCCCTCTAAGACTCTATTTTAGTTCAAATATCCTAATACCAAGGATCCTCGAGGAGCTTCTCAAGAATATGACTCCTTAAATTTATGCTTAGGGGAAAAACTGAGACCCCATGCTACCTTCTGCTCAAAGTATTCATGTCAACTTTCTCCTTTCCTTTGATGTACCATACATCAAAGTTATACTTGTTGCAAGTATGGGCCTAACTAGTGTTGTCATTGATGTCAACATACTCCTGTTGCATTAATGATAAGGATTGAATGAGCTGTGTGCTGAGGATATTGAGAAAATTAGTCCCAATCAGGAATAATGAAGAACAGTGATGACAGTAAGGCAAAAGTCCAAGATAGGATGAGGATCAGAGGATGCAGTTTAAAGGGTTTCTAGATATGTGTCTTGAAGAGATCCAGTAAAGATTTCAGAGGTCCGTATGAAGATCTAAAGAAGTTGTGGCCGTTCAAGTTAAACCAGTTCTGGTAGGTGTTCAGAGATGACAAAGTGATACAGATAGGTCTGGTGAGATCTAGAAATGCATTATCCTATTATGTGGATTTGAGGGAGTGTTGAGGAAGTCTCTGTGAAGTTTCACCTCGATTGGTTCATGTCTTGAAGGTCCGCAAGCATCTATTCCTTTGTGACAGTGGTGACAGACTGTGTTCTTGAGGTTCCAGATGAAGGAGAGAAGGATTTTAGTATGCAAATGAAGTGCGGATGATCTTAGTGATTCAGGCAAGCTTGTGGAGGTCTTTGGATCGTGTCCAGTTTGTGTTAATAGTTTGCATTAGAGTTGGAGCTTGCAATTAAGGAATAACTTCCGGATGGTGGTGTTCTTCTTGAGATTGGCCGACTGGATGAGTTACACATCCTGCGAATGTTCTTGTTGATGATTGCCGACTTAGATGATCATTCCTAAGTTGATGTCTTGTATAAATAAGGGATTGCGAAGTCATTTCAAAGGTGTCCTTGTAGAGATGAGAGTGTGGTAGCAAGGAGGAGAGCGAAAGGTAGAGAAGAAGTATTGGGCTTAAATGGAACTGATTCAAGCATGGTGAAGATGCTATTTTCCAGTTCAAGTAGGTGATACTTATTTCTTTGTAGACAGTGTGTCTCCTATAGGCAGTGGGCCTCTTGTGAGCAATGTTCTCGGGCAATGAGCCCTAATTGGCATGTGCCATTTTGTTCTTTCTATTCTTCTAACAAAGAATACAATCTTAGGTTAATCACCCCGTGGTTTTTCCCTTAACCAAGTTTTCCACGTCAAAATCTTGGTGTCTCATGTGTTGATGTGTTTATGCTCTTGATTCATTGCATTATGTTTTCATGATTGATTTATTATTATGCTGCTGAATTACAAAGTGAAGCTAAGTGTTTAATTGGAAGAAAGTTTTGTACAACTGATTCACCCCCCCTCTCAGTTGTCTACCCTAAGTCTAACAATTGGTATCAGAGCCAAGTTCCTCTAAAAAGTGCTTAACTGCTTGAGGAGATCCAGGATGTCATCTTACAAGAAGGATAGTCCAAAGTTTGATGGAACCAATTTTAATCTTTGGAAAGGTCGCATGAAATGTCACTTGCAATGTATGGGAATGGCGTACTAGACCATGGCTACAACACAGCATACACCTCCACAGGATGGTCCGAAAGCCCCAAATGAAATTACAGATGCTGAAAACAATCTACGGACTATAGAAGCTCTTCTAAGTGCATTATCTGATTCAGAGCTCTCAAATGTTGTTGACCTACCAACTGCTTTTGAGATTTGGCAAAAATTGGAACTTTTGCATGAAGGAGACAAGTATGTTAAATGTGCAAGGTTACAGAGTCTGAAAGGGAAATTTGAAAATATGAAGATGAGAGATGATGAAAATATTACTACTTTTATGCCAAGAGTAAATGAGATTGTTTGTGGAATTAGAAATGTTGATGGAGTCTTGGATGAAAATGAGATTCTTGGCAAAATTCTCAGATCCCTTCCAGCTTCTTAGAAAATCAAGGTTGATGCCATTGAAGAATTTAGAGCCCATACAACTGTCATAAGAGATCAATTGGCTGGCAAATTGGCTGCATTTGAAATGACTGAGTTTGGAGATGACCCCCCCAAGACTGAATCTACATTCAAAGCCAGTGCCTCTGTAAAAGGTAAACAAAGGTTTGATCCAGGAGAGAACTCGTCAAGGAAACTGTCATGGTATGAAAAAGTCATAAAAGACCTGGAAGAAGAAGAAATAGAAACTACTCAACTTGAAGCCCTTATTGCAAAGAGACTGCCAAGAAGATCCAGTAAGTATGAAGGAAAATTGCCTTTTAAGTGTTTTAACTGGAATAAGATTGGTCATTTTGCCTCAAGGTGTCCGGAAAGATTTTCAAGGCCAAATCCTAACAGATCAAGGTTCCAAAAGAATTGTTACTATGTTCATGAAGAAGATGATAATGAAGGAGTAATAGATGATGAATCAGAGACAAGAAACGAATCCAGAAGTGATTGGGTGTTTATTGCCATCAAGGAAGAAGAACCAATATCCTCTGAATCTGTTAATCATAAAGCTGTAGAAAGAGCTTTGGCTGCTCAAATTGAAGAAAAGGATGATTGGGTCATTGACAGTGGTTGCTCTCACCATATGACAGGTGACAAAAATTAGTTCATATATTCGGAAAGGTATGAAGGAGGAATAGTAAAGTTTGGTGACAATTCTGCTGGTAGAATCAGAGGAAGAGGAACTGTTTCTTTTGATGGAAGGAACAAAACTGGTAATGTACTATATGTTGAAGGTTTGAAGCACAATCTTCTTAGTGTTGGATAGTTGGTGGACAAAGGCTATGATCTCCGGTTCAAGAATGGAAAATGCAAGATCTTTGAAAGTTTCAGAACAGAGATTGCATCCAGTACCCAAACTAAAGGTAATATCTTCCACTTGGTTGGTACTGGTAAAAGTTGCTTATTTGCTCAAGTTGATCAGAGTTGGTTATGGTATAGGAGAATGTGTCATGTGAAGTTTAATAATATCATCAAGATAAGCAATACTCAAGCTGTAAGAGATCTTCTAAAATTGGTGAAACCTACAAATAGCTTGTGTAAAGAATGTCAGTTGGGCAAACTGAGCGGAGTCACATTCAAGAGTAATGAACTATCCTCTACTAGATTATTGGACTTAGTTCACACTGATCTTTGTGGTCCGACAAGAACCAGGAGTGTGCAAGGTGATAGATACTTCATGTTACTAATTGATGACTATTCCCGAATGATGTGGGTAACCTTTCTGAAAGAAAAATTAGAAGCTTTTGAGAAATTCAAAATATTCAAGGCCATGGTAGAGAATGAAACCGGATTAAAACTGAAATGTCTAAGGTCTGATAGAGGTGGGGAATTCACATCTGGTGAGTTCTTAGAGTTCTGTGAGAAACATGGAATAAAGAGACAGTTATCTGCTCCTAAGACTCCACAGTAGAATGGAGTAGTGGAAAGAAAGAACTGGACCATCTAGGAAGCTTCTAGGACCATGATGATGGAAGCAAATGTTCCTCAGATCTATTGGAGAGAAGTTGTTAGCACTGCAGTCTATACTCTCAATCGAGTTCAAATCAGAAGCAATACTGGTAAGACTCCTTATGAACTTTGGTTTGGCATCACTCCTACTGTGAGGTATTTCAAAGTTTTTGGTAGCAAATGTTACATTAAAAGAGATGAAGATCTAGGAAAGTTTGATGCTAGAAGTGATGAAGGAATATTCTTGGGTTACTCTACTCAAAGCAAAGCATACCGGTGTTATAACAAGAGACTGAGAAAGGTAATAGAAAGAAAAAATGTGAAGGTTGATGAGGGAATTGAGAAACCCTCAAGGTTTTATGAATATGATCAAGATGATTAGAATGGTGTTCTGATTCAAGGAGCCCAAACCTCTTCTCAAAGTCAGATTCAAACTGATCCAGTAAATCAGGAAGAAGAGATAAGTCTGAATGAGCTTGATTGAGAAGCAGAAGTGCAAGAAACTCCCAAAGTTCTAAGGTATGTAAGACTGAACCACTCTGAAGATCAAATCATAGGTGACAAAAGCAAAGGTGTGCAAACTAGAAGGAGAATTGCTCAAAATTCAGATGAGTATTGTCTAATTTCAAAGATTGAACCTAAGACAATAAATGAAGCCTACAATGATGAAAACTAGACCAAAGCAATGGAGGAAGAGTTGATGCAAATTGAGAAAAATCACACTTGGGATCTTGTTCCCAGACCTAGAAACAAGAGTGTGATTGGAACCAAATGGGTCTTCCAGAACAAACTAAATGAAGTTGGTGAAGTAATCAAAAATAAAGTCAGATTGGTCTGCAAGGGCTATTCTCAAATAAAAGGAATTGATTTTGAAGAAACTTTTGTTCTGGTGGCAAGAATTGAAGTAGTTAGATTATTTCTTGCATTTGCTACCTTTAAAGATTTCAAAGTATATTAGATGGATGTCAAGTCTGCCTTCCTAAATGGTGACTTGGAAGAAGAAGTGTACATTGAGCAACCGGATGGATTTCAATTGTTTGATCATGGTAATGGTCTGCAAGTTAAAGAAGGCACTGTATGGACTGAAGCAAGCCCCAAGAGCCTAGTATGAAAGATTGGATAAACATCTTTTGAAGATTAGTTTCAACAAAGGTACTGCTGACAGTAATTTGTATTTCAAAATTGATCATGAAAACATCTTGATTGTTGAAGTGTTTGTTGATGATATCATTTTTGGAGGAAGAGATAGTATGTGTAAAACTTTTGCAAATCAGATGAAAAGTGAATTTGAGATGTCCATGCTTGGTGAAATGAATTTCTTCTTGGGACTGCAAATCACTCAAACAAAGAAAGGAATCTTCATTTCTCAGAACAAATATGTGAAAGAATTGTTGAAGAAATTTGGGATGGAAGACTCAAAACCAATGAATACTCCCATGGTAATCGGATGTAAATTGAGAAAAGATGATGATTCTCCTAAAGCTGATCAGACAAAGTACAAGTCAATGATTGGAGGACTGTTGTATTTGACTCAAACTAGACTAGACATTATGCAGGTTGTTGGTCTTGTTGCTAGATTTTAGGTTGATCCTAGAGAATCTCATGTCATGGCAATCAAGAGGATTTTTAGATATCTAAAAGGAATAGTTGAGTATGGTCTATGGTATCCTAGAGATCATGATTTCTCTCTTCATGCATATACAGATACGGATTGGGTAGGAGATGTGGATGACTGGAAGAGTACCAGTGGTGGAGTATTCTTTTTGGGGAAGAGATTGGTTTCTTGGCTAAGCAAGAAACAAGAGGCAATATCTCTGTCCACAACTGAAGCAGAATATATTGCGGTACCAGGTAGTTGCACTTAGGTTTTTTGGATGAAGCAAATGCTAAGAGACATAAGAGTGGAGTATGAGGAGCCTATCACAATCTTCTGTGATAATTCAAGTGCAATAAGTATATCTAAGAATCCGGTGTTGCATTCAAAGACTAAGCATATATCTATCAAGTTTCACTTTCTAAGAGAGCAAGTGAACAAGAATGAAGTCAGATTGTAGTTTGTGTCTTCCAAGGATCAGATTGCAAATATCTTTACTAAACCTTACCTAAGTTAGGGGTTATTGCCTCTCTAGTGATGAACTAAGGTGCACTGATGTGCATCAGTCTGGTGGATATCACAGTCATATCTTGTGATCTGGATTGATGATAGGGAGTTGCTACTCAGGGGGAGCAGCAGGTATGATTCTGAAGTGGTGAAATTGCAAGTATGTGCCCTTTGCCATTGCTGTCAAAGGGGGAGAGAAGGCCTATGAAAAACAAGTGGTTGTTGATCAAAGGGGGAGCAGTAAAGGGAGAGAAGACATGTGAATGGTTGGGGGAGTTGTGATAGTGAGGAGTTCTTGTCTTGATGATCAAAACAGTTTTTCACATCGTATGTTGCCATCAATAACAAAGGGGGAGATTGTTGCAAGTATGGGCCTAACCGGTGTTGTCATTGATATCAACATACTCTTGTTGCATTAATGATAAGGATTGAATGAGCTGTGTGTTGAGGATATTGAGAAAATTAGTCTCAATCAGGAACAGTGAAGAACAGTGATGACAGTAAGGCAAAAGTCCAAGATAGGATGAGGATCAGAGGATGCGGTTTAAAGGGTTTCTAGATATGTGTCTTGAAGTGATCCAGTAAAGATTTCAGAGGTCCTCATGAAGATCTGAAGAAGTTGTGGCCATTCAAGTTAAACTGGTTCCGGTAGGTGTTCAAAGATGACAGAGTGACACAGATAGGTCCAGTGAGATCCGGAAACGCATTATCCTATTCTGCAGATTTGAGGGAGTGTTGAGGAAGTCTTTGTGAAGTGTCAACTTGATTGGTTCATGTCTTGAAGGTCTACAAGCATCTATTCCTTTGTGACAGTGGTGACAGACTGTGTTCTTGAGGTTCCAGATGAAGGAGAGAAGGATTTCAGTATGCAGATGAAGTGCAGATGATCTCGGTGATTCAGGCAAGCTTGTGGAGGTCTTTGGATCATGTCCAATTTGTGTTGATGGTCCGTATTGGATTTGGAGCTCACAATTGAGGAATAACTTCCGGATGGTGGTGTTCTTCTTGAGATTGGCCGACCGGATGAGTTACACATCCTGCGGATGTTCTTGTTGATGATTGCTGACTTAGATGATCATTTCTAAGTTGATGTCTCATATAAATAAGGGATTACGAAGTCATTTCAAAGGTGTCCTTGTAGAGATGAGAGTGTGGTAGCAAGGAGGAGAGTGAAAGGTAGAGCAGAAGTATTAGGCTTAAATGGAATTGATTCAAGCATGGTGAAGATGTTATTTTCCAGTTCAAGTAGGTGATACTTATTTCTTTGTAGACAGTGTGTCTCCTATAGGTAGTGGCCCTCTTGTGAGCAGTGTACTTAGGTAGTGAGCCCTAATTGGCATGTGTCATTTTATTCTTTCTATTCTTCTAACAGAGAATACAATCTTGGGTTAATCACCCCGTGGTTTTTCCCTTAACCGGGTTTTCCACGTCAAAATTGTGGTGTCTCATGTGTTGATGTGTTTATGCTCTTGATTCATTGCATTATTTTTTCATGATTGATTTAGTATTATGCTATTGAATTGCAAAGTGAAGCTAAGTGTTTAATTGGAAGAAAGTTTTGTACAACTAATTCACCCCCCCTCTCAGTTGTCTGCGCTAAGTCTAACAGTACTCACAAGGGAATTCCATCCACCAACACTGATGTGTGTTCAAATTTAGTTGCATGAAGATATACAAAAGGATACAATGATCAGTACACAACTCAAACTAATAGTCCAAAAGGAAGTGTCTCTAGCACACAAGTACATGGATGACTACTATCAAATCTTTACCATAGGTAGGGAAATTAAGATCATGGTCCTTAACTTTCTATGATTTGTAAGCAACCATATGGTCCTCCCACATAAGGATAGTTCCTAACCCATACAATGAAGCATTAGTGCAAACCACAAAATTTGCTACAAAATATTATCATTAAGATGAATCAAGCCAGAGCATGTACCAACCCAAGAAGGCAAGAGAATTTGTAAGGGGAAAAGAAGAAAAAAAACCCAATATTATGAAATAGAAAAATCCTAAAGAATAATATAGAGAGAGAGACTCTTGGAGAGAATTCAAATGAATAATAATAAGAAGAAAAACACCTTTTAAATAGAGGTGAAGAAGGAGTTGCATGTTCAACTCCTATATTCTATGTTTCCACCTTTCATTCTATGTGTGTGCAAGGTGTCAATATCATCATAAGGAGGAAACTAAGCTTATAATAAATAACCTAAGTAAATATTAATTTCTAACAACCCCCCTTATGCTTTACTTGGGGTGATTACATCATGTCCATCAATGGGATGTAATCCAATACTTTTACAATGATGAAGAAATTTATCTTTACAAAGAGGTTTGGTGAGAATATCTACAACTTGATCATCACATTTACAATACAAAAAAGAAATTTGTTTGTCTTCAATTTTCCCTCTAATGAAGTGATGTTGAAGAGCAATGTGCTTGGTCCTTGCATGAAAATTTGGATTCTTTGCTAAGGTAATGACACTTTGATTATCACACTATAAAGGTGTGGGATACTTTTGAGATAGACCCAAGTCTTCAAGAAATCTTCTTAACCATAGTGCTTCTTTAGATGCATTTGTACAACCTTTATATTTAGCTTCTATAGAGTCAAGAGAAGTGTATTTTTGCTTCTTACAATCCCACGATATTGCACCCAATCCAACAAAGAAACAATAACCACAAGTGGATCTCCCATCATTAGGATCACCTCCTAAATCTAAATTAGTATAATAAGCCTAAATCAGTCATTTGAAATTTGTGATTTAGTTGAGACTTAGTATCAAAATTAATTTGTTGGAGTTACCAGTAATTATCAAATCATCAACATATAAGATAATAATCACAATATCATTTTCACTATGTTTAATATATAAATTTGGATCATTTTGACTTTTAGTAAAACCTTGAGAGATAAAGAAATCATTATTTTTAGAATACTATTCTCTAGGAGATTGTTTTAAACCATAAATTGATTTCTTTAATTTGCAAACAAGATGTTCATTACCTTTTTGTATAAAACCCAAAGGTTTAGACATATAAATTTCTTCATGCAAATCACCATTTAAAAATGCACTTTTAACATCCATTTGATGAATAGGCCAATGCATATGAGAAGCTAAAGCTAGAACTAGTTTAATAGTTGGCATTTTAGCCATAGGTGCAAAAGTTTCATTATAATCTAAGCCTTCCACTTGGGAGAAGCCTCTTGCAACTAATCTAGATTTAAATTTGCTAACCTCATTATTGGCATTGAACTTAGTTTTATATAACCATTTACATGAGACAAGATTCTTTCTAGGAGGTAAAGGTACAAGCTCCCAAGTTTGATTTGGAATTAAAGTGTTAGATTCATCTTGCATAGCCTTTTCCCAATGAGGTTGATTTTTAGCTTAAGCATAAATTTGTGGATCATTTGTATCCATAATTTTAGATATTAAAGCATAATTGCAATAGTTTTCTTTTCTAACCTTAGATTTATCCATTCTAGTTAAGATATCATCACTTTCTTGAATTTTTTAAAAACCATTTAGGCATACGTTTAGATGTAAGAGTATCATCACTTGAGGAAGAATCATTATGAGAATGTTCATCATGTTCATTATCACTTTGGCTAAGAGATGTATTAGGAGGATTCAAAGAAGAAGGATTATGCTCAATAACAAGAACTTTGGTTTGAGAAGAGTCATTGCTAAGAACTTTAGAACAATCACGAACACCATTTTCAACAATGAAAACATCTCTTGCAAGTTTTACTTTATTAGTGATAGGATTATAAACTCTAGAAGCTTTAGATTTTTCATCATACCCAAAAAAAAATGAGAAGAAGATTTAGATTCTAATTTGTGCCTTTTCTATTTAGGTTTATGAACAAAAGAAATTGAGCCAAAGATTCTTAAGTACTTAAGATTAGGTTTCTTACTAGACCAAGCCTCTTCTGGAGTGATATCCTTAAGGATTTGGTAGGAGTTCTATTAATAATGTAAGTAGCACAAAACATTTCTTCAACCCAAAATTTATAAGACATGTTCTAAGCATGCAACATACATCTAGCCATTTCAACAATATTTCTATGCTTCCTTTCTGCTACACATTTTGTTGAGGTGTATAGGGAATAGTTAGCTCTCATGTTTAATACCAAAGGAATTTAAATAACCATTAAAAGCATTATTCACATATTCTGTACAGTTATCATTCCTAAAGATTTTAAGTTTAAAACCAAATTGCCTTTCAACAAATCTATGAAACTCAACAAAAGTATCAAGAACTTGATCCTTGTTTTTAAGAAAATAGATCCAAGTTCTTCTTGAATAATCATCAAAAAAGGAAAGAGCATACCTTGATCCTCTGATGGATTTATTTTCCATGGGTCCCAAAAGGTCATTATGTATGAGGTACAACTTGTGATGTGCCCTCCATGCTTGACCATGAGGAAAGGGCTTCCTATGCATCTTACCACTCATGCATCCCGTGCATACAATTTTAGATGGAATAATACTAGGCAATCCTTCTACCATATTGGATTTTTGCATCAAGGCAATATTATTAGCATTGATATGCCCAAGTATTCATGCCAAACATTAAAATAAATGGTAGATAGTAAATAATATTTAGAAGTATAAAACTTGTAGACACCTAAAATTGGTCCGGGTCGAATTATCTTAATTCATATTTTCTTCTGTCAATTAAATAAATATTCAAAGTTTATTTGATTGGTTCATTTAATTGAAATCCCTAAATTCTTCTAATCTTTCAAATTCTAAATCCACCTCATCAATCCACCTCATCTTTCCACCTCATTTCTTTCACCTCACCATGTTGCACATATAATTAAATATTCTTAATATTTAATTAGCTAATATCCTCCAAAATCTAAAATTGAATTCTTAATTCAATGTCCCCCATTATTCTTCACTCATTTGAATTTTTAGTTTAATGTTTCCCATTATCCTCCACTCATTTGAATCTTTAATTCAATGTTCCCCATTATCCTCCACTCATTTGAATCTTTAATTCAATGTTCCTCATTATCCTCCACCAATGGTTCTTAATTCAATTGTCATAATCTATTATCCTCCACCATGGATTCTTAATTCAATTGTCATAATCCATTATCCTCCACCATGGATTCTTAATTCAATTGTCATAACTCACTATCCTCCACTCTGAATTTTTAATTCATCCATTATGAATTAAAGATTCACAATTAATGAGGGCCATTGATCTCATCAGGTGATCCTCACCCTCCATTTTATTTTCAGAAAATCTATAAATAGAACTCTCTTCTAAGCAATTGGAGAGACTTCTTCTGGCATCCATACTATGCCCAAATTTCTCTATCATCTTCTTCTTCTTCTCTATTCTCTTCATACCATCGTAATGCAGGAATCATTCTAGCCATTTCTACTTGTCATCTTGAGGAATCGAAGCAAGGAAGCAAGCTCACTGAGGGCCCATTTTCATCATTCAAGATCAAGGAAGAATAGGCGACCAATGGAAGTCGACAGGTCAAGGTTGTAAGTATCACTTGTTAGTTCTTTATATCTCCTTTGCTTGGACATTTCATTGTTGTTTTGGGTTAATTTATCATCATTGATAGTTTCCTAATTTTCCCTTATACATTTTGGCATGCCCGGTGATCTAACCCATCTTGTTTGTGGCTGTTTTTCTCAAGTTTTTGTTGCAGATACAGGTGTTTCAAAGCACATTCGGGATTCGACACTCACAAAAGATCTCCTACGCACAAACCGAGCTCATTGTTGAGTCCAGAAGGCCTCGGAGGTAAAAAGTCACATATTATTCTCTATGGTTGTTATTTGACAATTTCTAAAAAAATTTTTTGCTTTTCACAGTGTTTTTGGAAAAATTTTGAATTTTTTTTTACTTTTCACAGTTTTTTTTTGCAAAAAATAATAATAATAAAAAAATAACAAAAAAAAAAAAAACAAAAAAATTGACAAAAGCAATTTACTTGGAGTTATATTTGTTCTTTATTTTTTTTAGTATATCTCAAAATAAATAAATAAATAAAACGAAAAAAAAAAACAAATTTTAATTGCATTAAGTTTTACAAGTTTGTTTATTTGTTTTTTTTTTAAATTTAAAAAACCCCAAAAAAATAATAATAAAAACAAAAAGCAATTGGCAACAATATAAAAAAAAACAATTAAAAAAAAAATCAAAATAAAAATTTAAAAAAAAAACAAAAAACAAAATTTTAAAAAAACAAACCCTAACAAATAACCACCCCGCCACCTACCCTACCCCACAGCCCGCCCCGACACCCCCCGCTCCCCCCCCAAACTCCCCCGCCACTCCCCTAAAACCTACCTCCCCTAAACCCCTGCAACCCACGTCTCCCGCGGCCCAAATCCCTCCCTCACCCTCTGCATTCCCCTTCCTCCTGCTCCGTCACCCTGCGCTCCGCCACTGCTTAACCACCGCCTGCTCCTTCCTCCACCCTGCGCTCCGCCACTGCTCAACTACCGCCGCCTTCGCCCTTCCCCGCGCCACCCTGCGGCCACAATAAACATTTAACATTTACAAATTTACAAACACAAAATACACAATTCAAACAAAAAAAAAATTTGTTTTGTTATTTTATTTTTACTTTGCTCATTTCTTCGAAGTACTTAAAAAAAAAATCTAACACCAAAAAAAAAAAAACCAACAAATATTTTAAAACAATATACAAAAAAAAAACTAACTAAAAAAGAATAAATAAATAAAACAATAAAACAATAAACAAACATAACAAATAAATCAAACCAAAAACAATTTAAAAAAAAAAACAAAACAAATACAAAATAAAAAACTCACCACACAAAAAATAATAATAATAATAATTTTTCAAAAAAATAAAAAATAAAACCTAAAATTACAAAAAAACAAAAATCCGCATAAAAATTAAAATATATATAAACAAAAAAAAATAAAACAAACAATTAAAAATAAAAAATAACGGGGGGATTTTTTTTTCTCACATAGTAAAATAGGCATTTTTTTTAAATTTTCACAACTTTCACATACGACATCGAAATCGCACAAATTTGGACTTTCCGGAAAGCTAACGAGTCGATCTTTGCAGTGGTGAAAATATTTTTAGGTGACGATACCTTTTACCTACATTTTTTTGCAATCAACATCCACCCTACTTGCACAATGCATTTGGTCCATGTGTTTCCCGTTTGCTGACTTGTGAGTTTTTGTGGAACTAACGGCCTTGTTGCAGCTTCTTATCACTCACACAGAGCCAATCGGTTTTCTAACGTGTTTTTACAGGATGAGCATTGAAGAAATCTTGCTTTATTGCACTAAGTCTTAGAAACATATTGTCTTCTTAAGGGATAATTGAACAACTCATTTCGGCAATCTAAGTCTTCGAAACACACTGCCTTTCTTAAGGGACAATGGACATGTATGTGCAAATCTTTCAATTTTCTAAGGGACAATGGACATGTATGTGAAAACACTTCAATTTCATAAGGAACAATTAACAACTACAAACGTGTGTGTGCCTAGTTTAGTTGCACCTTATTTTTCTTATAACGGGACAATTGAACCTTTGTTTGATGTGCTTGCTCTTACATTTTCGTACATCCCTTAGAAGGGCCTGCTTTTGGATTGCGCTTCATCCAAAAGGGACGACCGTAAGCGGAGTTTTCCTTTGAACCACTATATAAGAGGGATAAGGCGAAAGCCAAGTCCTAACCGACGTCAGCCTTACCTTGTGATGCCAAACTGAAAAGAGGTGTACTAGCTCCTTGTGGAAATGATTATCACATTGAGCGAAGTGTTTGATACTCTTAGTAGGATTGGTTAAAGCTTTTAGTAGCTTGTCACATTGCTCGTAAGGTGTTGGTCTCTCAAAGTTACTAAGAACCATTCTAGATAGAGACTACCCGACCTACCTCCAAACATTACGGTAATCATCAGTGCAAGGGGAATCGATTTAAGCCCTTAAGATACTCACCATTAGCTCCCTTGAGAAGAGATAGTATTCCCTTGGCCATAAAGCTCTTGTGACCTACTTGAGCTTTCCAAGGGGAGGGTGAGATATCCCTACCTATCGTCTCTTGCAAAGATACAAAATATCCGACACCTTTATGGAATGATATTTTTATCGACGGAGTATTAAGCTGTGAGTTGATCTACCGCAATGAAGGCTTGTCTCTAGGGATAAAAAGTACTTGATAATTGTTTGCAAATTGTCTAATACCTGTGGAAACATTGGGCTTGTTTGGGAGCCTCGAACATACACTATTTGTTGTGTCAGTCCATCTTTGCCGACTTTGTTTGCTGTGTTTTCTCTTGCCACCAACAAATCCAATCAGAAACACACCAGATCTATCAAAATTTTGCATTTTTAAAACATCAAACACTACTTCAGCACCTCTGGTAGAACAACAGCTCACCTTTGGTATAACAGTAGCTCGCCTTTGGCATAACAATACCTCGCCTCTGGCTAAGCTACTTCAGCACCCTAGGTATAACAGTAGCTCACTTTTGGTAATCATAGCTGGCCTCTGGCACAACAGTATCTCACCTTTGGTAGCTTCGTCCATCACCTTTGGTCTTACAGTAGTACGCTTTTGTTTGCACAGTCCTGTGACTCTGGTCAAACAGTATAACACCTTTGGTCCAGTAAATTATGCATCAGAGTTTGTCTTTTCCAAATCACAAGCAAAATCTCAGCAGTCCTTTTGTCCTAGTGTATTCCATGGTACTCACTAGACTCCAGCAAACTATGAAGTCCAAGCAAGTTGTCCCTAGGAAGCGAAAATCACCGCCTCACACACCGCAATTTGGTCGTCTCAACATTACCTCCACAAACTCTCCAAGCATCCCGTAGCTCGATCACCCAAACACTCCACAAGTAGAAACCCTAGGTCTGCCTCCAGATTTTGTGCCGCAAGGTTATATTGTCAACCAGGTCCCAGCTCAAGAAGTATGGGTCCCTTTGATAAGTACACCTCACTATACTCCTGAGATGCCTCAGGATCTTGTTGGTTATACCACAGAACTAATCCCATCTCAAGAAGAGTGACACCTTGAAATAGGTCAATCCTCTCAAGAAGATGGACAAGATCTTGATGAATTCCTACATGATCCTAGAGCCATAGCCGCCTTTGACAAAATCTTGAGTGAGAACCAAGATCATTTCTTTTGCTTGCTTGCCGATCAAGGAGCCAAATTACCTCAAAATTTTGATTTATCCACTCTCAAGGAGACAAATAGTACCCAAGACACCAAACACACAGTGCAAACCATGTCAACAATGACCATGCCTTTACCTGAACAAGGCTCACAAGGGAGATCAATTGTGCAATATAAGAACCCCCTTTATCAAAATCTGCTAGGAGAAAAACCAATATCACTGCTTCTGACTCCTATGGAGATTTACAAAAATCAATAAGAAACTCTCAAATGTCAAGCCGAGCTAGCTACGCAAGCCACCTTTGCTCGGTCAAACATACAACAAACCCCTCAAGTATCTACACCAATCGCAAGTGGAACCTTGGTTACCTCATCACACCTAGGTGCCCCACCAAACTACAATCTGGGGAACAACTATGTAGCCATGCAACAAGGGTCTCAACAAATGCCACCTCCTATATCATCAAGCCTTCATGTCTCTCAACCAACTAGAGTCATGCCAGCCCAACCACAGCATTCTGCTCCTCTCATCATCAATCAACCTCAACCATCGCAAATCACATCTACCTATGCCCCTCCTCCACAACGTTCATCCATGCTAAATTTCTTTCACACATTGCCTAGCCACCCTCAACAGTCCTAACATCAAGCTTCCCAATGCTATGTGCCGCCATCACAACCTAATCCAGTGCACTTTAGCTTTCCACCCCCAAATTCTTTTCTCCAACATCACAAATCCAACATTCTTACCTAGTGCTACCCCCACCTCCTCTGAATCAAAACATCTAATTCCAACCCAATCTCAACCCAACATACAATGCATATGACCCCAACCAATCGTATGACCCTTACAACACCAATGCACATGGCTTACACTACAATCTACTGTATGGGCAACAACAACCACTTCTAGGACAACAGGAGTCATTTCCAACCCCTCCAACAGCAATGGAGCTAAAGATAGCAGAATTTCAAGAACAGCTATTTGATCTTACATTTGGCCACACTAAGAAGACCTTTTCCTTAGAGGATGTGTGTCCTTATCCTTTTGATCGGTCATTACCCATGATCCCTTTTCCTCCAAATTTTACCATTTCTAAGTTTGATAAATACAAAGGAAAAGGTGACCCAAAAGACCATCTTAGGGAATTCTATCTTGCTTGCTTTGAGGTTTCACATAACGACACATATCTTATGCATCTCTTTCCTCGCAGTCTTGGAGGCCAAGCTATAGAATGGTTCTCACACCTCCCTACGGGTATCAAGTCTTTTAATGAGCTGGCAGAGAAATTTGCCACCCATTTCTCCTACAATGCAGAGCATGAAGTCTCCATGACTGATTTGTGCAACAACAAATAGAAAAATGATGAAACATTCATTTCTTTTCTTCAGTGATGGAGACAAATGGCTAGCAAATTCCCTTTCAAGATTCTAGAGAAACAGCTTGTTAGCATGTTTGTGCAGAACCTCAACCAAGAGTTAGGTTTCCATTTACAAATTCTTAGTGCTACAACCTTCGACGAAATCACATACAAGGAATCAACATTGAAAAAGCCCTCATTGCTAAGGGTGTGGTCAAAATCTTCAAAGAAACAAAAGACAATGCTTCTCATCACCAATCAAGTGATAAACCCAAATATTAGAACAAAAACAAAAACGTAGTCAATGACAGTGTGGCTGATTCTAAACATGTCCAAACATTGCAAATGCCACTACAATAGGTACAACCAAGTCTGCATCCGCAACAACGACGACAACCCTATCAAAATCAACAACGACAACAAGAATGAACTCAACAGGATTTCCCTTAGCGACGTCAATTTACTCCCTTGGGAGAACCCATAGAGGTTGTCTTACAAAAGATTTTACAGAGAGGTCTTATAACCTTACCTGATGCTCCTCCCTATGGGGAACCTGTTTATCCACATGGTACAGGGAAAATGAATACTGTGAATTCCATAGGAGCAAAGGGCACCGAACTGCATCGTGCATGAAACTCAAACACCTAATCCAAAATCTCATCGAAGACAACCTAATCTCTTTGGAACATGATCCACCAACTCCACACGCGAACAAAGACCTTAACATGTACAAGGAACCATTCCCTCACCATGGTCCCCCTCCTCCTCAGGATAAGGGTAAAGGTGTCAATCATGCTTCTACTTCCTTTGACTCTATTGTAGGTCATTTTGAAGAGAGTCGAGTGTCTACCCTCACAATCAAAGGCAAATCTACAGATTGCGCTGTTACCACTCGCCGTGGTCGTGTCACCATTTGTAGCCCTACACCTAGTATTCCTGCTCAATCTGATTATAATCTTGTCAAACATCTAGGGAAAATGCAAGCACAAATCTCTATCTTGGACCTTTTACAGTCCTCACCTGCACATAGAGTTGTGTTAGAACAAGCCCTCCAAGAGTCTTCAGTTCCTAACAACATAGCGGTCGCAGATTTCTGAGCTATCGTGGGTAATATTGCTTCACCTTACCAGGTGGTTTTCTCTGAGCAGGACCTCCCATCCCATGATCCCTTTCACAATGATGCCCTTCATATTGAAGTTATCATCCATAAATGTAAAATCAAACGCATACTCATAGATGGTGGTGCTAGTCTCAACATCTGTTCTCTAAAGCTACTTAAGCAATTGGGATACTCTGAGGATCATGTCAACTCTAAGCATAGTATTATAATCAAGGGATATGATGATCCTGAACGTCGGTCAGAAGGCGTTATCCACTTGCCTATCCAACTGGGCCTCGTAATGCTTGAAACGAAGTGTCAAGTCCTTAATATTGACCTGTCATACAATATTATCCTAGGTCACCCATGGATCCATGCAATGAAGGCAGTTCCCTCCACGTACCATCAGTCTCTAAAGTTCCCATACAATGGTACAGAGATCACTATCCTAGGAGACCCTAAGCCTTTCAAATTCTGCTGAGTCTTGCAAGGTAGTTATAAGAATTGTAACCTAGTGCCTGACAATGAAAAAGCCCTGGCCTCCCCACTCTATGTTGATCCTGCAAACCTGACACAAGCCTCTACAAGTAATCCTAATCCTCTATCTGAAATCAAAGCGCACATCCGTGATATAGGCTTTGGCACTTATGATATCTCACAATCTTGTTGTGTAGGGCGGATGCCTTTGTCTCCAAAATCCTATGGCCAACCGCCCATCGCCAAAGTAACAAAAAAAGTAGCTATCCCTCCCCCAACATTCCTAACCCAATTCCAACAGGGACGGTTATTAGAGGAGGAAACTATTGAGGACATCTCTTCTTGGCTCTATAAGGAGAAAGAACCAGTCACAATACCAGTCAAGCAATATGGCAATGGCTTAAGGATCGTCAAAAACATGGGCTATAAAGGCAAAGGTGGCCTTGGGAAATAGAATCAAGGACTTATGGAACCCATCACTATGACAAAGAAACTGGACAGGAAGGGGTTAGGGTTTGGTAAGAAGGTACCTCACGCCTTGGACATCGAAGATATCCTCGACGAGGTAGCCGAAACTTTTCCCGTCGGTTCGACGTCTAACGAGGATATCATCAATGACTCTTCCCTCCATATGACCGAACTATTTACCGAAACCTCCATATTTATGCTATCCTCCATATCCCTCACCTCCACCACAAACACCCAGAATGTCACACTTGTCTACCCTGAACTTATTGATTGGGACCAACAAGGGTCCCCCGTTATAGATATATTTTAGAATGACGAAGCTTTAGCTGAGTTCATGGGACTTCAGGATGGTATCCCTCTAGGTGATCACAAAGCAGGTTTTGTCATGGAGCTAGAGCCAACAACTTATTTTGGTGAGAATGCCAAATCCTCCAGTCAAAAAAATATAAATAAAGAAAGATCTCTAGGTGAAAACCACACTGTGGCACCTCTCGATCACAAAATAGTAAAAACAAAGGACATATCCAAAGGTGAAAACCCAACTGTGGCACCTGAGGATGGAGGATTTGACCTTCCCCTACCATCTACGTACCAAGAGAAATCAGCGCTCCTGGTGGAAGATTCTACAGAGATAAACCTTGGCACAGAACAAAATCCAAAGACCACATTCCTAGCAGCATCTTTATCTGAAACAGAGCACAGAAATCTTAACAACTTCTTCTTGAAATGAACCATCAACTTTGCATGGACCTATGTGGATATGCCAAGGCTAGACCCTAAGCTCGTAGTTCATTATCTCACAGTTGATCCCAACGTAAAACCAGTCAAACAGAAGTTGAGAAAGATGCACCCACAGATAGCTCTCTTGGTAAAAGTGGAAATACAAAAATTATTAGATGCAAAGTTCATATGACCCATTGACTATTTAGATTGGGTCTCAAACATTGTATGTATGTCTAAACCTAATGGGCACATCCGCATGTGTACTGATTTTAGAGATCTCAACAAAGCATGTCCCAAAGATGACTTTCCACTACCAAACATTGACATTATAGTGGACTTGACAGCAGGTCATGAGATGCTTTCTCTCATGGACGGATTCTCAGGCTACAATCAGATAAGGATAGCAGAAGAAGATCAACATAAAACAACATTTACTTGCCCTTGGGGTAACTATTGTTGGTGTGTCATGCCGTTTGGTCTAAAGAATGTAGGAGCAACCTATCAGAGAGCAATGATAGTGATATTCCACGATCTCTTTCATCATATCATGGAGGACTATGTGGATGATATACTAGCCAAATCTTCTAGGGCAGATCATATACAGGTTCTAGGATAGATCTTTGACAGTCTCAAAAAATACCAAGTAAGACTCAATCCAAAGAAGTGTGTATTTGGTGTAACATCAGGGAAGCTGTTGGGATACATAGTATCTCGTAGAGGCATCGAGGTAGATCCAGCCAAAGTAAAGGCTATAGTGGAGATGCCTCCACCAAAGAACCTCAAAGCATTAAAGAGCCTTCAGGGAAGGTTGCAGTCCATCAGGCGCTTCATCTCGCAGCTAGCAGATAAGTGTCAACCATTTCAACACTTACTCTGAAAGGATGTCTCATTCCAATGGGATTATAAGTGTTAGGCAACATTTGATCAACTTAAAGCATATCTAGCTACACCTCCTATATTGGTTCCACCAGTTGTGGATAAACCTTTGATATTATATATCTCAACTACAACTTTGGCCCTGGGGGCCCTGCTAGCACAAAATGATGAATCAGGAAAGGAGCATGCAATTTATTATATCAGTAGAACCTTGGTGGGATATGAGCTCAATTATTCACCAATGGAAAGGGCTTGTTTGGCAGTCGTGCTTGCTTCTCAAAAGTTGTAGCATTACATGCTGAACCAACACACAAATCTGATAGCCAAGATTGATCCCTTAAAGTATCTACTAGCAAAAGCAGCTCTCAAAGGGAGACTAGCTAAATGGGTCATGATCCTTAGTGAGTTCGATATTGAATACATGGATCGTAAAGCAATCAAGGGACAAGCCCTAATAGATCAACTAGCAGAAGCACCCATGACTGATACACACCCTATGGTAGCAGACTTTCCAGATGAGAATCTATTCATGCTTTCCAACTCCACAACGTGGCAGTTGTACTTTGATGGTTCCTACACACAGCATGGATCAGGGGCTGGCATCTTATTCATCACACCTCAGAATGACTATATTCCTAAGTCATATCGGCTTGCATTCCCTTGCACCAATAACATTGCTGAATATGAAGCACTCCTCATAGGACTCAATACAGTAGTTCAATGGGACATCACAGAACTACAGGTTTATGGAAACTCACAACTAGTCATTCACCAAGTCACAGATGAGTACCAAACAAAAGATGAAAAGTTGGTCCCCTACAAGCAACTAGTGGATGCCTACAAACCACACTTCTCTAGCCTCACATTTGAGCAAATCCCAAGAGAGCAAAACAAAGCTACAGATTCTATGGCGTCTGTAGGATCAATGATCGACATGCCTGCAAATACACAGAAATGTGAATTCTTGATCGAGCAATTGTTGATACTCGCCGTCGACGTTCCAGTTACTGAAATCATCTGAGAACTTGTTGGTCCCAATTCCCCATGGTATGAAGATATCTATGAATACCTTAAAAACAATACCTTTCCCTCTGACCTATCATCCACCCAACGTAAAACCTTCATCCGTCGATCCTCCCGCTACACCATTCTGGGTGATACACTATATCACCGGAGTCTCGATGGTATCCTCTTATGATGTCTTAATGCGGAAGAAGCTGAAGCTACCTTACGAGACATACATGAAGGTGTCTGTGGCACACATTCTACTGGTCCTAATCTTGCTAAGAAGATCCTCAGAACAAGTTATTACTGGCCTACAATAGAACAAGATGCTGCACAGTTTGCTAAGAAGTGCCTACAATGTCAGCAACATAGAGATTTGATTCACGCACCAGCTCATGAACTACAACCTGTGACAACTCCATGGCCTTTTTCTCAATGGGGTCTCGACCTCATAGGACAAATCCACCCCTCCTCTTCCAATGGCCACAAGTTTATCATTACCGCCACTGAGTATTTCACAAAGTGGGTTGAAGCCATTCCCATGACCTATATCACTGGGAAGCAAGTAGCTAAGTTTATCCTTAACTACCTCATTTGTCAGTATGGTATCCCCCAAGCCATTGTCACTGATAATGGGAGACCATTCAAGAATCAAGATGTCCGAGCCTTATGCACACAATACAATATACAACATCGGTTCTCAACTCCCCACTATCCACAGAGTAACGTCCAAGCTGAGGCTTCCAATAAAACCATTCTTAAAATCCTCAAAAAAATAGTCAATGAGGCTGGTCGTGATTGGCACCTGCAACTCAACCCCGCCCTATGGGCCTACCACACTAGTATCCGAACACCCACTGGTGCCACACCATATGCCTGGGTCTATGGCTCTGAAGCCATCCTACCTATAGAGGTCGAGATCCCATCTCTCAGAGTATCCATGTAGGACCTGATAAATGAAGAGGAGTATCGCACTTCCAGATTAGCAAAGCTGGAATTACCAGATGAAATATGCCTTGCTGCGCTCAATCATCTCCATGTCTATCAAAACTGCCTATGGCGTAATTACAACAAAAAGGTCAAAGAAAGACAGTTTCAGGTGGGTGATCTTTTACTCAAAGAGAATTAGAGAAATCAAGCAGACCGTGAGAAAAAAGGCAAGTTTGAGCCTAACTGGTTAGACCCCTTTATTGTGACAACAACATATGGATTAGGAGCTTATACTTTAGCTACACCTGATGGCATTCCTCTAGATGAGCCACTTAACAGTGTCCATCTCAAAAAGTTCTATGCCTGATCCTCTGAATATTCCACAAAAAAAAAAAAAAAAAAAGCAAAAAACACCAAAAGCAAAAAAAAATCCGTCCTCTAGTGAAAACCTGGCAAACAGGCGCTATGTGTAGAGTCAACATCCTTGGTTTCTTCTACCCACTTGTTCCATTCACCCGTACATCTACCTAATCCAAGGTGCTTCCTTGTCATTAGTATTATCTGTTCCATACCTGAGTCCAATTCCACTTTCCCTATCTGTTCCATATCTAGTCCTTCTATCAATCTGAGTCCACACCACTGCCATTGCCTAGGTCTTAGGTCCGCTAGGGTTTACCCCGAACTACGTTGCCTCTGTGTCGTCACATAGGCAAGGCCATTTAGCAATGAGCCCCGAGGCACTAGGTCAGTCCCTTAGGGTCCGTCTCACTAATAAGGATTGTGATTCCTTTTGCTAGACAAACAAGAGAAACAAAGCATGCTTCCCAAAACAACAAAATCATGACGCAAAACATCAACCTATTTAAAAACAAAACAGAGCACCATACTGAAACACTCAAGCTAAATCTCATATCAATTATGGCAAGGAACAAACACATCTAAATGCATGAATGTTTTGTGATTGGTTAGATTAACTTACAAAGTCTTGATTTATGGTATCACGCCTTTCTATGCTACTCGAGGATGCTAAAAGCTAGAGATGCTATGATGGGGGCATGATTATTTTCTTTGTTTGCTGCTTGTGGATTAAACTTTAGTAATGCGACGATTTTTGTCTAACGACATGATCAGTAAAAGATCATCGAGGACTCCGAGATCTCAACATGAAAAGGGGCAATCCTTGTCTATTGAAAAATCCATGTAAGTAGTACTCAGGTCATCTCGGTTCAATTATACCTCGATGCTTGTATCTTCTTACAACATAATAAAACCCAATGATGAAAGCGCTTCAAAATACTTGCTATCTCAAGGTGACAAATATCCACATCCATATCCATATTGTATCCAATCATATCTCATATCCACACCGTATCTAATTGCGTCTCATATCCGTACCCATATCCATATCCATATCGTACCTAATTGCAAGTCTATCCTTGATCCATGCCAATCAAGTCAAATCAATCTTGTCAAATAATCTGATCACAATCAGTGGTCTTGATCCTTGTCCAGTCGTAAACCAACTCCATCAATCACTCAATCAATTGTCTTATACAGGATGTTGCATTGTCGAAATCAGACCAACACACGCGTCTTACACGACATGCTTCATTTCCTGAAACCAGACACTATCCTTCGTGTTGCTCTAGGGATCCATCTTTCCCCGCCATGACAACACTATCATATCAAATGTCTTAGACAGGATGTTGCATTGTTGAAACCAGGCCAACACACGCGTCTTATACGACATATCATTCCTGAAACTAGACATCATCGATCCATATCATTGGTTTACCGCTTGACAGGGGCAATACCTTGGTTGTTCCTGTATCATTTGTGCATACTTGCTTACTGGCTTGTGTTCGTTATCATTTTTATCTTGCATTCCATATCATTCATCCCTTTCTTCTGCATCCAACCATTTCATCTCTTGTCAACATATCTTATCGTGAGATTGTCCGTCTCACGCCTGCCACCTTCTCCCCGTCTAATCTCCTAAGGGGGCATCCTATCATCATAACCAATACCAGGGGCAAACTGGGGCATATATCATTATTAGACTATTCTTATTCTTTGAAACAACGTGATAAAACACATTGCTTCAAAGAGGGGCAAAATGTAGACACCTAAAATTGGTCTGGGTCGAATTATCTTAATTCATATTTTCTTCTGTCAATTAAATAAATATTCAAAGTTTATTTGATTGGTTCATTTAATTGAAATCCCTAAATTCTTCTAATGTTTCAAATCCTAAATCCACCTCATCTTTCCACCTCATCTCTTCCACCTCACCATGTTGCACATATAATTAAATATTCTTAATATTTAATTAGCTAATATCCTCCAAAATCCAAAATTGAATTCTTAATTCAATGTCCCCCATTATTCTCCACTCATTTGAATTTTTAATTTAATGTTCCCCATTATCCTCCACTCATTTGAATCTTTAATTCAATGTTCCCCATTATCCTCCACTCATTTGAATCTTTAATTCAATGTTCCTCATTATCCTCCACCAAGGATTCTTAATTCAATTGTCATAATCCATTATCCTCCACCATGGATTCTTAATTCAATTGTCATAATCCATTATCCTCCACCATTGATTCTTAATTCAATTGTCATAACTCACTATCCTCCACTCTGAATTTTTAATTCATCCATTATGAATTAAAGATTCACAATTAATGAGGGCCATTGATCTCATCAGGTGATCCTCACCCTCCATTCTATTTTTAGAAAATCTATAAATAGAACTCTCTTCTAAGCAAGTGGAGAGACTTCTTCTAGCACCCATACTATGCCCAAATTTCTCTATCATCATCTTCTTCTTCTCTATTCTCTTCATACCATCATAATGCAGGAATCATTCTAGCCATTTCTACTTGTCATCTTGAGGAATCGAAGCAAGGAAGCAAGCTCACTGAGGGCCCATTTTCATCATTCAAGATCAAGGAAGAATAGGCGACCAATGGAAGCCGACAAGTCAAGGTTGTAAGTATCACTTGTTAGTTCTTTATATCTCCTTTGCTTGCACATTTCATTGTTGTTTTGGGTTAATTTATCATCATTGATAGTTTCCTAATTTTCCCTTATACAAAACTCATAAAATTTGAAGAAATTATCCTCATCTAATTTAGCATTGGCAATGACTTTATTATTTTGATTTGGATCAATCACATAGCACATATCTTTATAAATTTTTTTTTATAATCTTGGCAAAGTTTAGCTACAGAAAGCAAATTAGTTTTTAATTTAGGAACATACAAAACATGATGTAACTTACCATTAGGCATATTCACATCTCCAATTGCTTCTACTTTACAACTATAATCATTAGCAAGTTGAAGTGAAACATTAGTCTCATCGGGTTGCATTGATTCAAATATCTCTTTATGAGAAGTAACATGTTGAGAGGCACCTGAATCAATAACCCATTCAAGAGGTTTTGAAGCATTATAACCACAAGTAAAAGCATGCCTAGATTGATTGGCATTATTAATCTTATTATTTTGATGATTATTATGTTGATTTTGCCTCATGGGTTGTTTATGATTAGCATTTTATTTTTTATAACAAGTGTTAGGCTAGTGACCATCTTTATCACAATAATTACAATGAGACCTCTTATAAGAGTTATTCTTGCTAGTATTACTACTATTATTTTGATGATATTTAGGATTATAACATTGTTTATTATGAGGTTTAAAATTTTGTTTATGATTTTTAGACATAAAAGCATGCTCACTATTTTTAACATTACCAAATTGAATCAATTTAGCCTCTTCTTGCCTTAATAAATTTTGAAAAATATCATAAATTAGTTGACTAGCTAATGTAGGAAGAGCTAATTGAGCATGAATATTTGTAATAAATTGCTGAAATTGTTTAGGTAGACATTTTTGTAAGAATAATATGAATTAATCTAATATCTTCAAGATTAACTCCTAAATTAGTTAAATGACTATTAAGAGAATCAAATTTTAAAAGAAATTCATCCATACTTTTGAAACCAATATACCTTAAATCTTCAAGTTGATCTTGAAGTTGAATCTTCCTAGACTCGTTAGAACAATCATAAATATTTTTGAGGATAGCCCAAGTGTCATAGGCTTTCATGCATGCCCTATATGAACATACGTTCAGGTGACATCGAAATGCCTATAAGACCAAGGGCCTCATCATTCTGGGTCTTCCATTTGTCTTGAGCATCTTGGAGTGTGGATGAAGTGATGTAGAGCCAATGGAGGATATCAAACACAATCACTAATGACCCAACCTTTAAAATTTTGAAACCTAATTTGGTGGATTCTATCACCAACTCTTCATCTTCCCCTAGTAAGACAACAAACTCAATTTTTCCCTCATAACTTCCATGTCAAACATTCGATCCAAAATCTAAAGGCTGTTTTAGACACCCATTTGGGAGTTCTACAACATATCAAATTTTCAATGTGGGTTACTTTAGAACAAAACCCTCAAAAACTTGCTGCTACGCTACTGACAAGGCCTAATTAGGACAACAAAACTACTTTTTCAAGCATAACTTTTAGATAAGGCCTCAAACCCAGAAACAAATCACCATTTCAGATACCTATTATGTCCTTCTTCAACATATCACATTTTTGGATAGGGTTACTTTGAACAAAATCCTCAAAAAATGATTGTTACAGTCCTAATAGGCCTAATTAGCCCTTTTTTTCCAAAGCAACTATAAGAAATTTAAAAGTCAGATCACAAAACTTCTCTTTAAAGCTTCCCTCACATTACATAGGTTCTAAATATGCCATTTTTATCCACTGGAGTTATGAAATGTTTCAAAAAACTCGTTTCTTCAATTAAACCCTCACAACTAGGGTTTTCCTGACTGTTTATAGAAAATTGCTTCAAACTCACTTAATACTTGATGAAATTAGATGAAATAAGATGCAAAATCATAAGAACTCAGACCTCCATCGATTCCAATCAAAATTTGATCACCTACAGGCCATACAAAGTTCAGTAGCAGCATAATTATATTTCAAAACATAGAAGGCAGAGTATTCATGTTCTTTCAAATTCAAATTTACATCATCCACACTTGTCCCAATGTTCACATAGGCTTTTAAATACATTACCAAGACTTTCCAACCATTTCCCACCAAAAAAACCCAACTTGACCTTTCAACTTCCATCTAAGACACAAAATGCCAAAAATTGCTTATGCAACATTTTTGCAACTTTTGCACAATTTGACAACCTAATGACTCAAAATCATAACAAGTGGTATTAAAAGACCTTATTACACATGATCAACATAACTTAAACACAAAACACCAAAACACTTTGCAATTTTCCATTAAGACCTATGGTGCCTTGCACCATACTCCCCGTGCAAAATTTGACTCAAGTCCCCTTGAGGACAGTGCTGCAACAATGGATTCAAGTTTCTTCATGTCATCTTGTGATCTACAAGTGGCATCTCTAGGTGGTAGACCCCTCCAATGAAACAAGTACTTGAAATAGCCACTATTTCTTGGCTTTATGAGCTCCTTGTTACCTAAGATATGTTGCAACTTCAAAGACTTGTTTGACAGATGATGTTTGACTGGTGCTGCCCTTGAGAATGTTGGTAAACTTGCATCTTGACCTACCACCTTATCTCCTTCATCCTTGCAAAGCACTTCCTTCTTGTTCACTTTCATGGTATGCCTAAACTTTCTCTTTTCCCTTTGTAGTGTAGCCTTGAGCTCTTCACCTCTGTTTCTCACCTCTTTCATTTGATGCTCTGCCCCTATATTTGCTACTTTATCAGGTTCACTAACCTCTACTTTGACATAAATTGAATGATCACTATCCTCTGTTGAAAACAACAAATAAAGCACCCTATCCATCATCACATAAACATGCTTCTCAAACCAATCTTGTATCCCAAAAATCAATTCATCCTTGACCTTCAACAAATCTGATTTTGACACCAACTCAATATCATTTCCCTCCAAAATCTGATCACTCTTCATGTCTGCTATCATACTACTACCAAGTTTTGAATTGGCTACAAGGTTCCTATCCTCCTTTTCCTCTACCTTTACAAACTCTTTCCTACCAACCATCGTCACATTAGTTTGCTTACTTTTCCCTTTATCATCTTCTATCAAAGATGTCAAAATATAAGAGATTCCATCTTTGTTTATCTCATAGGTATTTGTTCTACCATCATACAAGGCATGCCTATCAAATTGCCAAGGCCTCCCTAGTAGAAAATGGCACACATCCATAGGCAACACATCACATAGAATTCTATCCTTATACCCTCTTATATTGAACTCCACCCAAGCTTGCTCATTAACAAAAACAAATTGACCCTCATTCAGCCAAGAAACTTTATAAGGAGTATCATGTGGTATCCTAGGCAATTTAAGTTTCTCAACCATCTCATTAGACACCATGTTATTTGTGCTTCCTGAATCAATCACAACTTTACATACCTTACCCATGCACTTACAAGTTGTTTTGAAGAGTGGCCTTCTTTGTGGTGGCTCTTTCATCACAGGGACTTTGAGCAATGTTCTCCTCATTATTAGAGTTTCTCCAATTTCTGAAGCAACAGTCTGAAATGGAGAGTTGACACTCTTATTATCTTCCTCTTGTACCAATTGAGTTCTCCTTTCTCCACCATGTGAACTAGAGGCTTGACCTTCATTGCATTGCCATGCTTGATGTCCAAACTTATTACATTGATAGAACCTTCCTATGAATCCTTGTGAACCTCTTCCTTGACCTCTAAATCTGCCTCTAAAGCCTGATCTACCACCTCTAAGTCCACCTCTCTAATCAACAACTTGTTCTTGCATCTTGCTTGCATCTTCTTGACCCTCATATGACTGCCTTGAGTTGGAAAATGATCCTCTACCTCTGATATTGCTACCTTTGCCCCTATTTGACTTGTCTTGCCTTCTCTTGATCTTTTCTTCAACCCTTATTGCCATTTGATAGCATTCCTCAATCATTCTTGGATTTGCCATAGTTAACTCATCTTGAATATTAAATCTCAATCCACTAAGGTATCTAGCCACCTTCTCCACATCATCTTCCATATGACCTGCTCTTATACTCAACTTATAAAATTCATTAGTATAAGTTTTGACATCCATATATCTTTGCTTCAAACCTTGAAGTTTCTTGTGCAATTGAATTGCATAATCATTTGGAAGAAACTTACCCTTAAGCTTAGCCACCATTCTGTCCCAAAAAACAATTTTTGACTTACCTTTCTTCCTCCTTTCAGATTCCTCATAATCCCACCATAACTGTGCATGACCCTTCAATTTTGTCTTTGTTATCTTCACTCTTTGCTCCTCTGGAACATCTTCACATTCAAAGTAGTTATCAAGTGCTGCAATCCAATCTAATAGCTCTTCATCATCCAAGTTACCTCCATATATAGGTAAATCAATCTTCACCTTGTGTTTTTCTTCCTTGACTACTCTCAGTAGCTTGGCAAACTTCTGCTCATCAGGATCCAATTCCTCTTCTTCTTCTTCTTTAGGGGGATTCTCATTTCCTCCTTCCTCTTGATTGTCACTCCAATCACTTATGACCACACCTCTTATATGACCAGTTTCCACATCCTCTAGCCTTGTTACCAACCTATCTTGTAGTTCCTTCAACCTTCTAATCTCCCTTTCAGTCTTCTCTTTCATCTCTTGCATTTCTCTAGACATATGATTGCTTTTTGGAGGCATCTTGACCACTTTTCAACACAACTTCTCTCCTTCAAATCATACTGACATATGCTATGATACCAATATGATGTAGATCCAATGAAGGATATCAAACACAATCACTAATGAACCAACCTTTCAAATTTTGAAACCTAATTTGGTGGATTCTATCACCAACTCTTCATCTTCGCCTAGTAGGATCGCAACCTCTATTTTTTCCTCATAACTTCCATGTCAAACCTTCAACCAAAAATCTAAAGGCTTTTTTAGACACCCATTTGGGAGTCCTACAGCATATCAAATTTTCAAGGTGGGTTACTTTGGAACACAACCCTCAAACACTTGTTGCTACGCTACTCACAAGGCCTAATTAGGACAAAAAATCTAATTTTTCAAGCATAACTTTTAGATAAGGCCTCAAACCTAGAAACAAATCACCATTTCAGATACCCATTATGACCCTCTTCAACATATCAAGTTTTTGGATAGGGTTACTTTGAAATCAAATCCTCAAAAATTAACTATTACAATCCTAATAGGCCCAATTAACCCTATTTTCCAAAGCAACTATAAGAAATTTAAAACCCAGATCACAAAACTTTTCTTCAAAGCTTCCCTAACATTACATAGGTTTTGAATATGCTATTTTTATCCACTGGAGTTATGAAATGTTTCAAAAAAACTCGTTTCTTGAATTAAATCCTTACAACTAAGGTTTTCCTGACTGTTTACAGAAAATTGCTTCAAACTCACTTAATACTTGATGAAATCAGATGAAATAAGATGCAAAATGACAAGAACTTAGACCTCCATCGATTCCAATCAAAATTTGATCACCTACAGGCCGTACAAGGCCATACAAAGTTCAGTAGCAACATAATTATACTTCAAAACATAGAAGGCGGAGCATTCTTGTTCTTTCAAATTCAAATTTACATCATCCACACTTGTCCCAATGTTCACATGGGATTTTAAAGACATTATCAAGCCTTTCCAACTGTTTCCCACCAAAAAAAACCAACTTGACCTTTCAACTTCCATTTAAGACACAAAATGCCAAAAATTGCTTATGTAACTTTTGCACAATTTGACAACCTAATAACTTAAAATCATAACAAGTGGTCTTAAAAGACCTTATTACACATGATCAACATAACTTAAACATAAAACACCAAAACACTTTGTAATTTTCCATTAAGACCTATGGTGCCATGTACCATGAAGTTGGCTTTGCTTTAGGATTTGTAGCAACTTCCAAAAGATGTTTAAATCAAAAAATAAAATTGATATGTGTTTTCCAAGAATGATAATTAGAAGAATTTAATTTAATTTCTGAAATTAAAGTAGACATTATTGCAAATTAAAAAAAACTATTACTAAAATATTAAATATGAAACCCCTTTGTTAATTAAAATTTTAATGGAAAAGAAAACGAAATGAAATAAATAAATAATTAACTAACTTAAATATCAAACTTTAAATATTAAGAATTAAATTATATTGTGAATATTAACAAAATAATAACAAATATAATACACAATTAATAATTTAATTTAAAAAATTGACAATTAGTTAACTAAAGCTTGCATGAATGTGAAATGACAAGAAAAAAATCAATGAAGATTTTTTTATATAAGACTTGTATTTGCATGAATAAGGGTTTATTTTTTTATTTGTAGGTAAGCGAATGGAGAGCAAAGGCATAGGAGTTGCAAAAATTTTATATTATGCAAATATTTTTTAGACTTTTTGTAATAGAATAGAGGACTGAAGTTGGATATAAAATCCAGAAAGAAATCCTCTAAGGTCATAGGTTTTAATTTTCTAGAATTTTGTTTTTATTTTTTTATAATTAAAAAAAAACTGAAAGGCGGCAGGGGCCTAAGGCCACACCCACTCTATTGGATAGTGGTCGACGGACCCAAGAAGGTCTGTAGCCTTGAAAAGGCTGCAACCTTTGAGTGGTTGCCTCCCTGCAATGGGGGCTCGGCCCACCCAAGGGTTGGCTTGACCCCTTTAGGCAAGGCTGAGGCCCTAAAAAATGAATTTTTTATTTATTTTTCTTTAAAAACTAAAAATTAAAAATAATAAAAAATAAAAAATTTCTGTAAGAATTAATTGTTAAAAAAATTATTATATTTTTTTGCAATAAACTAACTTATATTTGTTTTGTAGAAAAATAATCTACTAGGTACAAGTATGAAAAAAAATGTAAAGGAGTTATTCCTTTGTATGAAGCACACAGAACACAAAAAAGGAATTTAGTTGAAATAAAATGCTTAGAATGGGGTTAAAACCCTTGTTTCTTGCACATAGGTTAGAAGGGAAAAAAATCTTCAACTCTCCTCTCAAGGTCCCGTAATAAAAATATGAAGTCTCCAAGGTGAATCTTTTCAAGAAGATGGTAAACCTTCAACAATTCAACTCAAATCAAGATTAATGCATGGCTCTGATACCATGATAGGAAAATTAAATATATAGATAAGCATAGGAAAGTACTAATCTATAGAGCATTGTTTGAAGGATAAATATTATCATTAATATGAATCAAGCCAGAGCATGCACCAACCCAAGAAGACAAGAGAATTTGTAAGGGGGAAAAACAAAGAAAAAACCCCCAATATTATGAAATGGAAAAAGCCTAAAGAATATTACACAGAGAGAGAGAGAGAGAGAGAGAGAGAGAGAGAGAGAGAGAGAGAGAGAGAGAGAGAGAGAGAATTCGAATGAATAATAATAATAAGAAAAGCACCTCTTAAATAGAGGTGAAGAAGGATTTGCATGTGTAACTCCTATATTAGATGTTGACACCTTTCATTCTATGTGTGTGCAAGGTGTTAATATCCTCATAAGGAGGAAACTAAGCCTATAATAAATAACCTAAGTAAAGATTAATTTCTAACAACTATAAGGATTGGTGCACTAGTTAGCCTCTCCTTGAGAACATGAAAATATCTCTTACATTGATCTAACCACACAAACTTCTTCCCTTTCTACTAAATAGAAGTAATGGGATATGCCACTCTTAAAAAATCCATGAAAAATCAATTGTAGTTATGAACATGCAAATATGAGAAAACCATTAGCAAGCAAAATCCAATGAAAATCAAATGCCTATTCTAAAATTTTATATGCAAACCTTAAGATAGAGAAATAAAAATGGAAACTAAACTAGTAAATAAATAATAAGATTTATCACCATAAATTTCCCTTTGTAGTTCTAGATTGCTCTTGACTGCCAAAATAAATGTAGAAGCTTCTAGATGAAGCTCTTTGAAAAATTCTATAGCATAAGTTTACTTCACATTTATGGATGAATTATTGAAGGAAATAAGATTGATTTGTAGATTTTTTATTTTTGAAATCAATAGTCAAGATCAATGGTTGTGATCAAATGAGGAAGAAAATGATTAAATTATTAAAGTTCCATTAATATTTTTGGTTGCAAATATTAATGGGTTTGAAATAGTCTTTGGGTTTGTCATTGAGCTGCATAAGGTGGGTGGTTAGGTGTAATGAGGTAGTTAGCTACTAAATGAGATAATTGACTCCTCATTACTCTATTAAATTAATTCAATTTAATAAACTTTAAGTGCATGATGAGTGGGAAATTAGTGAGGTGGAATTTGAGGGGATAATTAAATGAATAAATTATTTAACTAGTGGTGAAAGAATAATTAGATAATTGTATAATAAATTATTTAATTATGCATGGAAGATAAAATGAAATGAAATTAATTAAATAATAGGATTATTTAATTAATTAAAGGATGAGAATAGATTAATTAAATAGTCATATTTAATTAATTGATGATGGATAATGGATATGTTAATAATTAAATAATATAATTAATGAATAAGAAATGTTTGGCACAACTCAAGAAAGAGAGGCTAGAAACTTCAAAATAATGCTGGAAGAGTATACCTTGGCTTCAGGTTAGGAGGTAAGCATAGCAAAATCAAAAGTATTTTTTTAACATAAGAGCGGACAAAGAAACTCAAATTCTTAGGATTCTCAAATTCGAAAAAGGCAGCCTCCCTTGCAAATATTTGGGCCTACCACTGACCAAAGGTCTTCAACCTGGAAAGACTTGGGATGTATTGACAGAAAAGGTGAAGAATAAGATGGCTTCCTGGAAGAGCCATTGGCTATCCTAGGTAGGTAGACTTACTATGATCAAATCGGTGTTAGCAGCCATTCCAACTTATCTAATCTCTTGCCTCCCACTTTCGGCTGAAGCTAGTAAGACTTTAAATAAGATAACGAGGAACTTCTTCTGGTAGGGAAACATAGAATAGCAGAAGCTCCCATTAGTAAAGTGGGATAAAATTTGCAAGAGTAAAGAGGAAGATGGTATTGGAGTGAAGGTGTTAGCTTCACAAAATATCACTTTGGGGGCAAAATTGATTTGGGCCATCCACGCTAAAAGGGAGCTCAAATGGGTCAAGATAGTAAGGGCAAAGTATTTGGACAATGAAACATACATCATATTCATAGCTCGCTCCCTCTCTAAAGGCTCAAGAATTTGGAATTTTATGAAATCTTGCAGAGAGCTCATTATAGACCATCTCACATGGGAAATTGTGGACGGGAGGTTTGCCTCCTTTTGGGAAGACTCGTGGGAGGGAGGATAGAAATTAGAAGAAGTTGAGTCTTTAGAAGAAGTCAAAAGGATCACAAAGCAAGCATGGGGTGATAAGGTAAGAGATTAATAGAACAACATATAGTTCCTAGTTTCAAGTGGAAGAGCATCTTAAAATTGGGGCTAGATGACATGATAGTAGAATCCTTTGAGAGGGTGGTGAAGAGTCAAAAAATATGCTTAAGGCAGGATCAAGATATCCTTTAATGGAATGCCTTGGCAGATGGGGAGTACAATGTCAAAGATGGGTATAAAGCTTTGACCATCACTAGAGAAGGCCGGCCAAGACTCCTGATACATCTATGTTGGAGTAAAGAGTGCCTCTTGAAGGTAGGAATTTTCCTTGGATAGCTATGTAGGGTAGGGCATTAACTGTAGATAGAATCAGAAAGCTAGGCTATCAAGGCCCCTCGCACTATCCCTTGTGTAAACAAGAAGAGAGTGGGGATCATCTATTCTTAAACAACTCATTTGTCCAAACTTGCTGGCACTGGCTTCTCTTAAAATTGCAGTGGCAATCAACACTCCCGAATAAGTTAATTGACATGCTCATTGGATGGCCGATGGGTTGCAAAAAACCTATGTTTAAGAACCTATGGAGGGTAAGCCCCTCAATTGTGATTTGGGAACTATGGAAGGAGTACAACCAAAGAATTTTTTAGGACAAAGAAATGTCCATCCTCTCGCTTCTGAACAAGATCGAAGCAAGCACAGTAGAACTGATAAACTCAAGAATAGAAGAATAGATGCCAAAGAAAGTCAATTTCACAGTTTGGGATGCCGCTATGCGCAGCTCCTGGCATGGATTACAGGACCCCACCTTCGAAGGAGCGAGACTCACCAATAATCAAGAAGATAGAGCTTAAACTATGTGGTGCCCCCTAGAATTTGGCTGGCTCAAGATTAACTTCGACGGAGCATCTAGGGGAAACCCAGGCACCTCATGGTTTGGTTTCATCATTCATGATTGGAATGGCAACATTGTGGGCAAATTGGCCTCTCCCCTCCCAGAAGGAACAAACAACTTGGCAGAATTCCAAGCACTAATTCTAGGCCTAAAGTTTTGCATTGATCTTAAGGCAACCAAAGTTGAAGTGGAAGGTGACTCCACACTAGTTATCAACGTGCTCTGCTCAAGAAGGGTGACAAATTGGAAGCTGAGTGCTCAACTGGATGTCACCCTCAAATTGGCAGATAGTTTTGAGGAAGTGATGTTTAATCACATCTACAGGGAAGGTAACAGAGAGGTAGACCTTCTCTCCAATCAAGGGGTGGATGACATTCTGATAAGGGAAGTTATAATGTGATTTCACTTCTATTCGTGGGTGGTAGGGAGGGGGCCCTACACATCATAAGATGTGTAGGGATGGATAAGCATGGTGGCATCAATTGAAAGTGTAGACGCCTAAAATTGGCTCAGATTGAATTAAGTAAATATTCTAATATTTATCTTAATTCTTATTTTCTTCTATCAATCAAATAAATATTATAAGTTTATTTGATTGGTTCATTATCCTACAATTAAATAAAATCATTTTATTTAATTAAAATCTCTAAATTCTTCTAATGTCTCAAATCCTAAATCCACCTCACAAAATCCACCTCATCTCTTCCACCTCACCATGTTGCACATATAATTAAATATTCTTAATATTTAATTAGCTAATATCCTCTATTATCTAAAATTGAATTCTTAATTCAATTGCCCCCACTATTCTCCACTCATTGAATTCTTAATTCAGTTGTCCCCCACTATTCTCCACTCTTTGAATTCTTGATTTAATTGTCCCCCACTATTCTCCACTCATTGAATTCTTAATTCAATTGTCCCCCACTATTCTCCACTCATTGAATTCTTAATTCAATTGCTCCCCACTATCCTCCACTCTGAATTTTTAACTCACCCACTATCCTCCACTTTGAATTTTTAATTCATCCACTATCCTCCACTTTGAATTTTTAATTCATCCACTATCCTCCACTCTAAATTTTTAACTCATCCACTATCCTCCACTCTGAATTTTTAATTCATCCATTATGAATTAAAGATTCACAAAAAATGAGAGCCATTGATCTCATCTTTTGATCCTCACCCTCCATTGCATTTTTCAGAAAATCTATAAATGAGACCCTTCTCTAAGCAATTAAGGGGGGACTTCTTCTGGCATCCTTACTATGCCCAAATTCCTCTAGGGAATCTTCTTCTTCTCAATTCTCTTCTTCATACCATCGTAATGCAAAAATCATCATAGCCATTTCTCCTTATCATCTTGAGGAATCAAAGCAAGGAAGCAAGCTCCCTGAGGGCCAACCTTCATCATTCAAGATCAAGAAAGAATAGGTGACCAATGGAAGCCGCAGGGTAACAAGGTTGTAAGTTTTATGCTTTCATTTGTTTATTCTTTATATTATATTTCATTGTTGATTGGGTTATTATATTATCTTTATAGATCAATCCGATTTTCCCATTCACATTTTGGTGCATCCTATCATAAAACACATGTGTCACCAACCTCACTTCTACCATCCCACGGGGATTCAATGACAAATATGTGGATGCCTCTACCTATAAAGTAAAAAATCCTAGGAGTCCTCATGACCTAGGATATAAATGCCACAAATCAAAGAATTATCCATATCAAAAGCTACATATACCCATACACATCAATGCCAAATTGAAACAGGTGTGGGTCCCCAAGCAACAAATGATTAATCCAAAAGCTACATAAAAGCTGCATACACCCAAACCCATACCTTCACAGGTACTATCTAAAAACAAACTAGTTTGGGTACCCAAGCAAAAAGCCCTAAAGTTACATGAGGCATCCACCTCTCAAGAATTCCAACCATCTACTTTCTCCCATTCCATCCAAGAGTCTCAAATTCTTCCATCTCACATGATGAGCAAAAATTAAAAAAATACTAAGTCTATGTGGATCCCTGCATGCCTACATCATGCATCCACAAGCAAAAGTCTACGTTGCCACCTACACTACTTTCCCATCACTAGCTTCACTGTTTACCATGGTATGTGCAATCATTGGTCATGATTCCCTTCCATTCCACAACATTTTCATATACCTCCATCTCCCCTTCCTTCTACTACTATCCTACATATCTTCCTCATCCTATGGTCCATACTTTTGCATAAGCCTTCCCTCCATATTCTGCATCACAATCCACTATCTACCTAGGCCATATCACTTTCATACGATCCCCTACCAACATCTGTGAGAACACTTGACATGGTCCATGCGACAGTATCTATCTAGAGGGACTATCACATTTCAAGGAACTATATCCTTGAGTCTTTCCATACCCACCTTCTCCTATCTAAATATTAAAAAAAAAAGAGAAAATGAAAAAGAAAAAAGTAAAGAAAAATCCCTTCATCCAATGGTGAAAACTATGCAAACAGGTGCCTTGGATAAGTACCATGATGAAAACCTGGCAAACATGCATCATGTGTAAGTTGATCTTCTATGTCACTCCCACTTGGGGGCACCTTGTCTCATCGGCATATCACTCTTCTCCTACCAGTTTCCTTTCATACCATTTCCTATCCTATCCTCTATCCATTACATACCTATCATATCCCATCCATCCATCCAAACTTCCTTTCCTCTATTCTTTGGTCTTGATAAAGATTGGGGGCACAATGTTGACAAATGTTTTGAATGGCTCTTGACATACCTTATCCCTCCAAAACATGCAAATCCTTCATTATCCTCTCATCCTCCTATCATCATTAGCATTGTCATGAACAATCCTACGTACTCTACCTACAACGGGGCACGTTATTCTTATGCGACATAGACTTGGAGATCACATCCTTGGTTACTTCTACCTCTGTATCTACTATCACCCATACAACTACATATCCGTGGTGTTTCCTTGTCATCAGTATTGTTTGTTCCATATCTGATCCATATCAGTTCCATATCGTGTCTTATCTAATCCATATCTGATCCATATCACGTCTTATCTGATCCATATCGGTTCCATATCACATCTCATCTGATCCATATCTTAGGTCCATTAGGGTTCTTGTTGAACTACGTTGCCTCTGCGTTGTCACGTAGGCAAGGCCATTATCAATGCGCCCCCGAGGCTTTGCTTCCCTGTCCATCTCATATCTTGTTGTCTATCCTCTAGTCCATCCATGGTCCAAGTCCTGTACTACGCTACCTCTGCGTTGTCACATAGGCAAGGCCATTATCAATGCGCCCCCGAGGCTCCACTTTCCCTATTCGTCCCATGTCTAGTCCTTCCATCTGTCTGAGTCTGCTCCACTTTCCCATCCATCCCATGTCTTGTCATCCGTCCTGCTACCCATCCATGTCTGTACCTTTCTCTAGACAGGCACACGCAGCAAAGCACGCTTCTCAAAATAGCAAAAATCATGACGCAAAACATCAACCTATCCAAGGCAAAACAGAGCACCATACCAAAACACTCAAGCTAAATCTCATATCAATTATGGCAAAAAGACACATCTAAATGCAAGAATGTTTTGTGTTGGTTAGATTAAGAGTCTTGATTTATGCTATCATGCCTTTCTATGCTACTCGAGGATGCCAAAAGCTAGAGATGCTATGATGGGGGTATGATTATTTTCTTTGTTTGCTGCTTGCAGATTAAACTTTAGTTATGTGACTATTTCTGTCTAACGACATGATCGGTAAAAGATCACCGAGGACTCTGAGATCTAAACATGAAAAGGGGCAATCCTTGTCTGTTGAAAAATGTAAGAAATACTCAAGTCATCTAGATTCAATTTTGACTAGATGCTTGTATTAACTTTCTATATCAAAATCCATGTAAGTAATACTCGGGTCATCTTGGTTTAATTATACCTAGATGCTTGTATTTTCTTACAACATAATAAAGCCCAATGATGAAAGCACTTCAAAATACTTGCTATCTCAAAGTGACAAACATTCATATCCATATCCATACCATATCCAACTGTCGTTCGTATACCATTTACCTATCTATACCATATCAAATTGTGTCTCATATCTGTATCCATATCCATACCATATCCAATTGCAAGTCTATCCTTAATCCATGCCAATCAAGTCAAATCAATCTTGTCAAATGATCCAATCACAATCAATGGTCTTGATCCTTGTCCGGTCGTAAACCAAATCAATCAATTAATCAATCAATTGTCTTATACAGGATGTTGCATTGTTGAAACCAGACCAACACACGTGTCTTACACGACATGCTTCATTTCCTAAAACCAGACACTATCCTTCGTGTTGCTCTAGGGATCCATCATTCCCCGCCATGACAACACGCCTGCTGTGTTGGTCTAGGGATATATTGTTCCCCGCCATGACAACACTATCGCATCAAATGTCTTAGACAGGATGTTATATTGTCGAAACCAGACCCGGAGTCTTATACGACATATTTCATTCTTGAAACCAGACATCATTGATCCATATCATTGGTTTACCGCTTGACAGGGGCAATACCTTGTTTGTTCCTGTATCATTTGTGCATACTTGCTTACTTTCTTGTGTGTGTTATCATTTTTATCTTGCATTCCATCTCATTCATCCCTTTCTTTTGCATCCAACCATTTCATCTCCTGTCAACCTATCTCATCGTGAGATTGTCCATCTCACACCTTCCGCCTTCTCCCCGTCCAATCTCCCGAGGGAGCATCCTATCATCATAACCTGTACCAGGGACAAACTGGGGCATGTATCATTATCATACTATTCTTATTCTTTGAAACAACACGATAAAACACATTGCTTCAAAGAGAGGCAAAATGTAATAGCCTAAAATTGGCTCAGGTCAAATTAAGTAAATATTCTGATATTTATCTTAATTCTTATTTTCTTCTGTCAATTAAATAAATATTCAAAGTTTATTTGATTGGTTCATTATCCTACAATTAAATAAAATCATTTTATTTAATCCCTGAATTCTTCTAATGTCTCAAATCTTAAATCCACCTCACAAAATCCACCTCATCTTTCCACCTCATCCCTACCACCTCACCATGTTGCACATATAATTAAATATTCTTAATATTTAATTAGCTAATATCCACTATTATCCAAAATTGAATTCTTAATTCAATGTTCCCCACTATCCTCTACCAATTGAATTCTTAATTCAATTGTTCCCCACTATTCTCCACTCATTGAATTCTTAATTCAATTGTTCCCCACTATTCTCCACTCATTGAATTCATAATTCAATTGTTCCCCATTATCCTCCACCATGAATTCTTAATTCAATTGTCATAACTCACTATCCTCCACTCTAAATTTTTAATTCAATTGTCATAACTCACTATCCTCCACTCTGAATTTTTAATTCATCCATTATGAATTAAAGATTCACAAAAAATGAGAGCCATTGATCTCATCTTTTGATCTTCACCCTCCATTGCATTTTCAGAAAATCTATAAATAAAACCCTCTTCTAAGCAATGAGGGAGACTTCTTCTAGCATCCTTACTATGCCCAAATTCCTCTAGGGAATCTTCTTCTTCTCAATTCTCTTCTTCATACCATCGTGATGCAGAAATCATCCTAGCCATTCTCATATCATCATCCATCATTAGTGTGTTGAAGCTCTCATTCAACACAAATAGGTATCAAAGCCATTCTTCTCTTGTCATCTTGAGGAATCGAAGAAAGGAAGCAAGCTCCTTGAGGGCCAACCTTCATCATTCAAGATCAAGAAAGATAGGCAAGCAATAGAAACCGCAGGGTAACAAGTTTGTAAGTTTTGTGCTTTCATCTGTTTATTCTTGTTATTTGCATATTCTACTGGTGTTTGGGTTTTTGTTTTCATTAAATTGATCAATCCATTTTCCCATTTATAGAAAGCATATGATAATGAGTCACCATAGGGTAGTATTCTTTGGAGAAGGAGAAATCATTGGAAGAATAACTCTCATGAAGGAATCCTGACACAATATCATTAATCATGATTTAGTGAGGAGTGCGAGTAGGTGAGTCTGCCAAAGTACACTGATCCCAGTTTGCAAGGTGATGTGGCTCTTTAGGCATGAGCCATCATTACACAGGAGTCCAAAACCTTCCCATCACATTTATAGCATGAGGGACAGGAAATCAAGTTATAAATATACATTTTCTTCCTCTGTTCAGCAGGGCTATGGATAGTTTGCCAAGGTTAGATTTTTTCCTCCCCCTAGATCATTCGTAGAGTAGGTTGTTAGCATGTGAGGGAATGGATATGCCAATTTTCTTGACCAACTTAGTCAGGAAAATGGCTTTTCAAGGAAGAATCATAGACCAGCGTTTCTGATGGGTCCTGATATAGGGTGATGCATTCATGATAGGAGCGGTGAAGTTGATATTGGGCAAGGCCTTCGTGGAGGATGGGAAAAGATATAGGGTCGACCCTGATATTGCATCCTAGTTCATGGCCTTGTTGCTTTATTTGAGCATGGAAAAGGCCGTGATTAGCACTGCAACTTGAATGGCCTTCAAGAACCATCTGCTCGATGGCCTCAAGGATGCCCTAGCAAAGGCAATTTTTGGAGCAGGAATTCCATGGCCAAAGGATCTAGAGAAGGTGGATAGGGATGAGGGCGTCATTCCTTACTACCTACTTTTGCTAGACCTGAAAGGCTCGGCTCTACTAGAGCACAAGGAAAGAGCAAGGAAGGGTTGGGCATTCCTGAGGAAGATGTTCCAGTTTGAGGTCACAGAGGACTTCATGTGGATCCTTGAATTCTGTAATTACATGCTGGAGCAAGGTGTTGGGTAAGGGTGTGAGTTCTTTAGCCCAAGTGTTAATGGTTTGTTTGGTCTTTCTCTAAATCTTCATCAGCAAGTGTTAGTTTTCAATGTGTATCTGTTTATAGTTAAGATATAGTAATATACCAATGAGCCCTATGTAGCATTTTGTTGGCTTAAAAGACCCTGTGAGGTCATTTTGGTTAGCATTAGAAATCAATCTAGTAGTAGGATGAAGAAGGGACTTTGTCACACTGACAAAGATAAGTTGTACGGTTTTCAATATTTTAATATAAAATCTCTCTTATGCATAAAAAAAAGAAATGTTAGTGTGGTAGATATTAGAAGTGGTCAATTTTAGCGTCAGAAATGTAAGATGAAATTTAGTTCTCTACATTTGCCCCTTTTGAAGTAGTTTTTTTTTGGTATATTAACCCTGGTTAGGGACCAAGGACCCTTCAAAAATGGGGCTGAGCCCTTCAGTCTTTAACAACAAACATACAACAGTATCTAACTAGTCTGACTATGGAGAATTAATAGTCACAGGAGTAGGACAAATTACCTCAGCCCTTACTCCCAGCCAACATAAACAAAAATTGTTATTACAGAGACATTACTATCCTATAGTCAATAAACAGAAACCCTAAACTAGTCCTACTTATCTAGTTCCACCTCCAAATCCATAACTCGTTCTTCATCACATGTGCAAGTGTATATCAGCTTGGCTTGAACAGGCACCGCAACCTCCAATTTAGCTACCACCCCCTCCATTATCTTCCTCGAATCTAGAACATTTTGTAAAATATTGTGTAAATGCCCCATGGAGGATTCATAGAATTCTCTTGCCTACATAGATGCTTCCACCATATCCTCATGGTTGAGCACCAATGTCACCGCCACTGAAAGCATGGTCACCACCGCATTGGACTGTGCAACCTTGAAGACATTCCATTGTCCTTTGGATGTTCTTGGGTCTAGCAGCAGGTGAGTATCACCTTGCAGACATTAACCCCCTCCTGCCCGTCCACCTCCTTCACCACCTTGAGAAGACAGAACAACCATTCCTACAATAGAGAATTTCTTATCTCCTTCTCAATGCATTTTATAAAACTGTCCATCGCATCCTCCACCGTAATCTTCCTCACACGCCTCTGCAGAGTGTACTTCTATTTCATTCGGCATCCAATAGACATGTCTACGCCAGAGCGAGGGATTTGCCTACGCCAAGATGTAGATCCCATCACTTCCTTGCATTTGGAACCCATGCATCCCTCCGCTCCTACGTCCATCCTCATACCCACAACAACCCTATAGAGAGAAATGCAGAACCGGGAACCGAAGCACCTTTTACTCCAACCAATGACCTGTCTATTATCACATGCCACCCTTAGATATGAATAGAATTCTTCCATCCTTCCTGTCTCATATGCCATGGGGGAAGCCACCTTACTCTGCCATCATTGAAAAACTAACTCATTAATTAACTATCCCCTTATCGGGAGCCCTTTTGAAGTAGTTTTGTGACTAGAAGAAGCAATGCTATTTCAAAGAAGATATATATAGGCACTTATGTTAGGATGATAAATGATGCCCCAAGTGTCAAAGATTAAGGATCCACTAATTTGGGTTGATTGATTGGTTTCAAAGAATAGTCTAACACTTGGATAAATCTAGATGATGGGATGTCCCCTTAAGAGGATGTGCGGGTTAAAAGAAAAAGGATGTGCTCTTGAAAGAATAGAAATACGTAATGAGAAAAGTGGAGAATTGGAAGAATGTTAACTAATGAATGAAAAGTAATAGAAGAATATACATGAATTATTATGTTGATTAAGGGGATGATTAAGAAGGATTGTGAGGGTGGATGTGATTACAGTTGAATGAATATGCTACTTATTTCAAAGAGAGTTTGACCCTAAATTGAGAAACTTAAGTTTTTCTATAGCATATGATGGTATGCACCAAAGGTATAAGGAACCTTGATGATGATTTATCATATGTTGCAAGGATTAACTCATGCATGCAAGAAAAAAACTGTAAAAAGATACCCCAACAAACATATCAACAAGACACATCATGATATGATGGACCATGATGACCTTGGTAGAGTATGTTATGAGATGAAAATAAAAAGAAATGGACAAACAAGAAAGTAAAAGTGGACAAAAAGAAACACAATGAATTTGCCTCTCATCAAGTTAAAAACCAAGTTAGAGATTATTGTGATAGTGAGTAGTTATGTCATATTTGGAAGCGATATATCACACAAAATGATAAAATGAAACTCAGAACATGAATTTCACCAAGAGGAAAAATACATTTGTTTATGTGGGGTCAAGTGAGTGTGTGCAGGAGGTGGTTGTTTTTCTCTAAGTGAATGCATAGTGAGGTTTTGTAGGGTGTGTATGTTTATGTGTGGAGACTATTAGGGATAAATTGATAATAGGGAAGATGTCATAATGCCAAAATTTCTAATTAGGAATAATAAATCTTATTTGATGCATGATTCAAGATGCAGGGTAAGGCCTAACCAAAGGTAAAAGGTGATATGGGTGGATGAATGTAGAAAAGATTTAATACAATGAACATGAGTAAAACTATATGGAATAAATAGGGTGGACTATACCTATATTTCGCCCAGGTGCAAAGATGCTTGTGGATAGTAGAACATATGTGTTTACTCATGATGCTCACAAGCAAGTTTTCATCATGGTACTTGCCAAAGGTGCCATAAGCATGGTTTTACTAGAGGGCAATTTTTCTCTTTATTATTATTTTTTTAATTTTATTTATTTATTTTTTTCTTTTTTTATATTTAATTTTTTTCTTGCTTAAATATTTTTAAGACTTTTATGTTGTTATGAAACCATTGCTACTATATTATGCATGGAACTTCTTGCTATGAACAATGTTCATAGGCTCCTCTAGCTCTTGATCGTCAAGTGTGGCTAGCTTGTACACCTGTAAGCCGTATTTGGTGATGATGACATAAGGGCCATCCAATTTGGCTCAAATTTTATTTTTTTCTCACAGTCCTAATTTGTATTCTTCTAATTTTCTTTGAGTATAAGATCCTTAATTTCAAGTTCTCTAGTCTTTATACACTTGTTGTATCTATGACATAGTCAAAATTTTGATATGCCTTAAGGTGATTTAGTGCATTGAGTCAGTGTTCCTCAAGAATCTCTAGTTCATGTAGTCATGCCACTCTATAGTATTCATTAGTGATGAGGTCACACAAAGAGATGTGTAAGGATGGTAGCTTGATCTCAACTAGCAAATGGCCTCAATACCAAAGACAAGGGAATAGGGAGTGACACGAGTAGGTGTATGAATGCTAGTGCAATAGGCCCATACGGTGGAGCAAAGATGAAGATGCCAATCATGACCAACATCATTGACAATCTTTTTGAGGATTTTAATAAGGGTTTTAGTAGATGCATCTACTTGACTATTTCCTTGTGGGTAATAAGGTGTAGACCACTTGTATTTGATTTGAAATTTTTCACAAAGGGCATGGACTTCATGTTTTTAAAAGTATTTACCATTATTTGTGATAATGATAGTAGGTATACTATAATGTAGATGATATGGTTGAGGATGAACTTGAAAATTTGTTGGATAGTCATGTAAGAGTAATTACTTCAACCCACTCAGTGAAGTATTTAGTTGCAGTGATAATATGTTTATGGCCATTGGAGGAAGAGGGATTTATTTTTCTAATGAGATCATGCCCTAATGTGGAAAAAGAACACAAATTCATGATGGGCTAAAGTGCTAGAGAAGGCACATGAATTAGATCTCCATGATTTTGACATGCTGTACATTTTTTGACATATTGACATGCATCATGTTCCATGGTGGGCCAATAATATCCTATTCTTAATAATTTTCACTAGGACCATGCAACTAGTGTGTGCTTTGTAGATGTCATCATGAACCTCTTTGATAGCTAAGTTTGCTTCTTGTGACTCTAACCATCATAAAAATATGTCATCATAACCCCTACAATAGAGTGTGTCACCAAGGAGAGTGAAATGAAATGTTCATTAGATAAAGTATTTCCATTGAGTGGATGAATGGTTGGATGGGAGGGTTTGAGTTTAGAGGTAGGTGTAAATGTCATGATACCACAAGGAGTTGGGACCAACAATTTCACATATCATTTTTTATTTTGGGACATCAAATGCGAGGATCATGAGTTTCTCAACCAAGAAATGATATTTTGGAGTGTCTTCATGCATGCTAAGGAGAGACCTAATAGTTGTCATTGCATTTGCTGCTCTATTATTTAGACAAGATACTTGTTCAAATTGAATGTGAGTAAAATATTGCTTGAAGCTTTCAACCATTCACTTATAAGGGATGATTTTGTCATCCCGAGTTTGATATTCATCATTGACCTATTTGATGACTAGTTGAGAATCACCAAAAATTGACGAGTGTTGGATGTTCCATTGGATTGCAAGCTTGAAACTTGAAATTAATGCTTTGTATTTAGCAATATTATTGGCACTGTAGGGAAAAATAATTATGAATACTTTTGGCATAAGGTCACCTTGTGGTGTGAGGAACAAGATTCCTTCCCTTGAGCCATGCCTAGTAAAGGAACCATCAAAAAATAGCTTCCAATCAGTTGACTCTTGAAGGGCTAGAATGGATTCATCTAGAAAGTTAAGATTCAATGGTTGGGTATCTACCATTGGTGCTTCTGCCAACTAATTTTCTACTCTCTATCCCTTAATTGCCTTTTGATCATCATACTCAATATCAAATTCATTGACATAAGCCACGTAGCCATTCATCTTATTAGAGATGGTTTTGACAAGAGATACTTGAGTGGGTCAATTTTGGCAATAAGTTTAGTTTGATGATTGAGCATGTAATGTATTAATTTATATGAAGCAAATGCCACAATGAAACATGCCTTTTTCATGGGTGTATGGTTGGATTCATATCTAACCAAGGTTATACTAATATAACAAATATCCATTTCTCTTCCCTAATCATCTTGTTGTGCTAGAAGGGCTTCCAAAGTAAATTGTGTAGTAGAATTGTAAAGAATCAACAGATTATTTTGGATTGGTGCCATAAGAACTAGTGGATTGACAAGATATTATTTTACCTGATCAAAAGTGTGTTGACATAACTCATCCTAGTGATACTCTATATTCTTCTCTAGTAGATGCAATAACAGTTAGCATTTATCAACAAGCTATGTAATGAATTTGTGTATAGTCTAACGCTTTCCCTGTGGACTATGGAGCTCTCTAATATTTTGTGGTGGAGGCATTCTTGTAATTGATTTGATCTTTGTAGGATCCACTTCTATACCTCTTTTGGAAATGATGAAACCTAATAGCTTTCCTGACGTGACAATAAATACATAGTTCTTAGGATTAAGGCATACTTTATATTCCCTTAGTCTCTATAAAATGCACTCTAGAACTTTAGGATGCTTTGATCTAGTTTTTTACTTACCCAATAAATCATATACATATTCCTCCACAATATCATGAAGCACATCATGAAATATTACTGTCATGGCTTATTGATAGGTTGCCCCAGCATTCTTCAGACCAAAAGGCATAAATTCATAGAAAGTGTCCTCCAAGGAGTGATGAAAGATGTTTTGCGTTGATCCTCAAGTGTGATATGAATTTGATTAAAACCAAAAAATCCATCAATGAGGGACAACATTTCATATCTTGCAGTGAGATCAACTATCATGTAAATATTTGGCAAGGTAAAATCATCCTTCAAGCATGCTTTGTTAAGGTCTCTAAAATATTTGCACACACAGATTCCTTTGGGCTTCTTTCTTATAAGGACAATGTTTGAGATCTAGTCAGAATAGTTAATAGGCTAAATGAAACCGACCTCTAATAACTTTTTTAATTCCTCTTTGACAAGGAGAGAAAATTTGGGATACATTTTTCTTAATTTCTACTTCATAGGTTTAGCATCCAAATGTACAACAAGATGATGTGCCACTAATTATGGGTCTAACATAGGAATGTCAACATATGACCAAAAAATATGTCTATGAATCTCTTGAGTTTAGTACTAATGGTTTCCTTTTCTAGAGTATCTAAAGTTGTATCAAGTTGAGTAATCTTTTTGTCTTCTCCTATCCCAAGATCAATTTCCATAGCTTCTTCAACCAATGATGTAGAGCCATCTTGTAGGTTCCTAGGTGCAAAAGGAAGGTTGAGCTCCTTGTCCATTAGTGCCCCAAATGGGTTTTCACCAATGGACATGTCTTCACTTTCTTGATTTTCATTTGTTTATTCTTCTTCTTGTATTTTTACTTTTTTTTTGTTTTCTTTTGATTTCTTTGACTAAGGGGCTCCTCATGTTCCCAAAAGTATTCACATGTGTTTAAACTAATCTTAAAACCTTTTTTATGATCCCTTGATGCCATGTTATCTTGAATTCACATGAATTTTGCAAGTGCTTCTTCATTTTCAAATGTATTTAATGATATGGGCTCTTGTTGGTCCCAACCAATAATGTTAGGGTATTTAAGATCCAAGTGGATGGTAAGAATGGTGGTCTTATTAAAGAGATTAGTTGTGGCAATATTTTCATAGGAGTAATGAATGGACTTTGTTTCAATGCATTCGATATCATAAGGAGCATTCATAAAAACCTCAAAAGTATCATTGACCTCACTAGATTGCTCATCATATGGGACATATCCTAGCCCCTAGTTTTCTGTACTCTTATGTATACTCATAGGTTCTAGAATGCTTTGTTCATGAAGTCTTGAGGACATTTCCTTTGTAATTCGTATTTTTCATCTTATATTGGGTATAGAATTTCATTCTTTTCAAAATAGGATGCAAATTCATCTTCCTCACCAAGCCAAGAGACTTTTACATTTATTTTTCATCTATTATGAGCCCATGATTTATGAAGGTAGTTGAACCATACTGAACCAAGATATTTTCTTTCTTCAAATTGTTACTAGGATTGCCAAAGGATTGAGGAGAGAGGGGGAGTTTTCCTACATGAAATCCACTATGGATCTTATATTATCCATAAATTTTGTTAAAAATCTTGATGTGGGATTTAGGATATGAGGTTGTAGATGTGGATGCAAAATTAGCTAGATCTATGCATGAAGAAGATTGTTTGGGTTCAAGATTCAAGGTTACATCAATAATGGAGCGATGCTTGATTTGTTGACTGCGACTTTCTAACATTTTACAATATTGGAAAGGTTGGAGATTGACCAAAACTATTACTTATGTTAGTAGGTGTGGGAATTTAATGCATTGATGGAAGGTGGAGGGTATGAATTGCATTGCATGGAACCATGGATGACCCAAGAGGATATTGTGAGGAAGATCAATATCAATGACATGTAATAAGGTTTGTTGTATAAAAATCCCCACTTTAAGTGATAAATGTATTGTTCCGGTTGAATCTCATTCTACATTGTCATAATATAAATGATAATGATCATTTTAGGATTCAAATCTTTCTCTAAATACCTTAAGTGTCGAATCAACTTTAAGGTACACATATTCAAACCAACCCCATTATCCACAAGCACCCTTTTGAGTTTATGTTTGGTGATAGTAACTTCAATGCATAGAGGAAGGTTATGGTTTGGACCTATGAAGGGCATATCAGTTTGGCTAATTGTAAGGTGGTGACTTGAGGATAAATATCTGACAAGAGCTTGGAATTGTAATGGGTCAATATCATTTGGGATTGTTGACTCTTGGAGGACTTTATACAATACATATTTATAAACATTAGATGTTTTTAGAAGCTCCATGATTTATATTTGTGTTGGAGTCTTCTCCAATTTCTCTATGAGATTGTATTGACCCTTTGGAGGAGGCAGGGAAGGCCCTTGGATAGTAACTTTGTTGTGTCTTGTGGTGAGGACAAGTAGGAGATTTAATTTTAATTGTGGATATTTGGTTTTCGTAATGATGGATATGGCCTACTACAACATCATATGTATAGGGAACTTTATTATAACAGATACTATTAGCATGGGCATTTTGTCTTTGGTTTGATGATTGACGTATTTGGTCATGATTCAAAAAGGGGTCTTGATATATCCATAATTATTTATTTGGCGAGAATGATGTGGCACCTTCTATCTCAATATCCCCATTGTCAATAAGGTCTTGGTCATATTTTTTTATTTCATGCATCAGTTCGTAGAATGTCCTTTGGTCTTGTGGTATTCACAATATTCCATTTCTTTGTACTAGGTTGGCTTAGGTTTACTTTCATTGCATGGTTTGGTATATGGAAATATGATCGTGGTTGCTTTGACCAATTTATGAAAGACTACCTCTAATGGTTCACAAGAGGTGTATATTGTCTATGTTTCATGTCTTGTTTTGGTTATCTAGCAGGAATTGTTATGTTAAGGGTGTTTTGGATAGCTTGAACATGTTTTGAGTTGGTAACACCATCACCTACTACATGTTTGTTTTTACTAAATAGTTTAGGTGTTTTAGATTGACCTTGATCTTTGGAAAATATTTTAACAAGTCGTTTGGCTATGAGGGATTTTTTGTTTTGCACACTTTTTTTGATAATTTCATCAAAACTAGAAACATAATGGACTTGTAGGTGAAATTCCATTTCTTGGTTCAGGTTTGCAATAAATATATTGACCAATTATTTTTTATGTATTGGCTAAGGGAATCAACTTTCTAAACCTCTCCATCATTGTAAGCAAGAAGAGAAACTTTCCCCATTTCATTGTTTGGTATTATAGACATCTATCATGGTGAGTTTGAGTTCAACATTGTATGAAAAATGTGCAACAAATCTTTCGGCTAAATCTTTGAATGCACTGATGGTATTTTTTGGTAAATGTAAAAACCATTCAAGTGTTTTTCCACCCAAGATAGATCTGGAAATAGTCTAAGAAAGTACATGTCATCAAAGTAACCTCTTGAAAATCCATGAAAAACTCCTTAGCTTGCTCTTGAGCATCCCCTTTCCCTATATATTTATCAAACTTTAGAATCTCAAAATGTTGAGGAAAGGGAATTTGTGTTATGGATCTATTTAGTGGATAAGGACATAACTCTTTAAATGTGTATCCCTTGTATTGAGTTTGGTTTCTTGTTTGTAATCCTCTTATGGTATCTTTCATGACTTTCCATTCTTGGTTAAATGGTGTATTAGGGGGTGGTGCTTGGTTATTTTGTTTGTTGTGATTGTTCACATATTGCAGGTATTTTGCATTGTTGAGATTGAATTGATTTTGCAAATTGTTTTGATTAGTCTAGATGTGTTGATTGGATGGTTGGTTGTTTTGAGTAGGTTAATTTTGTTGAGGACTTTTATTGTTGGGTTTAGATTGGTATAATGGATTGGTTTGTGATGGCAACTTGAATGATGATACTTTGGTTTTGACTTGACATTGGGGATCACCTTATGATTTCTACTTTATGTTGAGGCTAGCCACTTTTGGAATAACATTGTTGAGGTCCACATGAGTTTGATCGACATTGGTGGTATTGGGATTTGGGTTGGAGGGATCCTTCTTTATGATGTTATTAAGGTTATCTAAGTTATAACTGATAGGTAATTTGTCTCTTGATCTGATAAGACTCTTAAGTATGCCATCTATATTTTGATGTATGAATCAATATATGAGAGTATGCCCTTGTTCAGAGTCAAAGAAATCATGTTCATGATGGGAATACTCACTTTGATTAGAAAGACTATCACTATCACTATCATTATCATAATCTTCTTGGATTTCATGTGGGAATTGATGAGCGGTTTCTCCAACTAAGTATAGGTTTTGGACACATGGGTTCTCAAGAAGAAAAGGATTTTCTTCAAGGAATTCCATGTCAAATATTTATTGATGGATAGTTATAAGTGACATGAGAGTGTACTTCAGATTTTATTTTTGGATTTTTGAAATGTTTTTACCTTTTTTGAATTTTGGAGGTTTTTTTTATGTTTTGGGATTTTAGAAACTTTATAGGTTTTACATAATCAAAATACTTGCCAAACACACCAACAATCTTATTTTAATCAAGTGGGTATGTATATGCTTGTAATCTCACCTTGTTTCCTTATCAAGTCGTGATGTGTAAGTCCCATGATGAGGAAACTAACCACTTTTGTTCAACTAAGATCACTCTATGAAATGAAGGGAGAGCATACATGACATATACACTTGGTTCTAAATAGAATTTACACTTGACTTATGATGAATGTGGTGAGTATCTTCCCAAGGCTAGCTTCTTACCACTGCATTACAAGTATATATGATCGAATGGTCTTAACTAGGCTATACAAACATCTAGGGGATATCCTCAAAATACCTAAAGGTATGGGAGACCTAATTTTGTGAAATGAAGGGTATGTCAAAATGCCTAGTTCGAGAGGGTAACCCAATCTCATTTGTCACTTTGAAAGGTATAAATTTCTTGCAAGCTTAGCCAAATGACAAATGTCCTCCAATAGGAGAGTCTTTCAATTCTCTCCTAAATTTCTATACCCTACCAAAACACATGGGTGTGAGCCATCCCCTAAAATGATGAAATCCTTAGGTAGGCCCACTAAAAATTAAAAACAAAATTGAATATTTCTAATTCCCAAGATCACAATTATGCGCAAGGGAAGAGCATGTGTATTCACCTTTCGAGACAAAAAATAAAGTGAGTTAAACCAATTTTGATTCTCAAGATCACCTAAGTGGTGCGAGAGGAGAGAATACATGACTTAAACCACTAAAACACAAATCTAATCTAAAAAGACACAAATAAAATTAATTTTAAAGCCCAGATTCAAATGTCTGAGATTTGAAGTATGAAATCTTTGACTAACAGAGATGTAGACAATGCATTAGTAGTTGTTAAAGATTGATCTTCATCACACAAAAAATCATTGCACTCAAAATGATTATGATCATAGAACCCACAAAGTTAGAATTTTTTTTACAACTTCATCAATATTCATTGAAAAACTATGAGAGACAACAATGTGAACATCAACACCCCAGACATTCTATGTAGAATTTGTTTGATAAAACATATAGAATGGGACAAATAGCATATGGTAATTGTTGAACACAAGGAATACTGAGAGGGGGGGTGAATAAGTATTCTATAAAACCTTTCTTTCACATATTCATTAATCCATTTACCAAATTCAATAACATGAAAGCATAGTAAACATGAGAAAAGTAGCCACAAAGTCATAACACATAGACAACAAGATTTTTACGTGGAAAACCCAAAAAGGGAAAAACCACGATGAGTGTTAGCTCACAATATATTATGATATAAAAACTAAATTACATGAAGGCTCACTGCCCAAGGACTCACTGTCCAAATAAGTGCTCACTGCATAAGGCTCACTGCCATGAAAGAAAAGAAGAGAAGAGAGAATGGATCATTACCAAGATTGCACTACTACAAATGCAACTACAAAATGCTGAATTACAGTTCCATTGATAGCTCAGTGTAGACACCCAAAATTGACCTAATTATCATTAGCATTCAAATATTGCATTAGCTATCATCTGCATTTGTCTAACACACTTGAGTAACGTCCCCATCACTTATTTCTTCTATTAATTAAATAAATTCTTATTTATTTAATTAATTCATTAGCTATTTCTTCTATTTCTTTTAAATCTATAATTAAATAATCTTTATTCTAACTATTTTAATTAAATAAATATTATTTATTTAGTTAAAATTCCATTCACAAACCCACTTCCTAATTAATTAAATAAATTTTATTTATTTAATTAATTTCTCTTATCATTTATCTCAAATGAGCCAACATGTGTACCTCTTTCATTTAAAAAAGATAAGCGGTACTATATCTTTTATTTAATATCTATCACATGCAGTACTTTTTTATGTACACGGTCACACATAAGCCCTATCTTTCTTCCACTTGCCATCTATACATTCATCTATTAATCTTAGTCATTCACATAGCCACCAAATCTCCACCGTTGATTGATTTTGGTTGAAGTCTATATAAACATCCTCTCATTCCATACAACATCTATCCAACATTCATATATCATCTACATTATCATCTTGAGCATATTGAGTATTTGAGTATCCATCTAGCTTATTATCATTATCATCCATCCATCATGGCAGCTTTGATCTTCATAATTGTCCATTGTTGAAGAAGCAATCCACATCATAAACAATGAATCATACAATCTAGGTGATATTGTTCTTGAATTGCATGCTTTTGATTTCATTTGGATTAGATTCTTTGATGATGGTAGGGTTAGGTTTTCATGGCTATGCTTGATCTTATTAACCTAATTTTTACCTATCACATTTTGGCACACCCTGTGGGACTCACGTCCTTGATTAACTTTGTTATTTGAAGTTGTTTTTATGAAGATCAGATTTTTTGAGTGCCTACAAAAAGTTACAGTCACTTTTGAGAGAAAACCAGTCGTTGTCCAATTATACGCATCACTTTTAAGCTAAAACCAACCACTTACAGCATTTTTCAGATTGCTTATGAGCGAAAATTAGTCACTTATTACCTTTTTTGCATCACTTACAAGCTAACAGTGATCACTTATGTTCTTATTTGAATCACTTTTAACCTAATAGTGATCACTTTTAGCTATCTGGATCACTTTATGCAAAACTAGGGTTTTGGTTATATTTTATTTTCTTCGCAGATCTGAGTCGCTTATGACCCGTAATCAGTCGCCTGTTGATTTTTTGCATTGCTTATGAGATTTATCATTTCACATCTAGGTTTATTGGCATCGCTTATGATCTGTAACATTTTGCTTGTAGCAGAATACAAATCACTCCTAATCAACATTTGATCACCTTTGGTAACTACGTCACTTTCAGTCTGTATCATTTGTAGTTTGGTTTTTCTTGGCTACTAATTGGGTATTTGTGTAGCATCTTATCAATTGTCCAAGAAAAGGAGGTTATAAAACTACTAACATATTTGTTCAAGCTCCGATTGGTCCAAGACTTGTAGTTTTTCACTAATTTAGAAACATTTGGGCTTGATGCTTAAAAAGAATCATTGCTTGCTCCATGCTTGATTTATTTTTCTTGATTTCTTGCATGTGCATGTTTGTAACCCAAATTTAATAGCAAAAGTATCCTCTCCCCTTGCCTATCAAATAGATCTTGGGTGTATTAGAACTTGTTATTATCTTTAGAGGGCCTACCTTCCCGGTGTGAGAAGGGGTACAACCCAAGCGGTAATGGGCTAAAGCCAAGTCCTTCCGAACTGCTATATAAGAAAAGTGTTTGTGTCAAAAGCCACAAAAAATGGGTGTTGTTGTGTTATACCGACAACCAACCTCCCCCAAAACCCTCCAAGGAGTAACCCTTGAAGGCTAGGAGACTCCATAATGGAGAGTAGCGTTGCCGCACTATAGCCACCCGAATGGATGCCCTTATTAGCAACTTTGTGTAGTAGCCAAAAATCTTCTATTGGTTGATACAAAAGGTGGGACATTTGAAGCCACCCCAATTCATGTGGTTCTTAGAAGAGATAGTAGGGACAATCCTAAGGTTTGGTGGGGGGACAAGCCTTGGGAAACCTGGATCTTGGTATGTGTGAGTAGTGTGTGCCATGGAGAGGAGCTGGTGCTACCAAGATCCTAAAGCTATCCGCTTTGAATAAGCACAGCTAGGGGACTCAACAAATACAGTCCTTTCCTAGCCTAGGTTGTATAAGTTTGTGATTGTTGTGAGTGTGAGTGACTGAAATTACTATTTTCTTGTCAAAAACACAAATTTAGACATTTTCTGACAGACACAGTCACCTTTGAGCTTTAACTGCCCGTGTACAGATAATCAAATCACTTTTAACCAGCAGTCAGTCACCTTTTGCATAAACTAAATCACCTTTGAACAACAGTTGCTCACCTCTAGTCTAAACTGAGTCACCTTTGATCAACAGTAAATCACCTCTGAACTAAAACTGTTTGCTTGTAGTAAATTGGCTCGCCTTTGGTTAATATTGTAGTCTGTTACCTGAACCAAAAATAGATCACATTTAAGCTATTACCAGCCACTTTTGGTCTTTTCTGAGTCGCATTTGAGCTATTACCTATTGCCTGTGGTTAATTACTAGCAAATCTTAGTGACTCAGCCAAATCAACTACATTTCTAGCTTGCTTAACTTTAGCATTAGATTTCAGACCTGCCTTTGATCATTTGCAGATACCTGGACTTTGTTTCCTGCTTTGAACATACTGACCAATTGGACTTTGTGAACCTTTCATCTTTTGAGACCCCAAAACAACAAACCAAACATCAATCAATCGACCCAATCAATCAACAAAACATCATCTTTTGGCTTTAGCCTTAGCAACATCAGAAAAATAGCAACCTTAGCAAACAAATTTTCCCTTAAGTGTGTGAACTTTTCTCTAGGGAAGTTCAACCAACAACCAAACAACCCAACAACAACAAAGAAAAGAGAAAACTAGCACATCAACCAACAACCAAACAATTAGCAAACCATCACCTTTTTGGGTCTCAAAACCTTGGCAAGCTAAAGTCCAAGTTTTCAACATCAGCCATCATGCCTCAAACTAGGAGCCAATATAGAGTTGAAATGGAAGCAAAACTGCAAGCTAAGATGGAAGCCATAATGCAACAATCATGATCAACACCTCTTAGAGATGCAACTCAATTTACAACCGACATGCCTTCTCACATGTTTGTACCCTATGGGTACACCATTGGAGAGTCATCTCATCAAGTGCAGTCACACCCTTTCATAGTGACTTATGAAGAGCATTCCCAAGAGGATTTATCTGACTATCAAGACACACATGTATGGGACCAAGTTGAGAAGCTTGTTTTATTTGATCCTAATCGCTACTTCTTGCAACTTGCCCACATGGGAGCCAAACTACCAAGAGACTTTGACATATTTGCTATTTGAGAATATGATCCAAGCACTCCTGCTATTGTTGCAAAGGGACCATCCACTATAGTCACACCATCCCATACCATATTACAAACTCCATCTTCCAACCCCTCTCTTTCATTGCCTATTGTTACTTCATTCGACCCACCACGCTTGAAGTACACTTTAGAACCTTTGATAACTCCAACCAATGTACTCCCTTTCCTTTTGCAAAATCTAAACATTCCACCTTTCCATATTTCCCAACATACTCCTACCATGACCATATCGGTGCCTCAAGTAACACAAGTTGTCCATGTTGCCCAATTGCAAACTCCTCGAACATCACAAGCTATCCCCATATTCCATACTTTGCAAGCTTCCCAAGCTATCCAAACAACGCAAACTGTCCAAGCTTCACAACCATCGCAATCCACTACCCCCATTGCATCACATGTGGGCACCACATCCCATATTCCTACCATTGCTAATATGGTCTCCACTATCTCCACGGATCCATCTAACACGTCATATAATCCTAATGTTAGTCTCATTGACATGAATGACCTGACTATTGTCTCACAAGCTAATCCTAATATTGCAGTCTCTTATGTTGATCAACTTACATCAATTCCACCATCTTCCTATAATCCTTTGCAAACTAGCAATCCATCTTACATAACCCAAGGTTTGCCCAACATCACCCAACATATGACATATACCAATCCCCATGTTGTTCAAAATACAAACCCAAATGTCCATCCTTCTTTCGCATCTACTAATCCTTCCATCACTTACCATATCACAAATCCAACTCTAAATTCACAACCATTGACCAACGCCAATCCATCTTCCACTTCCCATGTGATGCAAAACCTTGTTGCTAATTCATCACAATATACCCAACCACCGCTTGTGTCTCAAGGACAGCAATCCTCAAACACATGTGTCACATACTAATCCTTTGACATACATTGTGAGTACACAACCTCAACAAACGGTCATGACTTCATATATCCCACAACAACAACCTTAATATACATCATACTACACTTCACCTCCCAACCAACAACCCCCTTTGCAAAAATAGCAATTATCTCCAGTGGATGTTCAACAAATGATTAACCAAGCGGAGGACAAAGCAAGAAGACATTTTCCTTAGAAAACATATGTGCTTATCCATTTGACAAGTCACTTCATATGACACCTTTTCTACCACACTTTGAAATTCCACAGTTTGACAAATACAAAGGAAAAGGAAATCTGGAAGACCATCTTAGACCATTCTTTGTGGCATGTCTCGATGTTTCTCAAGACAATATATATCTTCTGAGACTATTTCCCCGAAGCTTAGTGGGACAAGCTCTTGAATGGTTCTCTCATTTACCTCTGGGTATTAAGTCTTTTGCGGAGTTAACAAATAAATTTTGATCACACTTCACTTTTAACATTGTACATGAAGTGAATATGAATGACCTAGTCAACAACAAACAATGCAATGGTGAAGCTTTCTCTTCATTTACTCAATGATGGCATAATATGGATAGCAAACTATCATGGGAAATACCTGAGAAACAATAGCTCGATATCTTTGTTCAAAGTCTTCAACCCAAGCTATCATTCCAACTACAATTACAAAGTTCTAGCACCTTTGATGAACTTGTTTCCAAAGGAACCATCATTGAACACGCTTTAATTTATAAAGGCACTATCAAGATTTTTCGCGATAACAAAGACTATCCTCAAAATTCCAATGATAAGTCTTTCTTTTCGAATAAGAACAAGAATGTTGTCAACGATGGTGTTATAGATGCAAAGAACATACAAACAATGAAAGCTCCTATCAACATTCAAGCTGCCTCTACAACAACTCAACCTTTTCAATGAACCCGAGAACGACAAACTTCAAATCCTTGTCAACAATTCACACCATTAGTGGAACCTATGGATGCTGTCTTTTGAAAGCTTCTCCAAGCAGGAGATATCATGTTACTGGATGTACCACCCAACGGTGAACTGCTCTTCAAAGCTCCTTGGTACAAAGAGAATGAGTATTGTGATTACCATAGAGTCAAGGGACACAAAACAAATGGTTGTATGTGCTTAAAGCATGTTATTCAAGATTGCATCGATCAAGGTTTAATTAAAATTACACCTCCAATATCACAACCTACACAGAAATTGACATCTAACTATGATCTAGATGCTTTCAAGAATCCACTTCCATCTCATGACAAACCAAGTAACCCTCATGTTGGGAATTCCATTCAGTACAATTACGAATCATCCACTAGTGGCCGCATTGACCATGTTCACATTTCTACCATTACTATCCAAGGCAAAGCACCTAACTGCACTATAACTACTTGAAGAGGTCATGTTACCATTCAAGGAGCACATGTCCATCCTCCTCAACTGTCCTCTAGCTATAATATTCTTGATCACCTTGGCAAAACACCTGCACATATTTCCATTCTTGAGTTGCTTCGCATATCCCTTGCCCACAAAGGTATCCTTGACAAAGCTTTACAAGAATCTTCAGTGCCCAATGATGTCAATACCATGCAATTCCAATCTATGGTCGCTAGCATTGCAGCCCCTTGTCATCTAACCTTTTCCAACAAAGATCTTCAGCCCTCCATTCATCCTTCACACAACAAAGCCCTCCACATAGAAGTGTTTGTCAAACAACGCTGTATCAAAGGAATCTTAGTGGATGGTGGAGCTGGTCTTAATATATGTTCCTTGAAATTAATAAAACAATTGGGATATTCTGAGAAAGATGTTGACACTTCCAAGGTCATTACTATTAGAGCATATGATGATGCTGAGAGAGATACTGAAAGGATTATTCACTTGCCTATCCAAGTTGGGCTGGTCACTACTGACACCCATTATCAAGTCCTTGATATTGAGCTTCCTTATAACATCATCCTTGGCTGTCCATGGATCCATGCCCTCAAATCAGTTCCTTCTACATACCATCAATGTCTTAAATTTCCACATAACGGTGTTGAGATTACTGTCCATGTTGATCCCAATCCATTTTAATTTTGTCATGCCTTTCAAGCTAAATATCAAAGCCCTAACCACATTCCTAGCAACACTGAAGCATACCCATCTTCATCATGTGTAGATCCATCCGTCCTACTCCAGCCATCATTTAGCAAAGCTGCTTCCAATCTCCGTATCAAGTACACTGAACATGCCTCGGGTCAGTACACATTGCAAGAATTTTTTTGTGTTGGAACTCTTCCCTTGTCTCCCAAATCTCATGGCAGACCTTCTACCTCCAAGTGATCTTCATCCGTAGCTATCATAAAAGCCCACCCACAGTATTCATTAAAGGTGGATTCTTGGATGATGAAAATATTGATGATATTAACTCTTGGATATTCTTTGACGAGAACGACCAAGTCCAACTTGAAGTGGAGAGATATAACAATGGGTTCCGCATCATTAAGAACATGGGCTACAAAGGACATGGTGGATTGGGATCATAGGAACAAGGACCTATTGAACCCATTGTTGTGTCTAAGAAGTTTAATAAAAAAGGCCTTGGCTATCAGCTAGAGGTACCATGTTCCAAAGACATTAAGTGTATTTTCGATTTGGATGCTGGACCTTCCTTGATAGGAGAGACTTCTAGTTCAGGTACCATCGATGATTCCTCTCTTCATATTATCGACCTTTTTCAAGAAACCTCTATCTTCATGATTTCCACAACCTCCTCTAGCCATAACCATTCATCCGTTACCCTTTCACTCGTATATCCTAACCTTGTTGATTGGGACCAACAGGGGGCACCAATATTGGATACATTTGAAAATGATGAAGCTATTGCAGAATTCATGGGCTTATGACAAGGCATTCCTTTGGGTGATCACAGAGCAGGTTTCATGATGGATCTACCTAAACTAGCATATTTTGGTGGAAGTATCAAATCTTTCAGTCACAAAAGTGAAATAAACAAAATAAAAAAAGATAGGTCACTAGGTGAAAACTGAAATCACCTCTTGACTGTGAAAAAGTAAAAACAAAGGACATATCCAAAGGTGAAAACCTCTCTGAGGTGCCTGAGGATGGGGGATTTGATGTTCCTGTCACCATTAACTATCATGAGAAATCAACAGTGCTAGTTGAAAAATCACAAGACATGAACTTGGGCACAGAGCAGAATCCAAAGATCACTTTTTTGGCAGCATCACTATTAGAGCAGGAAAGAAGAGAATTCACAACATTTTTCATAAAAAGAGCTATCAATTTTGCATGGACTTATGCTGACATGCCAGATCTAGATCCATCCCTTGTGGTACATGATTTAGCAGTATCTCCTAATGCAAAATCTGTCAAACAAAAATTGTGCAAAATGTATCCGCAAGTAGCTCTATTGGTTAAGGTAGAGATTCAGAAGTTGCTAGAAGAAAAGTTCATAAAGCCTATCGATTATCCAAAATAGGTTTCAAACTTGGTACCTGTAGAAAAACCTAATGGACGAGTTCACTGTTACACAGATTTTAGAGATTTTAATAAAGCATGTCCTAAAGATGACTTTCCACTACCAAGCATAGACAACATTGTAGATCTCACAACTGGACATGAAATGCTATCTTTGATAGATGGATTTTTAGGATATAACCAAATCAGAATAGCAAAGGAAGATCAAGACAAAACATCATTCATTTGTCCATGGGGCACATACTGTTGGGTTGTAATGCCTTTTGGTCTCAAGAATGCTAGAGCTACTTATCAACGAGCCATGATAGTTATTTTCCATGACCTTTTCCACACAATCATGGAAGACTATGTTGATGATATTCTAGGGAAATCCAAGACAAGAGAAGGACATCTACAGGTATTAGCACAAATCTTTGATCGACTAGAGAAATATCAAGTCAGACTAAACCCAAAGAAGTGTGTATTTGGCATAACATCTGGAAAAATGTTGGGATACATTGTGTCTTGATGAGGGATAGAAGTGGACCCTGCCAAAGTAAAAGCTATCATGGAAATGCCTCCGGCAATAAATCTCAAGCAGCTTCGTAGTCTACAAGGAAGGTTACAGTCCATCCGCAGATTTATCTCACAACTAGCAAACAAATGCCATCCTTTCCAACATCTTCTTCACAAGGGTGAACTTTTTAAGTGGGATGAAAAGTGTCAACAGGCCTTTGACAAAATAAAGGAATATTTGGCAACACCTCCTGTGTTAGTACCTCCTGTACTTGATTGCCCATTATTGGTCTACATATCTTCAACAACAGCAACATTGGGTGCCCTTCTAGCTCAGCATGATGATTTAGAGAAAGAACAAGCCATTTGCTACATTAGTAGAACTCTTGTGGGATATGAACTTAATTATTCATCTATGGAAAAAGCATGTTTAGCATTATTGTTTGCTTCCCAAAAGTTGCGACATTATATGTTGAACCAAACAACAAAGCTCATATCTAATGTTGATCCACTCAAATATCTTCTCTCCAAAGCAATCCTTATGGGAAGATTAGCAAAATGGGTTATGATCTTAAGTGAATTTGACATACAATATGTGGATCGAAAGGCCATAAAAGGACAAGTTATCGTTGATTAGTTAGCTGCAACACCCATCACAGATGTTCATCCACTACGTCCAGAATTCCTTGATGAAGGATTGTTCAATTTAACTTCACCAATATTGTGGCAACTATATTTTGATGGATCTTACACACAACATGGATCAAGAGCAGGGATATTGTTTGTTACCTCTCAAGGAGATTATATCCCCAAATCATATAGAATTGCATTTTCATGTACCAACAACATAGCAAAATATGAAGCTTTCATCACAGGATTATGCATGGTAGTACAATGAGCTATCAAATAGCTATAAGTCTTTGGTGACTCTCAACTAGTTATCAAAGAAGTCTTAGATGAATATCAAATAAAAGATGAGAAGCTTCTTCCATACAAGGTAATGGTTGATGATTTTAAAAAGTATTTTGACAATATCACCTTTGAACAAATTCCAAGGCTACAAAACAAAGCCGCAGATGCCATGGCTATGATTGGATCTCTTCTAGACATGTCATCCAATATACACAAATGTGAGTTTCTGGTTGAATAGCTTTTAATTCCAGCATTCAAAGTACTGCAGTTTAAGCATATATGTGCAATTGTAGGTCCCAATTCACCATGGTACGAGGACTTATATGAGTATCTCTGTAATCAAACCTTTCCATTCCAACTATCTAACACCCAACGAAAAACCTTTATCCGTCGAGCCTCTCGTTACACTATCCTAGGAGACACCCTTTATCGCAAGAGTCTTGATGGTATCCTTCTTAGATGTCTTGATTCTGAGGAAGCAAAAGTGGCCTTACGTGATGTAAATGAAGGTGTTTGTGTTGGCAAGAGACACTATATGGATTCATGTACGTTGTCATTAACGGAAACAAAGGTTATCCCACACATCCGCAAGACATGATGAGTCTCTACCGGAAGTCAGATTGAAGAAGTGTTATGATCCGGTAAGCAAGAATAGAGCAGTCAACAAGGTCTGACAGTCAGGTCCAGATCTCTCAGAGGAAGTATCTCAGTGAAGTGCAGATTTGGGGAAGTCAAGAGGAGTAACTTGACTAATAGATTCCAAGGATTTAGCCTTTAGTGATGGAAGGGTGAAGATATATGAGCACTTGAGTGTTGGGTTCCTGTTTGGCAGAATAGACATAGGAAGAACTGTACCGACAGAGTGTCAGACCCAAATCTAGAAGAGATATTGCTGATGACTAAGTTTCTTGAGGTATCATTCATGATTGGCCGACATGATTGATGACTTCTACAAGCATCTCCTAGATCTGCATCACTTGGTAAGCAAGGATCCAGCCAACAGATCAAAGCTTGGGAAAATATTGACTATTCCAGATGCCGACTAGAAAGGTGGTGAGATTACTTGTGCGGATATATATACCAGATGAATTTAGATATGAAGTATGTGGTGTGAATGAGCAATTGTGCGAAGAAAAGTAGAAGAGTAGTGTGAAGGTAGTAAGACAGGTCCGGAATGTGACAGGATAGCTGAACCAAAAGAAAGTAAGAATGAAGTGCAGCAGATTAGTTTATTGAGCTCAACCGGAACCGAATCTTAGCATGTGTGGATGCTTTTCATCAGTTCAAACATTGTGTTATATTCCTTTCTTGTAGACAGTGAGTCTCTTGTAGGCAGTGAGCCTCTTGTGAGAAATGTGCTCAGGCAGTGAGCCCTAATTTGGCAAGTGCCATTTTGTATCTTCTATTCTTCTAACAGAGAATAATTTCTTGGGTTAATCACCCCATGGTTTTTCCCTTAACTGGGTTTTCCACGTCAAAATCATTGTGTCATGTGTATTGGTGTTATTTCCATTTCATGGTTATGTTTTTCATTTGATTTAATATTGCATTAATTGTTAAAAAGCTAAAGCAATTAAGATAACTGATTCACCCCCCCTCTCAGTTATCAACAATTGGTATTAGAGCCAAGTTCCTCCAAACAGAGCCTAATAGCTTGAGGAAGATCTAGGAATTCAAATGGATATGTATGGTATGAGGCAACAACTTCAATCTGCCCTAGATGACCTTGAGCAATCTAATTCTAAAGTCAATAAATTGAAGGAAAGACTCAAATAGGCTGATGATTTCATAAGTGATCTAAGAGGGAATCTAAGTCTCTCTATGAAAAAGAGAAAGGATCTACTTCAGCAATTGGCAAGTCAAGGTGAAGCAAATGATACAAATGAAGATCTGAAGGAGAAAACCAAGCTATGTGAAAAGTTATCAAAAGAGACCATTATGATAAGACATGAAATGGAATCAGAAGTCATGAAATTCACCTGAGAAATTGACCAAAAAAGAAAAATTGAAGATAACCTAAGACAATCTCTCAAGGAGAAATCTAAAGATTGCCACAATATGGATAGAATAATCAGGCATCTAGAATCTGATCTTGAAGAGGCTAAAGAAAAAGAAGAACAACTTGAAAATCAGATTGACACTCTCAAAAGGGATCTTCAAACAACAAATGAATATAAAGAGAAATTCAAGGTAATCTCTGCTCAACTTGAAGTTCTTCTTGAAATCCAAAAGAGGGTAGATGACAAGTGTGGCTTGGGGTATGAAAAAGGTGAAAGCTCTGAATTCTATCAGAAGAACTCCAGATCAGAAAATCTAAGAAATAGACCTAGAAGACCTCCGGTAAGACAACCAAATGCTCAAAGATATCCATCCTTCAATGGATACTGCCACAACTGCAATAACTTTGGTCATAAAGCAAATCATTATAGGAGAAGAATGAATCAAACTATTACATCCTCCTCTGGACAGTGTTTCAATTGCAAAAGGTATGCTCACAAATCCCATGAGTGTAGATATATGCAAATGAATAATTCATTTAATGGTAAATGCTTTGCATGCAATAGAATGGGACATATGGCTAATTAATGCAGATCAAGAGGATATCAATCAAATATGCAAAGAAAAATTGTTTGCTACAATTGCAATAGATCCGGTCATATTGCCAAATTCTGTAGAAACAAGAATCAGGACAAAAGGGGTCCTGTGCATCATAATCAGAATCAAGACAAAGGCAAAAGAAAAGTGAATGCGGATTAAGTTCAAAGTGAGATGAATAAGATTTGGGTGAAGAAAAGTATAGAGAATGTAGGGGATGGATCTGCACTAGAATCTGGTGCTGATACTCCTTCCGGAAACTAAATAGATGAGCTCTGGCTCAGGGGGAGCAACATAAGTTAAGCCAATTCCCCCAGCTAGTCAATTGGTTCCTGAAAGTGGCATATGAAAGGTTGCAGATTAAAGGGTTTTTAGAGAAACATCTAAATAAGCCTTGATCAAGATTTGGAAGATCCGCAAGAAAATTTGAAAAATCTAATCCTTCCAAATTGATCCGGTGTAATAGTCATCCGGTAAAACAAGATCATCACAATTTGATCCGTTATGATCCCAAATTGAGGTATCCTGATCTACAGATAGATCAAATGATTAGTGAAATGAAGATAGATTGACAATATTCATCAAGAATAATTCTAAACATTTCTTAATAATCTGGAAGAGATCTATTTTAGAATAAGGAGAATAGAGCAACCAGAATAACTTAAGTTGCGCATTTATTGCAGTATGAATTTAGGGTTTTTCTTGCAATCAAAAGGGTTCATGTGCTCATCATTTGCACATTTGCATTTGAAAAGAAAGAAAGGAGAGCTCTGCAACAAATTCCTTCAAACTTCTCAAAGACCAACCATTGGAGTTGATTCAATCAGCAAATCATTCAAGTTCACTATGCGAACCCTATAAGCACAAGAGGTATTTTCTGTTATTAAATATCTCTCTGTAAATCGTTGAATAATGGCTACTCCAAATATTTTGAAGATCAGTGATAGGCCTCACCCCAAATTCAAGAAACATCCCTACAAATCCTTGGAAGTAGATCCCCTAGGAGCATTTTCCAATGTTCCACATGGTGTCTTGCATACAGAAGATATTAGGGTTTACATTCAAGCAAACATTAAAGAATTTAGAGAGTTCAAATTGAGGGATATCTACCACAAACCACTAATAGATGATTCATTTGAGCTCGAACCCCAATACAAGGCCCTCTGGGACAAGCACTTTGCATAGTGTATACATTTCCCTTGTTTTGTTGAGGATGAATGGGTCCGGTATGTCTTGACCAGAATACATGACAACTTCATGTGGTTGAATGGACCATTCAAGATCACAAAAGATACCATTAGGGTAGTTACCAGTTTGCACTCATCCAGTGGGATACCTACTCTCAAATCTGTCAAGAATCAGACTGTAAGTGAGGCTACCGGATCTAGGTTTGACAAAAGAGCAATGACAATAGAAGATATCACTGATCTGGATATCAAGTTTGCCTCCATGATCATCGGATACAAGATATATCATTCTAGCAGGGAGAATTCAGTACCTGGAACTGCTATCTACATTGCTTATGAAACGTTAGGAAAGAATTCAGACTATGACCTTTTTCAACTCCTAAACCAACTCTTGGAGAATCTGTAGAAAATAAAGAAAGATAAAAAGAACTCATTTAAGTATGGTGGGTTAATATTGTGCTTATTCTTCTACTTTATGAATGAGCTACCCGGATCCAATGGATGGGTATGGCAGAATGACAGACCGGTTGCCATACAAATCAAGGATTATTTGAATGGACTTGGTGATGACAAAGCACAAAACACAACTCTCTGGGGTTTCTTCAAAAACTTCCAGAACATGATGCAAGCTAGAGAGAATTCCCAAATCTCTAGTTGAGAAATACAAAGACACAATATGCTTTATGGTAGAGATTGATCAGTGCCTAATGGAGGCAGTGGAACCAAGAACAGTGTGGATCATGCCAATAGGGTATGAGGTGGATGAGAAAATCGTAGAGTTGCATGTTCAACACATACTGAGTCAACGAAAGGATCCTAAGGCAGAAAGGTTTGGAACCTTTGAAGAATTGAGTGTGAAGATCCATGTTGAGCTAAGGCAACCAGAGATGAAAAGAAAGGCTAGAAAAGAAGTAGAAAACATTGCCAAAAGCTTGGCATCTCAAAAGAGGCACTTGATGCCAACAGGGAAAAGAAGGAAAGGATTGAGAAAGAGAAGAAAGAGGCAAAAAAACAAAGTGTTTCGGTAGAATCCTCCTCCCGAACTAGATTTTCTAGGATCTCTGCATCTATCACTGCTAAAAGCACCAAGGCATCAAAACTAGAAGAAAAATCATCCGGTAAAAGTGAAAAGAGAACAAAGAAAAAGGCAATAAGGTTGTATACAAGCTAGAAAGATGAAGAAGAGACAGAATTTGATGAAGAAATCAAGAAGATGAAAAAGAAAAGGAAAGTATCCAGTGAAACCAAGGAGACAGAGGTAGAAGAGTTTGTTGAAATACCCACTCTATCATTAGATGATGTCGTCAAATCAGTTATTGTGGATGGAAACCTTCAACCAATGGCTGAATTCTATGATGATTATAATGAGGCTGACCAAAAGATCTTGCAGGAAGCAACAGTCAAGTATCTAAATATCTACAATAAGGCTTTTATTGAAATTATATCTCTTATTCCCAAAATCCTAGAGAAAGAGTTAGAAATAAGAAAGAATAATGCTATGGCAAAAGATCTTGAGATCCGAGAATAGATAGCCATTTAGCTATATCCTTCAATTGATTCAAAGCAAATGAATATGATCTTCAAAGATTGCAAGGATGAGTTCTGGAGAAAAGCAAGAATGAATCAACTTATGCTCAGAGAAACTGACAAAATAGCAAAAGAGACAAAAGAGATCCTCCAGAATGAATACACAAGATTCAACATTCCTATTATAGAGGACTTAGGTGTTGATCCCTCGGCTACAAGTGTTGAAAAAGAATCTACTGAGGCAATGAAAGAAGAAGTAATGGACACCGGTGAAGAAAAAGATAAGGACTTGGAATCCTCTGCTCCGAAAGAGGTGGCCCATGAACAAACAAACATCACTCCTCTAGTTTCCCCTATTGACTCCAGATCCAAAGGAGAAGAAAGATAGAGGATAAAGAAAAAGGAGTGAAGGAAAAAGAAGATGACAGTACTAAGGTTGTAGAAGGAAAGAAGACTTCAACAGAGAAGACCACAACTGATAGTGGTAAGAGTGTAGAAGGAGAGAAAGCTCCAAGAGACAGCTCTAAGACTGCAGAAGAGAAGAAGAATCTGTCTTTGGCAAGAGACACTGCAAAAACTGTCAAAGAATTCTTAAACAAAGAGACAATCGAGATTGATGAACTGGAACTTCTACAAGGGCCATTTGATTTTGATTCTCTTTCCCCGGTACAAAGAATGAAGATAGCTTCATTTGCTAATGGAAAGGCAAAAGAAAAACTCCTGAAGTCTCACATGGAAGACTATGAGCTAATAGAAGTTGCATCCGGAGTATTAGAAAAGATCATGCCATCTTTTCAGAAGGATCCCTCAGCCTCCTCATCTGGTAATCTCAAATCTCTAGTCAATAGTGTTAGCACACATTTTGATTCCCTAGAGAAGTCAGCAGAAGATAAGGTCCGGAAGGAATTTTTGGCAAAAAGATTATCAAAGGTACAAGGGTTAATAACTAATGATAGGAGGAATATGAATATTGGGATAAAGAGCTTAGAAAATGCTCTTAAAGATGGCAGGGAAATGTACAAATTTTGTTTATCATGGTCCAAAGTAACATTGGATATTGAGAAGAAAGTGAAAAAACAAGAGGACAAACTGACAAAGCTCTCTAAGAATTTTGATCCTCTCTCCTCTTCCATAATAAATCAAGAATGTCAGACTGTTGCAGTCTTGAATGAAATCAAGAAGCTTGAGAAGGAAAAGAAAAATAGAATAAGCAGGTTGGGTGAACTTAGAGGGATAATTATCCCTAAGTTAGAGGCCATGCATGAGGCCATAAAAGAAGCTCAGATCATAGCTCGGACCAGTGATCTGACAGATCTAAAAAGGGCAGACGCATTTGCATTCCTATTGAGTGGTCACATCTCAATTTTGGACAGGATGAAGCAAAGTTGGGCAACAAAATTCATCTAATTGAAAACAACTTTTGCAGACATACTTCAGTATATGTAAGTATGCTATATATATATATTTATACGGCTAAGTATAGTTGACTTTTTGAGAATTTTGATGTATGGACCCTACCCTTTGCCATTGATGCCAAAGGGGGAGTGAGGATCAGTGAAAAATGAGGAATCCAGCTACGGGGGAGCTCTTAAAAATGTATATAAAAACAAAGCATCAGCCAAGGGGGAGTATAGTGTGACACTTAGTCATTTTTCACTAAGTGTTGCCATTAATGCCAAAGGGGGAGATTGTTGGCAAGAGACACTATATGGATTCATGTATGTTGTCATTAATGGAAACAAAGGTTATTCCACACATCCACAAGACATGATGAGTCTCTATCGGAAGTCAGATTGAAGAAGTGTTATGATCCAGTAAGCAAGAACAGAGTAGTCAGCAAGGTCTGACAGTCAGGTCCGGATCTCTCAGAGGAAGTATCTTGGTGAAGTACAGATTTGGGGAAGTCAAGAGGAGTACCTTGAATAATAGATTCCAAGGATTTAGCCTTCGGTGATGGAAGGGTGAAGAGATATGAGCACTTAAGTGTTGGGTTCCTGTTTGGCAGAATAGACAGAGGAAGAACTATAACGGCAGAGTGTCAGACCCAAATCCAGAAGAGATATTGCTGATGACTAAGTTTCTTGAGGTATCATTCATGATTGGCCAACATGATTGATGACTTCTACAAGCATCTCCTAGATCTGCATCACTTGGTAAGCAAGGTTCCAGCTGACAGATCAAAGCTTGGGAAAATATTGACTATTCTAGATGCTGACTAGAAAGGTGATGAGATTACTTGTGCAGATATATATACTAGATGAATTTAGATATGAAAGTGTGTGGTGTGAATGAGTAATTGTGTGAAGAAAAGTAGAAGAGTAGTGTGAAGGCAGTAAGACAGGTCTGGAATGTGATAGGACAGCTGAACCAAAAGAAAGTAAGAATGAAGTGCAGCAGATCAGTTTATTGAGCTCAACCAAAACTAAATCTTAGCATGTGTGGATGCTTCTCATTAGTTCAAACATTGTGTTATCTTCCTTTCTTGTAGACAGTGAGTCTCTTGTAGGTAGTGAGACTCTTGTGAGCAGTGTGCTCAGGTAGTGAGTCCTAAATTAGCAAGTGCCATTTTGTATCTTCTATTCTTCTAACAAAGAATAATTTCTTGAGTTAATCACCCCGTGGTTTTTCCCTTAACTAGGTTTTCCACATCAAAATCATTGTGTCATGTGTATTGGTGTTATTTCCATTTCATGGTTATGTTTTTCATTTGATTTAATATTGCATTAACTGTTAAAAAGCTAAAGCAATTAAGATAACTGATTCACCCCCCTCTCAGTTATCAACAGTTTGCGGTTCACATTCCTCTAGCCCTGGTCTTGTTAAGAAACTTCTACGAGCTGGATACTATTGGCCAACTATGGAGAAAGATGCACAACAATTTGCAAAGAGATGTCTACAATGTCAGAAACATGGGGATCTAATACATGCACTAGCACATGAACTTTAGCCTATCACTACTCCATGGCCCTTCTCGTAGCAGGGACTTGATCTCATAGGTAAAATCCATCCTACTTCATCCAATGGCCATAGGTTCATTATCACCACCACTGAATATTTCACAAAGTGGGTGGAAGCCATACCAATGACTTATATTACTAGCAAGTAAATATCCAAGTTCATCCTACACTATATCATTTGCTGTTATGGAGTTTTTCAAGCTATTGTCACTGATAATGGTCATCGTTTCAAGAACCAAGACGTTAGAGATCTTTGTAACAAGTTTCATACCCAACATAGATTCTCTACACCTTACTATCCTCAAAGTAATAGCCAAGCTAAGGCTTCTAACAAAACAATTATCAAGATCCTCAAAAAGATAGTCAATGAAGTTGGTCGTGATTGGCATCTGTAACTTAATCCTGCATTATGGGCATATAGAACAAGTATCAGAACCCCCACTGGAGCTACACCTTATGCTCTTGTGTATGGCACTGAAGCTATCCTACCTATTGAGGTTCAGATCTCCTCACTGCGAGTATCTCTACAACATACCATCTCAGATGAAGAATATCGAGTATCTAGGCTCCATGATCTTGAGCTACTAGATGAACGATGTCTTACAACACTTAACCATCTCCAATTCTATCAAAACTATCTATGTCGTAGCTACAACAAAAAAATTAGAGAACACAGGTTTCAAGTTGGAGATCTTGTCCTTAAAGAAATCAAACGAATCAGCAACATCATGAGAAACAGGGCAAGTTTGAACCAAATTGGCTTGGTCCTTTTGTCATCACCACAGTCTATAGATCAGGTGCATACACACTCTCAACACCTGAAGGCATCCCCTTGGACGAACTAGTTAACAACATTCATCTCAAGAAGTTCTATCTATGAATCAAAGCAAAAAACCAAAAAAAAATCCATCCAACAGTGAAAACCACTTTGTGGCGCTTTAGATAACAAATATATATATATATATATATATATATATATATATATATATATATATATTACAAGATAAATAATTCATCCTCTGGGGAAAACTTGGTAAACAGGGGCCTTAGATAAGTACCATAGTGAAAACTTAGCAAATAGGCACTATGTGTAGTGACCAACTCCCATCATCTGCTTCATTTGTTTGATCACAACTTTTCATAGCATATTTCACCTTCTTACCTACATAATCCATATTGCCTTGTATACACATCGTTGTCCATCCATCCGTAATAAAAAACTTCCCATCCTCGCCTCTGTCATGCTAGCTGTCATAGTTTGGACATTGTTGGGGTGACTATATCCTTTGGCACCTTAGCACCTTGTTCGCACACCCGTGTCCCTCATCACTTCTCCATAATAAAACCTCATCCCACACTAGGGGCACTTATTAAACCTTATTTGGAAGTGGATATCTACAGCTCTAGCTCATAACACAACGATCACCTAAGCTCATAAAACAACAAAATTTCAACTTCAAAACATGGAAAATCATCTAGCTTCAAACATGGAAAACAATTCGCAATCAGGATCAATATCTTTGCAAACAATCCAAACTCAAACATCATCAAAAATCTCAAAAAAACATCAAACCATCACAAAAATCCAAGTAATAAAGTTGATCATCTGACATCAACCATCAACACAATAGGTAAGAACTACATCACCAGCTCTATCGTTAAAGCCTTGATCCCATGGATACGGGGTATGTAGACAATCTGAGATGCGAAGGAAGCACTCTGATTTAGGCAAAGACGATGGCCCCCCTCTTTCATTATCCATCTTCCATCCTTCTTCTAATCATCCTTCAATCATTCATCTCTATTTCTTCTATCTTTCATCATCTACATCATCAATAAACCTAGAACTACATATTCATCATGTCTCATCATCATCGTAAATGTGCTTTGATCCTGTGGACACAGGATATGTAGGTAGTTTGGAATATGAAGGAAGTATCTAGTACTCAAGCATAGACGATCCACCCCATCTTCATCTCCTTTCATCTTCCATCTTTTTCTCTTTGACCAGCTCAAGTAGTAAGCAGACCATCTGCATCAGCAAAAGCTCAAGCACTTTACCCAATCAAGAATAAGCCAGAAGCTATTTGTCCGCATGCCTTAAGCCAACATTTGCTATAGCATTTTATCACCATCTTTAGCCTTCAATAGGATGCATCTTTGCTTCAACAAGGCGCTAGCTTAAACCTATCCAAGAGCACTTAAATTTGGCAAGAGAACATGATGACAATATCTTTTGTTTTATCTTTTGATTTATCTTTTGTCCCTTTTCTATGCCTAATCAAGACTACCTTGATCTATCATATCTTGGTACGTTGCGATGAAGTAAGGAATGGGGCATGGTCATATTGCTTTCGTATGCTGTGTCTGCAGGATGATCTTATTCTTTTCCTATGCATACTAGTATCTTGTACATGTTGGGATTAGCCTCTTACATATCAATATCTCTAGCATCTGAGAAGCTAGACAGTCTCTTATGCACTTGAGACTATTCTATGCTAAGAACTAGCTCCATACATATAACCAGCAAGGTGTCACTATGTGTAGTGGAGATAAGCTCAAACCATTGCTTGTAGTGTCAAAGTCCATCTTAGAACACTAGCTGCTATTCATATCTTGTGTATGTTGGTTCAACATCTTCACCTCATATGTTAAGACAAGATTGTAGTATGCTAGTTTTGCATTGGATATCTCGACACCTTGGTCTTCTATACCCTGGTGTATAACATCCATATGCTATATCAAACATAAGGATTGCATTTCTTTTCATTCTTGAGAAATTACTTTTAAAAGTTGCCATTCCATCTATCCATTCCATCATAATCCTATATAGTCCTCAACCAAGATCGATCAACCAAAGCCTATTTTCTTCTAAACCATCCCTATTTATCCCGCCTAACCCCTATTTTCTTTGTCAACCTTGTTTCTAGCCTTTCATCTTATCGTGAGCTAACCCAGCCCTTCCTGGTTATCCTAGATTACCTCTCAAGGGGGCATCACCTACTAGTTACACTGGGGCATAACCTTGTTTATCAAGTGAATTATCGTATCTTCTTTGACACAACACTCTATCGAACATTGTATCAAAGATGGGCAAAATGTAGACACCCAAAATTGACCTAATTATCATTAGCATTCAAATATTGCATTAGCTATCATCTGCATTTGTCTAACACACTTGAGCAATGTCCCCATCACTAATTTCTTCTATTAATTAAATAAATTCCTATTTATTTAATTAATTCATTAGCTATTTCTTCTATTTCTTTTAAATCTATAATTATTTAATTATCTTTATTCTATCTATTTTAATTAAATAAATATTATTTATTTAATTAAAATTTCATTCACAACCACTTCCTAATTAATTAAATAAATTTTATTTATTTAATTAATTTCTCTTATCATTTATCTCAAATGAGCCGACATGTATGCCTCTTTCATTTAAAAAAGATAAGTGGTACTACATCTTTTATTTAATATCTGTCACATGTAGTACTTTTTATGTACACGGTCACACATAAGCCCTATCTTTCTTCCACTTGTCATATATACATTCATCTATTTTTATCTTTTAATCTTAGTCATTCACATAGCCACCAAATCTCCACCGTTGATTGATTTTGGTTGAAGTCTATATAAACACCCTCTCATTCCATACAACATCTATCTAGCATTCATATATCATCTAAATTATCATCTTGAGCATATTGAGCATTTTAGTATCCATCTAGCTTATTATCATTATCATCCATCCATCATGGCAGCTTTGATCTTCATAATTGTTCATTGTTGAAGAAGCGATCCACATCATAAACAAGGAATCATACAATCTAGGTGATATTATTCTTGAATTGCATACTTTTGATTTCATTTGGATTAGATTCTTTGATGATGGTAGGGTTAGGTTTTCATGGCTATGCTTGATCTTATTAACCTAATTTTTACCTATCACACTCAGTATATAGATTCAAAAGTCTTCATTAAAATTGCCCTGCTTTTCTGCTCTACCTTACATATATTCTATTCTTCTGCCTTATGCACTCTTACTATATTTTTTGCATTACAAATTTGAAGTAGGATCACACATCCACAACTATATCACCTAATCGTACTAAAATCCATTAGCTATTAATATCCACAACAAGATCCAACTCAAAATTTGGTTGGCTTGCCAGTGATGAAACATGTACAAAAAGATCATACTCTGTCGGCTTGAATTCTTTACATGAAGTTATGTGGACCAATAAAGACCTTCAAGGATCTTCATATAGGTATGGACCTATTATCGAACCACTTAGAATAATGATCTAAACATTATCTCCTTACCACACATTGATCCAATTGTGTGTCGGCCTTATCCCAAAATACACACTTAAACCTTATTTCACATCAAAAATTCATTAGACATCACCAATGATACCTTCATAACCGTAGGTCATTACATTTTTGTGTGGTGATATGTGGATCTTAGAACTATTACCTCTGTCTTAGTTAAACACTATCAAACTGATTGTCGAAACTTGGAAGCTTGTAGATGATCTTCCAGTGGACTTCAGATACTACAAATCTATAATTAGATAGTTATCATATGTGTTTACAACACCTTCAAATTGTTGGCAAGAGACACTATATGGATTCATGATTGTTGTCATTGATGGCAACAAAGTTCATCCCACACATCTGCAGGACATGGTATGTCTCTATCGGAAGTCAGAGTGAAGAATGTTGTGGTCCGGTAAACAAGAACAGAGCATGTGGTGAGGTCTGACAGACAGGTCCGGATCTCTTAGAGGAAGTATCTTGGTGAAGTGTGGATTTGGGGAAGTCAAGAAGACTACCTTGAGTGATAGATTCCAAGGATTTAGCCTTCAGTGATAGATGAGGAAAAAGATATGAATACTTGAGTACCGGGTTCCTAAGTGATAGTGTGAACAGAGGAAGAACTGACTGGCAGAACATCAGACTTTATTCTAGATGTGTTACTAATGATGGAAAAGATTCTTAAGGCATAAGTTATGTTTGGCTAACGTGATTGATGACTTCTACAAGTATATGCTTGATTTGCATTACTTGATGTGCAAGGATTCAGCCGACAGATTAGAGTTTGTGAAAAGATTGACTATTCTAGATGTCGACTAGAAAGGTGATGAAATCACTTGTGCGGATATATATACAAGATGGATTTAGTTGTGAGTAGGAGTTGTAGTTGTATGTGATGTGCGAATAAAAGTAGAAGAGCAGAGAAGAAGCAGTAAGGAAGGTCCGGTATGTGAAAGGAAAGCAGTATAAAAGAAAAGGAAAGATGAAGTGCAGCAGATCAGTGTATAGAGCCTAACCGGAACTGAACTCCAGCATATGTTGATGCTTCTTATCAGTTCAAGTATTGTATTACATTCTTTATAAATTGTAGACAGTGTGTCTCTTGTAGGCAGTGTGCGTCTTGTGAGTAGTGTGCTCGGGCAGTGAGCCTTAATTGGCAAGTGCCATTTTGTATTTCCATTCTTCTAATAGAGAATACAATCTTGGGTTAATCACCCCATGGTTTTTTCCCTTAACAGGGTTTCCACATCAAAAATATTGTGTCATGTGTATTTCCATTTCATAGTTATGTTTGCTTATTTGAATTAATGCTGCATTGATTATTAAGAAAGTTCAAAAAGCAGAAATAATTAGGATAACTGATTCACCCCCCCTCTCAGTTATCAACAATTGGTATCAGAGCCAATTTCCTCCTAACAGAGTCTAACAACTTGAGGAAGATCTGGGAATTCAAATGGATGTATATGGGTTAAGGGAGCAACTCTAGACTGCCCTTGATGATCTTGAACAGTCAAACTCTGGAGTCAATGAGTTAAAGGAAAGACTCAAACAGGCTGATGATTTCATGAGAGAACTAAAAGACAAATTAAGTCTCTCTATGAAAAAGAGAAAGGAGCTACTTCAGCAATTGGCAAGTCAAAGTGAAGCAAATGATACAAATGAAGATCTAAAGGAGAAAACCAAGTTATGTGAAAAGTTATCAAAAGAAATCATTATGGTAAGACATGAAATGGAATCAGGAGTTATGAAGTTTACCCAAGAGATTGAAGAGAAAAGAAAAACTGAAGATAATCTAAGACAATCTCTCAAGGAGAAATCAGAAGATTGCAACAAGATGGATAGAATCATCAGACATCTTGAATCTGATCTTGAAGATGCTAAAGATAATGAAGAAAAACTTGAGGATCAAATTGCCTCTCTCAAAAGGGATCTTCAAATAGCAAATGAATATAAAGAGAAATTCAAGATAAGTTCTACTCAACTTGAAGTTCTTGGAAGTCACAAGAGGGTAGATGACAAGTGTGGTTTGGGATATGAGAAAGGAGAAAGCTCCAGATCCGGTCAGAAGAATTTTGGATCAGAAAATCTAAGGAACAGGCCTAGAAGACCTCCAGTAAGGTAGCCTAATGCTCAAAGATATCCATCCTTCAATGGATACTGCCACAACTGCAATAACTTTGGTCATAAAGCTAATCAGTGCAGAAAGAGAATGAATCAGACTAGTTCATCCTTCTCCGAATAGTGTTTCAACTACAAAAGGTATGGTCACAAATCTCATGAATGCAGAAATATGCAAATGAACAAATCATTCAATGGTAGATGCTTTGCATGCAAAAGAATAGGTCATATGGCTAATCAATGCAGATCAAGAGGATATCAATCAAATATGCAAAGAAATGTTGTTTGTCAAATTTGCAATAGATCTGGTCATATTGCAAAATTTTGTAGAAGCAAGAATTAGGACAAAAGAGGTCCAGTATATCATAATCAGAATCAAGATAAGGGTAAACAAAAAGTGAATGCGGATGAAGTTAAAAGTGAGATGAACAAGATTTGGGTGAAGAAAAGTATAGAGAATATAGAGGATGGATCCGCACCAGACTCTGGTGCTGATATTTCTTGCAGAAATTAAAAACTGAGCTCTGGCTCAGGGGGAGACACAAAGAAAACCTTGTTCCCCCAGCCAGTCAATTGGTGCCAGAACCGGCACAAGAAGAGTTGTGGATTAAAGGGTTCATAAGGGAAACATCCAAATAAATTATGGTTAAGATTTGGAAGATCTGCAAGATGTTTAAAGATTAGGATTGATCCGGTTCTTCAAGTCATCTGAATGAGGCAAACTAGAATAACTTAGGTCAAGCATTTATTGCAACCTGACACTAGGGTTTGCGGAGCAATATAAGGGTTTTCCTATTAAGCATTTGTTCATTCTGCATTCAAAAAGAAATGAAAAGAAGCTCTGCAATAGAAACTCCTCAAGTCCATCAAAGATCATCTGCTAAATTCGATTCATCCAACAATTGATTCGGCTCACTTTGTGTAACCTAGAAGCGCAAAAGGTATTTTTCGTTCTCAATATCTCTCCACAAATGTTTTGAAAGATGGATACTCTGAATATAGTAAAGATCTCCGATAGGCCCCATCCTGAATTTAAGAAACATCCATACAAATCATTGGAGGTAGATCCCCTAGGAGCATTCTCTAGTGTTTCGCATGGCATTTTGCACACAAAAGACATTAGGGTTTACATACATGCAAATATTGAAGAGTTTGGGGAATTCAGACTAAGAGACATCTATCACAAATAATTGATAGATGATGCTTTTGAGCTTAAACCAGAATATAAGGGCATCCAGGAGAAACATTTTGATCAGTTCATTCATTTCCCCTACTTTGAAGAAGATGAATGGGTCCGGTATGTGTTGAGTAGGGTACATGACAACTTTCTATGGTTGAACAGACCTTGCAAAATTACCAAGGAGGCAATTAGGGCAGTAACTAGTTTACATTCATCTGGAGGAATACTAGTTCTCAAATCTGTCAAAAACCAGACTGTGAGTGAGGCCACCGGATCAAAATTTGATAAGAGAGAAATGACCATAGAAGATATCTCTGATCCGGATATCAAGTTTGCATCTATGATAATTGGTTATAAGTTATATCACTCCAGTAGGGAGAATTTAGTACCTGGAACAACTGTGTATACTGCTTATGAAATGTTGAGAAAAAATATAGATTATGACCTCTATGAACTCCTAAACCAACTGATGGAAAACTTACAAAAAAATAAGAAGGACAAGAAGAACTCTTTTAATTATGGTGGACTAATATTATGTTTATTTTTCTACTTCATGAATGAGCTGCCCAGATCAAATGGATGGGCATGGCAAAATGACAAACCGGTAGCAATTCAAATTAGAGATTACTTGCATGAACTTGGGGATGCTAAGGCAAGGAATACAGCTCTGTGGGGTTACTTCAAGCACTTTCAAAATACAATGCAAATCAGAGAAAGAATCCCCAAATCAGTAGTTGAGAAATACAAGGATATAGTGTGCTTCATGGTAGACACTAATCAATGCCTAATGGAGGCAGTAGAGCCAAGGACAGTCTGGATCATGCCTATGGGGTATGAAGTTGATGAACAAATTGTAGAGCTACATGTTCAGCACATGCTCAGTCAGCCAAAGGACCCAAAAGTAGAAAGATTTGGAACCTTTGAAGAACTAAGTGTGAAAATTCACGCAGAGCTAAGACAGCCAGAGATCAAGAGGAAAGTGAGAAAAGAAGTAGAAGATGTTGCCAAAGGATTTGGCATCTCAAAGGAGGCACTTGATGCCAACAGGGAAAAGAGGCAAAGGGCTGAGGAAGAAAAGAAAGAGGCAGAAAAGGAAAGCAAGGAAAGTGCTCCGGTAGAAACCTCCACCCAGACTAGATCATCAAAGAGATCTGCACTTGCCACTACCAAAAGATCAAGGGCATCTAAACCAGAAGCAAGATCATCCGTTAAAATAGAGAAAAGAACCAAGACTAAGGCCACAAGGTCTTATGCGAGTCAAAAGGATGAAGAAGAGACTGAATCTGATGAGGGGATAAAGGAATTAAAGAAGCAGAAGAAGAAAGGATCTGGTAAACCTTCCACAAGTCAAGACAAGGAAGAAATGGCAGAGGAATTTGTTGAAAAGCCCACCCTGTCTTTAGAAAATGTAATCAAATTAGTCACTGTGGATGGAAACCTTCAACCAATGGCCGAATTCTATGATGATTATAATGAGGCTGACCAAAAGATCTTGCAGGAAGCTACAGTTAAGTATCTGAACATATATAATAAGGCTTTTATTGAAATTATATCTCTTATTCCCAAGAGCCTAGAAAAGGAGTTAGAAATAAGAAAGATCAATGCCATGGCAAAAGACCTTGAGATCTGGGAACAGATAGCTATTCATCTATATCCTTCAATTGATTCAAAGCAAATGAATATGATTTTTAAAGATTGCAAGGATGAGTTCAGGAGCAAAGCTAGAATGAATCAACTCATGCTTGGTGAGACTGACAAGGTAGCCAAGGACACAGAAGAGATTCTCTGGAAAACCTTCAAAAGATTCAATCTTCCTATCATAGAGGACTTGGGTGCTGACCCCTCGGCCACAAATATTGCAGAAGAGTTCACTGAGAAAATGATAAAAGAAGTAATGGACACCGGTACAGAAAAGGATAAGGACTTAGAATCCTCTGTTCCAAAAAATGAAGAGGTGGCTCATGAACAAACAAATAACTCTCCTCCGGTTTCCCCTGCTGACTCCAGATCTAAAGGAGAAGAAAGAGTAAAGGAGAAAGAAGCAGAGGTGAAGGGAAAAGTAGATATCAGTACAAAGGTTGTCGAAGGGGAGAAAGCTCCAAAAGACAGTTTTGTGACTGCAGAAGAAAGGAAAAATCTATCTCCAACAAGAGACACTGCAGAATCAGTCAAGGACTTTTTGACAAAAGCAACTATGGAGATTGATGAACCGGAATTGCTAAAAGGGCCATTAGACTTTGACTCTCTATCTCCGGTGCAAACAATGAAGATAGCTTCATTTGCAAATGCAAAGGCCAAAGAGAAACTACTGAAATCTCACATGGAAGACTGTGAGCTTATAGAGGTAGCATCTGAAGTTTTGGAAAAGATCATGCCATCTTTTCAGAAGGATCCTACAGCCTCCTCTTCTGGTAATCTCAAAACTCTAGTCAGTAGTGTTAGTACACATTTTGATTCTCTAGAGAAGTCAGCTGAAGAAAAGGTCCGGAAGGAGTTTTTGGATAAAAGATTCTCTGAAGTATAGAGTCTGATAACAAATGATAGGAGAGTTATGGATATTGGGATAAAGAGCTTGGAAAATGCTCTTAAAGATGGCAAAAATATGTATAAATTTTGCTTATCTTGGCCCACAGTGACCAAAGATATTGAAAAGGAAGTAAAAGAGCAAGAGGATAAACTACTAAGTTTGTCTCAAAGTTTTGATCCTCTCTCATCCTCCATAGTAAATCAAGAGTGTCTGACTATTGCAATCACAAATGCAATAAAGAATTTTGAGAAGGAAAGGAAGAACATAATTAGCCGGATGGGTGAACTTAAAAGGATCATTATCGCTAAGTTAGAGGCCATGCATGAGGCCATAAGTGATGCTCAGACTACTGCCTGAACTAATGATCCAACAGATCTTAAGAGGGTAGAAGCTTTTGCGTTCCTATTGAGTGGTCACATCTCAATTTCGGATAGAATGAAGCAAAGTTGGGCTGCAGAATTCGTCTAATTGAAGACATCTTTTGCAGACATTCTTCAGTTTATCTGAGTATGTTATATGCCGATAAGTATAGTTAAATTTTTGAAAATTTTGATGTACGGACCCTACTCTTTGCCATTGATATCAAAGGGGGAGTGAGGAGCAGTGAAAAATGAGGAATCCAACTAAGGGGGAGCTCTGGAAAATGTATATAAAAATAGAGCATCAGCCAAGGGGGAGCATAGTGTAAACACTTAGCCATTTTTCACTAAGTGTTGCCATCAATGCCAAAGGGGGAGATTGTTGGCAAGAGACACTATATGGATTCATGATTGTTGTCATTGATGGCAACAAAGTTCATCCCACACATCCGCGGGACATGGTATGTCTCTACCAGAAGTCAGAGTGAAGAATGTTGTGGTTCGGTAAACAAGAACAGAGCATGTGGCGAGGTCCGACAGACAGGTCCGGATCTCTCAAAGGAAGTATCTTGGTGAAGTGTGGATTTGGGGAAGTCAAGAGGACTACCTTGAGTGATAGATTCCAAGGATTTAGCCTCCGGTGATAGATGAGGAAAAAGATATGAATACTTGAGTACCGGGTTCCTGAGTGACAGTGTGAATAGAGGAAGAACTGACTGACAGAACATTAGACTTTATTCCAGATGTGTTACTGATGATGGAAAAGGTTCTTAAGGCATAAGTTATGTTTGGCCGACATGATTGATGACTTCTACAAGTATATGCTTGATTCACATTACTTGATGTGCAAGGATTCAGCCAACAGATTAGAGTTTGTGAAAAGATTGACTATTCTCGATGCCGACTAGAAAGGTGATGAAATCACTTGTGCGGATATATATACAAGATGGATTTAGTTGTGAGTAGGAGTTGTAGTTGTGTGTGATGTGTGAATAAAAGTAGAAGAGCAGAGCAGAAGCAGTAAGGAAGGTTCGGTATGTGAGAGGAAAGCAGTATAAAAGAAAAAGAAAGATGAAGTGCAGCAGATCAGTGCACAGAGCCTAATCGGAACTGAACTCTAGCATATGTTGATGCTTCTTATCAGTTCAAGTATTGCATTACATTCTTTATAAATTGTAGACAGTGTGTCTCTTGTAGGCAGTGTGCCTCTTGTGAGTAGTGTGCTCGGGCAGTGAGCCTTAATTGGCAAGTGCCATTTTGTATTTCCATTCTTCTAATAGAGAATACAATCTTGGGTTAATCACCCTATGATTTTTTCCCTTAACAGGGTTTCCACGTCAAAAATATTGTGTCATGTGTATTTCCATTTCATAGTTATATTTGCTTATTTGAAGTAATGCTACATTGATTATTAAGAAAGTTTAGAAAGCAGAAATAATTAGGATAACTGATTCACCCCCCCTCTCAGTTATCAACACAAATCACATATCAAAATAATCAATAACGAAGGAATGCAGAGTAAATTACTCAAGTGTTTTGCATTGTTCCTCATTGCACTCTACTTATCGGACTTAGGCAATTTACAATATGACTTCTGAAGATTGTCAAGACATGAAACTTAGGATTCAACATTGTATAACATCTAAGTATAACATACCAAAACCACATAGCTAGATCTTCATCTGCGGAGGAGTATCAACTGAATCACTATCACTATCTTGGTAAGCTGCCAACACTTAGTCAATTTTGGCTAAGTTAGTCTTTCCAGACCAAAAAACCACACACAACTTTATCTCAAGAGCTATTACAAATCATGTCTGATTGTTGCCATCAATGACAACATTAAGTCTCCAACATATTAGCAATGTCTCTTGACCATGTTGCCAACAATCTCCCCCTTTGGCATTGATGGCAACACTTAGTGAAAAATGCTTACCTACTCCCCCTTACTATGTACACCCTATTTTTCTTCTTCCCTTAAGATGTTTGGCCATTTTTCACTAGATCTTGTTCTCCCCCTTTGACATCAATGGCAAAGGTGTATGTACAAGTAACAAAATTGTATTGCAAAACCGTTATACTTAGCTGCATATGTATAGGTGTAATCAAAAGCTTACTAACTAAAAAGTGGAGAGGATTTCTGAGTATATGACTTTCAATTGAGCTCTCTCTCCATCCCATTTGGTCTTGACACTATTCAAAATTTGAATGTTTCCATTTACTTGAAACACCAACTCCTTTGCCTTATCAATACTTGTAGTCTCATCAGTTATTGCCTTTATCCTTACTGCCTCTACTTGCAGACCAATCATAGAATCAAGCTTGGATTCTATTATTTCTCTTACTTGACACATTCTACTCTTGGTGGCCTTTTTCTTACTCTATAAACTATTTATTTGTGCATGAATGCCTTCTATTTCTAACCTTTGTTTGAGATGGAGTCAGTTGCTGGGTCAAAGGTTTCAAAGATCTTTAACAATTCAAGCTCCAATTCATCTATTTTCTCCTTCAACTCTTTTGTTGACTTAGGTTAAGATAGAAAAAATTTGTATATATCACTAGCATCCTTAATGGCAGTCTCTATATTCTTGATGCTATTATCTAACAAAATTACATCTTTAGCTAGCTTATCCTTTAGCTCAAATAGCCTCTTATCACTAATTTCAAAGGATTCAAAATGAGTACTTACAGAGTTTATGAGCCTTTTAAGTTACTCAGATGGTGCAAGTGTTGTATCCTTCTATAGTCCAGGCATCAATTTCTCCAATACATCAGATGCCTTATCAATGAACTCAGTATCTTGGACATAGGATTTCAAAATTTCTTCTTGAGATTTGGCTTGTACAATTGATCCCAATTTCAACTTTTGCAAGGGAGACATTGAGTCCAAGTTGATTAGACCTTGTAGAAACTCAGATGCATCCAAAACTTGTGTTCCTTGTTGCTTCTCCAAAATTCCTTGAAAGTATTTATTGGATCCTATGTGGTAGTAGTCTCTCTTGCCATATCATCATACACTTCTTCTTCTTGATTCTGCTCTGGTGGTTCTAGGTCCATAGCCTCTTGTTCATCAATGTTTTGTCTAGGAGGAGGGTTCTTCTTAGCTTGTTCATCCTCTTGATCATCAACTTCTTTTTGTTCCATAGGGGTTTCAACATTCTTAGGAGATATATCTTCTTCTTGCTCTTTCATCTCTTCACCTTTTCATTGTCTTACCGGAGGAGTCTTTGTTTGATTTAAACCTTGGTCAGGACCAACTTCTGGTAAAGAACTATCATCACCAACATTTTTTTCTCCTTTGTCATATATAGTTGGGATGTTAAGATCTTTTAGGATATCAAGTATTATTTTCTCTATGTCCTTCACAAATTTCTCTGTGTTCCCTGACATCAAAGTGTTGATCGTCCTCTTTATTTAAATTGTATCTCCAAGGATCTTGAAGACTTTAGTTCTCCTCAGGAGTCACATCTAAACAAAATTTTAGCAATGTATTTTCTCTTACCTCCACATATTTAGCCATTTCTGCTTCCTTCTTGGTAGACATTATACTCACAAGGGTGTCAGGGAGATCTGTAACGACCTCAATAAGAGTGCTATTGTACATCTCCAAATATCTGATTATAGTAGTCTCAATGATGCCTTTGTCTGCATCATCCTAATCATCATGCAATTGAGCTATAGGATTTAGATTTCCATCAACTGTTATAGCCTTCAAGACATCCTTCAAATTTATTGTAGCTTCTCCTTTCTCAGTCTTAGCTTTCTTGACTTTTTGATTCTTCCCTTACTAGAGGGCTTCTCCTTTTTGCTCCCAGAGGCTTTAGTAGTCTTAACTTTCATTTTCTTCACTTCCTCATCTAATTTAGTCTCCTCATCATTAGCTCCAATACTAACATACATTCTTTTCCCCTCTGTTTTCATCCTTTTGTGCTCTCTTGTAGTGGTTTCCTTTGCAGGTGCTTCCACACTCATAGAAGGTGTGGGACCGGAGGATGTAGTAGTAGTTTGAGTAGAAGTTGTACTTCTTGTTCTTTTTCTTGTTATCGCAAGATCCTTCTCTTTCCTCTCAGACTCTTTCAGAGCCTTTTTAGGCTCACCTTGCTTCATTTTTTCAGCTGGCCTAACTACTGCAGCCCTTGCTCTTGTTTTAGAAATCTCTTCTTTAGTAAGTCCTATGCTCTAGGCATATTCCTCTACCATTTTCTTCATCTTTTTTTGATTTTCTAGATTTCTTAGTTCAACATGAACTTTTACAGATAACTCCTCATAGGTACCAAACCTTGCCCCATTAGTGTCCCTAGGTTTGCTCAACATGAGCTCAGCATAACCATCCAGTATATTTTCAGCCACTTCATAACCCATTGGAAGGACCCAGACAGTCCTAGGCTCAACAACCTCCATCATGCATTGATCTTTGTTTACAATAAAACATATATCATTCTTGTATTTCTCAACTATTTTCTCTAGTATTCTTTACCTAGATTGCATTATCTTTTGAAAATTCTTAAAGTAGCCCCATAGGGCTGCATCCTATGCATCTCGACTTCCTATGCTATGCAAGTGGTTTCTAATTTGTATAGCAACTGGTTGACTATTAGACCAAATCAACTTCATTCTTGGTAATTCTTCCATGAAATAGAAAAATAAGCAAATGATCAACATACCAAACTTGAAGGGATATTTGTGTTCTTTTGTCTTCTTTAGATTTTCCATTAATTATTACTGGAGCAACTCACAAAGGTCATAATCTGCATTCTTCTTAACCATCTCATAGGCTGTGTATATGGTAGTACTGGAGATAGAGTTCTCTTGGTTTGTGAAGTAGATCTTGTAACCGATAACCATGGATGCAAACTTAACTGCATGGTCTTCAATGTTGTTCATTGTCAATGCCCTTTTGTTGAATTGAGCACCTGTAGCTTTCGTCACTATGCTATTTTTTACGGCTTTCAACATAGGCACTAATCCAGTAGAATTCAACCCTGTAACAACCCTTATAGCATCTTTTGTGATCATGAATAGTAAACACATAAACTCATCGTGAATTCTACTCAATACATACCGGACCCATGAATTCTTTGTAAATGATAGAAAATCTATGTATTGCATGAATTTGTTCTCTTCTAGGGCTTTGTATTCCTTCTTCAATTTGTATCTCTCACCACACAGATGATTCATATACAATTCCTCGAGTTTGCTATTGTTGTGTTCATATAGGGCAACATGGATGTAAGCCCTAATGTCTTCCTCATGCATCATACCATAGGGCACTTCCGAAAATGCACCCTTAGGATCGACTTTTGTAGTTTTGTATGGATGTTTCTTAAATTTCAGTCATGGTCTCTCAGTGATATCAATAATGTGTGGTGTCACCATTTCTGTAAGAATTCAAACGAGTTCATGGTAGGGTTTCAAACTGTAAATACCTCTTTTGCCAGATTAGGGTTTTCTTCACTTGAAATCGCTCTAAGTTGCTTTGAATCACTGGAAATCATTAAAGTCGCTTAGAATTCTTCTTTAGTTCTCCTTGGAGACTTGATAACTTGAATGCAAAGTCATTAGTCTTTCGAATGCACCACTTTTTAACCCTTGTTATGTAAAAACCTAGTCATCATAAATGTTGTTCTCAAAAAGCTGTCAACCACTTCACTGCTAGACACAGTCGGTTAAGATTGCTTCACAATGTGCCGCATTAGGTCTTTTTCTACCAATTTTTTCTTCAAATGATTTATCCAATACTACTTTAACTCATACCTTAGTTCTGGATCTCAGCACCCACAATTTGGCCAGGGGATCAAAATATTCATTAAAAGCTCCCCCTGAGCCAAAGCTCCCAATTTACTTCCTAGAGGAAGTATCTGCACCAAAGGTTGGTGTAGATTCATCCTTGACCTCTTTTACATCCTTCTTAATCTAGACTTTTCTCATTTCCTTCTTGATTTTTGCCAGATCAACCTTGATCTTTCCTTTGTCTTCCCTTTGCTCTGTTTTCCCCTTCTCTGTAGGATAGTTTGTTTTCTCATTCTTGCTTCTACAGAATTTTGCAACATGTCCAAGTCTATTACAATTGTAGCATACCACATTCCTCTATCCTTGATTCCTTCCATTAATTGGATTCATTCTTGATCTACATTGGTTAGCCATATGCCCAAATCTATTGCATACAGAACACTTTCCATTGAAAGATTGAGTGTTCCTTATATTGTTAAAACCATTCCTTACCAGACTTCTACATTCATTTGATCTATGACCATTTTTTTTGTAATTGAAACATTGATCAGAGAATGATGGAACATTTTGACTTCTTCTAGTCCTACATTGAGTAGCCTTATGACCAAACTTACTGCAATTAAAACAATGGCCATTAAAAGATGGGTACCTCTGAGCATTTGGTTGTCTGACTAGAGGTCTTCTAGGTCTATTTCTTTGATTCTAGACTTGATTGTCATTGACTCTCTTCATCTCAATGTTAGCTTGTCCTAACTTAGAACTTTCTCCTCTTTCAAATCCCAAGCCTTACTTATCATTTGGACCTTTCTAATTTTCAATCAACTCATCAAGCTTTGTAGAACTTAGTTTGAACTTTTCTTTATAGCTATTAGCAACTTATAGGTGAAATTTTAGAAGCACAACATCTTTTGCCAATTTTTCATACTCTTCAGACTTGTCTTTCAAAACTTGATTTAGATGCTCCTCAGCCTTTTCTTTCTCTTCAATTAGCATTGATAAGTCATTTAGGTTTTCATTTGCTACTTTCAACTATTCACTTAGCTCTCTACTCCTGTCCTTTGATCTCTTAACTTGCTCTCTTAGCTTCAAGATGCAATCATCATCTATCTTGACATTCTCCTTCAAATCCCTGATATCAGCTTCATACTTATCAAGATCTTCAAGAGCAATTTTTAGTTCTTCATTTCTGACATATGTGCAACCATCAAATGTGACACTACTATTAGGAACCCGTGTTTAACCCTTCTCTTTACTTTGTTAGTATATTGTTGTTGGACGCATATGCTGTGTAAGTCATCTTGTGAGTATATTGTATTATCCCACATTCATGAGGAGTAATAGTTGTTTAGATTAGACTTAGTATATAAGTACATGTTGAGGCCAATGAAGGAATCCACGAGTTTATTGTATTAAGCTTGCTCAAAGGAGGTTGTCCCCTCGAAGTGGCCTGCGATCAATAAATTCCTTCTATGTTCTGCTATTTCTGTTATTTCATTCATTTTCATTCTTTTGTTGTAGGAGGTTCCTCTCATCTGGTATCAGAGCACTTTCTTGGGCTCGCTGGGTGGAATTTCTACCAAATTCTTTTCGCAGTGGCCTCCAGGCACTGTGATTATTGCAGTAGTTCTTTTTTCTTTGCATCTGTATTGTTCATTTCAATTGTAGGTTCAGATCAGGGAATAATCCTAATCCGCTTAATTGTGGGAAGTGCCTAGGCATAGCCCTAAAACTCATTGTGAGGAGTACCACAGGAACCCTGAAGTAGCTGGCCCATTGAGAGGACCTGCCAGCAAAAAGGGCAACGGCCCCTACCTAATTGACTAGTTCCCATCTGTGAGGTAAACTAAGAGCTGTCATTTGTGGCAAAGTAGTTATCAGTTTTACTTGAGCCATGGAGTGAGGGGTACTACCCCAATACGCAAGTCGTTAGACATCATTGGTAGCCGAGTGAATCCCCTGAACCTTTAGGAAGCTGAACATACCTGGGGTCCATATCTACTGCCAGCTGATAAATCACAAATTGCATATGTCTAAAGCCGTTATAGATCTCGTTGCAGATTAGTTCTAGAAAAATTCATTGGAACCCCTAAAATTCCATTCTACATATTTCCTTCCTTGAGGACCCTATCCCAAATCCCACATTTGTCTATTTTTAGGGTTTTCCATAACTTCTTCAATTCTCTCCCAATCGCCTTCAAATCACACAGAGAATCGACTTCATAGGAGCACTCACTAAACTTCACCAAACTGGCACTGTGAGAGAATATCAGACAAAATTTGAGAAACTAGCCAATCACATAGAGGGATTATCTGATGAATTCTTTAGGAGTTGTTTTGTCAGTGGTCTAAAGGATGCAATTTGATCTGAGGTTAAACTGTTCTGTCCCAGCATAATGATGGAAGCCCTAGGGTTGGCTAAGTTGGCAGAGGACAAGATCACAGCTCAACAGGGCTCCAAATCACTTTTGTTCCATTCAAAAATATGGTTTCCCAAAGACCTCCAATCACACCAGCTCCTAGAACAACTCCTATCAAGTATTTGTCTGAAGCAGAGATGTGGGTACATAGAGAAAAAGGGCTTTGTTATAATTGTGATGAGAAATTCACTCAGGGACATAGATGTGTTGAGCAAAAGTTATATCTCTTGGATGTGGATTCTCCACCTGCAACTAAAGTTTATGAATATGCTAAGGATACAATAGATGATCAGGTTGACATTCAGCAGTTGCCTGTTGACCCTCCTTCTCAGGACGACCACCCAGAGATATCTCTCCATGCTTTAGTAGGAGTCACCACCCCACAAACTATGCGGGTCAAGGATTACTTCAAGAAGCTCCCTCTTACAATACTCATTGATTCTGGTAGCACTCATAACTTCATTGACCCTTAGATCGCCAAACAGGCTGATTGTTTTGCCCATCCTTGCTCCAACTTTGAAGTCATGATTGCCAATGGGGGCACATTACCTTACAAAGGGAAGTGTCAAAATGTGCGTATCTCTATTGGAGAATATAACCTGTGCTCTAACATGTTTGCCTTGCCCTTAGGCAGATGTGATGTGGTTTTGGGTGCTCAATGGTTACGCACACTTGGACCCATCTTCCATGTTTAACCCTTTCTCTTTACTTTGTTAGATATTGTTGTTGTATGCATATGCTTTGTAAGTCATCCCGTGAGTATATTGTATTATCCCACATTCATGGGGAGTAATAGTTGTTTAGATTAGACTTAGTGTATAAGTATGTGTTGAGGACAATGAAGGCATCCATGAGTTTATTGTATTGAGCTTGTTCAAAGGAGGTTGCCCCCTCGAAGTGGCCTACGATCAATAAATTCCTTCTGTGTTCTGCTATTTCTATTATTTCATGCATTTTCATTATTTTGTTGTAGGAGGTTCCTCTCAACTATCTGGAATTACTTCTGGAGAAGTAGGATATCTTTTGGATGCCATGTGTTCACTTTCCCAGATCTTCTTCAAGTTGTTAAACTTCTTCCAAGGAACCTTGCTCTGATACCAATTGTTGAACACAAGGAATACTGAGAGGGGGGTGAATTAGTATTCTATAAAACCTTTCTTTCACATATTCATTAATCCATTTACCAAATTCAATAACATGAAAGCATGGTAAACATGAGAAAAGTAGCCACAAAGTCATAACACATAGACACCAAGATTTTTACGTGGAAAACCCAAAAAGGGAAAAAGCATGGTGAGTGTTAGCTCACAATATATTATGATATCAAAACCAAATTACATGAAGGCTCACTGCCTTAGGCCTTTATGCCCAAGGACTCACAATCCAAAGAAGTACTCACTACATAAGGCTCACTGCCATGAAAGAAAAGAAGAGAAGAGAGAATGGCTCACGGCTAAGATTGAACTACTACAGATGCATCTACAAAATGCTGAATTATAGTTCCATTGATAGCTCAGTATATAGATTCAAAAGTCTTCATTAAAATTGCCCTACATTTCTGCTCTACCTTACATATATTTTATTCTTCTGCCTTCTGCACTATTACTATATTTTTTGCATTACAAATTCAAAGTAGGATCGCACATCCACAACTATCTCACCTCATCACACCAAAATCCATTAGGTATTAATATTTGCAACAAGATCTAATTCAAAATTTGGTCAGCTTACCAATGATGAAACGTGTACAAAAAGCTTATACTCTATCAGGTTGAATTCTTTACATGAAGTTATGCGGACCAATAAAGACCTTCAAGGATCTGCATGTAGGTATGAACCTATTATCTAACAACTTAGAATAATGATCTAAACATTATCTCCTTACCGCACATCGATCCAACTATGCGTCAGCCTTATCCCAAAATACACACTTTAACCTTATTGTCTATCATATCATAACTTCTAGTGCGGACCACATGAAACTTTAAAATTCACATCAAACATTCATTAGACATCACCAATGATACCTTCATAACCACAGGTCATAACATTCTTGTGTGGTGATATGTGGATCTTAGAACTGTTACATCTATCTTAGTTAAACACTATCAAATTGACTGCCAAAACTTGGAAGCTTGTAGATGATCTTCTGGTGGACTTCAGATACAACAAATCTAGAATTAGATAGTTATCATATGTGTTTACAACACTTTCAAATCGTGTATTGAAATAATCAATAGAGGAGGACTGTGGAGTAAATTACTCAAGTGTTTTGCACTGTTCCTCACTGCACTCTACTTATCAGACTTAGGCAATTTACAATATGACTTTCAAAAATTGTCAAGACATGAAACTTGGGATTCAACATTGTATAACATCTAAGTATAACATACCAGAACCGCATAGCCAGATCTTTATTTGTGAAGGAGTATCAACTGAATCACTATCACTGTCTTGGAAAGCTACCAACACTTAGTCAATTTTGGCTAAGTTAGTCTTTTTGGACCAAAAAGCTACACACAAATTTGTCTTAGGAACTATTACAAAATATGTCTGATTGTTGCAATCAATGACAACATTAAGTCTCCAACATGTTAGCAGTGTCTCTTGACCATGTTGCCAATAGTAATAACAATGATGCATTTAATGATAAGATACTTGATAGGACTAGACTCCCTTTGCCTTTGCAAGAATTAAATTTTATTTAGTTGATCAAATAACTTGCTGAAAGAATAGACAAGGTAAAATGTGCAAAATTGTCGATGGTAAAGCTCAATAAAATTGTAACACATGAAGAGAAATTAAAGTAGCTAGAGAATCTGAGCGGCCAAGTTGGTTTCAATAATGAAGTCTGTGAGTAAGCAGAAGGGAGCTACAATGAGCGGTGGGCAACAAACAGGTGAAAGGTTGGCAAGGATGGCTCTAGATGTGGCACAAAGACATATGTGTGGTGTTTTGGGCAAGCTTGATGGGCAGGGTAGTGAAGTACTCAGGTAGAAATTGGAAGCTATGTGGCAGCTGGTGGTGGAAGCCAAGTAAAGGAAGGACTAGGGCTCTGCTGGATGCGTGGGATCCCCCTTCTTAGGTCACCATCTCCTTGTTCACTCTCCATGGGGTCAATGGTTCCTAAGAAGAGAAACTATAAATTGTGCAAAACTCTCGACCCTTCAGCTGACTTAGTTCTCATCTCTCCATTTGTGGATCCTACTACTTCATCTAGGAAGAATATTTCTCTTGCTCTGGATCCCCTACCCCCTCCGGTGGCTACTTTTCCTTATTTCTGCTCATTCTAGATTTTGGGTGATTCTAAGGTGGACTTGACCTCTGAGCCTAGTGATTTCCATATATCTAATGACTGCATCAAGAAGGCCACCTCAGACATTGGCTCGTAGGCTTTGGTCTTTAGATCTATGGGATGGTGACCTCTTGTAGATGAATTCATTGCCTGGTGCAAGAGATCTTGGGGCAACATGACTACCCCCTTTGTGGAATTGCTAGATTTTGGATTCTTTCTTGTCACCTTTCTAAACCCTAAGGATTGCAGGTTTATTTTGGATAATAGACCAAGGTTTTTTGGTAGATCTGGATTATTCATGACCCCTTGGACCCCTTTCTTTGATCCTACAAAGATCCAAATTTCTTCCATTCTGATTTGGATGTGCCTTTACAATCTACCTTTGGTTATGCGAGATTCAGATCTTATCGAATCCCTTGTCAATTAGTTTGGTACCTTCATCAAAATAGAGGATGGGACTACCCTCAGAAGGTACTTCAGAGTTTGTGCCTTGATTGCTATTTCTAGGCCATTGACTCACATGGTCCGTGTCAACTCATCACTAGGCTCTTAGCTACAATATATTATTTGAAGGGTTTCTAGAGCAATGCTTAAGGTGTAATCAACTTGGACATAAGATTGCTAGCTGCCAATCCAAGACTATCAGTGGTCGACAGGCCCTTAATCTCAAAAGATGGGTATGCAAGGGGGGTTGTCTAAACGTAGATTTTATTTGGAGAAATCATGGTATGTTTATGGATCACCGCTTCTCGTCTCCCCTTGATAACAGGGCTATTATGCATGCTATGAGAACACAACTATTCCAATTGTCATGGCTAAGGATGCTCAAGACTACCAAGTGATTATGTACCAGCAAATGAATTTTGGGACTTCAAAGGATGAGGAGCTAGGCTTGGCTCATTCAGAGGGCCATGATCTTATTTTGGATCAAGAAGATGCCCTATCTTGCTCAAATATCTGGACCATCTCACAGACTCTAGGTAAGAAATTAAATTTGAGCAAGAATGACAAGCATAAGGGAAGAAAATCTGAAGCTAAAAAACTTAGAATGGATGCCCTGGATGCTATTGATGATGGCACTTAGTCGATGATGGAAGCGCTACTGACTAGGAGAAAAAGAAAACAAAAGAAAGGCTTATCTCGCGAGGCTTTGTTGGCTTCCAGGGTAACTATGTTGGTCTTGTAGGAATCTTTGTAAAGCCTCTTTCTCTGTCTTTTCTTGTGTTTTCTTCTCCCTGATTATGTGTCTGAAGCATCCTTATTTTTTGAGAGTTTATGTTATAAAGGAGTGGGCCCTAAACCCACAGCTTACTAAACCAAAAAAAGTAGCTAGAGAATCCTGTGCTAGTTTAGAAAGGTAGATCAAGACCTTTGCATATGACACAGAGGTGTCTTTTTTCAATCAATTCCATATTCACTCTTCTAAAAATCATGTATGCTTGCAAGCTAGATCTCAAACATCAACTAGAATTAGTAATAAACTACAATCCAACCTATGTTGCATAGTTTACTGATTGAGTACCATAATTGGTGCGTATGAAACCATCTGGAATAAAATCACATTTAAGTAACACTAAATGCATGGAAATAGAGGCTTAACTACTGACATATGAACCATAATACATTTGGTCCTTACACTATCATTGTTCATCCTTTAGAAGTGTCAGTGGAAGTCATGATGGAAAATATCATACCTTCTCTATAGTTTATGGTAAACAACAACATGGAAATGAAGTTTTGCATGGTACACTTTTCTTTGTACCACCATCGCATGAACCTCTCTTCATATTGATGGATTGAAAAAGAAAAAGAAAAATGACACCATTGAGGTTGGAGATTGAATAAACACTTGTTGGTATTGGTGGTAGTGGTGATGGGTGTCATTTCAAGATTCCAAATCCTCCATTGAGAGATGTTAGGGAAAGAAATTATAATAGGATAGATTTGAGAGACATTTCTACACTCAGGAGTTTGATAAATAGATAATCTCAGTCTGGTCAGAGCATTTTCAATATTAGGGATATTTCTTCTCAAAATAATTATTACAAGGGTAAGGAAAATTATTGCCCTTCATGCAATATTGACTCAATTCAGAGTAGGAATTAACCACACAGAGTAGACCTCATTATTAAAAGGAATGATTAATTATCCTTTTATTTCTTTCAAACAAAGAGAGCTAAAATTACTAAATCAAAATCTCCAATGTATCAAAATCTTAGCACAAATAACCAAATAATCAAAGCATTAAATCCAATACATGCTTGAAACTATTTAAAATAAATTCAAAGACCAAATTATTAAAATAAATACAGATATCAAACCCTTCAAGAAAACTTCAAATAGAGTTAGAAAATAATTTGAATTGATGCAAATAATAGTTCTTTCCTCCACATTAATGGATTCAAAGAATTGAAGATTCTAGGTTCAATACCTAACTTAGAGTTACCAAAATGTGAACATGCAAAAATTAGAAAACTGTGTATGAGGAAAATTGACTATGATAAACTTAAACAAATCAAAAACCAATAACATAAAGAGAACTGATCTAAATAAAAGCCATTACAAATAAATCAATAAAACATGAAAGATTTTACTGAGATTTGTATTGTTCCCTTGGAATGAATGTAGATTGCTCAATAGTACTGTGAAACCATGGTTGCAACAAGCAAGTAGTGTGTTCAAAGATCAATGTCAAAAGATCGTGAAGTTGCTCAATCGATGCGATGTATGCTCAAAGCGCTGTTAAGTATGCCTGAGAATAAGTGACCGAAGAGATAATTGTGAAGGAGATGAGGGGGGTTTATATAGGTTTCAACAGAGATCAATCAACAGTCCGGATAATTCAGAAGAATCAACGGAGAAGAATAGTTGAGGAACGTGCAACGAATAAGAAGACAAGTGTCACACAAAAGCTATTTTATTTGAGTTAAACACTTTCTTTTCTAAAGATAAGACATGCTTTTCATAAATTAGAAAGCTTTTTTCTAATTTAAGAGAAATTGATAAAAACAAGGTTGAGTGAATAGATAACTCAACTTTAGATTTGCTTTTGCATGATTTGAGAGAAATTAAATAATAAATTATTTAATTGTGTGCATGGAGAAGAAGACTTATTTTAAGAAGATTTGAAAGATATTTGTAGATAAGAAAGCAAATTAAATAAATAGATTTATTTAATTGTTGTGCATGATTTGGAAGAATAAATAAAATATTTGATTTATCTTATTTTTGGAGAATGAAAGAATTTAAATAAATTTATTTTGATTTATTTAAATTTGGAAGAATGAATTTGATTTAATTAAATAATTAGGAATTATTTAATTGTTTGGATAAGATAGAATTTGTGATGAATTAATTAAATAATGGGATTTATTTAATTAATGGAGACTTGAGATTTGGAAAGAGGATAATGATTTAATTAAATAATATAAATTATTTAATGGAGACTTGAAATTTGAAAGAGGATAATGATTTAATTAAATAATTAAAATTATTTAATTTTGGAAGAATATAGAGGAATTTAATTTAATTAATTAAATAAAGAGAATTTATTTAATTAATGTCAATTTTAGGAGATTTAGAGGAATTAGATGAAATTAATTAAATAATTAGATTATTTAATTAATGTTGAAATGTAGGTGATGCTATAGATTAGATGAAATGCAAGTGTTTCGAAGACATGGTCATTTTAGGGTGTCTACATTTTGCCCCTCTTTGATGCAATGCAATTTACAACGTTGCTTCAAAGAAATTGATAGTTGAAGACATGATACAATTTTTAATGCCCCCAGTGTAGCTAGTTGCCCCAGTGTAGCTAGTTGCCCCAGCGTAGCTGGCATAGAGTGCCCCCTCGAGAGGAAAGATAGGGAAGCAACAGAAGAACTGTGTTGACGCTCGACTAGAAGATTTGTTGGAGATAGGCGAGGTGGAATAGAAGAAAGTGGAGATAGAAAAGAACATAAGAGAAAGACTGCTGATTGATCTTTGCTGGAAAACTATATAAGGCCATGGAAAAATGGATGGTGTAAATGGATGAGCTTGTTGCAATGGTTTCACAATTGTTTATAAAGAGCAATCCTTATTTTTGATATAGCACGTGGATAGTTCGCCACCAAGGTATAAAAGACCAAGGTGTAGTAATATCCGAATGCGTGGACGTTGACTCTGCAAGCAAGCAGATTGAACTTAGATCCCTTTAGACATAATATGACCTTGTTGGAACATGTGAATAAGCCATAGTCTTGAACATAAAATAAACCTCAATACATGTAGATGGAAGAAGAATTATTAATATGTAAGATGCTAGGTTGTAACACACACAAGATAAATAGAATGCTAAGAAAGATGCTAAAGATCATTCCTCAAACACGGCACACAAAAAATAATGAGTATGCCCCCAATCTGTACTGCATCACAACATACCAAGATTATAGATAAATCAAGGTAGTCTTGAATAGGTATTGGAAAAGAAACAAAAGATAAACCATAAAGCAAATTGATTGGCTTACCAAGTAAACATACAGCCAACATATTCTCTTGCCAAAGAGGTTGCTCAGGATAGATTTGATAGGAAACATAACAGCCTTATCATAGGAAATCTATGTTCGTTAAAGGGTGCTATCTACCTAAAAAGATAATGTCTCACTGCAGGAAATGCCACATGTCGCAGGAGATGCATGTGTTGGTCTCGACAATGGAACACTGTGCAGAAGACAAGCTTATTGATCCAGGGCTTTGGTTAAGCGGTACTTAGCTGATGTTGGCAATCAGAACAGTTAGGACATTAGATGACTCTGGAAGGAAGCTACTTTGCTTCAGGTTTGTTAAAGACCTTTTCTTTGAAAGGATATGCTAGCTTGCTGCTTGAGTTAGTCAAGTCGAGATGAATGGATTTTAAAAAATGGAAGACTAGAAAGGTGACAGTGTTTGATGGATTGAAACAGGTGGAGAATGATGAATCATATGTGCCTGAGTACTGGATACATCCTTCGTATTCTAGACTGCCTTCATACCCTGTATCCACTGGATCAAGGCACATTACGAGGAAAGATGAAAGAAGATAATATGTGATGAATGGGTCAAGGTGAAAGGAGGGGATATTATGTACCTGAGTACTAGATACTTCCTTCGTATTCTAGACTGCCTACATACTCATATCCATGGGATCAAGGTACCTTAAGATTGAAATGATGATAATATGTAGTTCTGGTTGGTGTTGTAGTTAGGGTAAAATTACAAATCAGGGCAAATGAATAAACAACAATGATAAAAACCCTAGCAATGCACAATGAAGCACAAGACAACATGAAAATCAAAATAACAAATGTAAATGCAAACCGATCTCCATACTATGCTCAATTTATCTCCATTGCTCTTCTCTACCTCGCATGAGCATGCAAGATTTTGAAGGATTATTGTTGGAAGAATGTTGGGTGCTCACTTCTACAGCATAACATTAAGATGAAGATGACATGAGGATGATAGTTGAAGGATGCAAAGGCTCTAATGATATTTCAACAGCATGTGGATACTTGAGGATCAATGCATGCTAATGATAATTTGGCAGAATAATGTTACTTGAGGCTCAATGCCTGTTAATGGCTTGTGAAGGGTTTGATTTATAGAAAAGGCTTGGTTCAAATAGACGGTTGAGATTAAAAAGCTAATTGATTGATGTTGACAACTAGGATTGATTCGGTTATCCCCACTCTTCAAGGGAGTTGTAGTCATTTGACAAGTGTCAAGGAGAATAGGGCTCATGTGTGCTTGTGTACATAAAAAGTACTACATATAAAAGATATTAAATAAAGAATGTAGTACCACTTATCTATTTTAAATGAAAGAGGCACACATGTCGGCTAAATGATAAGATAAATTAATTAAATAAATAAAATTTATTTAATTAATTGGAAAGTCAGCTTATAATGAGAACTTAATTCAAATAAAATATTTGAATTAGTTGGGATGTGAGTTGGATATTAATTAAATAAATAAAATTTTATTTAATTAATTGGATAGTGGGATTAAGAGTGGGATTATGTATGTGAAATTAATTAAATAAATAAAATTTATTTAATTAATTGGCTAAGTAGGATAAGGATGGGATTGAATGGGATTTTAATTAAATAAATAAAATTTATTTAATTAATTGGCTAATGGATAAATGGGATTGAGAGTGGGATTTAGGACAAAATGCTACATGATGTCTAGGATAATGTTTTAACAAGGTGTTACAAGACATACACAAATTTGGGACAATTTTGGGTGTCTACATTTTGCCCCTCTTTGAGATGATGTTCGAGATGATAAGCTTTATGTCGAGTAACATCATTTCAAAGAAGTTAAGGTGTGGATAGAGGAAAAGGATAGTGATGATGGAAAGATATGATGATGATGCCCCCTCGAGAGGATAGGCGGGTTGGACAAACACGGGTATGCTCTCAAAAAGAAATGGCTTGGCTGCAAAAGAAAGATAAGGGAATAGATAGAAGAAATGAAGATGCGTTATGCTGCAATGAATGTGAGCAACCATGATGTTTGATATAGCACTAGACGTTATGCACCAAGGTATAAGGACCAAGGTGACGATGTGTCTTGTGCCCCAGCATAATACAACCTTGTCTGGATACAAGATATGAATATTAGCTGGATGTGATACGGATATGATGCAAATGCAAGATAAAATGATGACACACACAAGCAAGCAAGCATGCACAAATGATTCAAAAACAAACAAGGTATTGCCCCTGTCAAGCTGTAAACCAATGATTGATTGTTTGATTGATAATAGTTGAAGTGTTGTCATTACGGGGAAAGTTATATCCCTAGATCAACACAAGGTTGTTTACTGAGTTGGTTGGCTGATTGGCTGATTGATTTGGATTACAACAAGGCTAGGATCAAGATCATTGTTTGCATTTGGATAACTTGGCTTGATTGATTAACTTGATTGGTATGGATTAAGGATGGGCTTGCACTTGGATTATTGCTTTGAAATGGTTGGGAGATGATGAAATGCTGATTAGATTGATTTGATGAAGGATGGATGATTTGTGATGGACTAAGCTACTTTTGATTTGCTAAAGTGATTGGATTTGTTGTGATTGTTGGCTTGATGTGATTGAGTTGATTTGCTTTGATGTTGATGTTGATGATTGATATGATTGGTTTGGATGGTTGGCTTGATGTTCTTTGGTTTGATTTTCATTGGTGTTGATGCTGATGATTGATAGGATTTGTTTTGATGGTTGGCTTGATGTGCTTTGGTTGTGATTTTTGTTATTGCTAGGTTGATGGTTTTGATGATTGGATTGTTTTGAATGATGATAATGATGGTGTGATGATGAGAGTGTCCACTCAATCTAAGCATAAGCAAGTGTTCTTAGTGTGCTCACAGGATGTAAAACAAACAAGGTATTGTCCTTGTCAAGTCATAAACCAATAATTGATTATTTGATTGATGATGATAGATAGTGTAGTCATTGTGGGGAAAGCTATATCCCTAGATCAACACAAAGATGTGGGAACGCTATATCCCATTGATGATAATGATAATGTTTGATTGGGCTCATGAAAAGATTAGGATCAAAACCTGTTGATTTGATTGTATAATGTTCCTTGATTGATTAGCTTGCTTGATATGGATTAGTGTGACTTGGATTGCTTAGATTGATTTGATTGATATGATTGGATGAAGTGATTGATTGAAATGGATGAATGAATGTTATTGATAGGAAGAATGGATAATGATGATGATTTGATTTTGAATGAATGTTGATGGAGTGGATTGTTTTGGATGATGTGATTGGCTTTATTGCTTGGATTTTCATTGGATATTTGATTTTTTGGATTTTTGTTGACATATTTTAATTTTTTTGTGTTTTTGGGGAATATGTTGATTTTTTTGGATTTTTGTTGAGTGTTTTGGAAAATGCCAATGGATTTACAATTTAGGTAGCCTTTGTGCTTGATACCAATGACAAGGGAAAACCAAGTCTAGGTGCAAATGATGGATAAAAGGATGGATGATAGTAAATGGGATAGAGGACTCATGATAGATGGATAGGTAGGCTATAGTGGAAAGCTCATGATAAATGGATGGGGATAAGCTATAAGACGAAAAGCTCATGATAAGGATATGCCATAGTGGATGGATCATAAGGGAGCTAGGATGTGATCTTCAAAGGCTATGTCACATAGGAAGAACTTGCCCCATTCTAGGTGGTAATGCTTAGGATTTTTACATGATAAAATTCATGACCAAGGGATGACATGATGGATTGGTTTAAATGAGATGGATAAATGGTCAATGGATAAGACTTGGTTTGGAAAGAAGGTATGTCAAGAAATATCCAAACATGTTTCAACATTCTGCCTCAATGTCTTCATCAAGATCAAAAGGAGGAAGGGTGGATGAATGGGTTCAATAAGATAGGTATATGGATGTAATAGATAAGGATGGTAGGATGTAGCATGATAGGATGGATATAATGGGATAGGTAGTTTGGAAATGGATAGGTTGGATGAGACAATGTGCCCCCAAGTGTAAGTGACATAGAAGATCAACCTACACATGATGCATGTTTGCCAGGTTTTCATCATGGTACTTTTTTGCTTTTTTTTTGTTTTTAGATGGGTTCACAATTACACATGGCGCCTGTTTGCCAGGTTTTCACCATGGTAATGGATAGGAGGGACTCAAGTGTTTAGTTCTATGAAAGTTGATAGTGTCCCTTTAGAGATTGATGATGTCTTCGCATGGACCATGTCAAGTGTGCTCATAGATGTTGATAAGGGATTGCATGGATGGGAGATGGATTAGGTAGATAATGGATTATAATGTGGATTATGGAAGGTTCATGCAAGGATGGATAGATAAAAGGCTAATGCAAAAGCATGGACTATAGGAAGGTGATTGAGGAGATATGTACGATAATGGATGAAGGATGGGGAGATGGAGGCATGTGGGAATGTTTTGGAATGGAAGGGAACCATGACCAATGGTTGCACACATCGTGATAAACATTGAATCTTTTGATTGGATGGTGGTGTAGGAAGCAATGGAGATGTTTTCTTAGGGGATGGTTGATGAAGTGATTTAGGAATCCACATAGATTTAGTATTTTTAGTGCTTTTTCTTTGCTTGTGGGATTTTTGAAGGGAATCGAAGTTTTGGATGGAAGTAGGCTTTTGGATGGAGATAGGTGATTGGGATTCTTGAGATGTGGATGAGGATGCCTCATTCACTTTGCTAGTTATTTGCTTAGGAACCCAAATTATTTTGCTTTTGGGCTTTGTATTTGGAGATAAGGGCTTGGATAGCTTTGTGAATGCACTTTGCTTAGAATATGGATGATTTAGAGACTTTTCACATTGATTCCCTAAGGCATGAGGGTCCTTAGGAGTTTTAGTTGGATTTTTGGCTTTATAGATAAAGGCATCCAAATGTTTATTTTGGAATCCCATGGGTTTGGTGGAAGCGGGGTTGGTGGAATGATTGGAAGCTTTATGTTTAAATGATGTGTGCTTTAGTTGGCCATGCTTAGGGATGTAAGGATACTTATGAATGATAGGTGGATAATTAGGTGTTGGAAGCAATGGTGGCAAGGTGGATGGAGGGATATTTGGAGTTGGTAAAAGTGGAGGCAAAGTGGATGGCGGAAGGTGTACAGTCACATGCTTTTGACATTTATAGGATGATGGAGGTGGAATGGCAACATATGTTTTGGGTAGATGATGGGGGGTGCGATGGAAAGTGGTAGGTTTAGGATGCATGAAGGGATTACCAACATCTTTAGCTTGTTTACCTTGGGGTGTGTATCCAATGCCATATGAGCATGGAGGGATCTTGACATGGTTTGGCTCTAAAATACCTTGTTCATAAAGGTCTAGACCTTTACCTTGGTAGTTAATGTTTTAGAGTATGCGATGGACAATGGGACGAGGTGTGCTTTGAACATTAGACTTAAGTTTATTATTAGGTGGAGAAGGTGAAGTGGAGGACAAAGGTTGTTGTTGTCCTAAGGAAGAACATTCATGGACAAAGGTGGTAAGACCACTAGGAAATGATAGTGGATTTGAAGTGGAATTGATGGTGGATGTGGAAGGAGGATCATTAGGATCTTGATTATGTTCATTATGTTCGCTAAGATCCAAGTTATTTGTTTGATCTTTTATGGTTGCTTGGGGGACAAGTGTCTCATCATGACAAGTGGATGTTTGCTTATTATGGATAGGGCTAGATAGCGGATGACTAGGAGCAATGTGGATATCTTGCTCATGGATAGATATAGGATTATGGATAGGATCAAGGTGCTCATGGATAGCTTCTTCATAGGTATCATCTTGATCATAAAGAAGGTAAATGTTATGGATGGGTTGCATGAAAGTGTTTTGGTCTTGAGTTGGACTAGGGCTTAATGTTTCCACATGCTTAGGATTAAATGCTTGACATACCTCTTGGGTTGCTTGAATAGAATTGGAAGGCTCTTGGATAGGCTCTTGGTCAACAACATGAGAACATGATGACTCTTGACTTGGATTAATGATAGAAGGTTCACAAATAGGCTTGATGGCTTGTAGGTCACATGATAGGACTATAGGTTTGGACATGACCTTTGGAAGTTCATTGGTAGGCTCATGAATGGGTGTTCGACATGGAGGTAGTTTATTCCTAGCTAGTAGCCAATGGATCACATCTTTTGCAAGTGTATGAGTGGATGAGCAATATAATGGATGAGCAATAATAGAGGATGATGTTGTAAGCTTAGGACTAGGATTAGGCTGGGGGCTAATTGGATTGGATGGATTAGGATTAAAGGGGGGTGATACATAGGATTGGGATGATGTGGCTTGTTTTCCCATTATAGGTAGGTACACCTTGTAAACAATGCAGACAAATATTGGGAATTGATTTGTATTATGGCCTTTGGTCCTATGGTATGCACAATAATCATGTTCATCATATGGACTTTCTTCACATGGTTTGACTTCAGGAAGTTCAATGAGTTTTGCTTCAAGCATCCTTTGTAAAACTCTCTTAGCCGCATCCTTTGGTGAAGGATTAGAATGACATGGTGATGAAGGTAATGAAGGGCTTGGTGATTTGGAAGGTTGATGGACCAATGGACTAGGAGTAGGATCACATGGTGGTGTTGGGATAGGATTAGTTGGCTCATGTGTTGGCGGGTGATTAGATGATGAAGGCCACTCATAAGATGCATTTGCTAGATTGGTATCTCCCTTGTCAAAGGTAATTAAGTCTTGCATAGGATAACTTGGGCTTGTTTGATTTATGTACAAGGGATTACTTGGACTTGGATGTGCTTCTTGTTGCAAAGGTGGACTTAGGTCTATCAATGGTGCTTGGTGGTCTTGTTGAAAAGGTGTACTTGGACTTGCTTGATTTATGTACAAAGAGCCATTAGGACTTGGATGTTGTTCTTGTAATATCACTTGATTGCTTTGTGGATGGGCTTGGTAGTGCATTGGAATGGTGACATGAGGGATTGGATAAGCTTGAGGTGGATGTTCATAGGTTGATGTGGCATTGACTTGGTGGATAGGTGGATTAAGTTGATAAGAAGTGGATGGATATGACATGTGGCTATAAGGTGGATTAAGTTGATACAAAGTGGACGGATATGACATGTGGCTATGAGGTGGATTAGGTTGATAGTGAATGGCTAAGGATTGTTGTACTTGTGGAGCTTGACTAGTGGCTAAAAGGTGTTGGACTTGGGCTACGAAGTGTTGCAATTGAGGTAATTGGCTTGCATGGGGTTGAGCTCTTTGGATGAAGAATTGTAATATTTCAATGGCATCTTGGTTTAGGGGTTGTGATCCTTGATAAAGATTTTGGAGGAATCTTTAGAATTTGATTTCTGGGTCCTCTAGTGTAGACATGTTGTCACCCAAGTGTATGTCTTAAGTCCTTTTAGCAAGTGCTTGTTTAGGGATTTGGATGATGATGTGGCTTATTTGGATGACTTGGCTATGTTTGGGATGAAAGTGATTGGGTTTGAATGTTATTGGAAGAATGTGTAGGATGACTTGTCTTTATGTGTTTGGGTGTTTAGAGCTTGATGTGGCAATATTCAAACAAATGATCATGCATATACACACATGAATCACTCATGTAAGACACATAAGCAAGTTTTAGTTTGGAAGAATGTGATGATGGTTAAGCAAGCACGTGAAGACACTTCAACAAGTCCTAGTCAAGGCAAGGCCACTATCACAAGGAGGTTCTAGTGAAAATCTGGGGGACCGGCACCCCACGAGCATCCAGCAAGCCACTTAAGACTTTAACTAACCCTACTAGGAGTTTTATTATACACAAAGGTACACCTCCTTTCAAGTTAGCACTGCATGGTGAGCGCTAATACCGGTTAGACTTGGCTTTCGCCTTATCCTCTAATTTTTATAGCGGACCGGATGAAAGTACCGCTTGAGGTCGTTCCCTTGGGGTGGATACCAAGGCAGGCCTCTCTAAGGCTAAATAAAAGCAACACAAGTAAATGTTTTTGATCTCCAAGTTCGTGTTGGGACGTGAGGAGAGAGCATACACATTTACTTGGTCACACTCGCATGGGGTTCATTAACCTTAGAAATTCAATGTGTGGAAGACAATGCAAGCACTTGTTTGTTTTAAAGCCCAAATCCAAATGTGATGAAAGACAATGGTTTATTTTAGCCCAATTTTTCAATGGTGTGATAGCAAACAATTGTTCATTTTATGCCTAAAATCTAAATGTGTTTGCAAACAATGATTAGAAGATGAGAAATGAAATGATTGCACCTGGTTGATTCGCTATCCAAATTGCTGTAGATGTTGATGTCAATGTTGCTCCAGCTCTTTATGATCACCTACAACATAAAAAAAATGATATTATAATGCAGGTATAAAAAATAGGCTCATCAGGCAAGGAAAATTGTAATTTTAGATGCATAGCCGAATTAGATTTGATTATTTTGATATATTTTTTGTATGAAAATTAAAAAATCAAAGAAGAGACCCCTGTTAATTTTTAGAGAGCTTTTTGAAAATGTAAAGAAATCAGAAAAATTCCCTAATTTACACCCAGAAATACGGATTTATGAAAATAGTACAGTCAGTAAAGATCTGATTTTTTCGCATTGTAAACGACCTTTAAATTAAATCTGTAAAACATAGACCCCCATTAGAATTTCAAGAGCTTTGCATAAATGTAAAAATTTCTAAAAAATTCACTGATTTGCGCTTAGAATTACAATTTTATGAAAAAACATAAAAACGTGATAAATCCCGCAAAAGTCGCGATAAACTAGAAATTTTTCTACTGTAGCTTCCTTATATCATGGAAAAACTTATTTTAAAATCTTGTAGAAAAATTCATAGCCGTTTGGAAGATATGATGAAATCTTTAAAACCTAGGGTTTTGTCCAAAAAGTAGCAGATCTGCAACAAAAATTTAATTAAACCTGCAAAACTCAACAATGGGGGTTATATGAATGCAAATTTTTACTACAAAAACCTACAAAAAATATCAAGCGAAGTGAGTCCCACCGGGCATGCCAAATGTAGTTAGGGTAAAATTGTAAATCAGGGCAAATGAATAAACATCAATGATAAAAACCCTAGCAATGCACAATGAAGCACAAGACAACATGAAAATCAAAATAACAAATGTAAATGCAAACCGATCTCCATACTATGCTTAATTTATCTCCATTGCTCTTCTCTACCTCGCATGAGCATGCAAGATTTTGAAGGATTATTGTTGGAAGAATGTTGGGTGCTCACTTCTGCAGCATAACATTAAGATGAAGATGACATGAGGATGATAGTTGAAGGATGCAAAGGCTCTAATGATATTTCAACAGCATGTGGATACTTGAGGATCAATGCATGCTAATGATAATTTGGCAGAATAATGTTACTTGAGGCTCAATGCCTGCTAATAGCTTGTGAAGGGTTTGATTTATAGAAAAGGCTTGGTTCAAATGGACGGTTGAGATTAAAAAGCTAATTGATTGATGTGGACGGCTAGGATTGATTCGGTTATCCCCACTCTTCAAGGGAGTTGTAGTCATTTGACAAGTGTCAAGGAGAATAGGGCTCATGTGTGCTTGTGTACATAAAAAGTACTACATATAAAAGATATTAATAAAGAATGTAGTACCACTTATCTATTTTAAATGAAAGAGGCACACATGTCGGCTAAATGATAAGATAAATTAAATAAATAAATAAAATTTATTTAATTAATTGGAAAGTCAGCTTATAATGAGAACTTAATTCAAATAAAATATTTGAATTAGTTGGGATGTGAGTTGGATATTAATTAAATAAATAAAATTTTATTTAATTAATTGGATAGTGGGATTAAGAGTGGGATTATGTATGTGAAATTAATTAAATAAATAAAATTTATTTAATTAATTGGCTAAGTAGGATAAGGATGGGATTGAATGGGATTTTAATTAAATAAATAAAATTTATTTAATTAATTGGCTAATGGATAAATGGGATTGAGAGTGGGATTTAGGACAAAATGCTACATGATGTCTAGGATAATGTTTTAACAAGGTGTTGCAAGACATACACAAATTTGGGACAATTTTGGGTGTCTACAAGTGTGATGATGTAGGAAAAGTGTGGAAGATAACTAGCTTATCGTAGGAGCGATGTGTCCGTTAAAGAGTGTTATCTATTGAAAGGAGAAAAGATTGAAGAGTGTGTTGTGAACCATGAACTAGGAAGGACTCCTAGACCTAGGTTAAGGAAGGAGTTGCCCCATTCCGGTAGAGGAATTCACATGGATGACCAATGAAGAAGATATAGAAAGCTTGACCTAGGTCAAGACAGTGCTAACTATTGACATAGATCAAGACATAGGATGACGACAATGGACATTGACAAATTTACAAGCTATACTAGATAGGGAGATGGAAATGTAAACAGGGTCAATGGTTTTATTATGAATGGATGGATGAAGCTTGTTTGTGAACTGGAGATGGAATGAACAAGAGTCGATAAACAATGGATGTTGACTCTACACATAGCACCTGTTTGCCAGGTTTTCACTATGGTAATTATCCAAGGTGCTTGTTTACCAGGTTTTCACCATAGGACGGATTTTTTTTTTGTTTTTTTTTGTTTTTTTGTTTTGTTTTTGGAATACTCTGAGGATCAGGCATAGAACTTCTTGAGATGGACACTGTTAAGTGGCTCATCTAGAGGAATGCCGTCAGGTGTAGCTAAAGTATAAGCTCCTAATCCATATGCTGCTATGACAATAAAGGGACCTAACCAATTAGGCTCAAACTTGCCCTTCTTTTCTTGATCTACTTGATTTCTCTTATTATCTTTGAGGACAAGATCACCAACTTGAAACCGTCTTTCTTTGATCTTTTTGTTGTAATTACGTCAGAGGTAGTTTTGATAGACATGGATATGATTAAGCACGGCAAGGCGCCTCTCATCTAGTAGTTCAAGATTAGATAATCTGGAAGTGTGATACTCCTATCTGCTGATCAAGTCCTGCATGGATACTCTGAGGGATGGGATCTCGACCTCTATAGGTAGGATGGCTTTAGAGCCATAGACCAAGGCATAGGGTGTAGCACCAGTTGGTGTTTTGATACTAGTGCGGTAGGCCCATAGGGCAGGATTGAGTTGCAAGTGCCAATCATGACCAACTTCATTGATTGTTTTTTTGAGGATCTTGAGAATGGTTTTATTGGAAGCCTCAGCTTAGCCGTTACTCTGCGAATAGTAGGGAGTTGAAAAGTTATGTTGGATATTGTATTGTGTGCACAAGGCATAGACATCTTGGTTTTTAAATGGTCTCCCATTATCAGTGACAATGGCTTGGGGGATACCATACTGGCAAATGAGGTAGTTAAGGATAAACTTGGCTATTTGCTTACCGGTGATATAGGTCATGGGAATGGCTTCAGCCCACTTCATGAAATACTCAGTGGCAGTAATGATGAACTTGTGGCCATTGGAAGAGGATGGGTGGATTTGTCCTAAGAGGTCGAGACCCCATTGAGAAAAAGGCCATGGAGTAGTCACAGGTTGTAATTCATGAGCTGGTGTGTGAATCAAATCTCCATGCTGCTGGCATTGTAGACACTTCTTAGCAAACTGTATAGCATCTTGCTCTATTGTAGGCCAGTAGTAACCTATTCTGAGTATCTTCTTAGAAAGATTAGGACCGGTAGAATGTGCACCACAGACACCTTCATGTATGTCTCTTAAGGTAGCTTCGGCTTCTTCCGCATTAAGACATCGTAAGAGGATACCATCAAAACTTCGGTGATATAGTGTGTCACCCAGAATGGTGTAACGGGAGGATCGTCAGAAAAAGGTTTTGCATTGGGAGGATGATAGGTCAAAGGGAAAGGTATTGTTTTTAAGGTATTCATAGACGTCTTCGTACCATGGGGAATTGGGACCAACAAGTTCACAGATAATTTCAGTAATGGGAACATCAATGGCTAGTATCAATAATTATTCAATCAAGAATTCACATTTTTGTGTATTTGTAGGCATGTCAATCAGTGACCCTTCAGAAGCCATAGAATCTGCAGCCTTGTTATGTTCTCTAGGAATTTGCTCAAATGTAATGCTAGAAAAGTGTGGTTTATATGCATCCACTAGTTGCTTGTAGGGGACCAACTTTTCATCCTTTGTTTGGTACTCATCTGTGACTTGGTGAATGACTAGTTGTGAGTCTCCATATACTTGTAATTCTGTGATGTCCCACTGAACTGCTGTATTGAGACCTATGAGGAGTGCTTCATACCCGGCGATGTTGTTGTTGCAAGGGAATGCAAGCCGATATGACTTTGGAATATAGTCATTTTGAGGTGTGATGAATAAGATGTCAGCCCCTGATCCATGTTGTGTGTAGGAACCATCAAAGTATAACTTCCACTTTATTGAGTTGGAAAGCGTAAATAGATTCTCATCTGGAAAGTCTACTACCATAGGGTGTGTATCTATCATGGGTGCTTCTACTAGTTGATCTGCTAGTGCTTGTCCTTTGATTGCTTTATGATCTGTATACTCAATGTCGAACTCACTAAGGATCATGACCCATTTAGCTAGTCTACCTATAAGAGCTGCTTTTGCAAGTAGATACTGTAAGGGATCAATTTTGGCTATAAGATTTGTGTGTTGGTTCAACATATAATGCCGCAACTTTTGGGAAGCGAACACTACTGCTAAACAAGCCCTTTCCGTTGGTGAATAATTGAGCTCATATCCCACCAAGGTTCTACTGATATAATAAATTGCATGCTCTTTTCCTATTTCATCATGTTGTGCTAGCAAGGCCCCTAGGGCCAAAGTTGTAGTTGAGATGTATAATATCAAAGGTTTATTAGCAACTGGTGGAACTAATACAGGAGGTGTACCTAGATAATCTTTGAGCTGAGGAAATGTTGCTTGACACTTGTCGTCCCATAGAAATGAGACATCCTTGCTGAGTAAGTGTTGAAATGGTTGACATTTATCTGCTAGCTGTGAGATGAAACGCATGATGGATTGCAACCTTCCTTGAAGGCTCCTTAATGCTTTGAAGTTCTTTGGTGGAGGCATCTCCACTATAGCCTTTACTTTTGTTGGGTCTACTTCGATGCCTCTTCGAGATACAATGTATCCCAATAGATTTCTTGATGTTACACCGAAGACACACTTCTTTGGATTGAGTCTTACTTCGTATTTCTCGAGCCTGTCAAAGATCTGTCCTAGAACTTGTATGTGATATGCCCTAGAAGATTTAGCTAGTATGTCATCAACATAGTCCTCCATGATATGATGAAAGAGATCATGGAATATCACTATCATTGCTCTCTGATAGGTTGCTCCTGCATTGTTTAGACCAAATGGAATGACACACCAACAATAGTTACACCAAGGACAAGTAAAAGTTGTTTTATCTTGATCTTCTTCTGCTATCCTTATCTGATTGTAGCCTGAGAATCCATCCATGAGAGAAAGCATCTCATGACCTGCTATCAAGTCTACTATAATATCAATGTTTGGTAATGGAAAGTCATCTTTGGGACATGCTTTATTAAGATCTCTAAAATCATTGCACATGCGGATGCACCCATTGGGCTTAGACACAGGTACAATGTTTGATACCCAGTCTGAATAGTCAATAGGTCGTATGAACTTTGCATCTAATAGCTTCTGTATTTCCACTTTTACTAAGAGAGCTATCTGTGGGTGCATCTTTCGTAGCTTTTGCTTGACTGGCTTGACTTTTGGATCAACTGTGAGATACTGAACAACTAGCTTAGGGTCTAACCCTAGCATATCAGTATAGGTCCATGCAAAGTTGATGGTTCTCTGTAAGAAGAATGTGTTAAGATTCATGTGCTTTGTTTCTGATAATGATGCTTCCAGGAATGTGGTCTTTGGATTTTGCTCTATGCCAAGGTTTATCTCTGTAGAATCTTCCACTAGGAGAGCTGACTTCTCTTGATACTTAGATGGTAGGGGAAGGTCAAATCCTCCATCCTTAGGTGCCACAATTGGGTTTTCACCTTTCGATGCATCCTTTGTTTTTACTATTTTGTGATCGGGAGGTGCCACAGTGTGGTTTTCACCTAGAGATCTTTCTTTATTTTTACTTTTGCGACTAGAGGATTTGGCATTCTCACCAAAATAAGTAGTTGGCTCTAGTTCCATTACAAAACCTGCTTTGTGATCGCCAAGGGGGATACCTTCCTGAAGTCCCATGAACACAGCTAAAGCTTCATCATTCTGAAATACATCTATAATGGGGGACCGTTGTTGGTCCCAATCGATAAGTTTAGGGTAGACAAGTGTGACATTCTGGGTGTTTGTGGTGGAGGTTAAGGATACGGAGGATAGGGTAAAAATGGAGGATTCTACGAATAGGTTGGTCATATGGAGGGAAGAGTCATTGATGATATCCTCAATAGACATCGAATCAATGGGAAAAGTGTCTGCTACCTTGTCGAGGATATACTTGATGTCCAAGGCGCACGGTACCTTCTTACCAAATCCTAATCCCTTCTTGTCTAGTTTATTTGTCACAACAATGGGTTCCATAGTTCCTTGATTCTGTTTTCCAAGGCCACCTTTGCCTTTATAGCCCATGTTTTTTACTATCCTTAAGCCATTGCCATATTGCTTGACTAGTATTGTGACTAGTTCTTTCTCTTTATAGAGCCAAGAAGAAATGTCCTCAATAGTTTCCTCTTCCAATAACCGTCCCTATTGGAATTGGGTTAGAAATGCTGAGGGAGGAATAGCTACTTTTTTGGATACTTTGGCAATGGGTGGTTGGCTGTAAGATTTTGGAGATAAAGGCATCCGCCCAACACAACAAGATTTGGAGATATCATAAGTTCCAAAGCCTATGTCACGGATGTGAGCTTTGATTTCAGGAATAGGATTAGGTTCACTTGTAGAGGCTTGAGTCAGAGTTGCAGGATCAACATATAGTGGGGATTCAAGGGCTTTTGCATTGTTAGGCACTTGGTTGTAATTCTTATAATTGCCTTGCAAGACACGACAAAATTCAAAAGGATTGGGGTCTCCTAGGATAGTGATCTCTGTACCATTGAATGGGAATTTGAGGGAATGGTGGTATGTGGAGGGAATAGCTTTCATTACATGAGTCCATGGGTGGCCTCGGATAATGTTGTAAGGCAGCTCAATATCAAGGACTTGACACCTGGTTTCCAACATAACGGGGCCCAGTTGTATAGGCAAGTGGATAATACCTTTTGAACGACATTCAGCATCATCATATCCCTTGATTGTAATACTTTGATCAGTGTTGACATGATCCTCAGAGTATCCCAATTGCTTAAGTAACTTTAAAGAATAGATGTTGAGACCAGCACCACCATCTATGAGTATACATTTGATTTTGTGCTGATGGATGAGAACCTCAATATGAAGGGCATCATTGTGCCAAGGATCATGGGATGGGAGATCTTTCTCAGAGAAGACCACATTGAGGAACGTGCAACAAATAAGAAGAAGGCAAGTGTCACACAAAAGCTATTTTATTTGAGTTAAACACTTTCTTTTCTAAAGATAAGACATGCTTTTCATAAATTAGAAAGCTTTTTTCTAATTTAAGAGAAATTGATAAAAACAAGGTTGAGTGAATAGATAACTCAACTTTAGATTTGTTTTTGCATGATTTGAGAGAAATTAAATAATAAATTATTTAATTGTGTGTGCATGGAGAAGAAGACTTATTTTTAGAAGATTTGAAAGATATTTGTAGATAAGAAAGCAAATTAAATAAATAAATTTATTTAATTGTTGTGCATGATTTGGAAGAATAAATAAAATATTTGATTTATCTTATTTTTAGAGAATGAGAGAATTTAAATAAATTTGATTTGATTTATTTAAATTTGGAAGAATGAATTTGATTTAATTAAATAATTAAGAATTATTTAATTGTTTGGATAAGATAGAATTTGTGATGAATTAATTAAATAATGGGATTTATTTAATTAATGGAGACTTGAGATTTGGAAAGAAGATAATGATTTAATTAAATAATATAAATTATTTAATGGAGACTTGAAATTTGAAAGAGGATAATGATTTAATTAAATAATATAAATTATTTAATTAATGGAGACTTGAAATTTGAAAGAGGATAATGATTTAATTAAATAATATAAATTATTTAATTAATGGAAGAATAAGGTTGATTTCACTGAAATTAGTTAAATAAAGGGGATTTATTTAATTAATGTTGAATTTTGAAGTTTTCGAAGAATTTGATGAAATTAATTAAATAATTAGATTATTTAATTAATGTTGAAATGCGGGTGATGCTATAGACTAGACAAAATGCAAGTGATTTGAAGACATGGTCATTTTAGGGTGTCTACATTTTGCCCCTCTTTGATGCAATGCAGTTTACAACGTTGCTTCAAAGAAATCGATAGTTGAAGACATGATACAATTTTTGATGCCCTAGTGTAGCTAGTTGCCCCAGCGTAGCTGGCGTAGGGTGCCCCCTCAAGAGGAAAGATAGGGAAGTGATAGAAGAACTGTGTTGACGCTTGACTAGAAGATTTGTTGGAGATAGGTGAGGTTGATTAGAAGAAAGTGGAGATAGAAAAGAACATAAGAGAAAGACTGTTGATTGATCTTGGCTGGAAAACTATATAAGGCCATGGAAAAATGGATGAGATTGTTGCAATGGTTTCACATTTGTTTATAAAGAGCAATCCTTATTTTTGACATAGCACATGGATAGTTCGCTACCAAGGTATAAAAGACCAAGGTGTAGTAATATCCGAGTGCGTGGACATTGACTCTGCAAGCAAGTGGATTGAACTTAGATCCCTTAGACATAATATGACCTTGTTGGTACATGTGAATAAGCCATAGTCTTGAACATAAAATAAACCTCAATGCATGTAAATGGAAGAAGAATTATTAATATGTAAGATGCTAGGTTGTAACACACACAAGATAAATAGAATACTAAGAAAGATGCTAAAGATCATTCCTCAAACACGGCACACAAAAAAATAATGACTATGCCCCCAATCCGTATTGCATCGCAACATACCAAGATTATAGATAAATCAAGGTATCCTTGAATAGGTAATGGATAAAGGAACAAAAGATAAACCATAACACAAATTGACTGACTTACAAAGTAAACATACAACCAACATATTCTCTTGCCAAAGAGGTTGCTCAGGATAGATTGGATAGGAAAGATAACAGCCTTATCGTAGGAACTCTATGTCCGTTAAAGGGTGCTATCTACCTAAAAAGACAATATCTCGTTGCAGGAAATGCCACATGTCGCAAGAGATGCGTGTGTTGGTCTCGACAATGGAACACTACGCAGAAGACAAGCTTGTTGATCTAGGGCTTTGGTTAACCGGTAACTAGCTGATGTTGGCAATCTGTATGCAGGATAGTATATGACTCTGGAAGGAAGCTGCTTTGCTTCAGGTTTGTTAAGGACTTTTGCTTTCAAAGGATGCGCTGGCTTGTTGTTTTGCTGCTTGAGTTAGTCAAGTCGAGGCGAATGGAGTTTGACAAATGGAAGACTAGAAGGATGAAGTGTAACTGGATTGGGATGGGTGGAGAATGATGGATCATGTGTGCTTGAGTACTGGATACATCCTTTGTATTCCAGACTGCCTACATACCCTGTATCCACGGGATCAAGGCACATTACGATGAATGATGAAAATGATAAATATGTAGTTCTGGATAGAGTGATGAGATGTGTCAAGGTGGAAGGGGGAGATCTTATACCTGAGTACTGGAGACTTCCTTCATATTCCAGACTACCTACATACCCTGTATCCACGGGATCAAAGTGCCTTAAGATTGAAATGATGATAATATGTAGTTCTGGTTGTGTGATGATGTAGGAAAAGTGTTGAGAAGATAATAGCCTTATCGTAGGAGCTATGTGTCCGTTAAAGGATGCTATCGGCGAAAAAGAGAAAAGATTGAAGAGCGCGTTGCGAACCACGAACAAGGCACCAATCCTAGACCCAAGTTAAGGAAAGAGTTGCCCCCATTCTGGTAGAGGAATTTGTATGGATGACTGACGAAGAAGACCTAGAAAGTTGTGACCTAGGACCAGACATTGCAACCTGTTGACATAGATCAAGATGTGAGATGACAATGAGGGATATTGACAAATTTCCAAGCTATACTAGATAGGGAGATGGAAATGCAAACAAAGTCAATGATTTTATTATGGATGTATGGATGAAAGGCGTGCTTTGTGCACTAGACATGGAGTGGGCAGGACTCAATAGATGATGGATGCTGACTCTACACATAGTGCATGTTTTCCAGGTTTTCACTATGGTACTTATCCAAGGCGCTTGTTTACCAGGTTTTCACCAGAGGATGGATTTTTTTGGATTTTTTATTTTTTTAGGAATACTCTGAGGATCAGGCATAGAACTTCTTGAGATGAACACTGTTAATTGGCTCATCTAGAGGAATACCATCAGGTGTAGCTAAAGTATAAGCTCCTGATCCGTATGCTACTGTGACAATAAAGGGACCTAACCAGTTAGGCTCAAACTTTCCCTTCTTTTCTCGATCTACTTGATTTCTCTGATTCTCTTTAAGGACAAGATCACCAATTTGAAACTATCTTTCTTTGATCTTTTTGGATTATGCCAGAGGTAGTTTTGATAGACATGGAGATGATTAAGTGCGGCAAGGTGCCTCTCATCTAGTAGTTCAAGCTCAGCTAATCTAGAAGTGCGATACTCCTCTCTGTCGATTAGGTCCTGCATGGATACTCTGAGGGATGGGATCTTGACCTCTATAGGTAGGATGGCTTTAGAGCCATAGACCAAGGCATAGGGTGTGGCACCAGTTGGTGTTCTGATACTAGTGCAGTAGGCCCATAGGGCGAGATTGAGTTGCAAGTGCCAATCACGACCAGCTTCATTAACTATTTTCTTGAAGATCTTGAGAATGGTTTTATTGGAAGCCTCAGCTTGGCCGTTACTCTACGGATAGTAGGGAGTTGAAAAATGATGTTGGATATTGTATTGTGTGCACAAGGCATGGACATTTTGATTCTTGAATGGTCTCCCATTATCAGTGACAATGGCTTGGGGAATACCATACCGACATATGAGGTAGTTAAGGATAAAATTGGCTATTTGCTTACCGGTGATATAGGTCATGGGAATGGCTTCAACCCACTTCGTGAAATGCTTAGTGGCAGTAATGATGAACTTATGGCCATTAGATGAGGAAGGGTGGATTTGTCCTATGAGGTCGAGACCCCATTGAGAAAAAGGCCATGGAGTAGTCACAGGTTGTAGTTCATGAGCTAGTGCGTGAATCAAATCTCCATGCTGCTGGCATTGTAGACACTTCTTAGCAAACTGTGCAGCATCTTGCTCTATTGTAGGCTAGTAGTAACCTATTCTCAGTATCTTCTTAGTGAGATTAGGACTGGTAGAATGTGCACCACAGACACCTTCGTGTATGTCTCGTAAGGTGGCTTCAGCTTCTTCCACGTTAAGACATCATAAGAGGATACCATCGAGACTCCAACGATAGAGTGTATCACCCAGAATGGTGTAACAGGAGGATCGACGGATAAAGGTTTTGTGTTGGGTGGATGATAGGTCAGAGGGAAAGGTATTGTGCTTAAGGTATTCATAGATATCTTCATACCATGGGGAATTGGGACCAACAAGTTCACAGATGATTTCAGTAATTGGAACATCGACGGCTGGTATCAACAATTGCTTGATCAAGAATTCACATTTCTGTGTATTAGTAGGCATGTCAATTAGTGACCTGACATAAGCCATAGAATCTGCAGCCTTTTTATGCTATCTTGGAATTTGCTCAAATGTGATGCAAGAAAAATGTGGTTTGTAGGCATCCACTAGTTGCTTGTAGGGGACCAACTTTTCATCTTTTGTTTGGTACTCATCTGTGACTTGGCAAATGACTAGTTGTGAGTCTCAATATACTTGTAATTCTATGATGTCCCATTGAACTGCTATATTGAGACCTATGAGGAGTGCTTCATACTCGGCTATATTGTTGGTGCAAGGGAATGCAAGCCGATATGACTTTGGAATATAGTCATTCTGAGGTGTGATAAATAAGATGCCGGCCCTTGATCCATGCTATGTGTAGGAACCATCAAAGTATAACTTCCACTTTAATGAGTTGGAAAGCATAAATAGATGCTCATCCGGAAAGTCTACTATCATAGGGTGTGTATCTATCATGGGTGCTTCTACTAGTTGATCTGCTAGAGCTTGTCCTTTGATTGCTTTACGATCCACATACTCAATGTTGAACTCACTAAGGATCATGACCCATTTAGCTAGTCTACCTGTGAGAGCTACTTTTGCTAGTAGATACTTCAAGGGATTAATTTTGGCTATAATATTTATGTGTTGGTTCAACATATAATGCCGTAACTTTTGGGAAGCGAACACTACTGCTAAACAAGTCCTTTCCATTGGTGAATAATTGAGCTCATATCCCACCAAGGTTCTACTAATATAATAAATTACATGCTCTTTTCCTGTTTCATCATGTTGTGCTAGCAAGGCCCCTAGGGCCGAAGTTGTAGTTGAGATGTATAATATTAAAGGTTTATTAGCAATTGGTGGAACCAATACAGGAGGTGTAGCTAGATACTCTTTGAGCTAATCAAATGCTACTTGACACTTATTGTCCCATCGAAATGAGACATCCTTGTGGAGTAAGTGTTGAAATGGTTGACATTTATCTGCTAGCTGTGAGATGAAATGCTTGATGGATTGCAACCTTCCCTAAAGGCTCCTTAATGCTTTGAGGTTCTTTGGTGGAGGCATCTCCACTATAGCTTTTACTTTTGCTGGGTCTAATTTGATGCCTCTGCGAGATACAATGTATCCCAATAGCTTTCCTGATGTTACACCAAAGACACACTTCTTTAGATTGAGCCTTACATGGTATTTGTCAAGCCTGTCAAAGATCTATCCTAGAACTTGTATGTGATATGCCCTAGAAGATTTAGCTAGTATGTCATCAACATAGTCCTCCATGATATGATGAAAGAGATCATGGAATATCACTATCATTGCTCTCTGATAGGTTGCTCCTGCATTCTTTAGACCAAAGGGCATGACACACCAACAATAATTGCCCCAAGGACAAGTAAGAGTTGTTTTATGTTGATCTTCTTCTGCTATCCTTATTTGGTTGTAGCCTGAGAATCTGTCCATGAGAGAAAGCATTTCATGACCTGCTGTCAAGTCTACTATAATGTCAATGTTTGGTAATGGAAAGTCATCTTTGGGACATGCTTTATTAAGATCTCTAAAATCATTGCACATACGGATGCACCCATTGGGTTTAGACACAGGTACAATGTTTGATACCTAATCTGAATAGTCAATAGGTCATATGAACTTTGCATCTAACAGCTTCTGTATTTCCACTTTTACTAAGAGAGCTATCTGTGGGTGCATCTTTCTCAGCTTTTGTTTGACTGGCTTGACTTTTGGATCAACTGTGAGATAGTGAACAACTAGCTTAGGGTCTAGCCCTGGCATATTAGCATAGGTCCATGCAAAGTTGATGGTTCTCTATAAGAAGAATGTGTTAAGATTCCTATGCTCTATTTTGGATAATGATGCTGCTAGGAATGTGGTCTTTAGATTTTGCTCTGTGCCAAGGTTTATCTCTGTAGAATCTTCTACTAGGAGAGCTGACTTCTCTTGATACTTAGATGGTAGGGGAAGGTCAAATCCTCCATCCTCAGGTGCCATAGTTTAGTTTTCACCTTTGGATGCATCCTTTATTTTTACTATTTTGTGATCAGGAGCTGCCACAGTGTGGGTTTCACCTAGAGATCTTTCTTTATTTGTACTTTTACGATTGGAGGATTTGGCATTCTCACCAAAATAAGATATTGGCTCTAGTTCCATTACAAAACCTACTTTGTGATCACCAAGGGGGATACCTTCCTGAAGTCCCATGAACTTAGCTATAGCTTTGTCATTCTGAAATACATCTATAACGAGGGACCCTTGTTGGTCCCAATCGATAAGTTTAGGGTAGACTAGTGTGACATTCTGGGTGTTTGTGGTGGAGGTTAAGGATATAGAGGATAGCGTAAAAATGGAGGATTCTGCAAATAGGTTGGTCATATGGAGGGAAGAGTCATCGATGATATCCTCAATAGACATTGAATCGGCAGGAAAAGTGTCAGCTACCTCGTCGAGGATATACTCGATGTCCAAGGCGCGCGGTACCTTCTTACCAAATCCTAATCCCTTCTTGTCTAGTTTCTTTGTCACAACAATGGGCTCCATAGTTCCTTGATTCTGTTTCCCAAGGCCACCTTTGCCTTTATAGCCCATGTTTTTTACTATCCTTAAGCCATTACCATATTTCTTGACTGGTATTGTGATTGGTTCTTTCTCCTTATAGAGCCAAGAAGAGATGTCCTCAATAGTTTCCTCTTCCAATAACTTTCCCTATTGGAATTGGGTTAGAAATGCTGGGGGAGGAATAGCTACTTTTTTAGCTACTTTGGCAATGAGCGGTTGGCCGTAAGATTTAGGGGATAAAGGCATCCGCCCTACATAACAAGATTTTGAGATATCATAAGTGCCAAAGCCTATATCATGGATCTATGCTTTGATTTCAGGAATAGGATTAGGTTCACTTGTAGAGGCTTGTGTCAGAGTTTTAGGATCAACATACAGTGGGGATTTAAGGGCTTTTGCATTGTTAGGCACTTGGTTGCAATTTTTATAACTACCTTGCAAGACACAACAAAATTCAAAAGGATTGGGGTCTCCTGGGATAGTGCTCTCCATACCATTGAATGGGAATTTAAGGGACTGGTGGTATGTGGAGGGGACAACTTTCATTGCATGGATCCATGGGCGGCCTAGGATAACACTGTAAGACAGCTCAATGTCAAGGACTTGGCACCTGGTTTCCAACATAACAGGGCCCAGTTGTATAGGCAAGTGGATAATACCTTCTGAATGGCGTTTAGCATCATCATATCCCTTAATTGTAATATTTGATCAGTGTTGACATGATCCTCCGAGTATCCCAATTGCTTAAGTAACTTTAAAGAATAGATGTTGAGACCAGCACCACCATCTATGAGTATGCGTTTGATTTTACGATTATGGATGAGAACCTCAATATGAAGGGCATCATTGTGACATGGATCATGGGATGGGAGGTCCTTTTTAGAGAAGACCACATTGTAGGGCGAGGCAATGTTACCTACTATAGCTTGGAAATCCATGACCGCTATGTTGTTAGGAACTGATGACTATTGGAGGGCTTTTTCTAGCACCACTCTATGTGTAGGTGATGATCGTAGAAGGTCCAAAATAGAGATCTATGCTGGTGTTTTCCCTAAATGTTTGACAAGATTATAATCAGATTGAGCTGGAAGACTGGGTGTAGGACCACAAATGGTGACATGACCATGGCGAGTTGTAACAGCACAATCTGTAGATTTTCCTTTGATTGTGAGGGTAGACATTCGACTCTCTTCAAAATGACCTACAATGGAATCAAAGGAAGTGGAAGCATGATTGATACCTTTACCTCTATCCTGAGGAGGAGGCGGACCATGATGAGGGAATGGTTCCTTGTACATATCGAGATCTTTGTTCGTGTGCTAAGCTGGTGGATCTTCTTGTAGAGATATTTGATTGCCTTCGATGAGATTTTGGATTAGGTACTTGAGTTTCATGCACGATGTAGTTCTATGCCCTTTGCTCCTATGGAATTCATAGTATTCATTTTCTCTGTACCGCACAGTTTTGTAAACAGGTTCCCCATACGGGGGAGCATCGGGTAAGGTGATGAGACCTTTGTGTAAAATCTTCCATAAGACTATCTCTATGGGCTCTCCCAAGGGAGTGAATTGACGCCACGGAGGGTAATCTTGTTGAGGCTGCTCTTGTTGTTATTGCTGTTGGTTTTGATAAGGTTGCCTTTGTTGTTGCTATTCTTGAGGTGGAGCTTGACTTGGTTTGGAAAGCTGTAGTGGTGTTTGCAAAGATTGGACATGTTTAGAATCGACCACCCCATCGTTGACCACATTTTTGTTTTTGTTCCAATATTTGGGCTTATCGCTCGATTGTTGATGAGAAGCATTGTCTTTTGTCTCTTTGAAGATTTTGACCACACCATTAGCAATGAGGGCTTTTTCAATGTTGATTCCTTTGTATGTGATTTCGTTGAAGGTGGTAGCACTAAGAATTTGCAAATGGAAACCTAACTCTTGGTTGAGGTTCTGTACAAATATGCTAACTAGCTGTTTCTCAAGAATCTTGAAAGGGAATTTGCTAGTCATTTGTCTCCATCATTGAAGGAAAGAAATGAAAGTTTCACCATTTTTCTATTTATTGTTGCATAGATCAGTCATGGAGATCTCATGCTCTGCGTTGTAGGAAAAATGGGTGGCAAATTTCTCTACTAGTTCGTTAAAAGACTTGATACCCGTAGGCAAGTGTGAGAACCATTCTATTGCTTGACCTCCAAGACTGCGAGGAAAGAGATGCATAAGGTATGTGTTGTTATGTGAAACCTCAAAGCAAGCAAGATAGAATTCCCTGAGATGGTCTTTGGGGTCCCCTTTTCCTTTGTATTTATCGAACTTAGGAATAGTAAAATTTTGAGGAAAAGGGATCATAGGTAATGACCGATCAAAAGGATAAGGACACACTTCTTCTAACAAGAAGGTCTTCTTGGTGTGGCCAAATGTAAGATCATACAGTTGTTGTTGAACTTCTGCGATCTTTAGCTCCATTGCTGTGGGAGGGGTTGGAAACATCTCCTGTTGTCCTAGAAGTGGTTGTTGTTGCCCATATGGTAGATTGTAGTGTGAACCATGAGCATTGGTATTATAAGGGTCGTAAGATTGGTTGGGGTCATACGTGTTGTATGTTGGATTTGGATTGGTTTGGAATTGGATGTTTTGATTTGGAAGAGGTGGAGGTGGAGCACTAGGTAAGAATGTTGGCTTTGTGATGGTTGGAGAAAATAATTAGGTGGAGGAAAGCTAAAGTTCATTGGGTTAGGTTGCGAGTGCGAAACATAGCTTTGGGAAACATGATGTTGGGAATGTTGAGAGTGGCTAGGCAACGTTTGAAAGAAATTTAGCGCTGATGAATGTAGCGGAGGAGGGACATAGGTAGACGTGATTTGCTATGGTTGAGGTTGATTGAGGATGAGAGTAGAAGAATGTTGTGGTTGGGGTTGCATGACTCTAGTTGGTTGAGAGACATGAAGGTTTGATGATATAGGAGGTGGTGTTTGTTGAGACCCTTATTGCATGGCTACATAGTTGTTCCCCATATTGTAATTTGGTGGGAAACCTATTTGTGAAGGAGTAACCAAAATTCCACTTGCGATTAGTGTGGACATTTTAGGAGTTTGTTGTATATTTGATTGAGCTAAGGTGGCTTGCTTAGCTAGCTCCGCTTGATGTTGTAGAGTCACCTGTTGGTGTTTGTAGATTTCCATAGGAGTCAGAAGCGGTGAAATGGCCCTCTTTCCTATTGGGTTTTGAAAAAGGGGATTTTTAATCGTTCTTCCTTATAAGCCTTGTTCAGGTAAAGGCGTGGTCACTGTTGACATGGTTTGCACCACTTGTATGGTGTCTAGGGTGTTGTTTGTCTCCTTGAGATTGGATAAATCAAAATCTTGAGGTAATTTGGCTCCTTGCTTTGCTAACAAGCGAAAGAAATGATCCTAGTTCTCGCTAAGGATTTTATCAAATCGGCTACGGCTCTAGGATCTTGTATGAATTCATCAAGATCTTGCCCATCTTCTTGAGAGGATTGACCCATTTCAAAGTGTCGCTCTTCTTGAGATGGGGCTAGATCTGCAGTATAACCTTGTGGGACAAAATCTGGAGGCATGCTAGTGGTATAGTGAGGTGTACTTACCAAAGGGACTCTACCCTCTTGAGGAGTGCTAGGGTGGTCAAGGTGTGGCATGTTGGGAGAATTGGTAGATCTTTTTGCAGGTGTTCTAGGAGTAACCTTGGGAGTAATGTTGAGATGGCCTGATTGCGGTGTGCGAGGAGGTGATTTGCGCTTCCTAGGGACAACTTGCTTGGACTTCATAGTTTGCTGGAGCCTAGTGGTTACCATGGAATACACTAGGATAAAAGGTAATGCTAGGATTTTGCTTGTGTTTTGAGAAAGACAAACTCTGATGCACAAGTGACTGGACCAAAGGTGCTATACTGTTTAACCAGAGCCATAGGACTGTGTAACCAAAAGAGTACTACTGTAATACCAAAGGCGATGGACTGAGCTACCAGAGGTGAGTTACTGCTATACCAAAGGTGAGCTAATGTGACCAAAAGTGAGCTACTGTACCACCAAGGGTGAGCTGTTGTAATACCAAAGGTGCTGAAGTAGTGTCTGATATTTTTTAAAGGCAATTTTGATAGATTTGGTTATGGTTCTGATTGGATTTATCTTTGGCAAGAGAAAACACAACAAACAAGTGGTCAAAAAAGGATTGACACAACAGATAGTGTATGTTTGAGGCTCACAAAAAAGCCCAATGTTTCCACAGGTATAAGACAATTGCAATCAATAACAAGCACTTTTTATCCCTAGAGACAAGGTTTCATTGCAGTAGATCAACTCACAGCTTAAAACTCCGTTGATAAAAATATCATTCCATAAAGGTGTCAGATATTTTGTATCCTTGCGAGAGACAATAGGTAGGGATATCTCACCCTCCCCTTGGATAGCTCAAGTAGGTCACAAGAGATTTTTGACCAAGGGAATACTATCTCTTCTCAAGGGAGCCAATGGTGAGTATCTTAAGGGCTTAAATCGATTCCCCTTGCACTGATGATTACCGCAACGTTCAGAGGTAGATCAGGTAGTCTCTATCGAGAATGGTTCTTAGTAACTTTGAGGGACCAACGCCTTATGAGCAATGTGACAAGCAACTAAAAGCTTTAACCAATCCTACTAAGAGTATAAAACACTTCGCTCGATGTGAAAATCGTTTCCACAAAGAGCTAGTACACCTCTTTTCAGTTTGGCACCACAAGGTAAGGCTGACGTTGGTTAGGACTTGGCTTTCACCTTATCCCTCTTATATAGCGGTTCAAAGGAAAACTCCACTTAGGGTCATCCCTTTTGGATGAAATGCAATCCAAAAGCAGGCCCTTCTAAAGGAAGTACTGAAATGTAAGAGCAAGCACGTCAAACAAACGCTCAATTGTCCCATTATAAGAAAAATAAGGTGCAACTAAATTAGGCACACAAATGTTTGTAGTTGTCAATTGTCCCTTATGAAATTGAAGTGTTTAGCATTCATGTCCATTGTTCCTTAGAAAATTGAGGTGTTTTTGCATACATGTCCATTGTCCCTTAAGAAAAATAATATGTTCCTAAGACTTAGATTACCGAAATGATTTGTTCAATTATCCCTTAAGAAGGTAATATGTTTCTAAGACTTAGTGAGATAAACCAAGATTTATTCAATGCTAGTCCTGCATGAACATATTAGAAAAATCTATTTGCTCTATGTGAGTGATAAGAAGTTGCAACAAGTTAAATAGTTAAAAAAAAAACCCACAAGTTAGCAAAAAATAAATCAAATTGACCAAAAACGCTTAACTTGTTAGGTGAAAAAATAAACAATATAAAAAATCTAATAATAATGATTAGGTATAGCAGATTGAATATTATGATCAGATTCTATATGAAATTCTATGCAATTTAAAAAAAAAGTTTGTGAAAATTGAGTAAATTTTGCACAAGTTATGACCGTTTGAAGTTTGCAAAGAAGGGTTGACTTTGACTGAGTGTACCTGATAAATCTGATAAAATTACCTCAAAATTATTTCACCATAGAAAATTTGAGAGAACCATCTTTTCAATGCCACTAGTTTCGTGAAAATTTGACTCTGTATCCAAAAGATATGCTCGATTTCGTGAAACTGCTAAAAATAGGCCCAAAAAAAAGCAAAAAAAAAAGCATAGGCTAAAAATAAGGACACGGATTGGGATCTATTTTTCTTAAAAGCCCTACACTTCCTGCAAAAAATAAGAGATACCCAGATAGGATTTTGGTGTTTTTGATAAAACCCATAAATCTTTTGAGCTAAAGTTACCCCATTTGAATGCTCAACGCCTATTCTATCAAACTAGTGAACAAGAATATTCAAATCTTCTGCATTGTGATTACGCTTTTCCGTACCTAGCTTCAAAAAAATCAATTTTTTCTAAAAAAAGCAAGGTTAGTGGGTCCCACTGGGCGTGCCAGAATGTGTATGATAAAAATTGACTATAATAAACTTAAACAAAATAAAAAACTAATAACATAAAGAGAACTGATCTAAATAAAAACTATTACTAATAAATCAATAAAACATGAAAACTTTTATCGAGATTTGTATTGTTCCCTTTGGATGAATGTAGATTGCTCAATAGTACTATGAAACTATGGTTGCAACAAGCAAGTAGTGTCTTCAAAGATCAATGTCAAAAGATCGTGAAGTTGCTCAATCAATGCGATGTATGCTCAAAGCGCTGTTAAGTATGCCTGAGAATAAGTGATCGAAGAGAGAATTGTGAAGGAGATGAGGGGGGTTTATATAGGTTTCAATAGAGATTGATCAATGGTCTAGATAATTCAGAAGAATCAACGGAGAAGAACAGTTGAGAAATGTGCAATGAATAAGAAGAAGACAAGTGTCACACAAAAGCTGTTTTATTTGAGTTAAACACTTTCTTTTCTAAAAATAAGACATGTTTTTCATAAATTAGAAAGCTTTTTTCTAATTTAAGAGAAATTGATAAAAACAAAGTTGAGTGAATAGATAACTCAACTTTAGATTTGCTTTTGCATTATTTGAGAGAAATTAAATAATAAATTATTTAATTGTGTGTGCATGGAGAAGAAGACTTATTTTTAGAAGATTTGAAAGATATTTGTAGATAAGAAAGCAAATTAAATAAATAAATTTATTTAATTGTTGTGCATGATTTGGAAGAATAGATAAAATATTTGATTTATCTTATTTTTGGAGAATGAAAGAATTTAAATAAATTTGTTTTGATTTATTTAAATTTGGAAGAATGAATTTGATTTAATTAAATAATTAGGAATTATTTAATTGTTTGGATAAGATAGAATTTGTGATGAATTAATTAAATAATGGGATTTATTTAATTAATGGAGAATTGAGATTTGGAAAGAAGATAATGATTTAATTAAATAATATAAATTATTTAATGGAGACTTGAAATTTGAAAGAGGATAATGATTTAATTAAATAATTAAAATTATTTAATTAATGAAGACTTGAAATTTGAAAGAGGATAATGATTTAATTAAATAATTAAAATTATTTAATTTTAGAAGAATATAGAGGAATTTAATTTAATTAATTAAATAAAGAGAATTTATTTAATTAATGTCGATTTTAGTAGATTTAGAGGAATTAGATGAAATTAATTAAATAATTAGATTATTTAATTAATGTTGAAATGCAGGTGATGCTATAGATTAGACGAAATGCAAGTGATTCGAAGACATGGTCATTTTAGAGTGTCTACAAAAACCATTATCAAGAACAATCTAATGAGAATCAAATGCCTATTAAAAAATTTCATATGTAAATCTCAAGATAGAGCACTAAAAATGGAAATTAAACCAATAAATAAACAATAAGATTTATCACTGTAAAACCCCCTTTTCAGTTACAGATTGCTCTCGATTGCCAAAATAAATGTAGTCTCTCAAGATGAAGCTCTTTGAAATTTTTTGCAGCATAAGTTTACTTCATGTTTATGGATGAATTGTTGAAGGAGATAAGATTAATTTATAGATTTTTGATTTTGAAAATCAATGGTTAAGATTAAAAGATAAGATTAATGGTTGTGATCAAATGAAGGAGAAAATAGTTAAATTATTAAAGTTTCATTAATATTTTTGGATGCAACTATTAATGGGTTTTAAATCATCTTTGGATTTGTTGTTGAGTTGGAAAAGGTGGGTGGTTAGATGTAATGAGGTAGTTAACTCCTCATTACTCTATTAAATTAATTCAATTTAATAGCCTTTAAGTGCATGATGAGTGGGAAATTAGTGAGGTGCCATTTGAGGGGATAATTAAATAAATAAATTATTTAATTAGTGGTGAAAGAATAATTAGATAATTAAATAATAGAATTATTTAATTATGCATGGAAGATAAAATAAAATTATTTAATTGTGCATGGGAGGTGGATGAATTAAATTAATTAAATAAAAGGATTATTTAATTAATTGAAGGATGAAAATAGATTAATCAAATATGAATATTTAATTAATTGATGATGGATAATGAATATATTATTAATTAATAATATAATTGTTTAATTAATGAATGAATAAGAAATGTTAGTGTGGTAGAAATTAGAAGTGGTCAATTTTGGTGTCTACAAAAGTAACCCACTAGTCCCATGAAAATATGAACCTTTAAAACATTCATGGGCATAGGCCAACCCATAATAGCCTAAATATTCAAGGGATCTACCAAGATACCCTCTCTAGATATAACATGACCCACATACTTCACCTCAAATTGGAAGAACTCACAATTCACCAAGTTTCTATAAGGTTGATTCTCTACAAATATTGTAGAACTTGATAAAAGTGGATCTCATGTTCCTCCGTTGTCCTTAAATAAACCAATATGTTATCAAGGAGCACAAGGATAAATTAGTCTTGGTAGATGTGGAACATCCCATTCATGAGACTCATGAATAATAATGAAATATTTGTAAATATAAATGAAACTATGGTGAACCCATAGTGCCCATAATGATTTTGAAGTATTGTTTGATGAATATATACCTACTAAATATGAAGCTAATGATAACTAAACTTTAGATCAATATTAGAGAACATCTTGGATCCCTTTATTACATTGAACAAATCATCAATCCTTGACAAGGGATATTAGTTCTTCACTGTCAACTTTTTCAACTATTGGTAATTAATGCATAATTAGAGAGATCTGTCTTTCTTCATAAGATGAAAGGTGTACCCCAAAAAGATACACTAGGATAAATTTATGTCCCTTCTCTAACAACTATTCCAACTAAAACCTTAGCTCACTAAGCTCCTAAGTATTCATTCTATATGGTGCATGCAACATGGGTTCAAATCCAAAAATGAATGTGAAAATCCACATCGCACTTTAATGGTATACCAAGGATGACACTAGGAAATACATCAAAAAGCACCATTAAGAGTGAGTGATCATTGAGAGAAACCTCATATCACTCACTCTTAGAAAGATCACTCACCATGATAGTGAACATTTGGCACCCCTTTTGCATATAATGCATTAACTGCATGGTAAAAATCATACAAAGAGATATGGGTCTCTTCACTCTATCTATCACAATATGATCATCAAGATCATATATACACTCTACTACCTTAAAAGAGATAATTATAGAATCAAGATAATCCATTCCAAGGATGATCTCATAAGATCCCAATGGTAGGATATGCAAATTGATGGTGGTGGTGAAGATTCCAAGACCCAACACACAATCATAGACAAGTGAGTCCTTTGCCACTTTAGCACCTATTGATAACTAAACCTAACAACCACTATCTTGCCTTGCTTCCATTAGCCTATATCACTCAATAAAAGATGGGAAATTAAGGAGTCTAAAGCTCCTAAATTAAATGTACCCACAAATCATCAAGTGTACTCGAGGTCTCTAAAACTATGCCTTGATTATCAAACTAGTGGTTATCCACTATTGCAAACACTTATTGAGACTTGCCAACATCTCCCACCATTTTCTTTGACACATTTCACCTTAACCACTAGCTTGAATTAATCCCTGTAGAGAAAACCTTGAAAGGTGACCCTCTTGTCCACAAGTAAAACATGGTCCAATGACTTGAGATTATATGAAATATGGTCTAATTGACTATTGAAAGCTCAAAAAACTAGCATTGGGATGACCACCTCTAGCCTATTATTAAGATCTATAATCTCTCTAATGTTGCCTTCACTTTTTAAAACAAGACAATCCACCATTCTTCTAACTTCCTTGTGGTCCCTAGCCTCTATTCCTTGTTCTACTACTACTAATGTTGAAGAGTCCTAAGGGGTGTAGAAGTCCTAAAACTCCCCTTGAGTTGGGGCTAAGATCCTCAAAACCTAGGCCCTGCCTAATAAGGAACAATTGTTTAAGTCCCAAACTACCCTCTATGACCTTTCACCAAATTCTCTTATGCTAACTTCACCTTTTCCACAACAATCTATAGAGTCTCAAGTGTTAATAGATGCATAATGCTCAGAATGTGAGATTTCAAGCCTCTCACAAATTTGCTAGCAAATTAACAACTTATCATCCTTAATGAAACTTGCATACCACTTCAACTCAAAGAAGTAGTTCTCATATTGAGAAAGCATCATCCCAGGCTATTGAAGCTCATGAAACTCATCAACATAATTTTTCTTGAAGTGCTTCAAAAGGTAGTGAATATAGAATTTCTCCTAAAAAGGCTCCCGCAAGCTAGAAGAGATGTCTAGATTATGCTTCTATTGCTCCTAGTCCCACCAGGTAGAAGCAAAACCATAAAGCTACATAATGGAAAATTGAGCCATCATGTTTCTCTAATAGGGGTTCATAATAAAATACCAATCAAGTGTCAATAACTAGGCCTTTGCCTCAACTCCTTATATGGAACACTTAAAGGTTAGAAGGTGATGTTGAAGATCTATCATATGACCTAATAGAAAAATGTGATCACTAACCACCTTCCAATCCTCTTAATGAGGTTGTTCTTTTTTGAACCACTCCTCCACTCTAGACTAGTGTGGACTCTTGGAATTCTCTCTTTGTAATGGTTCTCACCCTTCTCCTAAGAAGACTGAGAACTATGATCCCATGTTTCATTTTTCCTAGGGAGAAAATTGCTAACAACTCATGCAATATTATCACTACTTTTTTCATACCAACTCATTTAGATTGAACATGCCTCACCATAAGAGATCCCTCACTTCAATTTTTTGAATAATCTCCAACAGGATCATCTAGACCTCCTTAATGAGTGCAATACTACTTAGGAGGCAGCCTCCTTCACAATCAAGTTGCATAGACTACAACACACACATTAGTCCAATTAGACAAACATAAATACATTTCAAACACAAGAAAACACACAACCTAGAGCTTCCAATATTGCAACATGGTGCTATGATACCAATGTAATGCCCCAAGCTTTTTGACAAGACATTAATAGTTAAAGAATAAGAAAATAGACACAAACATTCCACAATGCACACCTACACAATATATATGTCATGAGAGAAAGATACATCACTTGATGCACATGATGTTATTGCTATTGATTATCAAGAACACTGAGAGGGAGGGTGAATCAGTGTTCTATAAATCTTTTCTTGTACTTTTACTTTTAACCATTTTAAAAGAATAATCCAATAGAAGCAAAATATACAACTGAACAACATCCACAAAAGCATGACACATAACACCAAGATTTTAAGTGGAAAACCCAAAAGTGGGAAAAACCACAGAGAGGATTAGCTCTCATATATATTTCAATCTTTACAAAAATGATGTTCAGGATTGGTCACTCCATGGGCCTAGAACATGCTAGCTTACTACCATGAAGTACAACTAGATTTAGCAGGCTCACTACCTCAACCCTAAACCTAGCAAGACTATAATGAGGGTTGTTAAACCCTGAGGGCTATTAAACCCTACCGAAGGCTCACTGCTATCTTACTACCTTGAAGACAAAAAATTTCTTCCAATCAGATCACACATGATGACTGAATATTGCTTAAGCACCTGCCACTATGTTAGGGTGCAGTCTTTTAGCAACTGAATTCTAAATCCCAAGTCTTCATCGCTACTTCTCTTCTAACTTTGCTCTTCTATTTGCATGCTCACATCACCCACACACACTTCTCACACATCCACACTCTCAACAAAAGATCATTGCTCTTATATATATATCTACATCATGATTTAGTCCATAATTAGGTTGGCATCCGAGAAGTGAAACGTGTACATAGAAAGATGTACCTTGTCGCTCAATCCAATGCACTATGGGTCACACAGACCTAAATCTTCCCCCAAATGTGTTCATATAGGTTAGCTCTAATCATTCAATTACTTACATAGATCTTTCACACACTATCCTTTCTTCGTATCATGATTTATCTCACCAGTTGGCCTATTCCTCAAAAGCATGCTTAACAGGTTCATCTGCTAACTTGGAACTTCTACTACAAATCACAAAACACTTCCAGAATCATATCAAGGACTCTTTACACATTCCCAATCTTTCCCTTAGAACTGCAAGGCATTATATCATCTTGTGGAGAAATGCGGACCATCAGAACTCAGACTCTGTCTCTGTCAAACTCTATCAAAACACTATGCTGATACTTAGCAACTTGCAGCTAACCTTTCATTGGACTTCAAATCTCCTAAACCTGAAATAAGACACTTCATACAAGTGTTTACAACACCTCAACACTACATCACAAAACACTTATTTGCGGAGGAATACAGACCACTACACTATGTCCTATTCACTGTTCCTACTATACCTTTGCTTACCCAGACTTAGACAATTCTTCAAGGTTACTTTCAAAGGATATCAGGACTTAACCTCTGAAGCATAACACTATCAGACAATTGACAACATCATACCTGAACTACATTACTAGATCATTATCTACAGAGGCATATTGTCTAGCTTACTGTCCTCTACTCTACATACTTTCCATACTTGGCTATTTTTTGTCAATCGGACCTGGAATCTAATATGGTCTTCCATAGATATCTCTTCCTATCATGGTGAAAGGATCTTTGAGCCTTGTTTCCATCAATGACAACATATAGATCCATACTGGAGTAGTGTCTCTTGCCAACAATCTCCCCCTTTGGCATTGATAGCAACACTTAGTGAAAAATGCTTGAATGCTCCCCCTTACTATATACATTGTACTTTCTTGCTCCCCCTAAGATGATTATCCATTTTTCATTGATCTACATCTCCCCCTTTGACATCAATGGCAAAGGATGTGATCCAGAATCCAAAAATTTCAAAAAGAAAATTCAAAAATTATGTACTCAGCCACAATCTTTATGTTGATATTACATATGTTTGAGGATGTCATTGAACATGGTTTTAATCTGTGCCCACTTTGTTGATAACTGAGAGGGGGGGTGAATCAGTTATCCTAATTATTTCTACTTTCTAAACTTTATTAATAATCACTATAACATTAATTCAAATAAGCAAACATAACCAAGAAATGGAAATACACATGACACAATATTTTTGACGTGGAAACCCTATTAAGGGAGAAAACCATGGGGTGATTAACCTAAGATTGTATTCTCTATTAGAAGAATGGAAATACAAAATGGCACTTGCCAATTAGGGCTCACTGCAAGAGCACACTGTTCACAAGAGGCACACTGCCTACAAGAAACTCACTGTCTACAAAAGGAATGTAAAACAATAATTGAACTAATTGGGAGCATCTACAAATGCTGGAGTTCAGTTCCAGTTAGGCTCAGTATACTGATCTACTGCACTTCATCTTTTTCCTTCTTTTATGCTACTTTTCTTTCACATACCGGACCTTTCTTACTGCTTCTACTCTACTCTTCTGATTTTATTTGCACATCACAAACAACCATGACACATCTCACAATTGAATCCATCTTGTATATATATCCACAAAAGTGATTTCATCACCTTTCTAGTTGGCACCCGGAATAGTCTATCTTTTGACAAACTCTGATATGTCAGCTCAATCCTTGCACATCAAGTAATGCGGATCAAGCATATACTTGTAGAAGTCATCAATCATGTCGGCCAAACATAACTTATGCCTTAAGAACCTTTTCCATAATCAGTAACACATCCGGAATAATGTCTGATGTTCTGCCAGTCAGTTCTTCCTCTGTTCATACTGTCACTTAGGAACCCGGTACTCAAGTATTCATATCTTTTTCCTCATCTATCACTGGAGGCTAAATCCTTGGAATCTATCACTCAAGGTAATCCTCTTGACTTCCCCAAATCTACACTTCACCAAGATACTTCCTCTGAGAGATCCGGACCTGTCTGTCAGACCTCACCACATGCTCTGTTCTTGTTTACCGGACCACAACATTCTTCACTCTGACTTCTGGTAGAGACACACCATGTCTTGCAGATGTGTGGGATGAACCTTGTTTCCATCAATGACAACAATCATGAATCCATATAGTGTCTCTTGCCAATAATCTCCCCCTTTGGTATTGATGGCAAAACTTAGTGAAAAATGACTAAGTGTTGACACTATGCTCCCCCTTGGCTGATGCTCTATTTTTATATACATATTTCGGAGCTCCCCCTTAGTTGGATTCCTCATTTTCACTGTTCCTCACTCCCCCTTTGACATCAATGGCAAAGGGTAGGGTCCGCATACCAAAATTTTCAAAAATTTAACTATACTTAGCCGCATAAGTATATACATATGGAATACTTACATATACTGCAGTATGTCTGCAAAAGTTGTTTTCAGTTGAATGAATTTTGTAGCCCAACTTTGCTTCATTCTATCCAAAATTGATATATGAACGCTCAATAGAAATGCAAATGCATCTACCCTTTTTAGATCTGTTGGATCATTTGTCTGGGCTGTGATTTGAGCTTCTTTTATGGCCTCATGCATGGCCTCTAACTTAGGGACAATTATCCCTCTGAGCTCACTCAACCTGCTTATTCTATTTTTCTTCTCTTTTTCAAGCTTCTTAATCTCATTCAAAACTGCAACCGTTTGACATTCTTGATTTATTATTGATGAAGTAAGTGGATCAAAATTTTGAGAAAATTTTATCAGTTTATCCTCCCGTTCTTTCATTTTCTTCTCAATCTCCACTATTGCTTTGGACCAGGATATACAAAATTTGTATACTTCTCCACCATCTTTAAGAGCATTTTCTAAGCTCTTTATCCCAATATTCATATTTCTCCTATCATTAATTATCAACCCTTGTACCTCTGATTATCTTTTTGCAAGAAATTCCTTCCGAACCTTATCTTCTGCTGACTTCTTTAGGGAATCAAAATGTGTGCTAACACTATTGACTAGAGTTTTGAGATTACCGGATGAGGAGGCTGTGGGATCCTTCTGAAATGATGGCATAATCTTTTCTAGCACTCCAGAGCAGCTTCTATCAACTCACAGTCTTCCATGTGAGACTTTAGGAGTTTTTCTTTAGCCTTTGTATTAGCAAATGAAGCTATCTTCATTGTCTGTACCGGAGAAAGAGAATCAAAATTGAATTGTGCTTGTAGAAGCTCCAGTTCATCAATCTCCATTGTTTCTTTGTTCAGAAATTCTTGGACAGTTTTTGTAGTGTCTCTTGCCAGAGACTAATTTTTCTTTTCTTCTACATTCTTTGAGCTGTCTCTTGGAGCTTTCTCTCCTTCTACATTCTTACCACTAGCAGTTGTGGTCTTCTCTATTGAGGTCTTCTCTCCTTCTGCAACCTTGGCACTGTTAACTTCTTTTTCCTTCACCTCTACTTCTTTCTCATGTATTCTGTCTTCTCCTTTAGATCCAGAGACTGTAGGGGAAACCGGAGGAGAGATATTTGTTTGTTCATAAGCCACCTCTTCCAGAATAGAAGATTCCAAGTCCTTATCCTTTTCTGCACCGGAATCCATTACCTCTTCTGTCATTTTCTCAGTAGGCTCTTCTACAACACTTGTGGTCGAGGGGTCAGTACCCAAGTCCTCTATAATTGGAATGTTGAATTTCTTAAAAGCATTTCAGAGGATCTCTTCAGTCTCTCTTGCCACTTTGTCAGTTTCACCAAGCATTAGCTGATTCATCCTGGCTTTGCTCCGGAACTCATCCTTGCAATCTTTAAAGATCATGTTCATTTGTTTCGGAGTGATTGAAGGGAAGAGCTGAATGGTGACATGTTCCTAGATCTTGAGATCTTTTGCTCGAGCATTGTTCTTCCTCATTTCAAGCCTTTGCTCTAAGCTTTTGGGAATTAGAGAGATAATTTCAATAAAAGCTTTGTTGTAAGTGTTCAAAAACTAAATTGTGGCTTCCTCTAGAATCTTTTTATCTACTTCATTATATGCATCATAGAATTCTGTTAAGGGTTGCAGGTTCCCATCCACAGTGACTACTTTCACTACAACATCTAAGGATAGAGTGGGTTTTTTAGCAAATTCCTCTTCCTTTTCTTCTTCTCCTTGACCGGTAGAGTGTTCACCGAATGATTTCTTCTTCTTCTTCTTCAGTTTCTTTATCTCCTCATCTGATTCAGTTTCCTCATCATCCTTTAGGCTAACATAGGACCTTGTTGCTATTTTCTTTGTTCTCTTTTCTCCTTTTCTAGATACCTGGACTTCTAGTTTTGAGCTTTTAGTAGGGACATGTGCTGATCTCTTTGACAATCTGGTTTGGGTGGAAGATTTCACCGGAACACTTTCCTCTCTTTTCTTTTTTGCCTCTTTCTCCTCTTTCTCTGCCCTTTCCACCTTTTCTCTGTTGGCATCAAGAGCCTCCTTTGAGATGCCTAAGCCTTTGGCAATTTCTTTAACTTCTTTTCTCACTTTCCTCTTTATTTCCAGTTGTCTGAGTTCCACATGAACTTTTACACTTAGCTCTTTAAAGGTTCCAAACCTTTCTGCCTTTGGATCCTTTGGCTGACTTAGCATGTGTTGAACATGCAGCTCCACAATTTGTTCATCAACTTCATACCCCATGGGCATGATCCATATAGTTCTTGGTTCTACTGCCTCCATTAGGCACTGATTAGTCTCTACCATAAAACAAACTGTGTCTTTGTATTTCTCAACAAGAGACTGGGGAATCCTTTCTCTTGCTTGCATCATGTTCTGAAAATTCTTGAAATATCCCCACAGAGCTATATTTTGTGTTTTGTCATCACCGAGTCCATGCAAATAATCTCTAATTTGGATAGCTACTGGTCTATCATTCTCCCACACCCAGCCACTAGATCCGGGAAGCTCATTCATAAAGTAGAAGAATAAGCACAATATTAATCCACCATACTTGAATGAATTCTTTTTATCTTTCTTTATTTTCTATAGATTCTCCAAGAGTTGGTTCAAGAGAAGCTGACAAAGATCATAGTTTGCATCCTTTCTTAGCATTTCATAAGTGGTGTAGATGGTAGTTCTAGGTACAAAATTTTCCCTGCTAGAATGATATATTTTATATCTAATGATCATGGAGGCAAACTTGACATTCAGATCAGAGATGTCATCTACTATCATTGCTCTTTTGTCAAACTTGGATCCGGTAACCTCACTCACAGTTTGATTCTCCACAGATTTAAGAACAGGAATCCCATCGGATGAGTGTAATCCGGTAACTGCCCTGATGGCATCTTTTGTGATTTTGAATGGTCCATTTAACCACATGAAGTTGTCATGTATTCTGCTCAAAATGTACCTGACCCATTCATCCTCAGTAAAATAGGGGAAATGTATGAATTGTGCAAAGTGCTTATTTCAGAGGCCCTTGTATTGGGGTTTTAGCTCAAATGAATCATCTAACAATTGTTTGTGATAGATATCTCTTAGTTTGAATTCCCCAAACTCTTCAACATTTACGTGTATGTAAACCCTAATATCTTCGATGTGCAAAACACCATGCAGAACACTAGAGAAGGCTCCTAGGGGATCTACCTCCAAGGATTTGTATGGATGCTTCTTAAAAATGGGGCGAGGTCTATCATAAATCTTTACTATATTCAGAGTAGCCATCATCAAGGAATTTTACTGAAAGATATCAAGAACAAAGAATACCTTTTACGCTGTTTAGGGAACACAGGATGAAATCTGGATTGAGCTGTATGAAGAATCATCTTGATCTTTGGGAGAAGTAGTTGCAAAGATCCTTTTCTCTCTTCACATGTGAGTGTACAAATGATGAGAGAATGAACTCTTTTATTTTTGAGAAGCCCTAATTTTCATTCAACAATAAATGCGCAACCTAATTCATTTCGGTTTGCCTTGTTTGTCTTATTCAAAGACAAAACCTTTCCAGATCACTGAGATAGATTTCAAAATTATTCTAGGAGAGTAGTGATAATCTATCTTCCTTTCATTAGTCATTTGATCTATTTGCAGATCAAGATACCATAGTTTGAGTCATACCAAACCAAACTTGTAAGGAATCTATTTTTACCAGAAGACTATTTTACCGGATCAATTCTGGTAGGATTAGACTCTTCAAAACTTCTTACGAATCTCTCAAATCTTTACCATACCCCTTTTAGATGTTTCTTGTATGACCCCTTTTAATCTGCAGCTCTCCTTGTGCCAGTTCTGGCACCAATTGACTGGCTGGGGGAACAAGGTTTTCTTTGTGTCTCCCCCTGAGCCAGAGCTCACCTTTTAATTTTTGGAAGGAATATTAGCACCAGAGTCTGGTGCAGATCCATCCTCTACATTCTCTGTACTTTTCTTCACCCAAATCTTGTTCATCTCAATTTTAACTTCATCCGCATTCACTTTTTGTTTACCCTTATCTTGATTCTGATTATGATATACTGGACCTCTTTTGTCCTGATTCTTGCTTCTACATAATTTGCACTATGACCAGATCTATTGCAGATTTGGAAAACAACATTTCTTTGCATATTTGACTGATATCCTCTTGATCTGCATTGATTAGCCATATGACCTATTCTATTGCATGCAAAGCATCTACCATTGAATAATTTGTTCGTTTGCATATTTCTGCATTCATGAGATTTGTGACCATACCTTTTGTAGTTAAAACACTATCCAGAAAAGGATGAATTAGTCTAATTCATTCTCTTTCTGCACTGATTAGCTTTATGACCAAAGTTATTGCAGTTGTGGCAGTATCCATTGAAGGATGGATATCTTTGAGCATTAGGCTATATTATCGGAGGTCTTCTAGGCTTGTTCCTTGGATTTTCTGATCCAAAATTTTTCTGACTAGATCTGAAGCTTTCTCCTTTCTCATATCCCAAACCACACTTGTCATCTACCTTCTTTTGACTTCCAAGAAGAACTTCAAGTTGGGCAGAACTTATCTTGAATTTCTCTTTATATTCATTTGCTGTTTGAAAATCCCTTTTGAGAGAGACAATTTGATCCTCAAGTTTTTCTTCATTATCTTTAGCATCTTCAAGATCAGATTCAAGATGTCTGATAATTCTATCCATCTGGTGGCAATCTTCTGATTTCTCCTTGAGAGATTGTCTTAGATTATCTTTAGTTTTTCTTTTCTCTTCAACTTCTTGGGTAAACTTCATAACTCCTGATTCCATTTCATGTCTTACCATAATGATTTCTTTTGATAATTTTTCACATAACTTGGTTTTCTCCTTCAGCTCTTCATTTGTATCATTTGCTTCACCTTGACTTGCTAATTGTTGAAGCAGCTCCTTTCTCTTTTTCATAGAGAGATTTAATTTTTCTTTTAGTTCTCTCATGAAATCATCAGCCTGTTTGAGTCTTTCCTTTAATTCATTGACTTTAGAGTTTGACTGTTCAAGATCTTCAAGGGCAGTCTTGAGTTGCTCCCTTAAAACATATGCATCCATTTGGATTCCCAGATCTTCCTTAAGCTGTTAGACTCTGTTAGGAGGAACTTAGCTCTGATACCAATTGTTGGTAACTGAGAGGGGGGGTGAATCAGTTATCCTAATTATTTCTACTTTCTAAACTTTATTAATAATCACTGTAACATTAATTCAAATAAGCAAACATAACCAAGAAATGGAAATACACATGACACAATATTTTTGACGTGGAAACCCTGTTAAGGGAGAAAACCATGGGGTGATTAACCCAAGATTGTATTCTCGGTTAGAAGAATGAAAATACAAAATGGCACTTGCCAATTAGGGCTCACGGCCTGAGCACACTACTCACAAGAGGCACACTGCCTACAAGAGACTCACTGTCTACAAAAGGAATGTAAAACAATACTTGAACTGATTGGGAGCATCTACAAATGCTGGAGTTCAGTTCCGGTTAGGCTCAGTATATTGATCTGCTGCACTTCATCTTTTTCCTTCTTTTATACTGCTTTCCTTTCACATACCAGACCTTTCTTACTGCTTCTGCTCTACTCTTTTGCTTTTATTCGCACATCACAAACAATCATGAATCCATATAGTGTCTCTTGCCAACACACTCAACGTTCCAACCTTTCTGAGCATTATCCAAAATTTGAATGTGTCCATTATAGATAAAAGCTAAAGCTTTTGCCTTATTGAGATCAGAAGGTGTGCCTGTTTGTATAGCTACCATAGCCTCTACAGTAAGATTTGTCATTGAGTCTAGTTTAGGGTAGACTAGTCTCCTTAGTTGTCCCATTCTTCTTTTTATTTGATATTTTCAATTTAATAAGTCTGTTAGATTATTGTGGATGCTGATGACTTCTACTTCCTTATTTCTAACCGATTCTATTACTAGATCAAATTTGTTAGAGATATCCATCATTCTCTATTCCAGCTCTATGATCTTTTCTTCAATCTCCTGAGCAACTTTTGGCCAGGATAGACAAAATTTGTACACATTTCTAGCTTCTTTCATAGCTCTTTGAATGTTGGATATAGAATTATCTAGCAAGATCTTATCCTTGGCTATCATTATCTTTAATTCTTCCAGTCTTTTTCCTTCAAATTTCTACCTTACTTTTGTTTCTACAGATTTTTCAAAAGATTCAAACTAATTACTTACTGATTTTATTAATCCCTTCAAATGACTTGCTAGGGACATGGATGAGTCCCTCTTGTGGGTAGGCAACATCTTCTCCAAAATCTTGAATGCTTCATCAATTGGTTTACTATCCTCAGTAAGTGATTTCAACAACTCTTCTTGGGCCTTTGCTTGAACAATTGAAACCCACTTAATTTTCTGTGCTGGAGACATTTTGTCTAGATTTATTTGGCCCTATAGAAATTTTGGTTCATCCCAATCTTGTTTCTCTTTCTCTAGCGATTCTTTTACTAAAGCAATAGTGTCTCTTGTCACCTTTTCTTTACAAGGTGAGACTTTCTTTTTCTTCTCTTCTTCAATTGAGGCTTCTATAATGGATGAGATCCTCATTCTTTTTCTGGAACTAGATGCTAGTCTCTCCTCTTCAGATATCTTATCTTTCCTTTCTGGTGTGTTTGATGCCCATTCTACTAGAATACTTGTGAACTTGGATCCTCTTGATTTGGTTTCTATCTTGCTTGATTGTTCATATGATGTTTTCTCTGACTACTCAGGTTCCATCAACATTCTAGAAGATAATTCTGAGAACGTCTTGAATCTGTCTTCTTTGGGATCAATAGGTTTACTTAGTAGTGTATCAGCTAATTCAGTTAAAACATCTTCTAAAGATTCATAACCTAGTGCGGGGACCCATACAGTCATTGGTTCCACAGCTTCCATAAAGCATTTATCTTTATTCACCATGAATACAATGCTCTTTTCATACTTTATCACTACCTTTTTAGGTATTTGGAACCTTCTTACCATTTTCTATTGAAAATCTCTAAAATATTTCCATATGATTTCATTTTGCATATCTGCATTACCCAAACTCTGTAAATGATTTCTTATTTGAGCAGCTACAGGAATGTGATTGAGCTAGATAATATTTCCTAGACCAGGTAGCTCTTTTAGAAAGTAAAAGAGTAAACATGTAATCAATGTTCCATATTTGAAAGGATGATTAGTTTCTTTTTCCCTTTTTAAGTTCTCCATAAGTTCATTTCAGAGCAATTCACAAAGATCATAATCTGTACATTATTTTTGATCATGTCATACATTGTGTATATTGTTGATGTAGACACATAATTTTCCCTGTTGGAGAAGTATATTTTGTATCTGATAATCATTAATGCAAATCTCACAGTTAGATCCCTAATATCATTCACTGTAAGGCCATTCTTCTCAAATTTGGCTCCTATCAGCTACATTACCACATTGTTCTTCATTTTCTTTATGCCTGGAACCCTTCTGGAGGAGCTCATACTGGTTACTGCTTTAATGGCTTCTTTAGTTATCAAATAGGGTTTATCAAGACATAAATATTCATCATGAATTCTACTTAAAATAAGCTTGACCCATGCATCAATCAAAATTATGAGAAAGTCTAACCAGGTGTCAAATTTGTTTTCTCCCAGAACTTCGTAATCATCTTTCAGTATAATGTCCACTATGGTTAGTTTATCCAAATATAGTTTGCCTAGCTTCATATGATCATATTCTTCTCAACTGGTATGAATGTATGCCCTGATATCTTTCATATGCATGACCCCATGTGGAGTAATTGAGAATACCCCTAACAGATCATTTTTCATTAATTTGAAGAATTGTTTCTTAAACTTGGGGCGAGGGCATTCAGTAATATCTACAATTTCTGGAGTTGCCATAGCAAGAATTCAATAAATTCACAATTAGGGTTTCTACGAAAATACCTTGTTTTGCTGAGTCAGGTTTTCCCTTTTCGAATGCTTCAAATCTTGGTTGTCACTGCTTTAGCTTTGATCTTTCTAAATTTATGATAGCTTCAAGTGCAAAATGATTTTGAAATCAAACAAGTTCCTTTTTATCCTCCGCACGGCTTGACCTAGTAGTCATAAATGCTCATTTCCAAAAAGCTACCAAAACCTTTCACTATAGAATACAGTAGATTAGGATTTCTCTGCAATATGCTGCATTGACCCTTTTTCTTCTAGTTTTTCTTCTAAGAGCTGTCACATTAGATTTCATCATATGCCTTCGTGCCGAATTTTGGTACCCATTTTCTAGCTAGTGGAATTAGATTTTTCACACTACTCCCCCTGAGCTAGAGCTCTCAATTTAATTACTGGAGGAAGTATCTGCACTAGATACTGGTACAGATTGATCCTTGACTTCAATTACTTCTTTCTTGATCCATACCTTGTTCATTTCTTTCTTGGTTTAAACTAGATTAACTATCTCTTTTCCCTTATCATTTCTTTGCTCTATTTTCCTTTCTTCAGAATAACAATTTCTCTTCACATTCCTACTTCTGCAAAACCTTGCAATATGTCCAGATTTGTTCCAATTGAAACATACCACATTCTTTTGTCCTTGAATCCTTCCATTAATTGAATTTGATTTGCATTGATTAGCCATGTGTCCAAATCTATTGCATGCAAAACACTTTCCATTGAATGATTGCCTGTTCTTGATATTTTGAAGATTAGTTCTTACCGAACTTCTGCATTCATTTGATCTGTGTCCCATTTTATAGCATGCATTGAACCTAATAGAATTTTGACTTACTTTACTTTTGCATACAACTCTATGACCAATCCTATTGCAAGTGAAGCATTTACCTTTGAATGATTGTTCATTCCTTCCATTGTTGAAACTTTTCCTGGTCTAATTTTTACATTCATTTTCTCTATGATCAATTTTCTTGCAATTGAAACATTGACTAGAGAATAATGGAGTCTTTTGATTTATTCTACTTCTACACTGAGTAGCCTTATGACCAAACTTATTGCATGAATTACAATAACCATTGAAATATGGGTACCTTTGAGCATTTGGTTGTTTGACCAAAGGTCTTCTAGGTCTTCTTCTTTGATTTCTGAACTGGTATCCTTTGTTTTGCCTTGACTTAGTGCTTATTTGCCCAGAGTTTGAACTTTCTCCTTTCTCAAATCCTAAACCATGTTTGTCATCAACATGTCTCTAGCTAGCAATCATTTCATCAAGCTTTGCAGTACTTATCTTGAATTTTTCTTCAAAACTTCTGGCCTTTTCCAGATCTATTTTTAAACTTATAATTTATTTTTCAAGTTTAGCATAATCTTCTGATCTATTCTTCACAATCAAATTTGGATCATCTTTTTCTTTTGTTCTTTCTGTAACTTCTGCTTCCAAATCATATAGGGTTTCATTTGCTGATAACAATTGGTCACTGACTTCTTTGTATTTGTCTTTAAATTTCTTGACTTGCTCCTTCAGCTTTAAGATGCATTCATCAGCTTGTTTCAGATTTTCCTTCAAATCTTTAACCTCTACTTCAGAATTTTCAATATCCATAAGAGATGCTTCTAGTTGTTTGTACCTCTCATAATTTCCATACCCTCTTGTTGCCATGATCACACTATCCCAGATCTTCCTTAAGTTGTTAAACTTTTTCCAAGGAACCTTGCTCTGATACCAATTGTTGATTGTCAGGAACACTGAGAGGGGGGGTGAATCAGTGTTCTATAAAACTTTTCTTGTACTTTTAATTTTAACCATTTTAAAAGAATAATCCAATAGAAGCAAAATATACAACTGAACAACATCCACAAAAGCATGACACATAACACCAAGATTTTACATGGAAATCCCAAAGAGGGAAAAACCATAGAGAGGATTAGCTCTCATATATATATTGCAATCTTTACAAAAATGATGTTCAAGCTTGGTCACTCCATGGGCCTAGAACATGTTGGCTTACTGCCATGAAGTACAACTAGATTTAGCAGGCTCACTACCTCAACCCTAAACCTAGAAAGACTACAATGAGGGTTGTTAAACCCTACTGAAGGCTCACTACCAGCTTACTATCTTGAAGACAAAAACTTTCTTCCAATCAGATCACACATGATGACTAAATATTGCTTAAGCATTTGCCACTATGCCAGGGTGTAGGCTTTTAGCAACTGAATTCTGAATCCCAAGTCTTCATCGTTGCTTCTCTTCTAACTCTACTCTTCTATTTGCATGCTCACATCACCCATACACACTACTCACACATCCACACTCTCAACTGAAGATCATCACTCTTATATATATATATCCGCATCATGATTTAATCCATAATCAGGTCGGCATCCAAGAAGTGAAATGTGTACATAGAAATATGTACCTTGTCTCTCAATCCACATTTGTACTATGGGTCGCACGGACCTAAATCTTCTCCCAAATGTGTTCATATAGGTTGGCTCTAATCATTCAATTACTTACATAGATCTTTCACACACTATCCTTTCTCCGCATCATGATTTATCTCACCAGTCAGCCTATTCCTCAAAAGCATGCTTAACAGGTTCATCTGCTGACTTGAAACTTCTACTGTGGATCATAAAACACTTCTAGAATCATATCAAGGACTCTTTACACATTCCCAATCTTTCCCTTAGAACCACAATGCATTATATCATCTTGCGTAGAAATGCAAACCATCAGAACTCAGACTCTGTCTTTGTCAAACTCTATCAAAACACTATGCTGATACTTAGCAACTTGTAGCTAACCTTTAGTTGGACTTCAGATCTCCTAAACCTAGAATAAGACACTTCATACAAGTGTTTACAACACCTCAACACTGCATCACAAAATATTTATCTGCGGAGGAATGTAGACCACTGCACTATGTCCTATTCATTATTCCTGCTATACATTTGCTTACCCAGACTTAGACAATTCTTCAAGGTGACTTCCAGAGGATATCAGGACTTAACCTTTGAAGCATAACACTAGTAGACAATTGAGAACATCATACCTAAACCACATTACCGAATCATTATCTACGGAGGCATACTATCTAGCTTACTATCCTGTACTCTGCATACTTTCCATACTTAGCCATTTTCTATCAACTGAACCTGGAATCTAATGTGTTCTTCTGTAGATATCTCTTCCTATCATGGTGATAGGATCTCTGAGCCTTGTTTCCATAAATTAAAACATATAGATCTATACTGAAGCAGTGTCTCTTGCCAACAAGTGCACAAAGCATGATAGCACAAGTAGAATTATTAACCATGTTGCATGACAAGTTCACCACAACAACCATAAAAGAGGGTAGAATTCTCTCTAACCATGGTGATTGGGTTCAAGACTACAATCTCCTTCTCTCATGAATGGAAAGATTAGGATGAGAGTGATGCAATGCATTATCACTTAAACCTTTGAAGCATAACACTATATTTATCTGCGGAGGAATGTAGACCACTGCACTATGTCCTATTCATTATTCCTGCTATACATTTGCTTACCCAGACTTAGACAATTCTTCAAGGTGACTTCCAGAGGATATCAGGACTTAACCTTTGAAGCATAACACTAGTAGACAATTGAGAACATCATACCTAAACCACATTACCGAATCATTATCTACGGAGGCATACTATCTAGCTTACTATCCTGTACTCTGCATACTTTCCATACTTAGCCATTTTCTGTCAACTGAACCTGGAATCTAATGTGTTCTTCTGTAGATATCTCTTCCTATCATGGTGATAGGATCTCTGAGCCTTGTTTCCATAAATTAAAACATATAGATCCATACTGAAGCAGTGTCTCTTGCCAACAAGTGCACAAAGCATGATAGCACAAGTAGAATTATTAACCATGTTGCATGACAAGTTCACCACAACAACCATAAAAGAGGGTAGAATTCTCTCTAACCATGGTGATTGGGTTCAAGACTACAATCTCCTTCTCTCATGAATGGAAAGATTAGGATGAGAGTGATGCAATGCATTATCACTTAAACCAGATAAGACACAACCAACATACACAATAAAGTGGAAACAACATCCAAACTCTAGGATTGCTCATTCATGAAGTAGGACAAATGGGAGATCCAATACCTCACCTAGTCAAATATTCAACTAGTCATTTTCACTCAAAAGCATAAATTTCAACACAAAATAATGAATAATTGACAAGAAACCAAAAAAATCTTCAAACCAAGATGATAGGAAGATAAGGTTGACCCTAATGGGCAACTCTTGAAAACTTTTCTTAAAAAGGTCAGGAAGTGCCCACTATTTAAGATCACCTATTTCATTTCCAAACCACCTATTGAAATCACCTTGGTCATCTTGAAATTACCCCATCTATCCCATATTTCTCCTTTTACTACAAAAAAACACCCTTTTCATATGGGTGATCTTAGATAGTGAACATGCCCAAAAATGCACTATGTGTTTCCATGGGGCTCAAAAATTGATCCTGATGGTATCTAGAAGGTCCTAAATATGTTTAACACCCAAATTAACATCTAAGACTTATATCCAACCCTCAAAGAACAAAATAAGGGCCACAATACCCAAGACAAGTGAAGGGCTATGTCTGAGCAAGCATTACGCTACCTAACACTAAATCGAGCATAACTTCATTGATTTAAGTGTTGTATAAAAAATGTTTGAACCAAAAATTTCCCATGTGATTAATTTTAATTTTTCCATGTTTAAAAACCAAAAAATCTATAATTTATTTTAATCGCAAAACTTACTATTCATGAGTAATTACCATTTTTCCTTCCATGCAACATGAGCATACATGAGTGATCTTAACTCTTATACATAGGGTCAAGTGCATAAGATTTACTAATGATTATAATATCAATTATAGAATCATAAATAACATAACATATTTTATGATTTAATTCCAACTTGAAAGCAAACTAGATCTATAAATTTAATAATTAGGACTTAGCACATCATAGGATTCTATTTTAATTCATGATACCCTATCAATCCACATGAAGATAAATGGACAATAACAATATGGTACTACAATCCCAAATGTGGATAGTTTACATAAGTTCTAAAGGTAGTTCTTGTCTCTAATACAACATGAATCATGGAGTTACAAAAGTTCTCAATTATAGATTTCTCAATAATGCATCAATGAAGGTATTAAACATCACAATAACCAAGATAAATCTACACATTCTCTAAAGCATAACCATTGACTAACTAACCGCAATGGTGATAAACAACACCCAACCATGTGGGACCTTAAGGCCTACACCTCTATACTACGAGGCGATCAATCAGGCAATGATACAAGCTCACACAAAATAATACAGGTATGATATAAGACCAATTCTTACATAATACATCCAATAAACATACACATTGCAAACATGATATAAAATAATGAAATACAATGAAAATGGAATTAAACACCAATAACACACAAATAGGATGGTGATACCCACTAATAACATGCAATGAGAATGGAAATAACTACCAATAATCATATGAAGAGATTGGCAATAACCACTAGTAACATGTAATGAGTATGGTGATAGTTTCCCATAATCATTTAGAGAGAATGAAAATAAAACTAATAAAATGCAATGAGAATGGTAATAGTATCCCATGATCATGTAAAGAGAATCACATACACACATCAGATACAATGACTTGCCAGTAAATAGAAAAGGGCTACTAGAAGTAGGATGTAGAGTGTCATTACAATGGTATTAAATCTACATGGAGTTTGATAAATGTTCCCCCATATCAGATGGAAGATTCTCAATGAAATTCAAACAATCATGAAGGATTTCACTTATTGCCCCTCGTATCATTCATGAACCCTCTCAAGGATGTTGGATGCTCAAAATGGATTATGTCCTCATTATATTTATTTTCTTTTGTTTGGTCCCCCCTTAAATTTTATCCATTTAGATATTATCCCCTTCAATCTCTTCACATGGTTTTAATACCACTTTTCAGTGGTGGAAGGGGTCCACTCTACTACTAACTCTAGAGCTCATTCTAACACAAAAGATCCAAAATGATCAAAAGATCATGTCATGGAAAATGAGGTAAAAAACCATGACACTCAAATCCAAAAGATAGATAATCATATTTCCACAAGGAGACTTCGAATCCCACAAAATAACAAGGTTTTACATGTTCTAAATTTCAATTTTGATTAAGAACCATATAAATTCCCATAAAACACCATTGATGACCTTGAAAATTTCTTCAATTTTAAAAAGTATAATTTTATAAAAATGAAGAATACCCTTTAAAGAATAAAAATTAGTAGATTACTCTTTTCAAATCACATAACAATTTTAGAAAAATTTTCCATAGTTCTAGCATTATTTTGCATTTTTCAAAAATGCAAGCCTACAAAATTAAAACTACCCAACAAGCTTTGTTACAAAGCTTAATACAACTTCAAAGCTAATCAATGGAGCCATATGTAAAGCATGAATCTATTTAAGCACATGCATAGAAATTAAAAGAGGAGAATACCTTAAACCAAGCAAACCCTCAATGTTGGAGATGACCTTTTCTTGAACACAATACACACAATCATGTGTCAACTTCTTCACAATCTAGTCCAAGATTTCCAATCCACAAGAAAACTTTAAACATTGTTTTCCAAAAAAGAGCTCATATAGTGGAGGTGAGGGAAGAGTGCAACTAGCCAAAAGGAAAAGTGAAAAGTGTTTTACAAATGACTTTGTTTATTCCTTTTGACTCCAAAAATACCTTAAACCCTTTAGAAAATTTTCCTTCTTTTCACATACAAAACTAGGTATCTCAAACTTAGATATTTTGGAATAGATCTTTTCATTTTTGGTATTTCATTTAAATAATTAAATACTAATAGTATTTAAAAATTAATTTTAAATAACTTATGCATAAAATGTTTTCATTTCAAATAGCTAATGCATATTATTTCAATGAACCTATTAAACCTTTCTAATTAAAAATCTGGGATGAGGAGATCTTTCTTTGGATAGCTAACTCTTTTGGCCATTTTATAATAGTGGACAAAGTTACAATGGAAAAATCTAGGTTGGCTTATGCTAGATTATGTGGCAGTATTGATGTTTTCAAAGTTCTTCTAACATTTATAACTTTGGACTCTAAGTTTGGAAAATGGAACCAATCCATTTTGTATGAAAACTCAAAAATATTTTACCAAAACTACTCAAAGTCTAGGCACCTGATAAGCCAGTGCACTGTATCACATAAAGTTTCTAGTGAGCTAGAAAATAAACTCAAGGAACCAATAGATAAGCCCAAGGAATCTAGCTCTCTTGAAAATTTAGAGGGGTACCCATTTGAAGAAGTCATCAACCTTATGAATTCCCCTCAAGGGAAACTGATGGGATCAACTAGGGAAGGTACTCAAGGTAAACTGATGGGGCCAGCCATGGAAGTTAAAGGTAGGATCAAGTTAGGACAACAGATGAAAAACTAGGTGGAAGTGGACCTATTTCCTAACATGGATGTGTTAGAAAACACTAACATACTGAGAGGGGGAGTGAATTAGTATATACCAAAATTTAATCCAAATTAACTTAATCAACCAAATCTTCTTACTGCCTTAAACAGATGATAAAGAAAATTAAGCAATTCATAACACAACACATAAGCACACAACTAGAACACTAGATTTACGTGGAAAACCCTAGAAGAGAAAAACCATGGTGAGCAATCTACTTGGATCTACTATCCAAATCCAGCCTCACAAATAATAAAAAATAGGTTTACAACAAGTTTTATGGGCTACAACCCAAAGGAAGCTCCAACTCCATGAATTACAATGCAACGACACTTATAGAAAGAGGCTACAACCTTAGCACAATAAAAATGATGAATTCCACTGACCAATCACCTCTACAACATCAACACCTTCCACACTGACCTGTAACTTCAACATCTCTACTCACACAAACACTACTACCTTAAACACACTTCCACACACACACACACACACTCACTTACACATTCACACATACATTATCGCACACTCTCACATCCTGATACCATTCACACAAAACAAGAACTTTCATTTATATCCTCCACAAGCTTCAAAATCTTTCTCCTTTATCGGCCAAGATGAAACGTACAACAACCACACCAAGTTGTCTCCAAAAACATGTAGAAATCCAAAGTGATCCAAACCAAGTGATAAACAAGACCTATTCTTCACTAACACATTCTTCCATGCTGACACACACTTCTAAATATCAGGCGCAATCATCAAAACACTTCAAGTCGGCCCAGCAACACTTATTCTTCCACAAATTAGCTCTAGACCCAAAAAGGTACTGGAGAGGCCAATTAGCATCATGTGGATCACTTCAAAAGCATTATATGACTTGTAAGTTTCTTATCAACCATTTCTCTCACAGCTTTAAGCTATTTCATGCTGGTGCAAACAAACATACATTGAACCTAGCATCACTTGCAAACTTTAAGCACATAGTCTTGAGATAGAACATTGAAAAATAGACTTGCAATGCACTTTAAAACACCTGAAACCTAGAACTAGAAAACATACTGACCATCTGAACTCATCCTCCAAATAGAAATTCCACAAAGTGTAATGTGGTGAAATGCTGTGGCTTTCACCTTCTTTCACCTCCTTCTAGCAACCCTAATCAACAACATGATCTATCTTTGTTTTGTTGACTCCGGAGACCCTCTGCAGCACATCATACCATCTTAAACTTGAATATATTATACATCTCATCTACATCTACCTATCCTCCAAGATGCATGACCCAATCTTAAAATGTGCAGAAACGCGGAGCATTTCTCTGACTCATCCTTACTGCAGCAACTCTGAACCACTGTCTTCACTCTGTAGGCTCTAGAATCTTTTGCGTTAACTTTCATGCTCTAAAATAAAGAACATACATACTTCACACTTATCTCTATCTAACTTCCCAACCACAAGGCTATACCTTCAAATGCAGAGGAATGCAGAGCATTCTCCCGAACTTCTTCAGTCTAAATTCTTGTGCCTTGAACTGTCTAAAACTTTCTTTCAAAACTAAAGTAATGCTTTTCATCAACAAACAAACAATACAATATTCACCACATCAGAGACTTCATTCACAACATCATACACAACAATCACAACTTCTTCTTCATATCAACCTATCATTTGTCTATGAACTTCAGTAGATAAGGTACACCTATGTACAAATGATATTGATCCATCTCCTTCACTTCACAGCTTCTCTAACCAATCTCACACCATAGTCTTCCTCTTTGATCATCATAGCATATACTCATCACTTTTCTCTTTGTCTCACAACAACTTTTGATTACTTACTCTAGTGTCGTCACTGATCACTACACTACATCAATCTCCCTTTGGCATCTCTATTGACATCATATGCAACCTTCCACAACACAACTCTATTGACATCACTGATCATCACTGATTAGCACTCCACACTACTATTGACATCAATGACAACACATATGCAATGGGATGAACAACCTTGTGGAAGAAAGAATGCTAGTAATGGAGAAGATCTTTCTACTAAGGCTGACCAAGTTGTAGGGGCACAATCTAAAAGTGTTATTATTCAATAGAGGGAGGACATTAATTTGTTGTAGACACCTAAACTTCACCAATGCATTATTCACCTCATCACACCACATTCACATCATTTCTCATTTAATCACCTAATTTTGGTTATTCCACACTAATTCAATTAATTTAGCAAAAATCGTCATATTCCTCTATATTAATTAAATAATGCAAATTATTTAGTTAAATCATCTTCCCTCCCTTTTAAATAAATAAAATCAAAATTATTTATTTAATTAATCAATTTCCCTCCACTTTAAATAAATAAATTCAATTTATTTATTTAAATATTATATTTCCTTCCAAATGAATAAAATTTAATATTTTATTCATTTATCACATGTGCTCATGAAATTAAATAATGTATTTATTTAATTTCCCAATTATCCTCACCCACCATAATTTCCTTTGGTCAAATAAGTTAACATATCAATCAATTGAGTTGACTCATCAATCAATTTTGTTAACTAATCAATCAAATCAGTTAACACGTCAATCAATTTTGTTAACAGATCAATCAACCCAATTAACAGATCAATCAATCTAGTCAACTCCTGAATCAAGTCTATTAGCCTCCATGATTCATGAGAGGGAAAGGACACTTGTCCCTCTCTCATTCGCACAAATTCTCTCAACCATTCTTAGCCATTGATCTTTCTAATCTTCCTCCATCGTTGATCTACATTTTAACAAGTCTATAAATTGAACTTCATTCTCCATTTCTGAGGATATCTCATCCAAGCAAACTTACATTGTTACTATTTTCATCTATATTGGGAGATCACAACCTTATGCTGATGAAAGAGCAATTCACATACCAAAGAGCAAAGAGCAATCAACTTGAGGTTTGGGTGCAACCTAGATACGCTCCATCAGTGTGGTCTGTTTATGTGTTTGGGAGGATAATTTATATTGTTTTTGTGTTGCTTTCATTCTTACTTGCATTATCACATTTTTACCACTACATTTTGGCACGCCCAGTGGGACCCACATCCCTAAAATCTAATGTTTGTAGGAAGAAATTCTGTACATTTTGTGATATAAGATCAGAAACATGCCTTTGACTATAAAAGTGTGCCTTTACAAAGAATCGGCATGCCTTTGCTGATAAATGACGCACCTTTGTTCCATATAAGCATGCTTTTATTGTCTGACATGGTGTTTATGTTTTTGCAGATTTAGGGCTATTTCATTTGAATTTTCTCTTGTTTTTGGCTTTCTATATCTTGCTGACCTCTAACCCTGTCTACTCATCCTCTGATATTATCATTTCAACAGGATTTTCTATCATTCCTTAGCCCAAAATAGGTTTTGTGCAAAAGCACGCCTTTGTCTGTGTGGACACCTGGCGGTTACCAACTCCTTAGATCAGACCTTCCAAACCCCTAGATTATCCTTAGACCTTCAAAACTTGCTTTTTGTCAGGATTGACTCAGTGTTTTTGGCAAGTACCTATTCACAGTCTCGTAAGCATGCATGTGTTTTGTATCTACGTGCCTATGTTCTATATCAACGCACCCATGTTATGTATCTATGTGCCTCCAACTTATGCAATCTCCTGTCTAAAAGAGTGCCTACTTTCTAAAGTGTACCTTTGCAAAGAATCAGCATGCCTTTGTCTCATCATCCTATGACCTATCCAATCTCTTGTCTAAAGCGCTCCTACATTCTAAAAGCATTCCTATGCAAAGAATAAAAGCACCTTTGCAAAGAATCGGCACGCCTTTGCACAGAAACAACATGCCTTTGTACAGAGGTAAAAATTAGTAAGTTGCTCTCTATTTTGGGTGGTTTTCTATGTTTTCTACCTATTTTTCAGTTCTGTGTTTTCTATTTCTCTATTTTCTATCATTTCTTTTCATTTTCACATTAATCTTTTTTAGGTTTTGGAACTAACTCTTTGTACAATATATTACCTTGGTCAAAGAAAGCATTGTTGAAACTACTAATCAAACTTGGTCCAAGATGTGTGACAAAGAAAAAGGCATTTTGAAATTACAAACAAACTTGGTGCAGGACGATTGTCAAAGAATTATCTTTTTCTAATAAATCTTAGCAAACATTTCATTTTTCTAAAGGAATTTACAATCTTGTCTACTATGTTTGGAATACCTACATACATATGCTCTCTCCTTTCATCGAAAGGTGATCTTGGAGATCAATAATACTAGGTTATTCATTTATTGCTTTCATTTTCTTTCTTCCCAGGAACTCAAGAATAACACGTATGCTCTTCTCTCACACTAATAAATGATCTTAAGAATCAAAAGTGCTCGATATCCTTTCTAGGGGGCTTGCTAGGGGATTTCATCACCTCTAGGGATGACCCTAACTACATGTTCTGACACAGTATATAAATGTTGTGAGTATCGAAAGACTCAACTTCAAAGGAAGGACCCCCTCACCTCCAAGAAAAATACCTTCAGAATACTTGGTCCACCAAGACTCGTATGGTTGAGCGTCAGTTGATTGCGACACTCCCATTCACAGATATGTGCCCCCCATACCTTGTATATATTGGGGACTCCCTAGAAACCTTGTTATTCTAGCTAAGACCATCGACCATTTTGTAGTATGGTTCAAGGAATGTGGATCGTACCCTGAAGTGACTCACCATCATACATCCTTGTAGGCGAGATAGAAATTCTTTAGGCATAGCATAAAATCCTTCGAGGAATAGGGTATTGGGTGCAATGCCCTTATCCCTAGCTATCTACTCTTGGTGAAGTGTTCTTATTTAGGTAAGAACATGGATAGGTATTCAGTTGTGTGGGCCCACATTATGATTCAATCCTACTTGAATAATATCTAGGTTGTTGCAAAAAAGGAGTGTTTGGTGTGTATTCTCTTGTGATAGACCCAGTATTCACCATTTATTATTTGAGAAGGTTCATAGCCTTGTGCACAATCTTCCAAAGTTACAAGTGTCAAGATTGCCATTGTGTATTTGTGTTTGTTCTCTTTCCAGAGATATTCCAAACTACTACCTTCCAAAAAAGTGAAAAAAAAAAACCTAACATCCATAAAACCCCAAAAAAATTAGTCTTAACCTTTGCTTTAGCCTTTTCCAAAAATCCAAAAATCCAAACAAAAATTAGTCTTAATGTTTTCTTTATCCTTTTCCAAAAATCTAAAAATCCAAAAAAAATAGTCTTAACCTTTTCTTAGCCTTTTCTAAAAATCCAAAAATCCAAACAAAAATTAGTCTTAACCTTTGCTTTATCCTTTTCCAAAAATCTAAAAATCCAAAAAAAACAGTCTTAACCTTTTCTTTAGCCTTTCCAAAAATCCAAAAATCTAAAAATCCAAAAATCCAAAAAAAATTAGTCTTAACCTTTGCTTTTCCAAAAAAAAATCGAAAAATCCAATTTTTTTTTACCTTTTCTTTATTCTTTCCCAAAAATCCAAAAAAGTAGTCTTAAAACATTCTACTTTGGTCTTGTTGTTATATTCTCCCATACATTTGCAAGTTTTCATAGATCATCCACATCCTTCCTCATTCCATTTTGTCTTAGACTTTTCAAGTATTCATCCTTTTGAGACTATAAGGTTATTCCATCCTCATACCACAATCATTTTTCCAAAGTTTATTACAAACATCACACCATATTTTCATCCTCTTGGTTATTAATCCCAAATCTAGATAAAAAATCCACTAGTTGGTCTTTAGTTTAAGAAGTTTGCCTCTTTTAAATTCATAGACAAATTAGTAGCCACCAAACTAGTGATCAACCTAGCTTAAGAGAGTGGGTCCTTTTAAGTTAGTGAAATTCACTATCCTTTTATCTTGTCTTTCTTTGAAATCATTAGTCTATTTCTTGGTAGATAATCTAAAATCCCACCATTCCATAATTATTTGATCTAGATTTATAGTTTATAACCAAGCAATCATTCATCCCAATTGTCTTAAAGTCTCAATTCTTTTCCTAGACAAAGTCTAAACATATCCTTTCATCAATTTCATCCACCCTTGGCATCCATCTAAATTTCCATATCATATTCCTTTAACTAGATCTCAACACAAACAAGCTATGGAAAACACCCAAAATCCACCTCAAGGCAATCCCAAAGTACCAAATCTTGAAGTACCTATTGATGCCTCCAATTTTACCATAGGCATGGACTCAAACATCTTTGTCCCAAAAGGGTACACTGGAGGAACTTCTTCATATCAATGTCTAGGTCAACAAACTCAAGAAGAATCCCAAGACTTTGATGAAAACATGCAAGATCCCAAGTTCTTAGATGCTCTAGATAAACTTTTGGATTCCAATCGAAATCATTTCTTTCATCTACTTGCTAAAAGAGGAGCTAAGTTGCCTAGCAACTTTGATACATCCCAAATCCAAGAGCAAGACCCCATAAACATCTCCATTTCTGCCATGGGTGGAGGACGTCCCACTTCATTTCCAACCACATCCACCTTACCACATACTATTCAAAATCCACCCACTCAAGGGGTTCTTTCCTCCACTAACCAATTCAACAACCCTCTCTATCAAAATCCCACACCACTTGAACCACTTATAACACCTTCATACATGTTGGGATACCAACATCAATCTTACATTTCAAATAACTCTAGTGCTAACCCTTCACAAACATCTCCAGCATCTTCTTCTATTCCAAATAACTCTTATGCTAACCCTTCACAAACATCTCAACCATCTTCTTCTATTCCAAATAACTCTTATACTAACCCTTCACAAACATCTCAACCATATTCTTCTATTCCAAATAACTCTAGTACTAACCCTCCACAAACATCTCAACCATATTCTTCTATTCAAAATAACTCTAGTGATAATCCCCCACAAGTATCCCAAGTCCAATCTTCCACTTCTAACACACCTACCAATCCCTCACATGGTTCTTCCTATCAAACTAACAGAAAACCCTATAACATATCCCAACAACCACCAAACCACCAACATGGTTCATCATATCAAGGTCTTGCTCCACCAACCCAATATCAACAACCACCAACTCAATATCAATAACCTCCAACTCAATACCAACAATCACCAAACCAATATCAACAACCCCCATTTCAACACCAACAACAACCAAACCAATATCAACAACCCCCAACTCAATACCAACAACCACCAAAACAATATCAACAACCACCAACCCAATATCAACAACCACCAACTCAATATCAAAAACCACCTCCATCATCTCTCCAACAAAATTTTGCACACCAACAACCACCTTCACCCAACATTCAACAAAATTTCACACCACCACCACCACCATCTGGAATTGAACTTCAAATATCCAACATGCAAAAATAGATTTCAGATCTTTCACTTAGAAACACAAAGAAGACTTTCTCATCTGAGGAAGTTTGTCCATATCCATTTGATCTATCTATTTCAATGATCCCTTTTCCTACTAACTTTGAAATACCCAAATTCGACAATTATAAAGGAAAATGTGATCCTCAAGAACACTTAAGGGAATTTTACATGGCTTGCTTAGAGGTTGCCAATAATGATGCATATCTCTATGCCTCTTCACCCATAGTCTTGGAGGGCAAGCCATGGATTGGTTTTCACACTTACCTCTGGGTATCAAATCTTTAGTAAATTAGCTGAGAAGTTTATTTCCCATTTCTCTTTTAACATTGAATACAAAGTCTTTGATGCAGGAGCATCCACAGCCAATGGCAATCCTCGTCAACCAAAAAGAAAATATTTTAATTTCCTATAGTTTGGTAATTTAGAAGTTTGAAAATAAATGCAATATTAGGCCTAAATAATATATTAAATAAATTATCCTTATTATAATATTGCAAAAAACAATAACATTGCAAAAATATAGGAGTGGGAGATAGATTAGCAGACAATTTTGGAGTGTAAAATTAATGAAGGCAATTTGAAGTGAAAATTCAAAATAGGAATCTACGTGTGGATTTTGGGGGATTTAAACTTGAAGACAACTCATTAATGCTCCTTAAATGTAGCTGGAGGATTTGGGCCCCCATGTTGAGTTGGCATATTCTTTTTCCAAAATAGGACCTATTTTCTAGGAGTCGGAATTTGAGTTTTCACTAATTTTTAGTAAATTGTGGGAGTGGATTTTATTGAGCAATTAATATTATTTTCCATATTTTTTAAAGATTCTCCCAATTTGGGTGTGGGAGTTGGAGGAGAGAGATAATGGTGGTTGTGGAGTCATTATAAAAAGGATTTTGGCAATTTTTGATGGGGGATTCTTGCAGATTTTTGAAGGAAAAAGAAGGCATTGCTTTTCTTGGGAGGAGGTGAGAAGACATTTTGTATTTAATTTTCTTGATTTTAGTGATGATGAAGAATGTGTTGATATGAATGAAGATGAAATGGTGATAGGAGAAGAAGATGATAAGGTAGAAGAATGTGAGGAAGAAGAAATGTATGTAGAAGAGCAGAAGAAAACATTTGATTTCCACAATGTAGTTTATGCAGCTGATGCAGAGGAGGTTGAGGAAAACTTTTGGTGGAGGAGTTTGACATATGGTAGAAGAAAGAAGAGAGTGAAATACAATTGGAGAAGTATGGGAAGTGTTCCAAGTAGATGCTGGAAAAAGTGGAAAAAGAGATAGCAATTTTTTGTGCACATATTTGTGATTGTATGCTCAAAAAATTCTTACCCTGGGTGTTTGATGCAGGAGCATCCATGGCCAATGGCAATCCTCGTTAACCAAAAAGAAAATACTTTAATTTCCTATAGTTTGGTAATTTGGAAGATGGAAAATAAATGCAATATTAGGCCTAAATAATATATTAAATAAATTGGCCTTATTATAATATTGCAAAAAATAATAATGTTGCAAAAATATAGGAGTGGGAGATAGTATAGGAGACAATTTTGGAGTGTAAAATTAATAAAGGCAATTTGAAGTGGAAATTCAAAAAGGGAATCGAAGTGTGAATTTTTGGGGATTTACACTTGAAGACAACTAATTAATGCTCCTCAAATGTAGCTGGAGGATTTGGGCCCCCATGTTGAGTTGGCATATTCTTTTTCCAAAATAGGACCCTATTTTCTAGGAGTGGGAATTTAAGTTGTTATTTATTTTTAGCAAATTGTGGGAGTGGATTTTATTGAGAAATTAATATTATTTTCCATGCTATTTTTTAAATATTCTCCCAATTTGGGTGTGGGAGTTGGAGGAGAGAGAAAATGGTGGTTGTGGAGTCATTATAAAAAGGATTTTGGCAATTTTTGATGGGGAATTCTTGCAGATTTTTGGAGGAAGGAAAAAGAAGGCATTGCTTTTCTTGGGAGGAGGTGAGAAGACATTTTTTTGTATGTTTTGAAGGTGTACAACAGCAACAAATGGATTATGGAATCCATGTTTGAAAATCAATAAATTTGATTGTTGAATATTGTAGATTGGAGAGAAAATTTTATAGTATAGGAGGATGGTGTGAAAGGGGAAGCATTTGGAGTTTGTTTTTGCTGTTGTTTGATGTCCCCTAGAAGATTTATGTCTATTTTGTAATGATTTTCTTTAGCCAGTATGGTTGCACAAACTTTTGTAATCAGATTTCTCTAAAATTGTCAACAATTTTGCAAGTTAAATGGTGAAAATAAAATTCTATTGCTACATATTTATGCATCTTGTTTGTTGTTGCTAATTTTGAATATGTTTGTGTGAGGGTTGTGTGAGATCCCTCTTTCATTAGTGGTATCAGAGTGTGTGTTTGCAAGTATGGGCAAGTTCATATTTCATCAGTCTCCATGACAGACTTGTGTAACACTAAACAAAGAAATGGTGAAACCTTCATCTCCTTCTTGCAAAGGTGGAGAAATATGGCCAGCAAATTCCCTTGGCCTATCCTTGAGAAATAGTTAGTACATATCTTTGTTCAAAATTTGAATCCTGAACTTGGATTCCATTTGCAATACAATGTGCTAACTCCTTTGAAGAAATCATTTCCAAGGGAACCAACATTGAAAAAGCCCTTATAGCTAAAGGACTTGTAAAAATCTTTAAAGAAACAAAGGAAAATACCTCAACTTCAAATGACAAGCCCCACTTTTGGGATAAAAAGAAAATGTGGTCATTGATGGTGTTGTGGATACCAAACATGTCCAAACTATCCAAACACCCCTTAACATTCCAGCGCCAACAAAGAACATTCCCTCCACCCAAAGGGAACAATCTAAACAAGACTGCACACTTGTAATGTCAAAAAATGTCCCCTTGGGGGCTTTTCCCTCATAAGGTTTAGCTCCCAGGTCTTTAGAGTACATTTAGGACATTTTAGTTCATATTTAGCATCCTGATGGAATGAAGCCTAAGTCCCATGACAAATAGGACCTAGGAGGATCCCTTGAGCTATACCCTGCCTAAAATAGGGGGGAGGACTTGGGTGCCCGCACCCTAGTCCTACCCTATTTTAGGGCAGCCCCAATTTATGGTGTAGGTTAGTGATCGTTATTAGGTCCCTTTGCCGACACGGTAAGTTTGAATTTCAAATATCTTGGCGGGAATGCTTGTAGGTGCATATATAAGCATGTGTAAGCATTCATTTGTAAACTAGATTTCAACTAGATGATTACTAGTGTTCTCAAGGTGATTCAAGGCTTTCTATTGTGTTGCAAGAGCAGACTTGTATGTTTTATGTGTTGATATTTGTAGATTTGAGCATCAATCTCCTCATGGCATGAAGAGCATCTTCCTCCATGAGAGTTCACTACAAGGTGACATATCATTGTGTTTTTATCATTAATTCCTTTGCTTTTGGCTTCTGCCTCACAAGGGTATGCCCTCTTTATCTGACAACAGTGTTTAGAGACTTAAGTGTCCTCTGGGGTTTGACTGAGGCAAACCTCTAAACACCACAACCCCTAAACCAAGTCTTGTGATTGCAGGTTACAGGTGTCGCATTTAAGAAAAGTGGAGTTGCAAGAAGGTTGGAAAGACATCAGGGATTCAAGATTTGAAGAAAATATGGACAAAGGAGTACTTCCAGGACTAGGATGCTCATTCCAATGTCCTCCGCACACTAATTCTAGAAAATAGAAGTTATAGGGCTGATCAGTGTCTGAAGGAGGTCTAGATTCCCTGAAAAAGTAAGTACCTTAGACTTGGGTGCCCACTCCAGTGTCCCTGACTGTTCCGCTTGAACCCCAAAAATAGGTATTCTATAATTTGGTATTTTACTCCTGTCTGTAAGAGCTTTTTCCATAATTCATTAATTTGTTGTCGTATTTGCGTAATTAGGGTTTTAACGGTCAATTGAGCATAGGAGAAGGAAAAATTGATAATTAATTCCCTAATCCAAGCCTCCCCTCATTTGTAAGTGACCTAGGGTATGATAGTGCTCGCCACTCGACCCTAGATCCTTCAATGTTAGGGTGAAAGGAGGATTTTAACATTTAAGCTACAAAAGATCAACAAATCCATTTTTACCCTAAACAACACCCAAGCATAGATTTACTACCTTGGATAACCCATCAATCTATCCTTAAGAAACTTGTCCAAAGTGGTTTAATCATATTACCTAAAGCTAAACAATATGATCAACCCACTTTCAAACCCTCATGGTATAAAGATAATGAATATTGTGAATACCATAGAGTAAAAGGACATAAAACACCTAGGTGTATGAAGTTAAAAAACCTCATCAATCACGGAGATGTTGTCATAGATGATGCTCCCAAACCCAGATAAAATAAAGACCTTGATATTTATATGGATCCATTCCCAACTCACGATAAGGGAAATTATTCCAAAAAAGGTAAATTTGTCAATAATATTTCAGGTCAATACAATTCCATCGTTGGCCATTTAGGAGAAAGTTTTGTGTCCACTCTTACCATTAAGGGAAAAGCCCCTGATTATGTTGTAACTACTTGTCAAGGTCATGTTACCCTTCGTGGGGTAACACCAAAGAATCAACCCAATTCTGAATATAACCTCCTAGATCATTTGGGAAAAGCACCAGCTCTTATATCCATCCTTGATCTCCTTCACACTTCACCTAAGCATAGAGCCATCCTCAAAAAGGCACTTTAGGAGTCCTCTGTCCCCGACAACATTGACGTTGCACAATTTCAAGCCATTATAGGGCATATCGCTTCTCCACATCACTTGGTCTTTACAAAAAAAGACCTCCCATTCTAAAACACATGCCATAAAGAAGCCCTACACATAGAAGTATACATGCACCATTGTAAAGTCAAGAGAATCCTTATAGATGGTTGTGTTGGTCTCAATATCTGTTCCTTGAAGCTGCTAAAATAGTTAGGATATTTTGTAGATGCTATTGACTCTTCTAAAACAATGACAATCAAGGCTTATGATGATGTTGAAAGAGAATCAAAACGTGTCATACATTTACCAATTAGGGTGGGTCATGCCTTAGTAGAAACCCAGTGTCAAGTACTGGACCTTGAACTCCAATATAATATCATACTTGGTTTCCCATGGATTCACACCATGTAGGTCGTGCCTTCCACCTACCACCAGTGTTTGAAATTCCCCTTTAATGGTATAGAAACCACCATTCCTAGAGATCTTAACCCTTTTGAGTTTTTTCGTACTATGCAAGGTAGATATCTAAATTCAAACCAAGTCCCTAATAATGTTGCAGCTCATCCCTCATCCTCTTATATCGATCCATCCACTTTAACCAAAACTCCACCTAATCAACCCATTCATGAGGTTGAAGTTCAGTATAAGGACACTGGGTTAGGAGATATATGATTTGCAAAAATCTTGTTGTGTAGGGAACTTGCCTTTATCACCTAAGTCCTATGGAAAACCTCCTATGGCAAAGGCAAGTAAGAAGGTCATCATACCAATGTAACTAACAATGTTCACTCATGGGGGAAGACTAGAAGATGAATGTATTGAAGATATCTCCTCTTGGATCTACCAAGATGAAAAAGATCTAGTAATATTACGAGTTGAAAAAATACAACAAAGGTCTCCGCATTGTCAAAAATATGGGATACAAAGGACAAGGTGGACTTGGCATCCAAGAGCAAGGAACTTTAGCACCCATCTCTATCACAAGGAAACATAACAAGCATGGGTTAGGATATGGTAAGGAGGTACCACGCTCCTCAGATATTTAGTTTATCCTCAATGAAGTAGCAAAGGCTTTTCCCATGGTTGAGACTGCTATTGAGGATATTATTGATGACTCTTACCTACACCTTAGTGATTTATTTCAGGAAACATCTATCTTTATGATTGCATCCATATCCCTCACCTCACAAAAAAATGCAAAACATTTCACTTGTACATATGGAACTAGTCGAGGGGCCAAAAAGGGGCTCCAGTCTTAGATACCTTTCAAAATGATGAGGTCTTAGTAGAATTTTTGGGACTCTGGGATGGTATCCCACTTGGCAACCATAAGGCAGGTTTTGTAATGGACTTATGATGCAGGAGCATCCAGTGGTGTAAGGGTAATCTTGCATCACCCAAAATATGTGTTTCAAAATTGTTGATGTTCTTTCCATTTCTTTTCAAAATTTGTGGTTCTGGTTCCATAATCGCTTGAATAATGATGTAGAACTTTCAATTTTTCCAAACTGCTAAAAATAGCAACCTGTTATTTTAGGAAAGTTTGCATTTGGACACGGATTGAAGTGAAAATCTATAGGAAGCTTCGTAACTAAAAAATAAGACCTTTGGAGAAGGAATCATGTAAAGATCATTTGCGAGTTAAAAGATATTAAAGTTTCTATTTGCCAAAAAATGCCTGAAAATTATTCAAACTCAGGTTTGAAGCACTAAACGGCCCCGTATGGACCCAAAAATGGCCAAAACTAACAAAGAAAGTTCTTAGCACGTAGACCACTTTGCGAGCTTTCTGATGCATAAAATGGTTCGTCAATCAGACATCCGGATCAAAAGTTATGGTTCCTGGAAGTTGACCTATTTTTGGATGGAGATGCAAATTTTAAAATTAGGTTGTTTGCCACCAAAAGGCTATTAATAACCATTTTTTAGAACACTGGGTAGTAGTAGAGTTAAGGGGGAAAGTGTAGAGTCAAGAATAGGTGGGAAAACAGAAACCCTAGTAGATTTGAGGTTACAGATGGGAGATGATTCCAAAGTCTTAGGAGAGGAAGCTGTAATGTGTTGCAGCCTGTGGAGGGTTGATTCCTCTTATTGTATTTGAGCTTCTGTAATGTAATAAGTTGTCCAAATCAAGAAAGAAAGTTCTATTTTCTATGTCTAATTTTTGTTGTTGTGTGTTTTATGATTTACCCCCTTCATCAAGTGGTATCAGAGCAAGGGTTCCTGAGTGTGTAGACAGATCACCGACCATGAGGTAGTTTGCACCAGGACATGAGGTTGTGGGTTTGTTGCAGAGATCAAGATGCCTACATGAAGAAATCATAGTGGGAGGAATGCTTTGACAGAAGAGGATTTTAGAGCCCTACAAAGACAAATCGATGCATTGCAAGAGGAGCTGCGAAGAGGGTTTGAGCCAAGAACAAGAGAAGAAAGTGAGGATGAAGCAAAAGAGGAGCTATCTAAGGAAGAACAAGAAGTTGCAGGACATCTTGCAGAAGTTAGGTTGTTGAGGGCCATTTCTAAGATTAGAAAGAGGCCCAAGATTGAAGTTTCTACATATTCTAGAGATTTGAATCCAGAACATCTTATTGATTGGATTAATAACATGGAGGAATATTTTGAGTATGAAGATGTGGAAGACCCAGATCAGGTCAAGTTTGCAAAAACAAAATTGAAGGGCCATGGCAGTATTTGGTGGAAGGAGGTCCAGTTAGAGAGAAATAGAAGAGGAAAAGGAAAGATCACCAGATGGGATAGGATGGTGAAGAAACTAAAGAAGTAGTTCATTCTTGTGGGCTATGAGATGGAGTTGTTGAAGAAGTTGCAAGGATTGAAGCAAGGAAACAAGTCTGTTAAGGAGTATACAAAAGAGTTTTTTAAGATTACTATCAGAACCAGTCATGCAGAAGCTAACAAGGAGAAGGTAGCCCATTACATCAATGGGTTGAGGCCAAGTATTCAAGAGGAGTTGAGTCTAGTCAGAATGACCACCATAGAAGATGCATACTAGTTTTCCCTGAAGGTGGAAGAGAAGTTGAATAAAAGATTTGACAGCAAGCAAAGGGGAAGAGGTCAAGGTGGAAGGACTGGTGGAAGACCCTATGGGGGCTGAAATGAAGATTCAAAGAAAAGTGAAGAAGCTAGCACCAGTCGAAATTAGAGAGGAGATAATACCTACTGCCCTCATGACCAAAACAATGGTGAGCAAAGAGGAAGAGGAAGAGGTAGACCTGGACAAGGACCTGGAAGAGGAGGTTTCAGAGGAACCTATTTCCAATGTGGAGAAGGACATCGAGCATACGAGTGTCCACAACATCAAGGAAGGACAAATATAAGACCTGAAGGTAATGCACAAGTTGCACATGTCAATGAAGATGCGCAATCTGAGCACTTTGAAGATGCTGAAAGGGGCAAAACCCTAGTTGTTAGAAGAACTTTGTTGAATGTGGAGAAAGAACCCAATCAGAGGAAGAGTTTATTCCGCACAAGGTGCAAATGTGAAGGTAAGTGTTGTGATATTATTATTGACAGTGGAAGTACTGATAATCTTGTTTTAGAGGAGACGATTGACAAGTTGAAGTTAACAACAAGAAAGCATCCACATCCATATCAAATTGCATGGTTGCAAAAGCACCATAGAGCTTTGGTCAATGAGCAGTGTTTAGTGAAGTTCAAGATTGGTGACTACCATGATGAGGTGTTGTGTGACATCATACCAATGGATGCATGTCATATGTTATTGGGGGAGGCCATGGCAGTATGATAGGAGTGTTGTCCATGATGGCTGTGCAAACACATACTCCCTAACAAAGGATGGAGTTCGTCATAAGTTGAAGCCCTTGAAGGAGGTGGAAGAAAAGGTATGTAGTACTGCCAGAATTTGCTTGGTAGATGGTATAAATTTTTTGGAGGGTATGAAGCATGAGTGTCATTACTTTGCATTGATTCCTAAGATTAGTCAAGAGAAATGTGAAGTTGTACCAACATAAGTCTCAGAAATGTTGGAAGAATTTCAAGATATTGTCTCTGATAATGTACCAGAAGGTTTACCACTAGTGAGGAAGATAAGTCATCAAATGGATTTGATACCAGGAGCCAGTTTGTCGAATAAGGCAACCCATAGAATGACTCCAATAGAGAGTGAAGAGTTGAATAGACAAGTTAAGGAGTTGTTGAGGAAGGGATTGACAAGAGAGAGCCTAAGTCCATGTGTGGTACCTACAATACTAGCACCAAAGAAAGATGGAGAGTGGAGAATGTGTACAGATTCTCGAGCCATCAATAAGATCATGATCAAGTACAAATTTCCATTGCCCAGAATGGATGACATAATGGACTATTTGAGTGGAGCCAAGTACTTCACAAAGGTTGACCTAAAGAGTGTGTATCACCAGATTTGTATCAGAGAAGGAGACGAGTGGAAGACAGCCTTCAAGATAAAGGAAGGTTTGTATGAGTGGTTAGTGATGCCATTTGGGCTAACCAATGCACCGAGCACATTCATGTGGCTCATGAATGAGATATTGAAAGAATTTTTGGGAATTTTTGTTATTATTTATTTAGATGATATTTTGATTTTTAGTAAGACTTGGGATGAGCATATGATGCATATCAAAAGAGTTTTTGAGAAGCTAAGGGAGAAGTTGTTGATCAATCTAAAGAAATGTAGATTTGCAAAGGAGTTGGTATACCTAGGATTTGTTGTCTCAGAGGAAGGTCTTGAGATGGACCCAGAGAAGGTGAGGGCTATCATTGAATGGCCTATGCCAAAGAGTGCTTCCGAGGTAAGATCTTTTCATGGTTTGTCAAATTTTTATAGAAATTTTATTAAGAATTTTAGTAGCATTTGTGCACCCCTAACTGAGACAATGAGAGGGGATAGAAAAGAGTTTAGATGGACTAAAGGAGTAGATAAAAGATTTGATACATTGAAGTAGAAAGTCACAGAGCAACCTATTTTGGCACTTCCAGATTTCAATAAGGTATTTCAGGTAGATTGTGATGCTAGTGGTAGTGCTATAGGAGTTGTTTTGAGCCAAGAAGGTAAGCCCATTGCCTATTTTAGTGAGAAGCTTAATGATGCCAAGAAAAAGTATTCTATTTATGATTAGGAATTTAATTCAATAGTTCAGGCTTTGAAGAAATGGAGACATTATTTGTTACCAAAAGAGTTTGTTTTATATACTGATCATCATGCTTTGCAGTATCTTAATAGTCAAGGAAAGTTGAACCAAAGGCATTTAAAATGGGTTGAGTTTTTGTAGAGTTATACTTTTGTTTTAAAGCACAGGAGTGGGAAGTCCAACAGAGTTGTAGATGCCTTGAGCAGAAGGCAAAATTTGTTGACAGAAATGAAGATAGAGGTTGTTGGGTTCAATGAGCTCAAGAGTTTGTATCTAAAAGATCCAGATTTTGTAGAGGCTTGGAAAGCTTGTTTGGAACATGTTACTTTGTACATGACAAAATGGTTGGATTTCATAATCCAAGATGGCATGTTGTTTAGAGGAAGCTAGTTGTGCATTCCGAGGAGTTCTATGAGAGAAAACTTGATTACAGAGAAGCATAGTGGAGGATTGGCTGGACACTTTGGTCGAGATAAGACCATTTCTATTGTTGGTGAAAATTATTATTGGCCACAATTGTAGCAGGATGTGCCAAAACTTGTACAAAGTTATAGAGTGTGTCAGATGGAAAAAGGAACAAGTCAAAATATAGGGCTATATCAGCCATTACCTGTACCGGAGAAGCCATGGGATGATATTAGTATAGATTTTGTTCTTGGTTTACCAAGGACATAGAGAGGGCATGATTCCATTTTTGTGGTGGTGGACATATTCTTGAAGATGGCACATTTTATTCCTTATTAAAAGACTAATGATGCTATTCATATTGCAGAGTTATTATTCAGGGAAGTGGTGAGACTACATGGTCTACCTAAGAGCATAGTTTCAGATTGAGATACCAAGTCTATTGGTTATTTCTGGAGGACATTGTGGAAGAAGTTGAAAATAGATTTGAAGTTTAGTTCTGCACACCATCCATAGACTGATGGACAGACAGAAGTGGTGAATAGGAGTTTGGGTAACCTGCTACGATTCTTAGTAGGAGATAAGCCCAAAGGATACGATTTGATTTTACCATAAGCAGAATTTGTTTACAACAATTATGTCAATATGAGTATTGGTAAATCACCATTCCAAATTGTATATGGGAATAGTCCAAGAAATGCTTCAGAGTTAAGAAATCTAGACAAAGGAGAAAAGACAAGTGTCGAGGCTAAAGACTTTGCATAACACATGAAGAATTTGCAGGAAGAGGTGAAAAAGCACATTAATAAGCTAAATATTCAGTACAAGGCTAAGGTGGATCAGAAGAGGAGATATAAGCAATTCTAGGTAGGAGATGAAGTCATGGTTCACTTGAGAAAAGAAAGGTTCCCAATTGGAACATACAATAAGCTGAAAATGAAGAAATTTAGACCATGTAGAATTTTGAAGAAACATGATTCAGGAAATGCATATGAGGTAGAGCTACCAAGTGGGATCAACATTTCCCTTATTTTCAACATTGTTGATTTATCAAAATATCACAAAGGTGGAATATAGGATGGATCAACAGAAGAGATAGAAGAGATCTTGGATAGCCGTGTGGGAAGTACTCGGAATAGGAAATATGAAGAATATCTGGTGAAATGGAAAGGAAGGCCTATTGAAGATTCTTCTTGGTTTTCTAAGGCAGAGATTGACCATTTGGGTCTTCCTCACACAAACACCTAAGATGTGATAGGGTCACTTCTCAAATTACCCTAGGTGTCTAATGTAGGAGCATCTAGTGGTGTAAGGACAATCTTGCATCACCCAAAAAAAGATGTGTTTCAAAATTGTTGATGTTCTTTCCATTTCTTTTCAAAATTTGTGGTTCTGGTTCCATAGTCACTTGAATAATGATGTAGAACTTTCAGTTTTTCCAAATTGCTAAAAATAGCAACCTGCTATTTTAGGAAAGTTTACATTTGGACATGGATTGAAGTGAAAATTTACAGGAAGCTTCGTAACTAAAAAATAAGACCTTTGGTGAAGGAATCACACAAAGATCATTTGCAAGCTGAAAGCTATTAAAGTTTTCGTTCCTCGAAAAACTCCTAAAAATTATTCAAACTCAGGTTTGAGGCACTAAACGGCCTCATACGGGCCTAAAAATGGCTAGAACCAATAGAGTGGGTTCTTAGCGCGTGGAGTACTCCATGAGATTTCTGACGCATAAAATGGTTCATCAATCAAACACCCAGATCAAAAGTTATGGTTCCTGAAAGTTGACCTATTTTTGGAGGGAGATGCAAATTTTGAATTTAGGTTGTTGGCTGCTAAAAAGGCTATTAATAACCATTTTTGGGAACCCTTGGTAGTAGTAGAGTTAAGGGGGAAAGTGTAGAGTCAAGAATAGATGGGAAAACAAAAACCCTAGCCGATTTGAGATTACAGATGGTAGATGATTCTAGAGTCTTGTGAGAGGAAGTTGTAATGTGTTGCAACCTATGGAGGGTTGATTCCTCTAATTGTATTTGAGCTTCTGTAATGTAATAAGTTGTCCAAATCAATAAAGAAAGTTCTATTTTTTGTGTCCAATTTCTATTGTTGTGTGTTTTATGATTTACCCCCTTCATCAACTTATCTCTTGTTTCGTATTTCAGGGAGAGTGTCAAATCTTTTAGTCATAAAAGTGCAAATAAAATAAATAGGTCCCCAGGTGAAAACCACATTATGGCACCTTCTGATCATAAAACAGTAAAAAGAAAGGACACATCCAATGGTGAAAATCTCTTTGAGGTGCCTGGGGATGGAATATTTGACCTTCCCCCACCATCAAAATATTAGGAGAGGTCTTCATTATTGATTGAATAGTCACAAGAAATGAACCTTGGCATACTGAAAAATCCAAAGGTTACTTTCTTAGCAGCGTCATTGTCAAAACAAGAACAAAAAGACTTTACAATTTTTTTCTTGAAAACAGAAATTAACTTCGCCTGGACTTATGTTGACATGCTAGGATTGGATCCTGCACTAGTAGTCCATCACCTATTAGTGTTTCTAGGTGCTAATCCTGTCAAGCAAAAGCTCCACAAAATGCATCCACAGATAGCGCTATTGGTAAAAGTTGAACTCAAGAAGCTACTTCCAACCTTATACCTATTGCCAAACCAAATGGGGGCATCCACATTTGTTATGACTTCCAGGATTTAAACAAGGCATGTCCTAAAGATAACTTTTTGTTGCCCAACATTGACATAATTGCAAATTTGACTGCAGGTCATGAAATGCTTTCCCTCATGGATGGTTTTTCTAGCTACAATCAGATTATGATAGCACCCGAGGACCAACACAAGACAAATTTCACATGTCCTTGGGAAACATATTGTTGGCAGGTCATGCCTTTTGGTCTCAAGAATACTAGCACAACTTACCAATGAGCTATAACAGTTATCTTCCATGATCTTTTTCATACCATCATGGAAGATTATGTTGATGACCTCTTAGGTAAATCTACTAGAGTGGGACACTTAAAGGTGTTGGAGCATATCTTTGATAGGATAGAGCAGTACCAACTCAAACTTAATCCTAAGAAGTGTGTCTTCGAACTAACATATGGAAAACTATTGGGTTACATTGTATCTTGTTGAGGCATTGAAGTTGATCCAGCAAAAGTCAAAGCAATAGTTGACATGTCTCCCCACCAACCTCAAGTAGTTGAGAAGTCTTTAAGGTAAATTGCAATCCATTTGGTGTTTCATCTCATAGCTAGTAGATAAATGTCAACCTTTCTCACACTTACTCCACAAAGAGGTCACATTCAGATGGGATAGTAAGTGTCAAGAAGCCTTTGAACAACTCAAGCAATATTTGGCTATGCCACCTATGTTAATGCCACAAGTCTTAGGAAAACCTTTATTTCTATATGTATCTACTACATCAGTAGCCTTGGGGGCACTCTTAGCACAGAATGATGACTCAGGTAAAGAATAAGCAATTTACTATATTAGTTGTACCTTGGTGGGATATTAGCTCAATTACACCCCCATGGAGCAAGCGTGTTTAGCAGTAGTGTTTACTTCCCAAAATTTGGGGCACTATATGTTGAACCAAAAAATAAAGCTCATATCCAAGACAGATCCTTTGAAGTACCTTCTTTCTAAAGTAGCTCTTATAGGATGTCTAGCAAAATGGGTAATGATCTTAAGTGAGTTCGATATCAAGTATGTTGATCGAAAGGTTGTAAAAGGACAACTTATTGTAGATCAACTAGTAGAGGCTCCAATAATAGATATACACCCCATGCTTTCTAATTTTCCAAATGAAGGGATCTTCAATCTCTCTACATCGATCGAATGGAAACTTTATTTTGATGGGTCTTACACTTAGCATGGTTCGGGAGTAGGAATCATCTTCATTACCCCACAAGATGATTGCATCCCCAAATCATATTGGCTTGCTTTTCCCTACACCAACAATATAGCCAAATATGAAGCATTACTCACTAGTCTCCGAATGTCAGTCCAATGGAACATCAAACAACTTCAGGTTTATGGAGATTATCAACTAGTTATTCGCTAGGTCATTGATGAATATCAGACCAAGGATGACAAGTTGATGCCCTACAAAAAAAAATGGTTGATAATTACAAACAATACTTTTGTAGTTTAACATTTGATCAGATCCCTAGAGTAAATAACAAGGCTTTTTATGCAATGGCAACTATTGGATCTCTCTTAGACATGCCGACAAACATACAACATTGTGAGTTCTTGGTTGAGCAACTATTGATACCGTCTATTGATGTTCCATCCACTAAAATTATCTGTGAATTTGTTGGTCCCAACTCGTCATGGTACCAAGACATCTACAACTAGCTTCACAATAATACCCTCCCACCCAACCTTACATCCACACAAAATAAAACTTTCATTCATCGTGCCTCCTATTTCACCATCCTTGGAGATTCATTATACTAACAGAGTCTTGATGGTATCCTCCTCATATGTTTAAGCTCTGAAGAAGCTGACATTGCTTTAAGATATGTACATGAAGGTATCCGTGAAGCACATTCTCCTAGTCCTAATCTAGAAAAGAAGTTTCTGTGAACTAGATATTATTGGCCCACAATGGAATAGGATGCTCATCAGTTCACAAAAAGATGTCTTCAGTGTCTACATCATGGAGATCTCATTCATACACCTACACATCAACTACAACTAGTGACTACTCCTTGGCCATTTTCACAATGGGGACTTGACCTCATAGGAAAAATTCATCCCTCACCTTCCAGTGGCCACATTTTTATTATTACCACCATGGAGTGTTTTACGAAGTGGGTGGAAGCTATTCCCATGACTTACATTATTGGCAAACAAATTGCTAAATTTATCCTACATTATATCATTTATCAGTATGGTATCCCTATGGCTATAGTAACCAATAATGGTAAACCTTTCAAAAAGAAAGATGTTCATGCCTTGTGCACTCAATACCACATCCAACACCATTTTTCCACTCTGTATTACCCACAAAGCAATGGCTAGGCTGAGGCTTCCAACAAGTCTATTATGAAAATCCTTAAAAAGATAGTCAATGATGTTGGTCGTGATTGGCATTTGTAGCTTAACCCCACCCTCTGGGCATATCACACAAGCATTAGAACCCCAACTGGTGCCACACCATATGCTTTAGTATATGGAACTGAAGCTATTTTTCCTATAGAGGTCGAGATCCCATCTCTCCATGTCTCCATGTAACATCTTATTGAGGGAGAGGAGTACAGAGTTTCCAGGTTGCATGAATTGAAGCTATTAAATGAAAAATGCCTTATAGAATTGAATCATCTTCAAGTCTACCAAAATTGCCTTCGTCGTAGTTACAACAAGAAAATCAAGGAAAGGCAGTTCCAAGTGGGTGATCTCGTCCTGAAACAAAATCAAAGAAACCAACAAGATAGAGATAAAAAAGGTAAATTTGAACCCAACTGGTTAGGACCATTTGTCATCATAGCAGTCTATGGATTAAAGGCATATACCCTAGAAACAATTGAAGGAATTCCTCTCAATGAACCCATCAATAGTGTTCATCTTAAGAAATTCTATTCCTGATCCTAAGACTATTCTAGCAAACAAATATAAAAAAAATGAAGTATATATATATAATATAGAAAAATACCAAAAGAATTTCGTCCTCTGGTGAAAACCTAGTAAATAGGCACCTTGGATAAGTACCATAGTAAAAACTTGGCAAATAGGTGCTATGTGTAAGAGTCAGCATCCACCATCTATTAGGTATTTCCATCCATCCATCTCATTTTCATAATAAACACCCATCTATCCATAATAAAACTTATTGATCTTCGCATTCCCACATGTCCATCTATCATGGCTTGGAAATTATCAGTGTCAAGCATTATCTCTTAGTCTCATCCTTTGTCAGTGTCATCCAGAGTTAGTTAGTCTAGTTTGATTCATCCATGGTCAGTCACTTTCTCCATAATAAACCCTTTACCTGAATGGGGATGTGTTTCCTTAACCTAAGGCTAGGAATGGATCTTTGTTTTAACTCAAGGGAATTTATCACACTTTTGCTCATTTTATGTAAACATCACTCATCCATCAACACTCTCATCACTTATACCTTAGCACTTTCATCATCACTCATGCATCAACACTCTCATCACCCATCCATCAACACTTTCAGCACTTGATAACTAGAACTACATATCATCATCATCGTAATGTGCCTTGATCCCGTGGATATAGGGTATGTAGGTAGTTTTGAATACAAAAGAAGTATCCAGTACTCAGGCACATATGATTACCCATCATCCATTTCAATCCATAATAAATCCAAAATTTTCACTCCATCCATCTACCACAATCCATCATATTCACTTACTGCCTAGATTTGACTAACTCAAGCATAACGTAAACTATGCATCTTTTGAAAGCTCAAATACTTATCAAATCCAAAACAAAAAGGCTATTCCTAAAACAATACATCACCTCATAAACCACTTGCTACATCTAGTTCATCCATACATCCTAGATCCAAATCCTTTAATGGATACATCTTTCCTACGATAAGGCCCCCAATCTATCTGGAGCAACCTCTTTGGCAAGAGAACATGATGGTTGTCTATCTATTTTATTAGTTGGTCATTTTATTTTTGATTTATCTTTTGTTCCTTTCTAATACTTATTCAAAACTATCTTGATCTTTCTATATCTTGGTATGTCACGATGTGGTATGGATTGGGGCATAGTTATTGCTTTCGTATGTTGTGTTTGTGGAATGATTTTATTATCCTATTAGAATTAATACGTATCTTGTGTGTGTTGGGATTAGCAGCTTTCATATCAATACCTTTTGCATCTAAGGTTCTACAAAGACCTTATATGTATTAATACTATTCTACACTAAGACTATTTTCCATTCACATATTCAACAAGGTTCTATTTTGTCTAGTAGAAATAAATAAAACTGTTTGCTTGCCGAGTCAAAAGTCTTATGCATTGGATACATCATCACCCCAGTTCTTATACCTTGGTGCATAACATCCATATGATATATCAAAAGAAAGGATTTCTCTATCTATATGTCAGCATAACTACTCCTAATAAATCCATTGTTCTGTCAACTATGCTAAAAATTAGTTTCTAGTCATTTCATCTTAATCTGCATCGTTCATCTATCTATGATTAACTTTCTTCTTATCATTTGTCAGTTGTCATCGTTGGATTATCATGTACTATCACTTGATATTCATTTGGTTCTCATTTTGATTATAACTTTCTTCTCATCATTATCATTTGATTATCATTTCTTTGTTAATCATTTGTATCATCATGTGCACTTGTTCTCATTTGATTATCATTTCTTTGTTAATCACTTGTATCATCATATTCATTTATTCTCATTTGATTATCATTTCTTTGTTAATCATTTGTATCATCATGTTCATTCATACTCATTTGATTATCATTTCTTTGTTAATCACTGGTATCATCGTATTCATTCATTCTCATTTGATTATCATTTGATTGTTAATCATTTGTGTCATCATCGGGTGTAATCATTTCTCATTACTTGTTACCATTTGTGCCATCATTTCTTATCATTTATTAACAATTTGTGAAACATTTGTTAGCTATTTCTTATCTTTTTCTATCATAATGTGTAAATCATCTAACTTACATGATTTCATTATCCATTTGTTATCCATTTTCTTTCACATCATTAAAAAATAGCATACATAAGACAAACCCATAAATAATCATCTATTCTAAGTCTGTTTCACATCATACATAACATCAATACATCCATAATATCTACATGACATCATCAAATAAATACATCATAAACATAAGAATATATTGACTATCACCATCATCATATATATCATACAAAAAAGTGTCCATGCTATAATGTCCATATGCACATAAAGTACATCATCAACCTGCAAGCATCAAAACACAAAAAAATAAATACAAAAAAGTACATCCATGTCATAAATAACTTTAGTGTCTATGTCAAGTGGAACCCGCCCCCTATGACGAAGACAGCTATGAGCCTGACACTAGAGGAGGAGGTTGGTGAGGTCCTTGTGCCCCTGATGGCTATCCCTAGTCTTGTGGCATCTGTCATGTACCTGCTCTAGGAAGCCCCTCATAGAAGGCCTTGACTGCACTGGTATGGAGACCGTTGTTCTACTCCACCCACTAAAGCTAGGTACCCTCTGATCTATAGGAACTGCATTCTCATATAGGCCATGGTAGTACTCCGCTCTCTATCATATCTAAGCCAGTCTATCCTAAATAGCCATCATGTCCCTCCTGTTGGCAAGAGACATTGATATGTATTAGAATTGAGCGTTGTCATTGATGGAAACAAGGCAAAGATCATTCATCACAATGGAAAAGACACATTACTCTAGAAGACAATCCTAATCTGGTAATAAGGTACAAACATTTTGGTCCAAAAACCCTAAATTGGCTAAGTATTGGAAGTGTTCAGGTATAGGAGAAAAAAAGATTAGTACTCCTCTACAAGTGAAGATATGAAGATGCAACTTAGGTATGATGTTCTTAGTTATCTATTGATGTTACATTCCAATAATCAAGTCATGACTTTCTCCAAAAGTCATCTGATGAAAAGACTAAGTTCAAGTCTACAGAAGTAAGACAGAGACAGTGAATAGTGCTGAGTAAATTGGTCCGCATTCCTCTACATTAGCATGTTTTGTTTTGTAGATCTGAAGTAAGATAGAGATAGGTCATGATTATCAAAATCCAAGGATGTAGCTCCAGAAGTGCAGCAGATCTTATTCTACAAGCTCTCCAATATCAGCATCCAGTTTGACAGTGTTCCAGTGTGACAGTACATCAAGTCAAAGGTCCGCATTTTGGCATACAAATTTACCTTATTCTGCAAAGTTGAAGACATGTCAAGAGATCACTAATGATTACTGAATATGATTCATGAAGTCCCATTTGGTCTGCAGTATAAGTTGTGATGGGATAGAGGAACCTATCATATATGTTATGAAGGAACAAGCCGACATGATGGTTAATTCCTTATGAGGAGAAGAAATATGAGTTGAATGATAAATGTAAGTGGTTGTATGATTAGAGCTAACACATATGAAGACATGTGCATGATGGTTTGGATCCGCATTAAATATTTAACACAAAAACAAGCTGACAGGATATAACAGTTGGTTTACACGTTTCACAGTTTGCTTGCCAACCTAATCATGAGAAGATAGAATAGCCACAAAAAACAAAGAGAGATCTTGAGCATATGTAAGAGAAGAGCAAAGAAAATAGGGGCAGACTGAAATGAAGAGTTCTAAGTTAGCATTTATGAGCTTAATTGGAACTGTTATCATGCATATGTAGATGCAATCACAGCAATTCATCCTTGGCAGTGAGCCACCCTTCTTCTTTCTTCTTCTTCTAATTGGTAGTGAGCCTTTTCTTGAGCAGTGAGCTTTGGGTAGTGAGCCTTTTATATTTTAGTATTGTGTAATAATAACATATTGAGAGCTAACACTCTCTATGGTTTTTCCCTCTTTGGGTTTTCCATGTAAAAATCTTGGTGTTCATGTGTTATGTCTTTTTGGTTGTTCATTTGTTTAATCTGCTTTCACATAATTGAATTTGGTAAATGGATAAAAGAGCAAGTGCATAAATGGTTTTTTAGAACACTGATTCACCACCCCCTCTCAATGTTCACTGTATTCAACACCTTCACATCTGTGCCATGTTGCCGTTGGCTATCACCTCCTGTGTTGTGTCTAACTGCTATTGTAATTGCGCAACGGTAGCCCTGGCCGCATCCCTCTTTGCTATGGCCTACTGAAGTTGACCATCTCCATCTCCTACCTACTACTATAGTGTCTGCACCTATAACTGTAATGTTTGTATCTATCCCTATAGAGTTTATATCTATAGGAGTGCACTATCCCTCTCCCTAGTCAAACCACCCACTACACCCCATAGTCTCTCCACCTCTAACTATAGACTATCATGGGAGGATAGTACCATTTCATAGTCCTCTACATCTCCTAGGATAGCGACATCTACCTACGGTTGTCCTCCATCATCTCCTCCTCTAGCTTTGCCATCATCTCCTCCTATAGCTCCGCCTTCATCTCCTCCTCTGTCTCCACCGCATTTGCCTGCATCTAGGGGGATGGCCATATGTCCTCTCTCCACCCTATGTCTCACCTATCTTGGTCTAATGGGAGGCTCTGCCACCTACCTTTCTTGTGTCCTAGACATCATCAACCTAATAGGCTTGTGTGTCACACACCATGCATCATATCAGGGTTGATCCCTACATCATCAACTATTACTACTGGTAGTACCTATGGCATTAGCTATAGTGTTCTAAACTCTATTAGCACTGCCTGTCTATCTAGTGGTGCCTGCCACGCACCCATGTCCCTAACAACCCAGGGAAAGATCGACTCATGAACTGGAGTTGTTTGCTACTCCTCAAACTATCGTCAAACCCTATCAGGCATGTATCTCTCTATGTACAACTCCATCCTGCCCATGATGTAATGTGTCTACTTGACATAAGGCGTCTTCTTGACATCATTATCCCAAGCCTCACAAGCCCTCCAGGTTCTCTAAATAATTGTATCCATGTCGTCTATCACCCCTCTACAATAGGTCATATCTCTAGTCCATCTGTAATGGAGGACCTCTGCATACATCCAATAATATGGGTGGCCTACCATCCTCACCCTGTCACACATCATTCGCAACACTAGAATGTACTCCCAAGCCCAAATATGTAGTAAATCGACTCCACATCCTATATACTAACTCTAGCTATACACATAGCTATGCATATCCATGTATAAGTGGGCCAATACACATGGACCCCATGCAAACTGCTCTCCCTCCATCATCCTCTCCAACACGTCACTCCAACCAATTGAGAACTACCTCAATCCCCTCCTTGGTACAAGAACATACCCAATCTATCCTATAATGAATAGTGGTAGTGGGGCATCATTTATCACCTCGATCAAATCTAGCTACATCCCCTCAATAGGTAAGTCATCATCAAAAAATACTTGCTCGAGTGTCTAGGTACCTATCTGTAGGTCATATCTAACCAATAACCCATGAATAGGAATCTGTAGTATCTGCCACATGTCCTCCAATGTTACTATCATCTCCACAGTCAAGAGGAGAAAAGCACTCCTCTCACTATGTCACTGCTATATGAGTATAGTCATCATAGTTGTGTGTGCTTGAATCTTCAAAAATCAAGCTATGTGCAACATCGCCACTACATCTAAAAACTCCTTGTCTATGTTTGTAAAGTATGTGTATAGGCTCATAGTCCTTGGTCACTACATGCACAATTGAATCGGCGAAGGTCGCTCTTGTCCATCATCACATTTCTTTATGTTAGCTATAATCTTGACAAGTCATCCAATTTTTCGTAAGTCTAATTTGTCACTTTTTGTCTTCTGACAAAAGCATGTTGTTTCTAGTCCTAGGTGCTCTTTCAAGCATAGGTGTGCCATTTTTTTGCACAGGCGTGCCTTTCCCTGACACAGGCACACTTTTAGACAAAAACGTGCCCCTTTATAACATAAGCACACTTTTTTTTATGTAAAGGTACGTCTTTCCTAAAAACCCTAAGTCTAACCTAGGCACACATTTGCCATGAGCAAGCACACCACCCACTTGCACGGGTGCACTTTCACAACATAGGCACACCTTTGTCATGCATAGGCACACTATTTCTTCATGCAGGTGTGCTTTTACAAAAGTACGCCTATGTTTTTTTCTACATTCCCCTAGCATTTATGATCATTAATGCCCTCTTAGCTACCCCAAAATCCTAGGTTAGGTCACTTATCAATAACCCTGCACTGCCTGGTCATTGGAACTACCTCACTCGTTCACCTCAGTGCTTGTGATGCAAAATTGCTATGCGGTTGGCCATCTTTATCTCTTCTTCTTCTCTCTAAGTGGTTGTTTTCAAAGCCTAGGTGTACAAATGAGTTAGAATGCCCCCCCTGCCACTATTTATAAGCCCCCAACCCCTATTTTTCCCTATAGCACCTACCCCACCCTCCCATATTCCCCTGTTTTCACCATTTTCATTATTTTTCTTCTATTTGTTCATATTTTCTACTATCTTCGCCTACATCTTACCTGTTGAGAATTTTTTCTGAAATTATTTTATTTTTTTCAAAAAAATTCTTGAGGGGGCACCTAGTATCCCTTCTTCTCTTCCATCATTTTCTCCATTCCTACCACCGATCAGGGCATCTTTTTCAATTTCTTTGACATGACGCCACCTAATGGGACGCTATATCAAAGAGGGGCAAAATGTAGAAACTTAAAATTCACCAATGCATTATTCACCTCAACGCACCACATTTGCATCATTTCTCATTTAATCACCTAATTCTAGTTATTCCACACTAATTTAATTAATTCACCAAAAATCATCATATTCCTCTATATTAATTAAATAATGCAAATTATTTAATTAAATCATCTTCCCTCCTTTTTAAATAAATAAAATCAAAATTATTTATTTAATTGATCAATTTCCCTCCACTTTAAATAAATAAATTCAAATTATTTATTTAAATATTCTATTTCCCTCCAAATGAATAAAATTTAATATTTTATTCATTTATCACATGTGCTCATGAAATTAAATAATTTATTTATTTAATTTCCCAATTATCCTCACCCACCATAATCTCGTCTCATCAAAGCAGTTAACAGATCAATCAATTGAGTTGACTCATCAATCAATTTTATTAACTAATCAATCAAATTAGTTAACACATCAATCAATTTTGTTAGCAGATCAATCAACCCAGTTAATAGATCAATCAATCTAGTCAACTCTTCAATCAAGTTTATTAGCCTCCATGATTCATGAAAGGGAAAGGACACTTGTCCCTCTCTCATTCGCACACATTCTCTCAACCATTCTTAGCCATTGATCTTTCTAATCTTCCTCCACCATTGATTTGCATTTCAACAAGTCTATAAATTGAACTTTATTCTCCATTTTTGAGGATCTCTCATCCTAGTAAACTTACGTTGTTACTATTGTCATATATATTGGGAGATCACAACCTTATGCTGACGAAAGAGAAATCCACACACCAAAGAACAAAGAGAAATCAACTTGAGGTTTGGGTGCTACCTTGGTATGCTCCATCAGTGTGGTTCATTTGTATCTATGGGAAGTTAATTTGTATTGTTTTGTGTTGCTTTCATTCTTACTTACATTATCACATTTTAACCATTATAGTTGTCATTGTTGATCAAGAGAATAAACAACAAAGATTTTATGAGGAGGTTGGTGAAAAAGGGGGAATAAACCCCTGATAGAGGAAGTTGTGAACCTTGGTCCAAAGAATTATGATTCCTCTATATTTCTTGTTGAGAGCAGCAACCATAGCAATAGGCAGTCTTCCATCACCATTGATTTTCAAGTCAGTTTAACTCCTAAAGGAAAAGGCTCCAATAAAAAGATAATAGGAAATCTACAGATGTGGGAGTGGCTAAAAAAAGTGGAAGACCTTCACAGAGAGAAACTAGATCTAGAGAGATCACTCAATAAATAGCGTGTGAGAGACAATAAACCCTAGAGGTTTCCTCTAGGAAGACTCGTAAATGAGAATCTTATCCTAGAATATAAGAGGACTTAATAGTCCACATAAGCAATTTTTGGTGAAAATCTGTGTCTTTGATAATAAACTCAATATTCTCCTTTTTCAAAAGTGAAGATGTTAGAAACTAGTTTTAAAAATATAGCCAATAGCATTTGGCCCAATGCAGAGTTCTATAATAGTGAGGTTCATGGAGCCTCAAGTTTTATAGTGATAATGTGGAATCAAAGCAAACTAAATGGTAAATTTATTAGTTGCTCAAGAAACATTTTTGAAGTGTTGTTCTTCTCTTCAAATAGGAAGTGGTATCTATATATTCTCTCAATTCAAGGCTAGAAAAGAGATCTAGGAGGCTACCTCTACACTCATTGATTCTTATAAAGATGATCCCTTAATGGTGGTTGGAGATTTCAATACACCCTTTTATCCCTCAGAAAAGTTGGATGATACCACGGATTATTTTGACAGTATCATTGATTTTTTTGAGTTTCTTAATGTTGTAGGTCTTATGGAGGTAGACCTTAATGGGAAATCCTTCACTTGGTATAACATGTGTATGGTTGAACAACTTATATGGGTTAGTCTTAATGGGTTTCTCATTTCATATAACTGGGACATCATAGGAAATATCAGTCTTTTTGCTCTGCCTAGAGCTGGGTCAGATCATAACCCCCTTCTACTCAATTGGGCTGATAAGATTAATAAAGGCCCTTATCCTTTTAGATATGAAATCATGTGGCCTTCCCACCCTAATTTCATAGATTGTATTTCTACATGGTGGGAAATCCAAGCCCAAGGGTCAGCTACATATAGACTATACCAAAAATTACTCAATATCAAGAATAAAGTGAAGACTTGGAACAAGAATTCATTTGGCAATCTATTTGAACAAAAAAAGGTCATCTCTAATAATTTCAAGGAGATTCAAAGAAATATGGATAAAGGTAGCACTGATGATGAAAACCTTCTATTAGAAAAATCTTTAATAAAAGATTGGAATGGTATTTTGCAAAAAGAATAGATTTTCTGGAAATAGAAATCTAAAGTTCAATGGACCTTAAGGAGGGAGATATAAATAACTCCTTCCACCAGTCCATTCTTTTCCATAGAAAGAGGAACACCATCACTAAATTACTTGATGAAATTGGTGCGGAGGTAAACATAGATGAGGATTTGAGCAACCACAATGCTCAACTCACTTGCTAATCAACTAATAGATATCATCCCTTTGTCCCTTTTAACAGGAGGATCACTTTCAAATGTCAAAACTTATTTCTGAGGAGAAAGTTAAGGTTGTTTTTTTCTCCTTTGGTGCTTTCAAGGTGCATGGATCCAATGGATTCCCACCTGCCTTCTTTCAAGACTTCTGGGATATTATGGGGAAGGATGCCACTGCTATTGCTCAAGAATTTTTCTACATTGGAAGGATGCTAAAGCAGCAAAATAATACTTTTATTGCCCTTATTCCTAAAAAGATGGATCTAGTTTCTATGGCTGACTTTAGGCCTATTAGCTTATGCAACACCATCTACAAAGTGTTCTCTAAAATGCTAGTTTTCAGAATCCAACCCATACTTGATAAGATGATCTCTAACAACCAAAAAGGTTTTGTATTTGGTAAGAAAATCTTGGATGTCACTATTACTACTCATGAAATTATTCATTCTATGGAATGGAGTCAAAAGCAAGGTATGGCACTGAAACTTGATATCACTTTAAAGCCTATGACAAGGTTTCTTGGGATTTTCTTTTCAAAGTCCTTAGGAAAGTTGGTTTTCAAGAGAAAATTGTGCGCTTGATTAGGGAATGTGTCACCTCTCCCAAGTTTTTTGTTCTAATCAATGGTACTATTGACTTTTTCTACCCAATTAAGCTCAAATAGTCATCATAGCAAGGGTTAAAGGTGTTTTAGTATGTTCAATAAGTCTAAAGGTTTTATTGGAAGAGGTCTTGTGAGGTGCATTACAATCAAAAGGCTTCAAGAAAAAGTTCCATTGTTTAAAAAGGGTCTTCCTCATAAATTAGCATTCAATATGTTCCAAGAGTCATTTTTATGTCCTAAAAGGGGACATGTTATTAGGAGTTAGTTTAAAGCCTTCATTTTTGCTAAAGAAGCATTTCTCCATGTCCAAAAGTCTTTACACCATGTTGCATGTGGGTTTTTAATAAGTCAAATATTAAGAAAAGAGGGTTTCTCACATCCAACTAGCCTTATGTTTCCCAAAAGATCAACTAATAATATATTGGAGGGAAGAGTTTTCAAACAAAGCCACATTTTAGTAATTTCCTTCTATAGTTTAGGTCAAGTTTGGGTGTGAGTTAGGTTTGAGAACTTTGAGTTTAGAGCTTAGAGTTTTTTCTCTCTTCTACTAACTCTGCAGGTTACCTCAATAGAAGAAGGAAGACATACCAGAAGACCAAGGTTTTGGAATTCCATAGAGACTCTAAAAAGGGGCCATGATTGATAAGAGATCCTTGTTTCAATTTCATTACTTGAAAGGTTATTGAGTTTTTCATCTTCAAAATCTTTTTGTGTGTTCATAACACTTGAGATCATGGATTCATAGTAGATAGAGCATGGCAATCAACCAAAGATGGAGATATGAAGGTGAAAAAAGTCATACAACTCCTGTAGAATAACATCACCCCTCCATGCATGATCATGCAGGTGGGATGATGCTCCCAATGCTAAAGGCATTCCTATGGATCTGTGATAGCCTCTAGGGTTTTGTCATGATGTTTTAAGTGTTGAATGCAAATAATAGTCAAGGTAAGTGTTTCCATGTCATTCAAGAATTCCTCTCAGGCTCAGGATGAAGACAAAGTGTAGTTTGGTGGGCATGAGATAGCTTGAAAGATCCTATGCATTTCATAAATGAACCTATTGTGATGTTCACAACACACCGCATTTTACCCTCTAGCAAAATGAGGACCCTATTTGCTTTTGCTTTCTTGTGGCTTGGTCTTGCTTGGTGGTAAAGGGAAAATGTACTAGATGCTGGAAATACCTAAAAAATTAAAATGCATAGTATTAAGTGTTGGCAAGAGACACTGCTTAACATTGATAAGTGTTGTCATTGATGGCAACTAAGATTGTTCCACACATTTGTAGTACAGTATCTGATCATACCAAAAGTCAGAATGATAATCTATCTAAGTCTGGGAGCCTGAAATAGAGCATATAGAAGAGTCCAATATTTTGGTCAGTGGATCTCTCCAGTTAATCATTATGTGTTACAAATCTGAAGTAGTGTAGAGGGACACTAGGACAATCTAAATCCAAGTTTTTAGCCTCCGGTGATAAAGGGATCAAAAGTTATGAGCATCGAAATACCGGGTCCTATTATGACAAAATAGTTCAGTGAAGAACAGGCAGACTTATGTTAATCCTTGTGTAGACCCAATAGAAGTGTTTTGATGAACTATGTATAAGATAGAATGTTAGTGGATGACATGTATGATGATCTACATGTGTTATTTTTGGTACGCATCAATACTGGTGTATGGATCTAGCCGACAGATCAGAACATTCTTAAAAGTTTCTAAGTGTTGTTGTTGTTGACTGGCAAGTGATTGCAATTCAAGATAGGTATATATAGCCGACGAATGTGGATATTTTGAGTGTGTTTTACAATTGGAGAAAATGTGAAAGTAGCAAAAATCTAATATATGAATGAAGGCGGAATAGAGAGAAGAGCAGAATAAAAATGAAGTGTACAAAGTCAGTATTTGCACTTAACTGGAATTGATCTCTATCATTGGCAGATGCATCTTACCAGTTCAAAATCTTTGTAAATCTCTTGTAAACTTTTCTGTAGGCACTGAGCCTCCACTTGAGGTAGTGAGCCCAAATGCATGTGCATTCCTACTTGTAAAATACTTTTAACAGAGTATTAATTTTGTGGGTTAACCCCCACCGTGGCTTTTCCCTTAATCAGGTTTCCACATCAAAATCTTGGTGTCAAGTGTGCTATTTATGTTCCTGCTTATGTAATACTGAAATATTTATTTCATTAACTTGTTTATAAGTTGATAAAAGAAGGAAAAAGGTTGAATAAGTAACAACTGATTCACCCCCCTCTTAGTTGTTCAGACCTAATCCAACATTAAGGAGAAACATGGGTTATTAGTAGGTTTTGCATGAAAAATAACTTGGGGTTGCTTTTGTTAGATTTAGGGTAGACAATTGAACTGGTAAATAGCATCGTCACCATGCTTGAATCAGTTCCATTAAGGCCCAAATCCTTTTGCTCTTCCTTTCGCTCTTCTCCTTGCTACCACACACTCATCTCCACAAGTACACTCTTGAAATGACTTCGCAAACCTTTATTTATACATGACAACAACTTAGGAACAAACATCTAAGTCGGTAAGCAACCACAAGAACATTCGTAAGGTGTATAATTCATCTGGTCGACCAGTCACAGAAAGAACACCTTCATTTGGAAGTATTTCTTCAATTCTGGGCTTCAATTTTAATGCGGACCATCAACACGAACTGAACATGATCCAAGGACCTTCACAAGCTTTCCTGAATCACCAAGAACATCTGCACTTCCTCTACGTACTGAAATCCTTCTCTCCTACATCTGGAACCTCAAGAACATAGTCTGTTATCACTATCACAAAGGAATAGGTTCTTCTGGACCTTCAAACCATAAACTGATCTACTTGACACTTCACAAGGACGTCCTAAACACTTCCTCAAATCCGTAGAGTGAGATAATACATTATCGGACCTTACCAGACCTATCTGTCTCACTCTGTCACCACTGGGCACTTGTCAGAACTGGTTCTACTTGAGTGACCATAACTTCTTCAGATCATCATGCAGATCCCTGAAAACTTGACTGGAGCATCTTAAGACTTATATCTACAAACCCTTTAAACCGTATCCTCTGATCCTCAACCTATCTTGGACTTTTACCTTGTTATCATCACTGTTCTTCATTGTTCCTGATTGAGACTAATTTTCTCAATATCCTCAGCACACAGCTGACCCAATCCTTCTCATTAATGCAACATGAGTATGTTGACATCAATGACAACACCGGTTTAACCCATACTTGCAACAATCTCCCCCTTTGTCATTGATGGCAACATATTATGTGAAAAACCATCAAGACAAGAACTTCTCCTTACTGTCAAAGCTCACCCTATCAACAACAACTATTCACATGTCTTCTCTTCCTGTACTGCTCCCCCTTTGATCATCAACCACTTGTTTTTCACATGTCTTCTCTCCCCCTTTGACATCAATGGTAAAGGGCCCAAACTTGAAACTTTATAATCACACCTGCTGCTCCCCCTGAGTAGCAGCTCTCCAACACCAATCTGGATCACAAAATATGACTGTGATATCCACTGGAGTGATGCACATTAGTGCATCCTAGTTCATCACCGGAGGGGCAATGACCCCTAACTTCTCCCTGAGATACTCAAAAGAGTCCTTGGGAAGAGGTTTAGTAAAGATATCTGCAATCTGATCCTTGGAGGGCACATACTCCAATTTGACTTCATCCTTGTTCACTTGCTCTCTCAGAAAGTAAAATTTGATAGATATGTCCTTGGTCTTAGAATGCAACACCGGATTCTTAGAAATATTTATTGCACTTGAATTATCACAGAAAAGTGTGATAGGCTCCTCATATTCTACTTTAATGTCTCTTAGCATCTGCTTCATCCATAAGATTTGAGTGCAACTACCTGCTGCTACAATGTATTCTGCTTCAGTTGTAGATAGAGATATTGCCTCTTGTTTCTTGCTTAGCCAAGAAACCAATCTTTTTCCCAAAAAGAATGCTCCACCACTGGTACTCTTCCAGTCATCCACATCTCCTGCCTAATCAGCATCTGTATATGCATGAAGAGAGAAATCATGATCTCTAGGGTACCTTAGACCATACTCAACTATCCCCTTTAGATATCTAAAAATCCTCTTGATTGCCATAACATGAGATTCTCTAGGATCAGCTTGGAATCTAGCAACAAGACCAACAACCTGCATAATATCTAGTCTAGTTTGAGTGAGATACAATAGTCCTCCAATCATTGACCTATATTTTGTCTGATCAACCTTGGGAGAGTCATCATCTTTGCTCAACTTGCATCCGGTTGCCATTGGAGTGTTCATTGGCTTTGAGTCTTCCATCCCAAATTTCCTCAACAATTCTTTCACATATTTTGACTGAGAGATAAAGATTCCTTTCTTTGTTTGAGTAATTTGTAGACCCAAAAAGAAATTCATTTCTCCGAGCATTGACATCTCAAACTCACTTTTCATTTGACTTGCAAAAGTTTTACACATACTGTCTCTTCCTCCAAAAATGATATCATTAACAAATACTTCAACAATTAAGATATTTTCATGATCAATTTTGAAATACAAATTACTATCAGCAGTACCTTTACTGAAACCAATCTTCAAGAGATGCTTGTCCAATCTTTCATACCAGGCTCTTGGGGCTTGCTTCAGTCCATACAGTGCCTTTTTTAATTTGCAAACCATGTCACTATGATCAGACAATTGAAATCCATCCAGTTGCTCAATATACACTTCTTCCAAATTTCCATTTAGGAAGTCAGATTTGACATCCATCTGATACACCTTAAAATCCTTGAAGGCAGCAAATGCAAGAAATAATCTGACTGCTTTAATTCTTGCCACCAGCGCAAAAGTTTCTTCAAAATCAACTCCTTCTATTTGAGAGTAACCTTTGCAAACTAATCTGGCCTTGTTTTTTATTACTTCACCAGCTTCATTCAATTTGTTCCGAAAGACCCATATGGTTCCAATCACATTTTTGTTTCTTGGTCTGGGAACAATATCCCAAGTGTGATTCTTCTCAATTTGCATCAGTTCTTCCTCCATTGCCTTAGTCCAGTTTTCATCATTGCAAGCTTCATTTATTGTCTTAGGTTCAATCTTTGAAATTAGACAATACTCATCTGAATTTTGAACAATTCTCCTCCTTGTTTGTACCCCTTTGCTTTTATCACCTATGATATGATCTTCAGAGTGGTTTAGAGTTACATACCTTGGAATTTTGGGAGTCTCTTGCACTTCTAACTCTTGATTAGTCTCATTGAGACTTATTTCTTCTTCCTGTCTTACCGGATCAACTTGACTTTGTTTCTCAAAAGAGACTTGGATACCTTGAATCTGCACACCATTCTGATCATCTTCATCATGTTCAAGAATTCTTGAGGGTCTTTCAATTTCTTCATCAACCTTCACATTTATACTTTCTACAATCTTTCTCAGTCTCTTGTTGTAACACCGGTATGCTTTGCTTTGAGTAGAATAACCCAAGAATATTCCTTCATCACTTCTAGCATCAAAATTTCCTAGATCTTCATCCCTTTTAATGTAACATCTGCTACCAAAAACTCTGAAGTATCTCATAGTGGGAGTAATGCCAAACCAGAGTTCATAAGGAGTCTTACCAGTATAGTTTCTAATTTGAACTCGGTTGAGAGTGTAGACTACAGTGCTGATAGCTTCTCTCCAATAGATCTAAGGAACATTTGCTTCCATCATCATGGTCCTGGACGCTTCCTGGATGGTTCGGTTCTTTCTCTCAACAACTCCATTCTACCGTGGAGTTCTAGGGGCAGACAATTGTCTCTTTATTTCATGTTTGTCACAAAAGTTTATGAACTCACCGGGTGTGAATTCTCCACCTCTATCAGACCTCAGACACTTCAATTTTAATCCGGTCTCATTTTCCACCATAGCTAAGTGAAAGATGTTACCTTTTGTTTGGGTACCTAATGCAATCTCTGTTCCAGAACTTTCAAGGATTTTGCACTTTCCATTCTTGAATCTGAGATCATAGCCTTTGTCCACCAACTGTCCCACACTAAGAAGATTGTGTTTCAAACCTTCAACATATAGTACATTACTAGTTTTGTTCTTTCCATCAAAAGAAATAGTTCCTCTACCTCTGATTCTACCTGCAGAGTTATCACCAAACTTTACCACTCCTCCTTCATACCTTTCCAAATCTATGAACTTGTTTTTGTCACCTGTCATGTGGTGAGAGCAGCCACTGTCAATGACCCAATCATCCTTTTCTTCAACTAGGGCTTTATGATTTACGGATTCAGAGGGTATTGGATCTTCTTCCTTGATGGAAATGAACACCCAGTCACTTCCAGATTTGTCTTCTTTCTCTGATTCATCATCTGTTACTCCTTCATCATCTCCTTCATGAGCATAGTAACAATTCTTCTAGAATCTTGGTCTATTACTGTTTGGCCTAGAAAATCTTTTCGGATACCTTGATGCAAAATGACCAATCTTGTTGCAGTTAAAACACTTAAAAGGCAATTTTCCCTCATACTTATTGGATCCTCTTGGTAGTCTTTTTGCAAAAAGAGCTTCAAGATGAGCAGTTTCAGCTTCTTATTCTTCCAAGTCTTTTCTTGCATTCTCATACCATGATGATTTCCTTGAAGAGTTTTCTCCCAGATCAAACCTTTTTTTCCTTTTACCAAGGCACTTGCTTTGAATACAGATTCAATCTTTGGAGGATCATCTCCAAACTTGGCCATTTTAAAAGCAGCTAGCTTACCAACCAATTGATCCCTTGTGACTGTTGTGTGAGCTCTGAATTCTTTGATTACAAAAACTTTGATTTTATAAGACTCGGGAAGGGATCTAAGAACTTTGCCTACTATCTCATCTTCACTCAGGGTTCCACTTGCATTTCTGATTCCACAAACTAGCTTATTCACTCTTGGCATAAAAGAGGTAATATTTTCATCATTTCTCATTTTTAGTCTTTCAAATTTCCCTTTTAGACTCTATAATCTTGCACATTTAACAAACTAGTCTCCTTCATGCAAAAGTTCCAATTTCTTCCAAATCTCAAAGGCAGTTGGAAGATGAATAACATTAGAGAGTTCTGAGTTGGATAAAGCGCTTAAAAGAGCCTCTCTAGTCCGTAGATTGTTTTTAGCATCTGTGATTTCATTTAGGGTTGTCCGACCACCCTGTGGAGGTACATAAGCCTTTGTCACTATGGACTAGTATGCAAATCCCATGCACTGCAAGTGACATTCCATGCAACCTTTCCAAAGAGAAAAGTTAGTTCCATTGAACTTTGGACTATCCTTCTTGTAGGATGACATCCTAGATCTCTTCAAGCGGTTAAGCTCCTTTCAGAGGAACTTGGCTCTGATACCAATTGTTAGATTTAGGGTAGACAATTGAACTGGTAAATAGCATCGTCACCATGCTTGAATCAGTTCCATTAAGGCCCAAATCCTTCTGCTCTTCCTTTCACTCTTCTCCTTGCTACCACACACTCATCTCCACAAGTACACTCTTGAAATGACTTCACAAACCTTTATTTATACACGACATCAACTTAGGAACAAACATCTAAGTTGGCAAGCAACCACAAGAACATTGGCAAGGTGTATAATTCATCCGGTCGGCTAGTCACAGAAAGAACACCTTCATCCAGAAGTATTTCTTCAATTCTAGGCATCAATTCTAATGCGGACCATCAACATGAATTGAACATGATCCAAGGACCTTCACAAGCTTTCTTGAATCACCAGGAACATCCGCACTTCCTCTACATACTGAAATCCTTCTCTCCTACATCTGGAACCTCAAGAACACAGTTTATTATCACTGTCACAAAGGAATAGGTTCTTCTGGACCTTCAAACCACAAACTAATCTACTTGACACTTCACAAGGATGTCCTAAACACTTCCTCAAATCCGCAGAGTGGGATAATGCATTACCGGACCTTATCGGACCTATCTGTCTAACTCTATCACCACTGAGCACTTGTCAGAACCGGTTCTAATTGAGCGACCATAACTTCTTCAGATCATCATATGAATCCCTAAAAACTTGAGTGGAGCATCTTAAGACTTATATCTACAAACCCTTTAAACCGCATCCTCTGATCCTCAACCTATCTTGGACTTTTACCTTGTTATCATCACTGTTCTTCACTGTTCCTGATTGAGACTAATTTTCTCAATATCCTCAGCACAAAACTCACCCAATCCTTCTCATTAATGCAACATGGGTATGTTGACATCAATGACAACACCGGTTTAACCCATACTTGCAACAACTTTTTTGAAGCAACTGTTAATTCCTTGTATTTCGTGAAGTAGAGCTGTTTTTGTGAAAATACAATGTCAAGTCAAATTTATATTTCAGAGACAAAATTTTATGCATATGAAATACTATTTTTATAATGTTGGGATACAAAAGAGGGGGGTTCTTTATCATTTTTGCATATTGTATCTTGTATGTTTAAAACTTAAATATGCAAGCCCGGACCCAATCAGGTTCTGAAATAAATTGAGTAAATGTTGAATTCTGCGTTTGTATTTGTGTATCGTGTTGTATGCATGAGCTTGTGCATTCGATATACAAATGAGGAAATATACATGGCCAAACCTAAAAAGAGTATATAATCAGGTTTATAAAAGTCCAAAATCTGAATGAAAGTTATATTGTATATTTGCATGTATGTTTGATTGTATCTAAAGTGCATATACATTTTCAGATTCCAAAGAGGAGTTAAAATGTGAGTAAATTTGGCGGGGCCCATAGGGGTATTATCATAAGAAGTTTCTGATATAAAAGAGGTAATACACATGGATATACATACAAAAGTGGACCTGACAGTAATTCCAATGTGGTTCATAACCAACTAGGGTATGCATTTGTATGTATGTTATGTTGTATTTGTTATGTAATGCGATATACAAAAAAAGATAAAAAGCAAAGATACAACACCGGAATTAATGAAAAGTTAAAGTCAAGTTGATACATATTTCAAATCAACACTTGTATGTTGGAATGTATATATTACATATAAATTGTGAGATACAAAAGTTAGATACAAAAACCTGAAGTAATTAAAAGTTGAATATTATATGCGTCAGGTAGGGTCCACATTGGTATGGTCAGAATGCAAAATACATAACTGATACAAATGACAGAGATACAAAGCTAGACATAAAACTAAATGCAGTATGATTCATAAACCTACCAGAGTCTGAGTTTGTATGTTTCGATGATTGTTTAAGGATATACATAGGAATATACAAAGATTGATATACAAAGTTGAGATACAAAGAAAAAGGTGTGGGAATTAACATATACAATGTTCAAAATACAAATTAAATGGGAAATTAGACATGGTTTGAACTATATGCATTAATTACCACATTCAATACGTATCTAACATTAAAAACTTAAAATTTGAATAGATAAAAGTGAAATTCGAGTATGTTATTTTTTCATAATTGCATTCGAAAGGTAAAATTACAGAATTTCACAGAGCGAGGAAAAAGGCGATTCAAGAGTTGAATGGAAATTTGAGAACAGTAACAGTGAGGTTGAATGGTAAATCTGTTGTTAACATTCTTAAAGTCAAACTAGTTGCGAATACAGGTATGTACCCCGATCACAATTAAAATTTAGTTAAATGAAATGAGGATTAGTTATAGTAAATTTCATTAAGAAAATGATTCAAGTTAGTACAAGTTACTGTAGTTAATTATAGGAAATGAATTTGATATTGTTAGATCTAGTAAATTCTAAATAGGTAAAAGATAAAAAGCCCTAGGGTAATTGTAAAAAAGTACAAATCTGTGGTAAACCCTAGGAAGAGATGTAAATGAGGGGGTTAAATGTATGAATTTTCTTGACAGGATGGCCCCAAAGCAGAAGAAAGTAGATACTAAGTTAGCAGGTGAAAAAGAGAAAGTGAAAAGAGAAAGGAAGCCGAAGAAAGAAACGGTTAGGGAAGAATTATATTGCACAGAGGGTATGCCTCTTTGATTAGCATAGCCAGAGTGGCAACAAACACAAATATTGGCTAGTATGATGTAGAAGATGTGTTATAGAAAATTACAGCACCTGATGCTACTCTCGATATGATATGTATTTGGAAAAAGGGGTTGTACAAGGTTGTTGGATTCCTATTAGTGATGGAGGCCAAATATTTGTTACTGGAGTATATAAGCAAATATGATTTGAGTACCAAAAGAGTAATGCATAAAGGGGAGATTATTCTAGATTTTTCTATGGAAGGAATAGCTAGAACATTCGGTTTAGAAATTCAGGATCAAATGATGGATGTTGATATAGATCAGTATGCTTCAAACTTTGTTGGCAATGAGAAGGAATGCAAAAGTGTGATTTTCTACAATTAGTATATAGCTGAAAACAAACCAAAGGCTACAATAAGAGTACCAAAGAATTTATATAGGATTGATTATAAGGAGATACATATAATGATCACATTATTGAGTAGGTTGGTTGGGTTGAAAGATGCAACAAAATTTGAGCCATGGACATTCAACATTATTCAGTATATGAGAGAAAAGCCTGGAACAATTCATTGGGCCAAGGCAATTAGCACTGTAGTATGGAAGTAAGTAATGGGAAGGAATGATAAATAGAGGGGCTTCAATATGTCCTCTTATGTCACTTATTCATGTGCAGTTTGAATGCAACTAATGGCTGGGATTGACAGAGTAGGTACCCTGGGAAATGGTCCAGGTCAGAAGTTAGTCTATGATCATTATCCTGATTTGCAAGAAGAGAATGCACTAATAAAATATGCATTAGTGGGTGGTGTATTTTATACTTATCTGGTAAGAGTTTTAATAGAGGATAAGGATAGGCAATTATCACAAGAAGCAACAAGTGCCATAAGCTTACATAGCTCTTGGTATATATAGTTCCCTACCTTCACCTATATCAGAACTCAAGGGTTTGAGGGAAAACTATTCAAATTACCAAGGTATCCTCTAGATAGGTTGATTGTATTAGAGTTCTCCAGGTAAATTATGAATGTGTTTGGGATGTATAAGAAGAAGCTTGGTAGAGGAAACATTAAGTTCCCTTGGGTGATTGGTAGGTATTCCTGTTCTAGTGCAAATGTAGCTCAATACTTAGAAAAAAAGAGCTAACGTACTATGGGTTTGAATAATTTTAGTTAGCTAGGCACTTTGATCCTTTCCATATGATCTAGAATTACATTGATCATAAGTATAGGCACCAAATACACATTGAAGATTTCTAGTCAGATTGTGAAAATGAAAGAAATGTGAGGAAGAGGACTCACCAAAGATAAAATTTAGAGAAAATGAAGACAATGGGGGAAATCAGTGTACCCCAAGAAATTATGAAAGATGATGGTAAAGTACTACATCACAGTTATGAAAGCAAGAGGTTGTTGCCCATTAACGAACCAAATTTGGAAGAGCCAAGGGAAACATCTTTGGATGCTATATCAAAGCCAATTATTTTGTTTTCTAAAAAATGGTTAAAGGACAAGATAGAAGAACTTAAGGCTAAAGGTATTGTCACCACATACCAAAAGAAGGGTAAGAAAAGGGAAAGAGGAAATGAGGATGATTTACAGTGTTTTTATGAAAAGAAAAGGAAAATTGTAGAGGCCAAAGTTGTTGAAAAGGATAAAAGTGCAACATTGATGGATCCTTATGCACTGGGTGTCATAGTTGCAGTAGCTTCAGGAACATTTATAGAAGAAGGTTCATCGATATCCACTGAGGTTGTAGATGCTCCACAGGCATAGATCAGACAAAATCGTATATCTACTGAATCTACACATGAAGAAAGAAGACAAGGCTACATAAAGGTTAAACAAGAGTTAATCAAGGAAATGCTGCAAGGGTCAAAAGCCCAAGAGATAAAAAAGGTGAGTGAAATTGTAAACGTTGAGAATGGTAGTAGTGATGAAGAAGAAATGCAATTTGAAGAAAATATAGGGGTAGAGCATGAAGAGAAGGAAGAAGCATCAAAGAGCTCTCCTATAGTAGAAGAACACAGTGCTCAAGTGCCTGTTGGGAAGACACAAACACAAATATCAAAAGAAGAAAATGTGCAAGAGGAGCTGGAGGCAGAGGATCCTTTTGGTCCACTTGTGCCACAAGAAATCCAAAAAGAAATGCAAGATGTTGCAAAATAGGTGGAAGAAAAAGAAAAAGAAGCAAAGAAATCTATAGAGGATATGGATATATCTTCAGGCCAGCCATCACAGTCAGACCAGGCAAACATGCTTGACAATGTACAAGTTTAGACTAAGGTGCTAACAGGGGCAACAAGGCAATCAGGTAGTTCTGATGTTATAATTTTAGGTGCTCTTAATGATGATATTGAATAGAGTGAACAAAAAGAGAATTTAGAAGGAGAAGATATAGAGCAAGATGCTAAAGAGGATACAGAGGAAGGGGAAGACAAAAAGGAGAATGAAGAGGAGGAGCCCCCACAGCAAGATAATGCACCACTGCCTTTGGATCAAAATCCTCCACCACAATAGCAGAAACAACAACAAGAATAAATGGAGATAGAAAAACCTCAAGAGGAGGTGATAAATGAAGAAAAGAAGGCAGAAATGAGTAGAGAGGCACCATCTTGGATAGGTTCAGAGGTTAGAAGAGAAAAGGCAGAAGTGCAAATAGTCCATATTGATATAAAAAGTTGACTAGGTGGTCACACACAAAAGAAAAGAAGAAAAGCAAGGACCATGTCTTCTATAAAGAGAAGTCCATCTAGATCAAGGACTCTAGAGCTGGTTGTACCCTAGAAAGAGAAGGCAAAAGGAGAAATGAACCTTGATGATTATTAGTTGCTGAACATAGATCTTGGGTATGTCACCAGAGAGCAGCATATTGTAGAATGGGAAGTTATGAACAAGGTGATTATTGAGATGATGAGAAGCGATAAAGATAAATATGATTACTTGAAGGGACATATTGTCCAATTACAATAGTTCATTCAGGGTATGTTTGACCCTACTATTAATATGCCAGATTTACCTATAGATCTGGCCATTTTATCAAGAGATTGGGTGAATAAGATGGAGAACAAGAAAATTGAGGCAAATATTTTTGAGAAGTGGCTCAAAACATTTATTCAAATAGGAGAAGATACAATAAGGCAGGCAATTGGCAATTGGGACATTGCCATCACAAAGAAAAACAATTGTAATGTTATTATACATAATTGTCAATCCAGAGTAGAGGAAAGAAACTATGAATTGGAATAGGTTGAAGACATGAATGAAAGGGATGAAGAGGTGATAAATGAGGGAGTATCAACAACTCAAATGGATAACCAAATACCACAACATAGATTAGAGTTGAAATTTGAAGAAGATATTGTAAAAGGTTGCATTTTAAGTACTCAGGATTTGGAGGAAATTACTGATGGTATAATAAGGATACACATGAAGATAATAAAGAGACTTATTGGGCATGAGTGCCAAGAGATACCAGTGTATGATGTGGCTATGGCAATAAAAGAATTCAAGGCCATTTATTTACCTTTTCTGGTAAGTCATGCGACTAATTTGAATACTGAAATGATTGATTCTGTTATGGAATTAAATGCCAAAATAAGGAAATATTAGAAGGATAGAAAGGAAGTAGAAAAGCAAATGAAGATGTTGAAGGAAAAAGTTGAATTGCAAAAATATACATGGATAAAGAGTTAGGGGAATACACATACTTCTATTGTGGCATTGATAGCCAAATATACAGAGCACTTGAATGAATAGGAGCATATGTAAAAGGAATATCAGTAGCAGTGTCATTTGTGGGTAATTTGGGTTTTCTGTTATATTGTCATCAACATTAGCAAAATTCAATAGAGGAGGAAGTCAAAGATAATATATTATATTTAAAAAGATCCTAATGGTATCCTTTCCGCTAGAAGGAATATTCTGCAAAGATATTTTGGAACGGTTGGGGAAATGTTTCCCACCATTGATTAGGTAAAGTTTGAATGTGAACCATTGATTGAATTTGTAACCATAGTAGAGGGGGGATTTCAAATCCATATAAGGAACCCTATGTTGGTTTTAGGATAGACAACTAAGAGGGGGGGTGAATCAGTTGTCACCAAAATTTTCCTTTCTATAAACAATTAAATCCTTCTTATATTTCTATAGCATAATAATGATTTAATCACAGAAGCACAATGCAACATCTCAAGAGAAGAAACACATTAACACATATGACACCAAGATTTTAACGTGGAAAACCTGGTTAAGGGAAAAACCACGGGGTGACTAACCCAAGATTGTATTCTCTGTTAAAAGAATAAGAAGAACAAAATGGCACTTGCCAATTAGGGCTCACTGCCTGAGCACACTACTCACAAGAGGCCCACTGCCTACAGGAGAAACACTGTCTACAGAATAATAATATAAATATTACATACTTGAACTAGAGATTAGCATCTTCACCATGCTTGAGACAGTTCCATTTAAGCTCAAAACTTTTGCTCTGCTTTTCGCTCTTCTCCTCTCTACCACTCTCATCTTTTCCAAGAATACTTTGAAATGACTTCACAAATCTTATTTATACAAGACATCAACTTTGGGATAATCATCCAAGTCATCACAATACATACTTTATTTTATTATAGAGCAATTACACAAATACAACTTGACTTATTACAAAACTTCATGTGTATCACCACACTGTCGGCCACACATATTTGGAACTTCAATCTTCTTTGAGGAACATGCCATGCTTCATAGAACATCTTCAAGATCATCTGTAAGATGTGTAAAACATCTGGTCGGCCATGATTAAGAAGAACACCATCACACAAGAGTAAATCTTCAATTATGAGCTCAATCTTCAATGCGGACCACCAACATGAACTGGACATAATCTAGAGACCCTCACAAGCTTGCCTGGATCACCAAGAATATCCACACCACTTCTGCTTACTGAAATCATTTGCATCTTCATCCAGAACCTCAAGAACATAGTCTGTCATCACTGTCACATTAGAAAAAATACTTGTGGACCTCCAGACCACTAACCAAGTGAGTTGTCAATTCACATTGGCTTCCTAAACATTCCACCAAATCTGTAGAACAAGATATTGTATTTCCGGATCTCACCAAACCTATTTGTGTCACTCTATCGCCTCTGAATAGCTGCCAAAACCAATTTTACTCATATGTCCATAACTTCTCCAAATCTTCATGCAGACCTCTTAAATCTTGACTGGATCATCTTTTAGACACATATCTACAAATCCTTTGATATGGATTCTCTAATCTTCATCTAGCTAGGATCTTCACTTCATAGAGCTTCACTGTCTTCACTATTCTTCTCTATTTCTGATAGGACTAATTTTCTCAATATCCTCAGCACAAAGCTCATCCAATCCTTGACATCAATGCAACAGGAGTATGTTGACATCAATGACAACACCGGTTAGGCCCATACATGCAACAATCTCCCCCTTTGTCATTGATGGCAACATATGATGTGAAAAACTATTTTAACCATCAAGACAAAAACTTCTCCTTAACTAACATAGCTCCCCCTATCAACAACAATCATTCATATGTCTTCTCTTTCTTTACTGCTCCCCCTTTGATTAGCAACCACTTTTATTTTTCACATGTCTTCTCTCCCCCTTTGACATCAATGGCAAAGGGCACATACTTGCATCAATCAGAATCATACAGACTGCTCCCCATGAGTAGCAGCTTCCTATCATCAATTCGGACCACAAGATATGACTATGAGATCCACCAGACTGATGCAGATCAGTGTACCTTAATTTAGAACCGAAGGGCTAATAACCCCTAACTTCTCCCTGAGATACTCAAAAGAGTCCTTAGGTAGAGGTTTAGTAAAAATGTCTGTAATCTGATCCTTTGAGGGCACAAACTCTAATCTAACTTCATTCTTGTTCACCTGCTCTCTCAAAAAGTGAAACTTGATGGATATATGTTTTGTCTTTGAATGCAACACTGAATTTTTTTGATATATTTATTGCACTTGAGTTATCACAAAAGATTGTGATAGGTTCCTCATACTCTACTCTAATGTATCTTAGCATTTGCTTCATCCACAATACTTGAGTAAAATTTCCTATTGTTGCAATATATTATGCTTCTGCAGTGGACAGAGATATTGCCTCTTGTTTCTTGCTCAGCCAAGAAACTAATCTTTTCCCCAAAAAGAATGCACCACCACTGGTACTCTTCCAGTCATCCACATCTCCTGCCCAATCTGCATCTGTATATGCATGAAGAGAGAAATCATGATCCCTAGGATACCATAAACCATACTCAACCGTTCCCTTTAGATATCTGAGAATTCTCTTGATTGCCATGACATGAGATTCTCTGGGATCAGCTTGGAATCTGGCAACAAGACCAACAACATTCATAATGTCAGGTCTAGTTTGAGTAAGATACAGTAGTCCTCCAATCATTGACCTATACTTTTTCTAATCAGCCTTAGGAGATTCATCATCTTTTCTTAGTTTACATCCGGTTGCCATGGGAGTATTCATTGGTTTTGAATCTTCCATCCCAAATTTCTTCAACAATTGTTTCACATATTTGGTCTATGATATGAAGATTCCTTTCTTTGTTTGAGTAATTTGTAGACCCAAGAAGAAATTCATTTCCCCAAGCATAGACATCTCAAATTCACTTTTCATTTGATTTACAAAAGTCTTGCACATACTATCTCTTCCTCCAAAAATGATATCATCAACAAATACTTCAACAATCAAGATATTTTCATGATCAATTTTGAAGTACAAGTTATTGTCAGCAGTAGCTTTGTTGAAACTAATCTTCAAAAGATGTTTATCCAATCTTTCATACCAGGCCCTTGGGGCTTGTTTGAGTCCATATAGTGCTTTCTTCAACTTACAAACCATATCACCATGATCAGACAACTGAAATCCATCAGGTTGCTCAATGTATACTTCTTCTTCCAAGTCACCATTCAGGAAGGTAGACTTGACATCCATCTGATATACTTTGAAATCCTTGAAGGCAGCAAAAGCAAGAAATAATCTGATTGCTTCAATTCTTGCCACCGGAGCAAAAGTTTCTTCAAAGTCAACTCCTTCTACTTGAGAATAACCCTTACAGACCAATCTGGCTTTGTTTCTAACTAATTCACCATCTTCATTCAGTTTATTCTGGAAGACCCACTTGGTCCCAATCACATTTTTGTTTCTAGGTCTGGGAACAAGATCCCAAGTGTGATTTTTCTCAATTTACATCAACTCTTCCTCCATTGCTTTGGCCTAGCTTTCATCATTGCATGCTTCACTTACTATTTTTGGTTCAATCTTTGAAATCAAACAATACTTCTCTAAATCTTGAGCAATCTTTCTTCTTGTTTGAACACATTTGCATCTATCACCTATGATCTGGTCTTCAGAATGATTTAGTCTTACATACCTAGGAGTTTTGGGAATTTCTTGCACTACTATATCTTGGACAGGTTCATTCAAACTTATCTCTTCTTCCTATATTTCAGGATTCTTTGGATCAGTCTGGATCTAAATTTCAGAAGGGGCTTGAACTTCTTAGACCAAAACATCATTCTGATCATCTTCTTCATATTCATAAAACCTTGAGGGTTTTTCAATGCTTTCATCAACCTTCACATTTGTACTTTCTACAATCTTTCTCAATCTCTTGTTATAACACTGATATGCTTTGCTTTGAGTAGAATAACCCAAGAATATTCCTTCATCACTTCTAGCATCAAATTTGCCAAGGTCTTCATCTCTTTTAATGTAACATTTACTACCAAGGACTCTAAAATACTTCATAGTAGGAGTGATGCCAAACCAGAGTTCATAAGGGGTCTTACCAGTATTGCTTCTGATTTGTACTCAATTAAGAGTATAGACAGCAGTGCTTACAGCTTCTCTCTAGTAGATCTGAGGGACATTTGCTTCCATCATCATGGTTCTCGATGCTTCCTGGATGGTCCGGTTCTTTCTCTCCACTACTCCATTCTGCCGTGGAGTCCTTGGAGAAAATAACTATCTCTTTATCCCATGTTTCTCATAGAATTCTATGAACTCTCCGGATGTGAATTCTCCACCTCTATCAAACCTAAGACATTTTATGTTTAAACCAGTTTCATTCTCTACCATAGCCTTGAATATTTTGAACTTCTCAAGAGCTTCAAATTTCTCTTTCAGGAAAGTCACCCACATCATCTGGGAGTGGTCATCAATCAGTAACATGAAATATCTATCACCTTGCAGACTCCTAATAATTGCTGGTCCACATAGACCAGTGTGTACTGAGTCCAACAATCTAGTAGAAGATTGTTCCTTGCTTTTAAATGTGACTCTGCTCTACTTACCCAACTAAAATTCTTTGCACATACTGTTAGTGGGTTTCACTAGTCTTGAAAGATCTCTTACAACCTGAGTGTTGCTTATCTTGATGATATTATCAAAATTTATATGACACATTCTCCTATGCCACAACCAACTCTTATCAATTTGAATAAATAAATAACTATTGCCAGTAGCAACCAAGTGGAAGATGTTACCTTTTGTTTGAGTATCGGATGCAATCTTAGTTCTAGAGCTTTCAAAGATTCTACATTTTCCATTTTTGAATCGGAGATCATAACCTTTGTCCACCAACTGCCCAACACTGAGAAGATTGTGCTTCAAACCTTCAACATATAGTACATCACTGGTTTTGTTCTTTCCATCAAAAGAGATAGTTCCTCTGCCTCTGATTCTGCCAGTAAAATTATCACCAAAATTTACAACTCCTTCATATCTTTCTAGATCTATGAACTTATTTTTGTCACCAGTCATATGGTGGGAGCATCCATTGTTAATGAACCATTCATCCTTTTCTTCAACTTGAGAAGCTAGAGCTCTTTCTACCTGTTTATGATTGACAGATTCAGTGGGTATTGGATCTTCTTCCTTGATGGCAATAAACACCTAGTCACTTTCGGATGTGTTTCCTGTCTCTGATTCATCATCTGTTACTCCTTCATCATCATCATATTCATGAACATAGTAACATTTCTTTTGGAATCTTGATCTATTTGGATTTGTCTTTGAAAATATTTCTGAACACCTTAAGGCAAAATGACCAATCTTGTTGCAATTGAAACATTTGAAGGGCAATTTTCATTCATACTTACTAGATCCTCTTGGTAGTCTTTTTGCAATAAGGGCTTCAAGTTGAGCAGATTCTGCCTCATCTTCTTCCAGATCTTTTCTTTCTTTTTCATACCATGATAGTTTCTTTGAGGAGTTCTCTCCTGGATCATACCTTTGTTTGACTTTTATAGAGGCACTGGCTTTGAATGTAGATTCAGTCTTGGGGGGTACATCTCCAAACTCAACCAATTCAAATGCAGCTAATTTTCTAGCCAATTGATCTCTTGTGATATTTGATAAAGATCTGAATTCTTCAATAGCATCAACCTTGTGTTTGTAAGCAGGAGGTAGGGATCTAAGAACTTTGGCAACAATCTCATCTTCATCCAAGGTTCCACCAACACACCTAATGCCACAAACAAGCTCATTTACTTTTGGCATAAATGTAGTGATATTCTCATCTTCATTCATCTTTAGGTTTTCAAATTTTCCTTTCAGATTCTATAGCTTGGCACATTTGACATATTTGTCTCCTTCATGCAAAAGTTCCAGCTTTGACCAAATCATATGCAGTTTTTAAATCCATAACATTTGTCAGCTCTAAATCAGATAAGGCACTTAGTAAGGCTTCTTTAGCTTGAAGATTATCTTCAGCATCTCTGATTTCATATACATTTGTTAGACCATTCTTTGGAGGAACATACTTCTTTGTAGTCATGCTCCAATATTGCATTCCCATACATTGCAAGTGACATTCCATGCGTCTTTTCCAAAGAGTGTAATTAGTTCCATCAAACCTCAGACTATTCTTCTTGTAGGAAGACATCCTGGATCTCCTCAAGCGATTAAGCTCTTTTAGAGGAACTTAGCTCTGATACCAATTGTTGGTTTTAGGACAGACAACTGAGAGGGGGGTGAATTAGTTGTCACCAAAATTTTCCATTCTATAAACACTTAAATCCTTCTTATATTTCTACAGCATAATAATGATTTAATCACGGAAGCACAATGCAATACCTCAAGAGTAGAAACACATTAACACATATGACACCAAGATTTTCACGTGGAAAACTTGGTTAAGGGAAAAACCATGGGGTGACTAACCCAAGATTGTATTCTCTGTTAAAAGAATAAGAAGAATAAAATGGCACTTGCCAATTAGGGCTCACTACCTGAGCACACTGCTCACAAGAGGCCCACTGCCTACAAGAGACACACTGTCTACAGAATAATAATATAAATATTACATAGTTGAACTGGAGATTAGCATCTTCACCATGCTTGAGACAGTTCCATTTAAGCTCAACACTTCTCTGTTTTTCGCTCTTCTCCTCTCTACCACTCTCTCATCTTTTCCAAGAATACTTTGAAATGACTTCACAAATCTTATTTATACAAGACATCAACTTTGGGATAATCATCCAAGTCGGTACAATACATACTTTATTTTATTACAGAGCAATTACACAAATACAACTTGACTTATTACAAAACTTCATGCGTATCACCACACTGTCAGCCACACATATCTGGGACTTCAATCTTCTTTGAAGAACATGCTATGCTTCACAGATCATCTTCAAGATCATCCACAAGATGTGTAAAACATCTAGTCAGTCATGATTAAGAAGAACACCATCACCCAAGAGTAAATCTTCAATTACGAGCTCAATCTTCAATACAGACCACCAACATGAACTAGACACAATCTAGAGACCCTCACAAGCTTTCCTGAATCACCAAGAACATCCACACCACTTCTTCTTATTGAAGTCATTCGTATCTTCATCTGGAACCTCAAGAACATAGTCTGTCATCACTGTCACATTAGAATAAATTCTTGCGGACCTCCAGACCACTAACCAATTGAGTTGTCAATTCACATTGGCTTCCTAAACATTCCACCAAATCCGCAGAACAAGATATTGTATTTCTAGATCTCACCAGACCTATTTGTGTCACTCTGTCACCTCTGAACAGCTGCCAGAACTAGTTTTACTCATATGGCCATAACTTCTCCAAATCTTCATGCGGACCTCTCAAATCTTGACTAGATCATCTTTTAGACACATATCTACAAACCCTTTGATACACATTCTCTAATCTTCATCTAGCTGGGATCTTCACTTCATAGAGCTTCAATGTCTTCACTATTCTTCTATGTTTTTTATAGGACTAATTTTCTCAATATCCTTAGCACACAGCTCATCCAATCCTTGACATCAATGCAACAGGAGTATGTTGACATTAATGACAACACCGGTTAGGCCCATACTTACAACACCCTACTACTTGTATTTTACTTACACAAGGATTTATAGAATTTAGCCTTAGACTGTAATTGGTGATTTTTGTTGCAAAAGGAAGTAGTTCATGTTGAATACTTTGAGCATTTAGTGATTTAGGGAGGAGGTCACCTGTGTCTACATCAAGGAGTACATGGAATGTCCTGTCTCCTTCACCTATCTGTCAAAGTGTTTGTAAGTTTAGTAATTTTGATCAATACAATAGAAGTCATTATTACATTGTAAATTCAGAACGACTTTAATATACTTTGAATAAAAAGCAAACTCAGAATTCTGCATCTATTCCAGAGTGTCTTTTGATTCAGGCAATTGTTTGATGTATATTTCTTTAAAAGATTGCAATTCTATATGTGTGTTCATGAAAATAATCAGAATTTTACATATGTGGATTTAATTGTGTTGAATTATTCAGGATCATTAAACTTCTCAGTATGTGGATAGAAGAACATTAGATCCTATCTAAAACAAATGTTTCTAACTCTATCTTTTCTAACTTTTCTCCAAAATCTTTAAATAAGTAGCATGCATGCAGTTATCCAAAGGAAATTGCTATTGATTTGCATAAATAAGGGTGAATTATAATGATCTTAGCAGCTTTCATATAGATTTGAGGTACAAAGCTAGTTTTATCCATATTCATGCAAAGCTTTGTAGTAAAGTGGTAAATACATGCAAAGGATCACTAATCCTAGTGTGATTTGTAGTTATTTCTAGAATAGAAGTAAATACAGTTAGTACACATATCTCAAGTTACATAAGTCCCCTTAAAACAAAACAGCTTCACATTGAACACTGAATGAGTCCAACACAACCATGACCTGGTTAACGTATCCTTGGAATTGAGAATTATTTTCTGATATTTCTCCACATTCTTCAAGATAGATTAAGTTCTTTGTGAATTTATCTCTTGTTATGCATGTGTAAAAGCATACATCAACAATTTTTAGCGCTAGAAGGAGGGCCTGATAAGATTTGAGGTAAACTTTGTGCAAGCTAGCTAATAATATTGGTCGAGTGACTAGGTCTAGGTCCAATTTAGGTGACATCTTCACACAATTACCCGATAGATGATAGAATAAAAGTCCCTTGATTTGGAACCCAGGAGTAGTGCAAATAGGAAGTTCATCGAGTACTCCTCCGAGATCACCTTTGGGTATACCGAATATAGTGAGTCCTGACGGTTCTGCATTCAAATCATTGAATCTTGGTCTAGGTCCTCCTAGAGGTCCCAATCCCCCTAGAGGTCCTAGTCCTCCTAGAAATCCAAGTCCTCCTAGAAGTCCTAGTCCACCTAGAGGTCTAATTATGGTGTACTTTAATGTCAATTCTCCTATATTCTTTGTTGATTATCATGAAATGCCTAAGAATCCTGAGAAGATTTGTCCTAAATATCAGCTACATCACATTCGAGGAATCATGCTTTAGAGAAAGATTAGAATATGAGGATGTAGTTTGTAGGTTGTTTCCTTTTACTTTTAATGAGTAGGCTTCCAGTTGGTATGTGAATTTGCCAAATGTTCATGTCACTTCCTGGGAACTTATGGAAGAAGCATTCTTATCCAGGTTTACAGGTCCAATAGAGCCTTCATCTTTGTATTGTAAGCTGGCAGGAATTAGGACAGGTGAAGGAGAACTCATAAATAACTTTAATGATCAGTTCCAAAAAGATTATTCAAAGTTAATAGACCCCTACACTATGACTATTAAGGTAGTCTTAGCAATGTATTACGCTGTCTTAGATCCATTGACCACAATTTTTGTGAAGAGACAACCTGACGTAGATACTGTGTCAAAAGCCTATAAGGAAGTAGTGAAAACTAACCAAGAAATGAGGAAGACAACTTATAGTCCTTTTTGTGAGTGTAGGGAATACTATAGTTCCAAATCAAATGCAGCCATGGAATGGTGTTCCAATACATCATATTCCATTGTTAAATCCAATGCCTACCTATACACTAGTATATAACCCTGTCCCTACTAAGGCCATAGTTCCATACACATGTAGTGGTAATGGTAGTAACCAGGTTAATGGTCAGTCATTTTATCAACCTCCTCAAGATGCCTACATAGCTAAGATGCAAGATGATAGGGAAGAGATGAAAGAAATTACTGCACATTTAAGAAGGTTAACGACTGAGGTGACTCAGTTGAGGAATGACAATTTTATGGAAAAAATCCTCAGAGTCAAAATCAAAATCAAAATCATAATCAAAGTTAGGGTTACAATCAAAACTAGAATCAAAACCAAGGACAAGGATCACAAAGTAGAGTCCATAACGGAGGTAGTAAAGCTTGGGGAAATGATAATAGAAATCCAAATCTGCCTAAGCCTCCCAAAGTATGGAACACAAGACCAAATAATGGCACTCTGGCTTCTCCATTTGAGATTCCAGATAATTAGGAGTCTAAACAGCCTACTAGAATACAAATGGCTAATGTAGAATTAAAGAATTGGTGTAGGATTCATAATACTAGTGTACATGCTGAGCTTGACTATCCATAGTTTCATTTAGCGGCTAGTATCTTTAATGTAGAGGTATAGGCCCCTACATCTGAGTTTTTGATTCCTAAGGGAAATGAGTTAGTACCTTCAGGATTTGAGTCTGCTATGGTGTTAGAGAGTTTCACATTCTCAACCAAAGAGGAAGAAAATCAAATAGCAGAAGATGAACTATACTATTGTGAAAGCTTATATCCAAAATCAACCTTCGTTCTAGAAACCTTTTAGTTTCCCTTTGAAACTAAAAATGAGCTGTTGTGTAAACTAGACAAGGTACAAGCCTTTCAATAGTCTAATAGGAATCATACCTATAATTTGAAGAGTAATAACAAACTAAGGGGTCCTTTTACTACCTCTACACCTCCAAATAACTCTAACACTCCCCCTGATCAGCGTGTGAGTAATAACCCAGTACCTCCCAAAGTTAGTCATCAAGGGGTTGGTGTTTCTACAACATCAAAGGTTTAGATAGGAAAAGTAGATTCTAATGAAGCTTCAAAACTAATGAACTATATGTCCGAAGAAATAAAAATAATAAAGGTTAATGTACCTTTATATGAGTTACTGAGGAGTCCAGGGGTACGGAATGCATTTATAAAATCCCTAGATGAGTCAGGACCTAAAGATAATCTAGTAAGTTCAGACAATCATGGTAAAGATACATAGACCAAAGATAAAGTTAAGAATGTTGAACATCCTGTGAGCACTAACGTAGTAATGTACATAGAGAAGGAGTCTCCTCCTTTTCTGTTAACCTTGAGGGTTTTTAGAAAAAACTTACATAACTATATGGTTGATTTAGGATCTTCAGCTAATGTCATGCCATTGGGGATATGTAAAACTTTAGGACTTACTCCTACAAAGTCTGCCAAGGTTGTTACACAATTAGATAAATCTGAGGTCAACGTGGTAGGTGAATTGATGTATATTCAAATGCAGTTGGCTTCTGATCCTAGAGTAAATCAGTACATTGATATTTAGGTTGTTGATATTCCAGTCAATTATGGCATGTTGTTGAGTTGGGATTGGTCTAAAACATTAAACGAATATATGGAAACTAATTTTTCACACATGTGGTTGCCATGGAGAGGCATCATGAACCAAATAAGAATTGAAGTTGAACCCAAGATGAAACATACGATCACAGAATATAATAGGACAAATGAATTATTGTATGCTTCTTTCGAACCAGGTGTTTATAGGGTTTCAAACAGAGGAGTTCAAATAGAAGAAATTTTAGCCTTTGACGTTGGATCAAAATCTACTAATAGTGGAACAAATGTGTTTGTTGATTCTAATCATGGTTCTTCTGATGAAGAAGATAATGCAGTGAGTAACTTAGGTCAAATCATAAGACAAGAAATGGAGAAGTGCATCCAATAGGGAGTCCCTATCCAATGTGGTTTGTATAAGAATTTGTGTAGAGTGTATAAGACTGTTCACTCTCAAGAAAATTGTGGGATGTGCAGAGACATAATTGAATATCAACACATGAAGTGTGTAAAATTAATGGGGAAACAAAAAGGAAAGGGTGTTCTTAATGAGCCTAAGTTGCATTTCCATGATGATGATAACAGATTGCTAAAGAATCCAAGTGAGGGTGTGAAGACAAAAGGTGTCAATCATTCTAAATTTCATAAAAAAATAGAGAGTACAAAGATATCTACAAATTAGGAAAAGATACATGAGAATATGTGTGCTCCTGTAAAGTATGAGGTAAATAAAATGATTCCTGTTAAAACAAAAGGTCCAATTCATAAAAGAAAAAGTGACATGTGGACTCTAAAATGTGATGGATCAAAATCCAAACAAGAGGCATGAGTAGGAGTTAAAATTAGTGATCCAAATGGTAAGTCCTTTTTGGTAGCATATAGACTCCAATTTCCCTGCACCAATAATGTGGCAGAATATGAAGCTCTGATATATGGATTAGTGATGGCTATAAAGAAAAAGGTAAAGGTACTCAGGGTATTTTTTGATTCTGAGCTAGTAGTCAGACAAGTTAGGAGGTTGTATGTATGTAATTTCAAAAAATGGTTAGTTACAGGCATAGGGTATGGGATTTAATTGAATCTTTTGATGCTTTTAACATTGAACATATCCCTAGGGAATTGAATCAAAGACTAGATGCCTTAGCAGTTGCTGCTAGTTCTTTAGAACCCCTAACGTTGTCAGGTCTAAAGTGATTTTCTATGGAATTGGTAAATGTACCAAGTATACTCGACAATGTGACTCATTTTCAAGTGTCTAAAGGTGATCAATAGATTGTGGATTTTATCACATATCATGATGTTTTTGAAACATAAATTATTGATGAGCAGGAAACACCAGATGTATCTTGGGATGAAGAAGATATAATTGATTTGAAAAGTAATTTTCTTCCCAAGGGAGTAATAGAATTGGAGAATATTTTTGACTTTGATGGAGTGGTCAGACAAAAGGATCTTCCCAAAATAGGAGGTAAATGTGACCCCTTCAACTTAGGAACAAAACAGAATCCTCAGAATGTTTTAATTGGAAAAGCTTTCTCTAAGGAATTGAAAAAAGAAATTACAGAAGTGTTGAAGGAGTACAAGCACATAATTGCATGGACTTATGAGGATTTGAAAACTTATGATACCTCTATCATAACACATGTAATTCCATTAAAACTAGGGGTGAAACCATTTAGGCCGAAACAAAGGCCGGTAAATGCTATACTAGAACCCCTGATTTTTTAAGAAGTAAAGAAACTGTTGTCTACAAGGATATTTTTTCGAGTCAGACATTCCACTTGGGTAGCTAACTTAGTACTTGTAAGAAAGAAAAGTGGGATATCAGACTCTACTTCAATTTTTGAAACCTTAATAAGGTGTCTGAAAAGGATAATTACCCTTTACCTCCATTGGATGAAGTATTACAAGTAGTAAATGGAGCTAAAATGATGTCTTTTCTTGATGGTTTCTCTGGTTATAATCAAGTTTTAGTAGACAAAGAAGATAGATTAAAAACTACTTTCACCTGCAAATGGGGTAATTATGCATACAGAAGAATGCCATTTGGTTTAATTAATGTAGGTGCCACTTTCCAAAGGGCCATGGACATTGCATTCCATGGGTTATCAGGTAAATGTATTATTATTTACATGGATGATCTAATTGTGTTTTCTAAAGATGTATCCACTCATGTAGATGATCTATGAAAAGTACTAAAAAGATGCGAGAGGTATGGAATCTCCCTTAACCCAAAGAAATGTGTATTTGCGGTAACTAAAGGGAAGTTATTAGGGCATATTATTTATGAAAAAGAATATCCATTGATTCAAATAGGGTGGAAGGGATTAATAAATTGCAATTGCTAAATAGTAAGAAAGAACTAAAATCATTTTTCAACAAAATTAGTTTTGTTAGAAAGTTTATCACTAGATTTATAGAAATAGTACAACCATTGAACGCCATACTGAAGAAGGATGCTAAGATAAAGTGGACGCCAATGGCTAAGGTAGAATTTGAGGACATCAAAGAGGTTATTTCTAATGCTCCAGTGTTAGCTAGTCCAAATTACACTAAACCTTTCTATATTTAATATTTTGCATCTGAATATTCGTGTGCAATTGCTCTAACACAGAAAGGAGAAGAGAATGAAGAAAAACCTATTGCCTTCATGAGTGCTCCATTGAAGGATGCTCAGTTGAAATATTTGGCTATAGAGAGGCAAGCATTTGCATTAGTCAGAGTAGTAAAAAGTTTAGACATTACATTCTAAGAAGTCAGGTAAATGCTATAGTGCCTAATGCAGCCGTAAAAATGCTATTGATGCAAAATGAGCCTGGAGACAAAAGAGCAAAGTGGATCACAGTTTTGTAGGAGTTTGATATGGAGATCATTCCTATGAAGTTGGTCAGAGGCCAAGCCTTGGTACAAACTATAGCTAATACTGATCCTAACTTGATAAAGCAGCAGTATGTATTGAATACCAATAATACCCAGGGATGGTATGATGTCCTGAATACCTTCCTCAAATCTGGAAAATACCCTAATTGGATGAAATATTTTCAAAGGAGAGCCCTGAAGATAAAAGCGTAGAGGTATATGGTATAGGGAGGCCTATTATTCAAGAAAAATCATGAAGGGATATATTTAAGATGTTTAAACAGAGATGAAGCTGACAAAGTGTTGCTTGAACTTCATGACAAATATGGGACAACACATGGTTCTCACTTGGCAACCACACATAAAATTCTAAGGTCAGGTTACTATTGGCCTACGATATTCAAAGATACAAAAAATCACATTAGAAGTTGTCACACGTGCCAAATTACAATAGATAAAGGGAGAAACTAGACGCATCCATTGCAACCTGTTATAGAGTCCAGACCATTTGCACAATGGGGACTAGATTTTATCAGGGTTATCAATCCTCCATCATCTGCTGGACACAAATTCATACTAATGGTGACAAGCTATTGTACTAGATGGATAGAGGTGACATGTTGTAAATTTTCCACTACTGAGGTGGTCATCAACTTTTTAGAAGAGAATATCATCACTAGGTTTGGAACACCTTATGCTCTAGTATGTGATAACGGCCCTGCATTTTCATTTTTAAAGTCTTCTAAATGGGCATTTGAATATGGAATAGTTCTTAAATTTTCATCTAGTTATTACCCTGAAGGTAATGGATTGGTTGAGTCAACTAACAAAATCTTGCTGGATATCATTAAAAAATTGATTGCTAAGAACCCCAAAGAATGTAACACATTATTGAAATATGCATTATAGGTAGATAGGATGAAGGTCAAAGTAGCCTTGGGCAATGCACCTTATCATCTAGTATATGGGACTGATCCCATACTTCCAGTCAACCTGATAGTTCCTACATGGAAGTTTGCAAATGAATATCTAAGTTTTGATGATCATAGGGAGGCTAGGTTGGTCCAATTATTACAGTTAGATGAGAAAAGAGACCAAGCTATTGATAAATTTACAAAGCATCAAGCTGTGGTAAAAAGGTAGTTTGACAAAAGAGCCAGGGTTAAAATGTTCAAGATATCTAATTTGGTTTTATGTTGGGACAAAGCCAATGAAAAGAAAGGAAACCATGGTAAATTTGATAAATTATGGTTAGGTCCACTACATGTTTCAGAGATAATAGGAGGTAATACATTTAGGCTTAAAAATTTAACTGGAGAGGAGGTACCATTACCTGTTAATGGTCAAGACCTTAAACATTATTTTCAAGCCTAGAATGTGAGTGTAATTCTGCTATGTAACATATTGTAAATATTGTATAGTCCTATTGTGCTTGTTTTGTTTGGGTTGGGTTGTTTTGGTTGGTTTGTTGTGTTTCTTTTTGCTAGGGTATTTATTTTGATTTAGGGTATACATGAGCAGGCAAGCAACTATAGAAAATAGTAAAATTTGGAAAATTCAAGTAAATCATTTGAAATTTTTGCATAACTTGTGAACTTTCATGGATGTGGTTTGTTGTTTATTCTATGAAGGATTTTATTCAATGTCTGTAGCATGAAGCATTTGAAGAATGATATAAATACAAACCTTAAGATTCTTTGAATTAGTGTGGGAGGTGGTAGATGTTTGTATTAAGTAAAAAATCTAAAGGTTGGCCTTTGCTACCACTATAATTCCTAGCCTTATGCAACAGATCTTATTACTGTGCAAATAATGAGCTAAAATGATATATTTTATATACTAGTAGATATTGAAAAATCAATAAAATAGAGAATTTATTCTCTTAAGGTCATCTAGACAACTCTATCGAGGCTATGGATTCTTACTGGTAGTGGTGCTCTATCCAGGGCAATTATAGGCAATAACCTTGTCGGGGCTATAAATGTCTGCCAGTAGCAAGGCTTTATCTAGGTTTGGCTTAGAAGGTTAAACCCAACTATGTAGGTTAATGCAAGTGTCTATTGTTTTCTTACTTTGCCGAAGGAGGGAATGAATCAATTGCACACAACTAAATTCTTTCAAAAAGTTCATATACATTGTTGAATGCATTCAGTCTATGATGAATGACATTCTTACATATAAGGAAGTTGGAAATTATGAATTTATTTCATTTTGTTTCCTTAATTTTTTGAAATTGGTTATTTTATTTGGTTGCTAGTTGTTGTGATGTTCACAACACACCCCATTTTAGCCTCTAGCAAAATGAGGACCCTGTTTTCTTTTGCTTTCTTGTGGCTTGGTCTTCCTTGGTGGTAAAGGGAAAATGTACTAGATGCTAGAAATACCTGAAAAATCAAAATGCATAGTATTAAGGAGAAATAGGGGTTATTAGTAGGTTCTGCATGAAAAATGACTTAGGGTTGCTTTTTTGAACCAACTGTTAATTCCTTGTATTTTGTGAAGTAGAGCGGTTTTTGTGAAAATACAATGTCAAGTCAAATTTGTATTTCAGAGACAATTTTATGCATATGAAATGCTATTGTTATAATGTTGGAATACCAAAGAGGGGGGGTCTTTATCATTTTTGCATATTGTATCTTGAATGTTTAAAACTTAAATATGCAAGCCTGGACCCGATCAAGTTCTGAAATAAATTGAGTAAACGCTAAATTCTGCATTTGTATTTGTGTATCATGTTGTATGCATGAGCTTGTGCATTCGATATACAAATGAGGAAATATACATGGCCGAACCTGAAAAGAGTATATAATCAGGTTTATAAAAGTCCAAAATCCGAATGAATGTTATATTTTATATTTGCATGTATGTTTGATTGTATCTAAAGTGCATATACATTTTTAGATTCCAAAGAGGAGTTAAAATGTGAGTAAATTTGGCGGGGCCCACAGGAGTGTTATCATAAGAAGTTTCTGATATACAAGAGGTAATACACATGGATATACATACAAAACCAGACCCGACAATAATTCCAATGTGGTTCATAACCAACCAGGGTATGCATTTGTATGTATGTTATGTTGTATTTGTTATGTAATGCGATATACAAAAAAAAGATAAAAAGCAAAGATACAATGCTGGAATTAATGAAAAGTTAAAGTCAAGTTGATGCATCTTTGAAATCCATGCTTGTATGTTGCAATGTATATATTGCATATACATTGTGAGATACAAAAGTTAGATATAAAAACCTGACGTAATTAAAAGTTGAATATTGTATGCGTCAGGTAGGGTCCACATTGGTATGGTCAGAATGCAAAATACATAAGTGATACAAATGATAGAGATACAAAGCCGGACATAAAACTAAATGTAGTATGATTCATAAACCTGCCAGAGTCCAAGTTTGTATGTTTCGATGATTGTATAAGGATATACATAGGAATATACAAAGATTGATATACAAAGTTGAGATACAAAGAAAAAGGTGTGGGAATTAACGTATACAATGTTCAAAATACAAATTAAATGGGAAATTAGACATGGTTTGAACTATATGCATTAATTACCACGTTCAATATGCATCTAACATTAAAAACTTAGAATTTGAACAGATAAAAATGAAATTCAAGTATGTTATTTTCATAATTGCATTCGAAAGATAAAATTACAAAATTTCACAGAGCGAGGAAAAAGGTGATTCAAGAGTTGAATGGAAATTCGAGAACGGTAACGGTGAGGTGAATGGTAAATGTATTGTCAATATCCTTAAAGTCAAACTGGTTGCGAATATAGGTATGTACCCCGAACGTTGTTAAAATTTAGTTAAATGAAATGAGGATTAGTTACAGTAAATTTAATTAAGAAAATAATGCAAGTTAGTGCAAGTTACTGTAGTTAATTATAGGAAATGAATTTGATATTGTTAGATCCAGTAAATTCTAAATAGGGAAAAGACAAAAAGCACTAGGGTAACTGTAAAAAAGTAAAAATCTGTGGTAAACCCTAGGAAGAGATGTAAATGAGGGGGTTAAATGTATGAATTCTTTTCACAGGATGGCCCCAAAAGCAGAAGAAAGTAGATACTAAGTCAGCGGGTGAAAAAGAGAAAGTGAAAAGAGAAAGGAAGCCAAAGAAAGAAATGGTTAGGGAAGAATTGGGGTTCCACAGAGGGTATGCCTCTTTGATTAGCACATCCAGAGTGGCAACAAACACAAATATTGGCCAGTATGATGCATAAGATGTGTTACAGAAAATTACAGCACCTATTGCTACTCCTGATATGAAATGTATTTGACAAAAGGGGTTGTACAAGGCTGTTGGATTCCCGTTAGAGATGGAGGCCAAAGATTTGGTACTGGAGTGTATAAGTAGATATGATTTGAGTACCAGAAGAGTAATACATAAAGTGGAGATTATTGTAGATTTGTCTATAGAAGGAATAGCCAGAACGTTCGGTTTAGAAATTCAGGATTAAATGATGGATGTTACTATAGATCAGTATGCTTCAGACTTTGTTGGCAATGAGAAGGAATGCAAGAGTGCGATTTTCTACAATTGGTATATAGCTAAAAACAAACCAAAGACTACAATCAGAGTACCAAAGAATTTATATAGGATTGATTTCAAGGAGGAGATACATATAATGATCACATTATTGAGCAGGTTGGTTGGGTTGAAAGATGCAACAAAATTCGAGTCATGGATGTTCATCATTATTTAATATATGAGAGAAAATCCTGGAACAATTCATTCGGCCAAGGCAATTAGCACTATAATATGGAAGCAAGTAATGGGAAGGAATAATAAATAGAGGGCTTCTATATGTCTTCTTATGTCATTTATTCATGTGCAATTAGAATGTAACCAATGGCTAGGATTGACAGAGTAGGTACCCTGGGAAATGGTCCGGGTCAAAAGAGAGTCTATGATCATTATCCTAATTTGCAGGAAGAGAATGCACTAAGAAAATATGCACTAGTGAATGATGTATTTTATATTTATCTGGTAAGAGTTTAAACAGACGATAAGGATAGGTAGTTATCAGAAGAAGCAGCAAGTGCCATAGGCTTACATAGCTCTTGGTATATACAATTCCCTACCTTCACCTACATCAAAACTGAAGGGTTAGAGGGAAAACCATTCAAATTACCAAGGTATCCTCCAAACAAATTGATTGTATTAGAGTTCTCCAGGAAAATTTTGAATGTGTTTGGGATGTATAAGAAGTTTGGCAGAGGAAACATTAAGTTCCCTTGGGTGATTGGTAGGTATTCCTGTTATAGTGCACATGTAGCTCAGTACTCAGAAAAAGAGCTAAGGTACTATGGATTTGAAGAATTTGAGTTAGTCAAGCACTTTGATCCTATCCATAGGATCCATAATTACATTGATCATAAGTATAGGCACCAAGTACACATTGAAGATTTTTGGTTTGATTGTGAAAATGAAAGAGAGGTGAGGAAGAGGGCTCACCAAAGATTAACTTTAGAACAAATGAAGACAATGGGGGAAATCAGTGTACCCCAAGAAATTATGAAAGATGATGGTAAATTACTACATCACAGTTATAAAAGCAAGAGGTTGCTGTCCATTAACGAACCAAATTTGGAAGAGCCAGGGGAAACATCTTTGGATGCTATATCAAAGCCAATTATTTTGTTTTTTAAAACATGGTTAAAGGACAAGATAGAAGAACTTAAGGCTAAAGGTATTGTTGCTCCATACCAAAAGAAGGGTAAGGAAAGGGAAAGAGGAAATGATGATGATTTGCAGTGTTTTTATGAAAAGAAAAGGAAAATTGTAGAGACCAAAGTTGTTGAAAAGGATAAAAGTGCAACATTGATGGATCCCTATGCACTGGGTGTCACAATTGCAGTAGCTTCAGGAGCATTTATAGAAGAAGGTTCATCAAGCTAGGGAGTTAATGTAGAACAAACACAAACACCAAGTGTGCCAGTAGGACAAGATGTAATGAAAGCTGTAATTATAGACTCTCCAAAGGGGAAGGCACCGATATCCACTGAGGTTGTAGATGCTCCACAGATAGAGATCAGACAAAAGCTTATATCTACTAAATCTACATAGGAAGAAAGAAGACAAGGCTACATAAAGGTTAAATAGGAGTTAACCAAGGAAATTCTGCAAAGGTCAAAAGCCCAAGAGATCAAAAAGGTGAGTGAAATTGTAAACGTTGAGAATGATAGTAGTGATGAAGAAGAAATGTAATTTGAAGCAAATATAGGGGTAGAGCATGAAGAGAAGGAAGAATCATCAAATAGTTCTCCTATAGTAGAACACAATGCTCAAGTGCCTATTGGGAAGACACAAACCCAAATATCAAAAGAAGAAAATGTGCAAGAGGAGTTGGAGGCAGAGGATCCTTTTGGTCCACCTATGCCACAAGAAATCATAAAAGAAGTGCAAGATGTTGCACAATAGGTGGTAGAAAAAGAAAAAGAAGCAGAGAAAGTTACAGAGGAGATGAATATATCTTCAGGCTAGCCATCACAGTCAGACCAAGTAAACATGCTCGAAAATGTACAAGTTCAGACTAAGGTGCTAACAGGGGCAACAAGGCCATCAGGTAGTTCTGATGTTAATATTTTAGGTGCTCTTAATGTTGATATTGAACAGAGTGAACAAAAAGAGAATTTAGAAGGAGAAGATATGGAACAAGATGCTAAAGAGGATAGAGAGGAAGGGGAAGACAAAAAGGAGAATGAAGAGGAGGAGCCCCCACAGCAAGACAATGCACCACTGCCTCTAGATCAAATTCCTCCACCACAACAATAGCAACAACAACAACGAGAATAAATGGAGGTAGAAAAACCTCAACAGGAGGTGATAAATGAGGGAAAGAGGGTAGAAATGAGCAGGGAGGCACCATCTTGGATAGGTTCAGAGGTTAGAAGAGAAAAGGTAGAAGTGCAGCTAGTCCCTATTGATATAAAAAGTTGACTAGGTGGTCACACACAAAAGGAAAGAAGAAAAGAAAGGACCATCTCTGCTATAAAGAGAAGTCCATCTAGATCAAGGACTCTAGAACTAGTTGTACCCCAGAAAGAGAAGGCAAAAGGAGAAATGAGCCTTGATGATTATCAATTGCTTAACATAGATCTTGGGTATGTCACCAGAGAGTAGCATATTGTAGAGTGGGAATATATGAACAAGGTGACTGTTGAGATGATGAGAAGAGATAAAGATAAATATGATTACTTGAAGGGACATATTGTCCAATTACAATAGTTCATTCAGGGTATGTTTGACCCTACTATTAATATGCCAGATTTACCTACAGAGCTGGCTATTTTATCAAGAGATCAGGTGAATGAGATGGAGAATAAGAAAATTGAGGCAAATATTTTTGAGAAGTGGCTCAAAACATTTCTTCAAAAAGGAGAAGATACAATAAGGCAAACAATTGCTAATTGGGACATTGCCATCACAGAAAAAAAACAATTGTAATGTTATTATACATAATTATCAATCCAGAGTAGAGGAAAGTAGCTATGAATTGGAATAGGTTGAAGACATGAATGAAAGGGTTGAAGAGTTGATAAATGAGGGAGTAATAACAACTCAAATGGCTATCCAAATACCACAGCATAGATTAGAGTTGAAATTTGAAAAAGATATTCTAAAAGGTTGCATTGTAAGTACTCAGGATTTGGAGGAAATTGTTGATGGTATAATAAGGATACACATGAAGATAATAAAGAGACTTATTGGGCATGAGTGCCAAGAGATACCAGTGTATGATGTGGCTATGGAAATAAAAGAATTTAGGGCCATTTATTTACATTGCCTAGAAATCCCTGCGGCTAATTTGAATACTGAAATAATTGATTCCATTATGGAATTAAATGCCAAAATAAGGAAATATCAGAAGGATAGAAAGGAAGTAGTAAAGTAAACAAAGATGTTGAAGGAAAAAGTTGAATTGCAGCAATATACATGGATAAAGAGTTAGGGGAATACGCATACTTCTATTGTGGCATTTATAGCCAAATATATAGAGTCCTTGAAGGAATAGGAGCATATGAAAAAGGAATATCAGTAGTAGTGTCATTTGCGATTACTTTGGATTTTCTGTTATATTGTCATCAGCATCAGCAAAAGGTCAATAGAGGAGGAAGTCAAAGAGAATATCTTATATTTAAAAAGATCCTAATGGCATCCTTTACACGAGAAGGAATATTCTACAAGGATATTTTGGAACAGTTGGGGAAATGTTTCCCACCATTGATTTTATAAAGTTTGAATGTGAAGCATTGGTTGACTTTGTAACCATAGCAAAGGAGGGATTTCAAATCTATATAAGGAACCCTGCTACTTGTATTTTACTTACACAAGGATTTATAGAATTTAGCCTTAGACTGTAATTGGTGATTTTTGTTGCAAAAGGAAGTAGTTCATGTTGAATACTTTGAGGATTTAGTGATTTAGGGAGGAGGTCACCTACGTCTATATCAAGGAGTGTGTGGAATGTCCTATCTCCTTCATGTATCTATCAGAGCGTTTGTAAGTTTAGTAATTTTGATCAATACAATAGAAGTCATTATTACATTGTAAATTTAGAATGACTTTATACTTCGAATAAAAAGCAAACTTAGAATTTTGTGTCTATTCTAGAGTGTCTTCTGATTCAGGCAATTGTTTGATGTATATTTCTTTAAAAGATTGCAATTCTGTATGTATGTTCATGAAAATGCTCAGGATTTTACATATGTAGATTTGATTGTGTTGAATTGTTCAAGATCATTTAACTTCTCAGTACATGGATAGCAAAACATTAGATCATATCTAAAACAAATGTTTCTAGCTCTATCTTTTCTAACTTTTCTCTAAAATCTTTAAATAAGTAGCATGCACGTAGTTATCTAAAGGAAATTGCTATTGATTTGCATAAATACGGGTGAATTATAATGATCTTAGCATCTTTCATATAGATTTGAGGTACAAAGCCAGTTTTATCCATATTCATGCAAAGCTTTGTAGTAAAGTGGTAAATACATGCAAAGGATCACTAATCCTAGTGTGATTTGTAGTTATTTACATAATAGAAGTAAATATAGTTAGTACACATATCTCAAGTTATGTACGGCCCCTTAAAACAAAACAACTTCACATTGAACACTGAATGAGTCCAACACAACCATGACCTGGTTAACGTAGCCTTAGAATTGAGAATTATTTTATGATATTTCTCATATTCTTCAAGATAGATTAAGTTATTTGTGAATTTATCTCTTGTTATGCATATGTAAAAGCATACATCAACATAACCGTGGAAGCCATAAAGAGATTTATGATGGTGCTTCAAAAGATCCAAAGGTGAAAGCATGGATAGAGTAATAACTTTTAGTTATAACTCTATCAAGGGACAAAGATCTACATAATTGCATGCCAAGTTTCCATGTTAATGAAGGTTTTCAAAAAGGATAAAACTAATAAAGAAATGCAAAGAGATCTAGTGATGATAGAGATGGTCATAAGGCAAAAAGGGAAAGTGCTAGTCATGCAGATCAATACAGAAAATAGTTTAAGGATAGTCAAGGAAAAAATTAAAATATGGCAGTCATGTTACCTCATTGTTCATGGAAAGGAGAATAAAGGAGGGATAGTCAGTAGATAGACAGCATGCAGAGCTATTCAAGGTCTATACCCCTTCATTTTAAGCTTTATTTTTGTTTTGTATAGGTTTGTTATGTTGCAAGTATGAGGTTAACTAGTGTTGTCATTGATGTCAACATACTCATATTGCATTGATAAGAAGGATTGGATGAGCTATGTGCTGAGGATATTGAGAAAATTAGTCTCAATTAGGAACAGTGAAGAACAGTAATGAGAAGGTAAAAGTACTCAATAGGTTGAGGATCAGAGAATGCGGATTAAAGGGTTTGTAGATATGAGTCTTGAGATGATCCAGTTAAGATTTCAGAGGTCCACATGAAGACATAAAGAAGTTGTGATCAATGAAGTAGAACCGGTTCTGGGAGATGCTCCGGAGTGACAGAGTGTTGCAAAAAGGTCTGGTGAGATCTGGAAGTGCATTGTCCTATTATGTGGATTGGACAGAGTGTTTGGAATGTCCTTGTGATGTGTCATCTCAATTTGTTCATGGTTTGGAGGTCCGGAAGCACCTCTTGCAGTATGATAGTGGCGATAGACTGTGTTCTTGAAGTTGCGGATGAGGAAGAGAAGAGATTCCAGTGAGTAGAGGAAGTGCGGATGTACCTGGTCATTTAGGCAAGCCTGTGAAGGTTCTTGGATCATGTTGAGGTTGTGTTGTTGGTCCGCATTAGTGTTAGAGCCTAGAATTGAAGATATTCTTCTGGATGAAGTTGTTCTTGTTCAGACTGGCTGACCAGATGAGTTATTTATCTTGCGAATGTTCTTATGGTTGATTGCCGACATAGATGATTGTTCGTAAGTCAATGCCTTGTATAAATAAAGGTTTGTGAATTCATTTTGGTGTGTCATGGAGCGGATGAGTGTGGTATAGCGAAAGAGTGAAAGGCAGAGCAGGTGTGACTTGGGCTTAAATGGAACTGATCCAGACATGGTAAAGATGTCATTCTCCAGTTCAAGTTTGTGATACTTGTGATCTTGTAGACAGTGTGTCTCTTGTAGGTAGTGTGCCTCCTTGTGAGCAGTGTGCTCAAGCAGTGAGCCCTAATTGGCATGTACCATTCATTTTTCTTATTCTTCTAACAAAGAATAATCCTTGGGTTAATTGCCCGTGGTTTTTCCCTTAATCGGGTTTTCCATGTCAAAAATCTTGGTGTCAAATGTGTTGATGATTATCTGCTCTGGTGTTTATGCTTTGTGCTTTCATGAATGATTAATTGATATGCTATTAACTAACAAAGAAGAATCAAGTATTTGAAGTAGAAGCAAGTTTTTGTACAACTGATTCACCCCCCCTCTCAGTTGTGTGCCCTAGATCTAACAATTGGTATTAGAGCCAAGTTCCTCTGAAAGGAGCTTAACCACTTGAGGAGATCCAGGATGTCGTCATACAAGAAGGATAGTCTGAAGTTTGATGGAACCAACTTCTCGCTCTGGAAAGGTCACATGAGATGTCACTTGGAGTGTATGGGAAAAGCTTACTTGTCCATGGTCACAAAAGCATATGTACCTCCACAGGGTGGTCTGACAACTCTGAATGAAATCACAGATGTTGAAAATAATTTGCAGACCAAGAAGCTCTTCTAAGTGCATTGAATGACTCAGAACTCTCAAATGTTATTGACCTACCAACTGCATATGAGATCTGGGTTAAACTGGAATTTCTGCATGAAGGAGATGAGTTTGTTAAGAGTGCAAGGTTGTAAAGTCTCAAAGGGAAATTTGAAAGATTGAAGATGAGAGATGATGAAAATATCACCACCTTTATGCCAAGAGTAAATGAGCTAGTGTGTGGAATCAGGAATGCTGGTAGAGTTCTGGATTAAAATAAGATTGTTTGCAAAATTCTCAGATCCCTTCCTGCTACCTACAAAATCAAGGTTGCTGCCATTGATGAATTTAGAGTGCATACAACTGTCAAAAGAGAACAATTGGCTGGCAAACTGGCTACATTTGAAATGACTGAGTTTGGGGATGATCACCCCAAGACTGAATCTACATTCAAAGCCAGTGCCTATGTGAAAGGCAAACAAAGATTTGATCTGGGAGAGAACTCTTCAAGGAAGCTGTCATGGTATGATCAAGCAAGGAAAGACATGGAAGAAGAAGCAGAAACAACTCATCTTGAAGCCCTCATTGCAAAGAGACTACCAAGAGGATCCAGTAAGTATGAAGGAAAATTACCCTTTAAGTGCTTTAATTGCAATAAGATTGGTCATTTTGCTTCAAGATGTCCAGAAAGATTTGCAAGGTCAAATGCTAACAGACAAAGGTTCCAAAAGAACTGTTATTATGTTCATGAAGAAGATGATAATCAAGGAGTAACAGATGATGAATCAGAAATAGGAAGCAAATCTGGAAATGAATGGGTGTTTATTGCCATCAAGGAAGAAGATTCAATATCCTCTGAATCTGTCAATCATAAGGTTGTGGAAAGAGCTTTGGCTGCCCAAGTTGAAGAGAAGGATGATTGGGTTATTGACAGTGGATGTTCTCACCACATGACAGGTGACAAGAACAAGTTCTTAGATTTGGAAAGGTATGAAGGAGGAATGGTAAAATTTGGTGATAATTCTGTTGGCAGAATTAGAGGTAGGGGAACTATTTCTTTTGATGGAAAGAGCAAAACTGGTAATGTATTGTATGTTGAAGGATTGAAGCACAATCTTCTCAGTGTTGGTCAGTTGGTGGACAAAGGTTATGATCTCCGGTTCAAGAATGGAAGATGCAGGATCTTTGAAAGCTCCGGAACTGAGATTGCATCAGTTATTCAAACAAAAGGTAATATCTTCCATCTAATTGGTTCTAATAAAAGTTGTCTATTTGTTCAAGTTGATCAGAGTTGGTTATGGCATAGAAGGATGTGTCATGTGAATTTTGATAACATCATCAGAATAAGCAATACTCAGGCTGTAAGAGATCTTTCAAAATTGGTGAAACTTACAAATAGCTTGTGCAAAGAATGTCAGCTAGGTAAACAGAACAAAGTCTCTTTCAAAAGCAAGGATCAGTCCTCTACCAGATTATTGGAATTAGTCCATACTGATCTATGTGGTCTGACAAGAATCAAGAGTATGCAAGGTGATAGGTATTTCATGTTACTGATTGATGATCATTCCTAGATGATGTGGGTTACCTTCCTAAAAGAGAAATCAAAAGCCCTTGAGAAGTTCAAAATCTTCAAAGCTATGGTAGAGAATCAAATCGGATTGAAACTGAAATGTCTAAGGTCTGATAGAGGTGGTGAATTCACATCCAGTGAATTCATAGACTTTTGTGAGAAGCATGGCATAAGAAGACAGTTGTCTGCTCCTAGGACTCCACAACAGAATGGAGTAGTTGAGAGAAAGAACCAAACCATCCAGGAAGCATCCAAAATAATGAGGATGGAAGCAAATGTTCCTCAGATGTTTTGGAGAGAAGCTGTTAGCACTGCAGTCTATACTCTCAATCGAGTTCAAATCAGAAATAATACAAGACTCCTTATGAACTTTGGTTTGGTGTAACTCCTACTGTAAGATATTTCAGAGTATTTAGTAGAAAGTGTTATATCAAAAGAGATGAAGATCTAAGAAAGTTTGATGCTAGAAGTGATGAAGGAATTTTTTTGGGTTACTCCACTCAAAGCAAAGCATACCGGAGTTACAATAAGAGATTGAGAAAGATGATAGAAAGTACAAATGTGAAGGTTGATGAAGGAATTGAGAAGTCCTCAAGGTTCTATGATTATGATGAAGATGATCAAAATGATTCTCTGGTGCAAGGAGCTCAATCCTCCTCTGAAATTCAAATTCAGACTGATCCGAGAAATCAGAAAGAAGAGGTTTGTCTAAATGAGCCTGATCAAGAAATAGTAGTGCAAGAAACTCCCAAAGTTCCAAGGTATGTAACTCTAAATCATTCTGAAGATCAGATCATTGGTGACAAAAGCAAAGGGGTACAAACAAGGAGAAGAACTGCTCAATAATCAAATGAATACTGTCTAATTTCAAAGATTGAACCTAAGACAATAAATGAAGCTTGCAATGATGAAAACTAGACCAAAGTAATGGAGGAAGAGTTGATGCAAATCGAGAAAAATCATACTTGGGATCTTGTTCCCAGACCTAGAAACAAGAATGTGATTGGAACCAAATGGGTCTTCTGGAACAAACTAAATGAAGTTGGTGAAGTAATCAAAAACAAAGCTAGATTGGTCTGCAAAGGCTACTCTCAAATAGAAGGAATTGATTTTGAAGAAACCTTTGCTCTGGTGGCAAGAATTGATGCAGTCAGATTATTTCTTGCATTTGCTACCTTCAAAGACTTCAAGGTATATCAGATGGATGTCAATTCTGCCTTCCTAAATAGTGATTTGGAAGAAGAAGTATACATTGAACAACCGGATGGATTTCAATTGTCTGATCATGATGATATGGTCTACAAGTTGAAGAAAGCACTGTATGGTTTGAAGCAAGCCCCAAGAGCATGGTATGAAAGGTTGGATAAGCATCTTATGCAGATTGGTTTCAACAAAGGTACTACTGATAGCAATCTATATTTCCAAATAGATAAGGAAAACATCTTGATTGTTGAAGTATTTGTTGATGATATCATCTTTGGAGGAAAAGATAGTATGTGTAAAACTTTTGCAAATGAAATGAAAAGTGAGTTTGAAATGTCAATGCTTGGTGAAATGAATTTCTTCTTGGGTCTACAAATTACTCAAACAAAGAAAGGCATCTTTATCTCTCAGACCAAGTATGTGAAAGAATTGTTGAGGAAATTTGGAATGGAAGATTCAAAGCCAATGAACACTCCTATGGCAACTAGATGTAAGTTGAGCAAAGATGATGACTCTCCTAAGACAGATCAGACCAAGTACAGATCAATGATTGGAGGAATATTGTATCTCACTCAGACTAGACCAGATATAATGCAGGTTGTTGGTCTTGTGGCAAGATTTCAGGTTGATCCTAGAGAATCTCATGTTATGGCTATCAAGAGGATTTTTAGATATATAAAGGGGACAGTTGAGTATGGTCTATGGTATCCTAGAGATCATGATTTCTCTCTTCATGCATATACAGATGCAAATTGGGCAGGAGATGTAGATGACCGGAAGAGTACAAGTGGAGGAGCATTCTTTTTGGGAAAAAGGTTGGTTTATTGGCTAAGCAAGAAACAAGAAGCAATATCTCTATCTACAACTGAAGTAGAATACATTGTAGCAGCAGGTAGTTGCACTCAAATCTTATGGATGAAGAAGATGTCAAGAGACATTAAAGTAGAATATGAGGAGCCTATCACAATTTTCTGTGATAATTCAAGTGCAATAAATATTTCTAAGAATCCGGTGTTGCATTCTAAGACTAAGTACATATCTATCAAGTTTCACTTTCTGAGAGAGCAAGTGAACAAGGATGAAGTTAGATTGGACTGTGTACCCTCCAAGGATCAGATTGCAGATATTTTTACTAAACCTCTTCCCAAGGACTCTTTTGAGTATCTTCGGGAGAAGTTAGGGGTCATGGCCCCTCTGGTGATGAACTAGGATACACTAATGTGCATCAGTCTGGTGGATATCATAGTCATATCTTGTGATCCAGATGGTTGATGGGGAGCTGCTACTAAGGGGGAGCAGCTGGTATGATTCTGATGTGTTGGAATTGCAAGTATGAGCCCTTTGCCATTGATGTCAAAGGGGGAGAGAAGACATATGAAAAACAAGTGGTTGATGATCAAAGGGGGAGCAGTAAAGGAAGAGAAGACATGTGAAAAGTTGTTGCTAATAGGGGGAGCTGTGACAAAAAGGAGAAGTTCTTGTCTTGATGGTTTTTCACATCATATGTTGCCATCAATGACAAAGGGGGAGATTGTTGCAAGTATGAGGTTAACCAGTGTTGTCATTGATGTCAACATACTCATATTGCATTGATAAGAAGGATTGGATGAGCTGTGTGCTGAGGATATTGAGAAAATTAGTCTCAATCAGGAACAGTGAAGAACAATAATGAGAAGAAGGTAAAAGTACTCAACAGGTTGAGGATCAGAGGATGTGGATTAAAGGGTTTGTAGATATGAGTCTTGAGATGATCCAGTTAAGATTTCAAAGGTCTGCATGAAGACATAAAGAAGTTGTGATCAATCAAGTAGAACCGGTTCTGGGAGATGCTCCAGAGTGACAAAGTGTTGCAAAAAGGTCCGGTGAGATCTAGAAGTGCATTGTCCTATTCTGCAAATTGGACAAAGTGTTTGGGACATCCTTGTGATGTGTCATCTCAATTTGTTCATGGTTTGGAGGTCTGAAAGCACCTCTTGTAGTATGACAGTGGCGATAGACTATGTTCTTGAAGTTCCAAATGAGGAAGAGAAGAAATTCCAGTGAGTAGAGGAAGTGTGGATGTACCTGGTCATTCAGGCAAGCCTGTGAAGGTTCTTGGATCATGTTGAGGTTGTGTTGTTGGTCCGCATTAGTGTTATAGTCCAGAATTGAAGAAATTCTTCCGGATGAAGTTGTTCTTGTTCAGACTGGCTGACCGGATGAGTTATTTATCTTGCGAATGTTCTTATGGTTGATTGCTAACTTAGATGATTGTTCCTAAGTAGATGCCTTGTATAAAAAAAGGTTTGTGAATTCATTTTGGTGTGTCATGGAGCGGATGAGAGTGGTATAGCAAAAGAGCGAAAGGTAGAGCAGGTGTGACTCGGGCTTAAATGGAACTGATCCAGACATGGTAAAGATGTCATTCTCCAGTTCAAGTTTGTGATACTTGTGATCTTGTAGATAGTGTGTCTCTTGTAGGTAGTGTGCCTCCTTGTGAGCAGTGTGCTTAGGCAGTGAGCCCTAATTGGCATGTGCCATTCATTTTTCTTATTCTTCTAACAGAGAATAATCCTTGGGTTAATCATCCTGTGGTTTTTCCCTTAACCGGGTTTTTCACGTCAAAAATTTTGGTGTCAAATGTGTTGATGATTATCTGCTCCGGTGTTTATGCTTTGTGCTTTCATGAATGATTAATTGATATGCTGTTAACTAACAAAGAAGAATCAAGTGTTTGAAGTAGAAGCAAGTTTTTGTACAACTGATTCACCCCCCCTCTCAGTTGTGTGCCCTAGATCTAACATGTTAGACCTTGTATTCTATGAGATATCTATCTCTATTATTGGGCAAGTTGTCTAAATAGTTTAAGGACTTGTATAGCTATAAAACCTATGAAACCTAATGCAAACATACACACTGTCTAGTAGCCTTGAAGTCAATGAAACCTAATAGAGGATTTGAAAATTATCAAGTTCCCTGTGTTGACTACATCCTACATTCTAATGAGTTTAGCATGTATCTTTAAAAATTTTGTAAAGATTTTCATGTAGTGAGTAGGGATATCAACACAGAGATTAGATGACAGAGGTGTAGACCTAGTTTAAGTGTTGTAAACATTGTATGATATACTAAAGGATTATTTTCAATTTGCATAGCCAGTTGAAGAGATTTTACACTCATCATACTCTCAATAAAGAAGAAAGAAGACATTAGTCATAATACCATACAAGGGTGACAATGGAATGAAAGGAGAGTGATAACTTGATGGAGAAAGTACCTACAAGTAAGGATGATAGCAAGAGGTAAGACAATATCCAATGATTGATAGCGAATACGATGGTATAAAGAGGATTGCCATCATTTTTAAGTCTGTATAACAGCATATCAATCACAAAAGCATAATGATGAAGACAATGGAGATGCTATTGTGTTAGAAGAAGATCCCCACAAAGAAGACCATGTGCAACCTTGTCACCTACCCCTCTCTGTGACAAGACAGGAGGAAGCCTAACAGTCTCCAAGGTCCCTGATTTTGTAGAAGGTATGATGTCTGATAAGTGCATTGTTATTGATGTTGTCAAAGATATATAAGGATTTCTAAAATGTCTGAGCTATAATGTTGTCAAAGAGGACCTCTCTTCCAAGGTCAGCATAATACAAGGAATAGTCATACTAAGGACTATTGTGTGAGTAGTCCTATGACTATGTCATAGCCATATGAAAGACTTAGATGATAGAATGGATACAAAGTGACTAAGAGAGAAAAAAATCTTGTATAATGACTCTAGGAATGTAATGAAACTAAAAGATAACATACCCAATACAGAAAACAATGAAGGTTAACTTCACACAGTAATAGAAATTGTTCTAAGGTCTTCCACAGTGCAAATAGTTATAGGTTTAGAAGAGGACAGTGTTGAGCAGTCCCAAGAAAGACACTCCATATAACAGTTAGCAGTAGTCATAAGGATATAAAGAGAGACAAGGTAAAAAGATAATGGATAGTCATAATCCATGCAAATAAAAGAAGGAAAAGGTAGTTATGACTGTCACAAGGGTACAAAATAGTCATAAAGACTATCATAATAGCAAAGAAAACACAGTCACAAAGACTGTTACAACTGTCTTGATTAAAGGTAAGAAAAATAGTCCTAAAGACTGTGTTACAATAGTCAAAAGCCAACAAAGAAGGATGGCCTAAGCTAAGGAGAAAAAGGAATTTCTAATAGTGACAAACCTTGAAGGAAGCCATGAAGAGTAATCTTAACAGTCATAGGACAAGAGAAAGGAGTCAATGAGATGACTGTTATGACTGGGAATTGAGCATATGTGATAACCTGATGACTATTTTCACTTAGGAGAGCATACAAAGATAGTAGAGGAATAGAGAAAGAAGTCATTCAAAGATGTGAAGAATAGTGTTTGATAGTAGTGTTGAAACAATAGTTGAACAATCATGAAGGTTTCAAGGAAAAACTATGATGACAATCCTAAGAGGAGCAGTGAATGAATTCATGGGCAGACATGTTACTGTTTAGGGTGAAATTGGTTAGCTTGTTTAAGAGAGGTTAAGTACTACCATTTCTCCACTAAGCATTGGGAGGACAAGGATTGAGCTTATGAACAAGCTTCTAATCACTTTGTCTATCCCTTATGCTTGTGTGGTTATGAAACCTAAGACCCTAAGTAAGGTTTTATCAAGTGTTTTCCTTTCAACCAAGTAAAACCCTAATTATGCCTTAAATCAGAAATACTCAGAAACTAATGAAACAACTGGCAAAATTGATCACAAAGGTACAGAGAGAGGGTTTCAGAGACTGTGTACCTAGATTTTGAGGGCCACATGGACTAGGGTGCCCACTCTAGTGTCCCGTAAGTTTCTGAACTAGAAAATCTTCTGCACAAGGTGTCTAACACTGCTAAAAGGATTCCAGATCTAGGAAATAACCCTTGGTTAGACTAGGGTGCCCACTCCAGTGTCTCGCAAGTCTCGAAATCCAAAAACTCAAAAGTTTGTCGTGACTGTATCTGTAATAGCCTTCTTTCTGTAGCTCCTTTCCACTAGAACCTACAAAACATGATCTGCACCTACAAAAGAAGGAAAATGTTGTGGCTATATAGGAGTATGCCTCAGTCAAGCCCCGTCTTTGGTATTTCTACCTCAACAATAGCCAGAGAAAATTATTTGCAAAAGTGTGTGCAAACCTAACAATGTGTGTGTGCATAAATATCAAACTCTAGATGTCTCAATCAATGGAAGATCAACAACTTGCTTTGCATCAATGAACACTTACAACTTCACCTCAAAGAGATGAGATAAATGAAGACATGCATGAACAAGAAGGTGAATCAGCAATGTCCACGGAGGATCTCCAAGCTTATTGTTGGAGGCTTCAACCCTTCTCCCAATCATGTAAAGGGTGTACAAACCCTAGGAAGAGAAAGATAGACTCAAGATCTTGATTCCTAATCTCCATCCATTGTCTCTATGATAGCAAATACAAAAGACTTTCAAGAGCTTCAACAAGTCACTGATCTTCAATGGCAATTGTAGCAGAGTTTTTAGCATCAAGCTTGCATAAGAATTGTGTGTGATAAAATGATTTTCAAATGTCTTTTTATATCTAGCTTTAGGGAAATTCAAATTCAAAATAATGTCTTGATATCGTACAAAAACTAAGAATTTGAAAATAGAATCTTGAGGCACTCGGCGGGAGCTGACACCCTACCAAAATTTAAAATCCTGGGAAATAGGGGAGGACTAGGGCATGGGCACCCAAGTCCAAGCCCCCTATTTCCACTCAGATCTACATTTTTGGGGGTCCTAGGGACCCAAATCTCAAATCCCCTTTCTAGGTTCTATCAACAAGTTACCTCAAAAAGTGAATGAATTTGCTTCTAGACTTAGTCAATCAAGGTTTTGGGAAGGCTAGAAAAGAAAAGGTTGAGAGGTCACTGAAAGTGAGGAGCTAAACCGAGGGAAATTGTACCATTCCATACAGGAGGACAATTTCTAACATTACATTTAGCCCCCACTTTAGTGGCCATATGACACTACATGCATATGCAACTAAAGGAAAGTAAATACATCAATCATGAAAAGGATATGTAGAAGAAGTTGAAGCGTTGTCGCCAAGAAGGTAGGAGCCCCCAAGTCTGCAATCCTGCAACCACAAAGTTAGGAACCGCAACCTACAAAGGAACACTTGTTAGAGAAATCAAAGCCAAATCACTTGCAACCACCACCAATGAGTCAGTATCAAAATGCTAAGGGGGTTGAGTGATGAGAAGGGAGGAAATTGAGGGGGATATATGCCCCCCTTGTTTCTGCTTGCTTAGTCTGAGAGTAGAAACAAGGAGATATCCATGTGCGTCGATTTCAAGGGAAATGTGTTATGAGGGTCATTTGAAGAAACAACGCTCAAACATAACGCATTGGGAAAGGAAGAGAATGGAACCCAGATTCCAATGCAACAAACAACACTGAAATCAGTGCTCAACAGCTCAAGAAAAGGGCACAAGAGTGAAAGAGCACACTTTTGTACCTAATTAGGGATAGGAATTCTCACTCACTTACTTTATGTAAAAGGGAGTTGTCACGTATCACTAACTCATTCTTGTTTCTTGTCATTGTAGGAAAGTAGAGGAGAGAGAGAAGGAGAATAGGGGAATGACCATGCCGAGCTGATGTCCATATAGTCCACCATGATTGGAGATGCTCTGAGCCTGAGTAGCAGAGAGATGTTTCGAGGCTGAGGTAGGGTCCTGATCCAACTCTTTTGTCATCTTTCATTGTACTTTTGCTTCCATGTTTACCGATGTCTATGCCAAGAGGGGAAGGTGGACAGGGATCCCAGATAGGGGCATCTAGGTCCACCTAGGGTGCTAGAGTCCTCTGGGGTGCCCTAGTCCCACATGGGTACCAGTATCCCTCTGGAGCACCGTGGTCTTCTTGGGGTGCCCTTGTCCACAAAGGACACATGCCCTACGCACAGGAATTCTATTCAAGTCTTGATAGCTTACTTTGGTTTCTAGAGGGGATTCTGATGCTCTTGATTACTTTCCAATCTACAACATGTCCCTAAGATGCATGAGCACACAGGTGGTCATCTGATGGCACTTCTATGAGAGTGTACTAGTGCCTTGACTATTGCAGAGAGAGAATTTATAGACGGTGGGCCTATGGTGGGTGTTTCATATGCCTGTAGACACCCTAAAATGACCAATTCATCGCACTACTTGCATTTCGTCTAATCTGGAGCATCACCTGCATTTCAACATTAATTAAATAATCTAATTATTTAATTAATTTCATCAAATTCTTCCAAAACTCCTAAAATTTGACATTAATTGAATAAATTATCTTTATTTAATTAATTAAATTAAATTCCTCTATTATTCTTCCACAATTAAATAATTTCAATTATTTAATTAGATCATTATCTTCTTTCCAAATCTCAAGTCTCCATTAATTAAATAAATCCCATTATTTAATTAATTCATCACAAATTCCCTCTTATCCAAACAATTAAATAATTCTCAATTATTTAATTAAATCAAATTCATTCTTCTAAATTTGGATAAATCAAATCAAATCTATTTAAATCCTCTCAATCTCCAAAAATAAAATAAATCAGATATTTTATTTATTCTTTCAAATCATGCACAACAATTAAATAAATTTATTTATTTAATTTACTTTCTTATCTTCAAATTCTTCAAATATCTTTCAAATCTTCTAAAAATAAGTCTTCTTCTCCATGCACACACAATTAAATAATTTATTATTTAATTTCCCTCAAATCATGCAAAAGTAAATCTAAAGTTGAGTTATCTATTCACTCAACCTTGTTTTTATCAATTTCTCTTAAATTAGAAAAAAAGCTTTCTAATTTATGAAAAGCATGTCTTATCTTTAGAAAAGGAAGTGTTTAACTCAAATAAAACAGCTTTTGTGTGACACTTGTCTTCTTATTTGTTGCACGTTCCTCAATTGTTCTCCTCTGTTGATTCTTCTAAATTATCTGGACCATTGATCGATCTTTGTTGAAATCTATATAAACCCCCCTCATCTCCTTCACAATTCTCTCTTCGATTTTATTCTTAGGCATACTTAACAGCGCTTGGAGCATACAAACATGTCGATTGAGCAACTTCACGATCTTTTGACATTGATCTTTTGAGGACTACACTTGCTTGTTGCAACTATGGTTTCGCAGCAATATTGAGCAATCCACATTCAATCCAAAGGGAACAATACAAATCTCAGTAAAAGATTTCATGTTTCTTTGATTATTATTAATAGTTTTTATTTAGATCGGTTCTCTTTATGTTATTGGGTTTTTTATTTATTTAGTTTAATTTAAATCAATTTTTCCTCATACACATTCTAGCATGGGAAAAATCTACCAACTCTCCCAGCATGCCACACCTTGACCACCCTAGCACTCCTCGTGAGGGTAGGGTCCCTTTGGTAAGTACACCCCAATACACCACCGGTATGCCTCAGGATTTTGTCCCACAAGGTTATACTATTGGTCAAGTACCTTCTCAAGAGGAAGGGGTCCCTTTGGTAAGCATTCCTCACTATACTACCAACATGCCTCAGGATTTGTGCCACAAGGCTATACTACAGATCTAGCCCCATCTCAAGAAGAGTGACACTTTGAAATAGGTCAATCCTCTCAAGAAGATGAGCAAGATCTTGATGAATTTATACAATATCCTCGAGCCTTGGCCGCCTTTGACAAAATCCTTAGTGAGAACCAAGATCATTTCTTTTGCTTACTAGCAAAGCAAGGAGCCAAATTACCCACAAGTTTTGATCTATCCACGCTTAGCGAGCCTAACAACAACCAAGACACCATACAAGTAGTGCAAACCATGTCAACAGTGACCACGCCTTTGCCAGAACTAAGCTCGCAATATAAGAATCCCCTCTTTCAAAACCCAACAAGAAAGAGGACCATTTCACCACTTTTGACTCCTATGGAGATCCATAAAAATCAACAAGAAACTATCCAATGACAAGCGGAGCTAGCTAAGCAAGCCACCTTAGCTCAATTGAGTATGCAACCACCTCCTAAAGTGTCCACACCAATCGCAAGTGGAATCTTGGTTACCCCATCATGAATAGGTTTTCCACCAAATTACAATCCAGGGAACAACTATGTAGCCATGCAACAAGGGTCTCAACACATACCACCTCCCATATCATCAAACCTCCATGTCTCTCAACCAATTAGAGTCATGTAGTCCCCCCCACAAAGTTCTTCTACTCTCATCCTCAATCAACCTCAACCATCGCAAATCACTTCTACCTATTTCCTCCTCCATTACATTCATCCTCACTAAATTTCTTTCACACATTGCCTAGCCACCCTCAACATTCCCAACATCAAGTTTCCCAAAGCTATGTGCTACCATCGCAACCTAATCAAACACACTTTAGCTTTCCTCCACCCAATTCTTTTCTCCAACCATCACAAAGCCAACATTCTTACCTAGCGCCACCCCCACCTCCTCCTCATCAAAGCATCCAATTCCAACCCAGTCTCAACCCAACGTACAACGCATACAACCCCAACCAATCTTATGACCCTTATAACACCAATGTTCATGGCTTACACTGCAATCTTCCATATGGGCATCAACAACCACTTCTTGGACAGTAGGAGATGCTTCCAACTCCTCCCACAGCAATGGAGCTAAAAATTGCGGAAGTGCAACAACAGCTATCTGATCTTACGTTTGGCCACACCAAGAAGACCTTCTCTTTAGAGGAAGTGTGTCCTTATCCTTTTGATTGGTCATTACCAATGATCCCTTTTCCTCAAAATTTTACTATTCCCAAGTTCGATAAATACAAAGGAAAAGGTGACCCAAAAGACCATCTCAAGGAATTCTATCTTGCTTGCTTCGAGGTCTCACATAACGACACGTATCTTATGCATCTCTTTCCTCACAGTCTTAGAGGTCAAGCTATAGAATGGTTCTCACACTTACCTACAGGTATCAAGTCTTTCAACGAGCTAGTAGAGAAATTTGCCACCCATCTTTCTTACAACACAGAGCATGAGATTTTCATGACCGATCTATGCAACAATAAATAAAAAAATGGTGAAACTTTCATTTCTTTCCTCCAACGATGGAGACAAATGGCTAGCAAATTCCCTTTCAAGATTCCTGAGAAACAGCTTGTTAGCATATTTGTGCAAAACCTCAACCAAGAGTTAGGTTTCCATTTGCAAATTCTTAGTGCTACAACCTTTGACGAAATCACATACAAGGGTATCAACATTGAAAAGGCCCTCATTGCTAAGGGTGTGGTCAAAATCTTTAAAGAAATGAAAGACAACACTCCTCATCAACAATTGAACGATAAACCCAAGTTTTGGAACAAGAACAAAAACGTGGTCAACGATGGGGTGGTTGATTCTAAACATGTCCAAACGTTGCAAACACTACTGCAGCTCTCCAAACCAAGTCAAGCTCCACCTCAACAACAGCAACAACAGTGGCAACCATATCAAAATCAACAACAATGACAACAGGGGCGACCTCAACAAGATTACCCGCCATGACGCCAATTCACTCCCTTGGGAGTGCCTATAGAGTCAGTCCTACAATAGATCTTATAGAAAGGACTCATCACCTTACTAGATGCTCCCCCATATGGTGAACCTGTTTACAAAACTGTGCGGTATAGAGAAAATGAATATTGTGAATTCCACAGGAGCAAAGGACATCGAACCGCATCTTGCATGAAGCTCAAGCACCTAATCCAAAACCTCATCGAAGGTAATCAAATCACTTTTGAGAATGAATCACCAGTTCAACACATGAACAAGGATCTCGATATGTACAAGGAACCATTCCCTCATCATGGTCCACCTCCTCCGCAGGATAGAGGTAAAGGTATCAATCATGCTTCCACTTCCTTTGATTCCATTGTAGGTCGTTTTGAAGAGAGTCAATTGTCTATCCTCACAATCAAAGGCAAATCTATGGATTGCACTATTACAACTTGCCATGGTCATGTCACCATTCGTGGCCCTACACCCAATCTTCCAGCTCAATTCAATTATAATCTTGTCAAATATCTCGAGAAAATGCCAGCACAAATCTCTATCTTGGACCTTCTACAGTCATCACCTGCACATAGAGTGGTGCTAGAAAAAGCCCTCCAAGAGTCTTCAGTTCCTAACAACATAGCGGTCGTGAATTTCCAAGCTATAGTAGGTAACATTGCTTCGCCCTACAATGTGGTCTTCTCTGAAAAAGATCTCCCATCCCATGATCCTTGTCACAACAATGCCCTTCATATTGAAGTTCTCATCCATAAGCACAAAATCAAACGCATCCTCATAGATGGTGGTGCTGGCCTCAACATCTATTCTTTAAAGTTACTTAAGCAATTGGGATACTCTGAGGATCATGTCAACTCTAATCATAGTATTACAATCAAGGGGTATGATGATGCTGAATGCTACTCAGAAGGTGTTATCCACTTGCCTATACAACTTGGCCCTGTCATGCTTGAAACCAGGTGTCAAGTTCTTGATATTGAGTTGCCTTACAACATTATCCTAGGCCGCCCATGGATCCATGCAATGAAAGTTGTTCCCTCCACATATCATCAATCTCTAAAGTTCCCATACAATGGTACGGAGATCACTATCCCAGGAGACCCCAATCCTTTTGAATTATGTCATGTCTTGCAAGGCAGTTATAAGAATTGCAACCAAGTGCCTAACAATGAAAAAGCCCTTGAATCCCCACTATATGTTGATCCTGAAACTCTAATGCCAGCCTCTACAAGTAACCCAAATCCTCTACCTGAGATCAAGGCCCACATCCGTGATATAGGCTTTGGATCTTATGATATCTCAAAATCTTGTTGTGTAGGGTGGATGCCTTTATCTCCAAAATCTTACAGCCAACCACCCATTGCCAAAGTAACCAAAAAAGTAGCTATTCCTCCCCCAACATTCCTAACCCAATTCCAACATGGACAGTTATTGGAAGAGGAAACTATTGAGGATATTTCTTCTTGGCTCTATAAGGAGAAAGAACCAGTCACAATACCAGTCAAGCAATATGGCAATGGCTTAAGAATAGTAAAAAACATGGGCTATAAAGGCAAAGGTGGCCTTGGGAAACAGAATCAAGGAACTATGGAACCCATTGTTGTAACAAAGAAGCTAGACAAGAAGGGATTAGGATTTGGTAAGAAGGTACCACACGCCTTGGACATCGAGTATATCCTTGACGAGGTAGCTGACACTTTTCCCGCCGATTCGATGTCTACAGAGGATATCATCGATGACTCTTCTCTCCATATGACCAACCTCTTTGCAGAATCCTCCATTTTTATGCTATCCTCCATATCCTTAACTTCCACCACCAGCACCCAGAATGTCACACTTGTCTACCCTGAACTTATCGATTGGGACCAACAAGGGTCCCCCATGATAGATGTATTTCAAAATGATGAAGCTTTAGCTGAGTTCATGGGACTTCAGGAGGGAATCCCTCTTGGCGATCATAAAGCAGGTTTTGTAATGGAACTAGAGCCAACAACTTATTTTGGTGAGAATGCCAAATCCTCCAATCGTAAAAGTACAAATAAAGAAAGATCTCTAGGTGAAAACCACACTATGGCACCTCCTGATCACAAAATAGTAAAAACAAAGGATGTATCCAAAGGTGAAAACCCAACTGTGGCACCTGAGGATGGAGGATTTGACCTTCCCCTACCATCTAAGTATCAAGAGAAGTCAACTCTCCTAGTGGAAGATTCTATAGAGATAAACCTTGGCATAGAGCAAAATCCAAAGACCACATTCCTAGCAGCATCATTATCAGAAACAGAGCACAGGAATCTTAACACATTCTTCCTACAGAGAACCATCAACTTTGCATGGACCTATGCTAATATGCCAGGGCTAGACCCTAAGCTAGTAGTTCATTATCTCACAGTTGATCCAAAAGTAAAACCAATCAAGCAAAAGCTGAGAAAGATGCACCCACAGATAGCTCTCTTGGTAAAGGTGGAAATACAAAAGCTATTAGATGTAAAGTTTATATGACCAATCGACTATTCAGATTAGGTCTCGAACATTGTACTTGTGTCTAAACCTAATGGGTGCATCCGCATGTGTAATGACTTTAGAGATCTGAACAAAGCATGTCCTAAAGATGACTTTCCACTACTAAACATTGACATTATAGTAGACTTGACAGCAGGTCACGAGATGCTTTCTCTCATGGACAGATTCTCTGGCTACAATCAGATAAGGATAGCAGAGGAAGATTAACATAAAACAACCTTCACTTGTCCATGGGGTAACTATTGTTGGTGTGTCATGCCTTTTGGTCTAAAGAATGCAAGAGCAACCTATCAAAGAGCAATGACAGTGATATTCCATGACCTCTTTCATCACATCATGGAGGACTATGTGGATGACATACTAGCTAAATCTTCTAGGGCAAATCACATACAAGTGCTAGGACATATCTTTGATAGGCTCGAGAAATATCAAGTGCACCTCAATCCAAAGAAGTGTGTCTTCGGTGTAACATCAGGGAAGCTATTGGGTTACATTGTTTCTCGTCAAGGTATCGAAGTAGATCCAGCAAAAGTAAAGGCTATAGTAGAGATGCCTCCACCAAAGAACCTTAAAGCATTAAGGAGCCTCCAAGGAAGGTTGCAATCCATCAGGTGTTTTATCTCACAGTGAGCAGATAAATGTCAACCATTTCAACACTTGCTCTGAAAGGATGTCTCATTTCAATGGAATTATAAGTGTCAAGCAGCATTTGATTAGCTCAAAGAGTATCTAGCTACACCTCCTGTATTGGTTCCACCAGTTGCTGATAAACCTTTGATATTATACATCTCAACTACAACTTCAGCCCTAGGGGCCTTGCTAGTACAACATGATGAAACAGGGAAAGAGCATGCAATTTACTATATCAGTAGAACTTTGGTGGCATATGAACTCAATTATTCACCGATGGAAAGAGCTTGTTTAGCAGTAGTGTTCACCTCCCAAAAGTTGTGGCATTACATGTTGAACCAACACACAATTCTTATAGCTAAAATTGATCCCTTGAAGTATCTACTAGCAAAAGCAGCTCTTACAGGCAGACTAGCTAAATGGGTCATGATCCTTAGTGAGTTCGACATTGAGTATGTGGATCGTAAAGCAATCAAAGGACAAGCTCTAGCAGATCAACTAGCAGAAGCACCCATGCAAGATACACACCCTATGGTAGCAGACTTTCCCGATGAGAATCTATTCACTCTTTCCAACTCCATAATGTGGAAGTTATACTTTTATGGTTCCTACACACAGCATGGATAAGGGGCCGACATCTTGTTCATCACACCTCAAAATGACTACATTCCAAAGTCATATCGACTTGCATTCCCTTGCACTAACAACATAGCTGAGTATGAAGCACTCCTCATAGGTCTCAATAAAGAAGTTCAATGGGACATCACAGAATTACAAGTATATGGAGACTCACAGCTAGTCATTCGCCAAGTCACAGATGAGTACCAAACAAAGGATGAAAAGTTGGTCCCCTACAAGCAACTGGTGGATGCCTACAAACCACATTTTTCTAGCATCACATTTGAGCAAATTCCAAGAGAGCATAACAAAGCTACAGATTCTATGGCTTCTGTAGGGTCATTGATTGACATGCCTGCAAATACACAGAAGTGTGAATTCTTGATCGAGCAATTGTTGATACCAGCCGTCGATGTTCCTGTTACTGAAATCATCTGCAAACTTGTTGGTCCCAATTCCCCATCGTACAAAGATATCTATGAATACCTCAAGAACAAAACCTTTCCCCCTGACCTATCATCCACCCAACACAAAACCTTTATCCGTTGATCCTCTCGTTACATCATTCTGGGTGATACACTATATCGCCAGAGTCTCGATGGTATCCTCTTATGATGTCTTAACGTGGAAGAAGTCGAAGCTACCTTACGAGACATACACAAAGGTGTCTGTGGTACACATTCTACCAGTCCTAATCTTGCTAAGAAGATACTCAGAACATGTTATTACTGGCCTACAATAGAGCAAGATGCTGTATAGTTTGCTAAGAAGTGTCTACAATGCCAACAACATGGAGATTTGATTCACACACCAGCTCATGAATTACAACCTGTGACAACTCCTTGGCCTTTTTCTCAATGGGGTCTCGACCTCGTAGGACAAATCCACCCTTCCTCCTCCAATGGCCACAAGTTTATCATTACCGCCACTGAGTATTTCACGAAGTGGGTGGAAGCCATTCCTATGACCTATATCACTGGTAAGCAACTAGCCAAGTTTATTCTTAACTACCTCATATGCCAGTATGGTATTCCCCAAGCCATTGTCACTGATAATGGGAGACCATTCAAGAATCAAGAGGTTCATGCCTTATGCACACAATACAATATCCAACATCGCTTTTCAACTCCTTACTATCCGTAGAGTAACTTCCAAGCTGAGGCTTCCAATAAAACCATTCTCAAAATCCTAAAGAAAACAGTCAATGAAGCTGGTCGTGATTGGCACTTGCAACTCAATCCTGCCCTATGGGCCTACCGCACTAGTATCAGAACACCAACTAGTGCCACACCTTATGCCTTGGTCTATGGCTCTAAAGCCATCCTACCTATAGAGTTCGAGATCCCATCCCTCAGAGTATCCATGCAGGACCTGATCAGCGGAGACGAGTATCGCACTTCCAGATTAGCTGAGCTTGAACTACTAGATGAGAGGTGCCTTTCCGCACTTAATCATCTCCATGTCTATCAAAACTACCTTCGGCATAATTACAACAAAAAGATCAAAGAAAGACAGTTTCAAGTTGGTGATCTTGTACTCAAAGAGAATCAAAGAAATCAAGCAGATCAAGAAAAGAAGGGCAAGTTTGAGCCTAATTGGTTAGATCCCTTTATTGTGACAGCAGCATATGGATCAGGAGCTTATACTTTAGCTACACCTGACGGCATTCCTCTAGATGAGCCACTTAACAGTGTCCATCTCAAGAAGTTCTATGCCTAATCCTTAGAGTATTCCAAAAACAAAAACAAAAAAAAAATCTCTGTCCTCTGGTGAAAACCTAGCAAATAGGTGCCTTGGATAAGTACCATAGCTCAGGTATCCAATACTCAGGTACGTAAGATCTCCTCCTTTCACCTTGACCCATCTCATCACTCTATCCAGAACTACATATTCATTTTTCATCTTTCCTCGTAATGTGCCTTGATCCCATGGACACAGGGTATGTAGGTAGTCTGGAATATGAAGGATGTATCCAGTACTCAGGTACACATGATCCATCATTCTCCATCCACCCAAACCATTAGTGTGTCACCTTTCTGGTCTTCTGTTTATCAAAATCCATTTCACCTCGATTTGACTAACTCAAGCAGCAAGCTAGCGCATCCTTTCAAAGCAAAAGTCCTTAACAAACCTGAAGCAAAGAGACCTACTTCCAGAGTCATCTACTATCCTACATACCGATTATCAACATCAGCTAAGTACCGCTTAACCAAAGCCCTAGATCAACAAGCTTGTCTTCTGTGTAATGTTCCATTGTCGAGACCAACACACGCGTCTCCTGCGACATGTGGCATTTCCCATAGCAAGACATTGTCTTTTTAGGTAGATAGCACCCTTTAACGGACACAGATTTCCTACGATAAGGCTGTTATCTTTCCTATGCAATCTATCCTGAGCAACCTCTTTGGCAAGAGAATATGTTGGCTGTATGTTTACTTTGTAAGTCAGTCAATTTGTGTTATGGTTTATCTTTTGTTCCTTTATCCATTACCTATTCAAGGCTACCTTGATTTATCTATAATCTTGGTATGTTGTGATGCAGTATGGATTGGGGGCATAGTCATTGCTTTTGTATGCCGTGTTTGAGGAATGATCTTTAGCATCTTTCTTAGCATTCTATTTATCTTGTGTGTGTTACAACCTAGCATCTTACATATTTAATACTCTTCTTACATTGACATGTATTGAAGTTTATTTTATGTTCAAGACTATGGCTTATTCACATGTTCCAACAAGGTCATATTATGTCTAAAGGGATCTAAGTTCAATCCACTTGCTTGCAGAGTCAACGTCCATGCACTCGGATATCACTGCACCTTGGTCTTTTATACCTTGGTGGCAAACTATCCACGTGCTATATCAAAAATAAGGATTGCTCTTTATAAACAAATGTGAAACCATTGCAACAAGCTCATCCATTTACACCATCCATTTTTCCATGGCCTTATATAGTTTTCAAGCAATGATTGATCAACAGTCTTTCTCTTATGTTCTTTTCTATCTCCACTTTCTTCTATTCAACCTCACCTATCTCCAACAAATCTTCTAGTCGAGCATCAACATAATTCTTTTGTCACTTCCCTATCTTTCCTCTCGAGGGGGCACCCTACGCCAGCTACGTTGGGGCAACTAGCTACACTGGGGCATCAAAAATTGTATCATGTCTTCAACAATCATTTTCTTTGACACACGCTGTAAACTGCATTGCACCAAAGAGGGGCAAAATGTAGACACCCTAAAATGGCCAAGTCGTTGCACTACTTGCATTTCGTCTAATCTGGAGTATCACCTGCATTTCAACATTAATTAAATAATCTAATTATTTAATTCATTTCATCAAATTCTTCCAAAACTCCTAAAATTCGACATTAATTGAATAAATTATCTTTATTTAATTAATTAAATTAAATTCCTCTATTATTCTTCCACAATTAAATAATTTCAATTATTTAATTAGATCATTATCTTCTTTCCAAATCTCAAGTCTCCATTAATTAAATAAATCCCATTATTTAATTAATTCATCACAAATTCCCTCTTATCCAAACAATTAAATAATTCTCAATTATTTAATTAAATCAAATTCATTCTTCCAAATTTGAATAAATCAAATCAAATCTATTTAAATCCTCTCAATCTCCAAAAATAAAATAAATCAGATATTTTATTTATTCTTTCAAATCATGCACAACAATTAAATGAATTTATTTATTTAATTTACTTTCTTATCTTCAAATTCTTCAAATATCTTTCAAATCTTCTAAAAATAAGTCTTCTTCTCCATGCACACACAATTAAATAATTTATTATTTAATTTCCCTCAAATCATGCAAAAGTAAATCTAAAGTTGAGTTATCTATTCACTCAACCTTGTTTTTATCAATTTCTCTTAAATTAGAAAAAAAGCTTTCTAATTTATGAAAAGCATGTCTTATCTTTAGAAAAGGAAGTGTTTAACTCAAATAAAATAGCTTTTGTGTGACACTTGTCTTCTTCTTATTTGTTGCACGTTCCTCAACTATTCTCCTCCATTGATTCTTCTGAATTATCTGGATCGTTGATCGATCTTTGTTGAAATCTATATAAACCCCCCTCATCTCCTTCACAATTCTCTCTTTGATTTTATTCTCAGGCGTACTTAACAGCGCTTGGAGCATACAAACACGTCGATTGAGCAACTTCACGATCTTTTGACATTGATCTTTTGAGCACTACACTTGCTTGTTTCAACTATGGTTTCGCAGCAATATTGAGCAATCTACATTCAATCCAAAGGGAACAATACAAATCTCGATAAAAGCTTTCATGTTTCTTTGATTATTATTAATAGTTTTTATTTAGATCGGTTCTCTTTATGTAATTGGGTTTTTGATTTGTTTAGTTTAATTTAAATCGATTTTTCCTCATACATAATGCCCACAATCAAATTCCACTGCGTGATGCTTATGGAACTGATGGAAAGGTGGGATGCAGATACATCCACATTCCACTTACCGACAGGCAAGATTACCATCACACTGGAGGATGTATTTAAGATCCTTCGACTGCCGATCCGAGGAGAGACAGTGTGTTAGGACAGGAAAATTTAAATTTTCCTATATTGTCACTTCTCCATATCTGACCAAATCATAAAACATTTCTCCCAAAAAATCATAATTAAATTGATACATCCCATAAAAAGTCCATGACAAAACAATGTAAAGGGCATAAATTTCACACTATCAGCAAGACTTTACATTACTTATACCGATCCATGTAAAAATAGTTAAAATAACTATCGGTGTGAAAACAAGGATCAGAGAGAAGATTTCAAAGGTCACCGATGGAGGAAACTATACCGACAACCTTTCGTCGGGGAGAAAATCTATTAGTCATACCGATCGGTATGACTAAAAGCTATCAAGTAACACTTCGAAGATCGTCCTGATGGTATGGATCATACCGATGGGGTATTTCAGTGAAACTCTCACCAAGCATCCCATAGAATCAAAGGAACTAATGGTCATCAGCAGGAAATGAATGTCAAAGTGAAAGATTAATAAGTCTCCGATGCTCCGGTGTCTTGGCAAACAACAAAAGGTGCTTCGGTATAAGTCTTACTGATATACATAACCATCGGCAAAAGTAAATGAATCGGAACAAGGTTTACAAGTCTAGTTGAAGCATTTCTCACGACGATATCAGTAACACATTATGAAAGTCTTTCCAATCCAGGATATAAAGGGCTATCGGTAAGACGATGACGCTCAGGTAAACATAAATATGTTATCTCGATGGCAGAGATCATCTTGATAACAAGGATAATCACATACATCAGCGAGACTCTCACCGATAGTCATATCGGTAACACTTAACATGTCGGAAAGAAATATCAACCACATAGCGATGAAAGAGGTCATGCCGATGGCAATTGTGCCCACTTTCACATCAGACAAAGTATAGACATCTCCTGCCGATATGACTTGATGTAGCATCGAAGAGACAAGTAAAGGGTTACAGTGATTGATTGTTTGCACCATAAGGAGATATTAAAATCACCCAAACATTATGAAAATCATGCTGATGGAAGGAGTTATGATGATGTGACATTTCACAGCGATGAAGGATATTGAATTGCTTGAACAATTAAATGCAAATGGCGATGAAATCTTCCAAGATCATTATAATTAAAACCAACAGAGTTGTTTGAGAAGAAACTACAAGGGAAACTTGAAGCGCAAACAAGGGAATTCGATCACAGCCACTAACAACAGGTACACACATACAAACCTTTGAGTTGTAGCCTGTATTTTTTATTTCCTGTCAAGGATTAAAAATAGAGACTCTGGGAAAAGGAAAGAGCAGAAATTCACAAGCGGATACAAGTAAACCTAAGAAACAGAAAATTGATAAAACCCCTAAAGAAAAAATAAAGGATAGAAAGCTTAATCAAGATTTGATTGACCAATTGCCAGGGTCAACTCCCAAAGCTAGGCGATCTGCTCAACTTAGGGCAGAGGTAGAAAAATTAGAGGACAAATGTAAACACCTAGGGAACATTTGGACCCCAATCAGAGGGTATGAACTTTTCAAATTCCACCACAACAGAAGATTTAGGAATTCTCCTGTATCAAACCCATGGCATTTGAATTTGGGTAAATTAGTTGTGTCTAATGTGTTCCTGAATGTTGAACTCTTCCAACTTCTTGCTAAACAATATAACCCAAGTCTGAAGGCTATATGCAACCCACAAGGGGAGCCTTTTATACACTTGTCAAAAAATGCCATCTGTGAAGTATTCGACTTGGATGATTTATGCACTATCCCCATTATTTATGAGGATTTAGAAAAGGAATACTGGAGAATGGATACAACCTACAATGGATGGAGGTTGCCTATTCATAGGCCTAGAGCAGAGGGAGAATTGGTGCCCCTCAATGAGGATGATGGTCCTCCTTTTCATGTATCAATATTTGAACCCTACATACAACATACCTATTATTCTGTGGGCTAGGTCCTAGGGTCAGAGGTCCCTGAATTTATGACAATCCCTTTGATGGTCATAGCTACTGATATCCAATGCCACAATGCAAGGCAGTTCGATTATGCTGCTTATATTACTAATAGAATGGACTCTAGTCTGACTCCAATAAAAAACAATGCCTCGGCAAGTTCTTTTGAGCATTACTCACTTCTTATGCACATGGTGCTCTATTATGGCCAAGAAGTGGAGTTGTGGCCAAGTGAATTTAAAGTTCCTATAGACCAAAAGGGACATAAGTTATCAATACAGATATGGACCAGGATATGGGACAACAGATATGACCATTCTAGCTATGTGCAATTTGAAGAATATTGTGTAAAAGTGCTATATAGATATTTCAGTCACCCTTGTGAATATTCAATCTCAACTGAGATAAAGAGGTTCCTTAGACCTAAAGATTTTGGTGGTCCCCCTACTATCATTCATAATTGGGGAGATTGGTATTGTTTTGAAGATGCCACCATGGTTAGAGTGTATGGTTTTGAGGACACTCCATTCATCTTACCTAAAACTGTCCCTGACAGAATTGCTTACTTAGAAATAGTTAGGCAAATGCATTGTTCAAATGTAATGCATCTTAGCTCCCATGATAAACAATCTTTCATGCCCAGCACTTTGTGTTTTGGAGATTTCACTATGGTTTCCAAAGAAGGCTATAATCTTATCCTGGATAAATTGATGCACTACAATATGAGGTGTGCTAAGGTGAGAAAAGGATTTGATCCTGAAGGCTTTATTGACTCTGCTCAGAGGAAGCAAAACCTCAGTGGATACATACACATCCCTTATCCACACGATGATGTCATTAGAAATCTAGAAGAGGCTAAAGTGGAGTTGGTGGTGGAAAAATATAACAGGGATCTAGATGAGAAAAGAAAATAGCTGGTAGAGATTGAGGTAGTATCCTCTGGAGATGAAGAACTAGTAGGGCAAGAGGAACCACAGGACAAAACAATAAAAATGTCCAAGAGAAAAATGCAACAATATCAGCCTTTTGTCATAATACATGATGAGGAGGGGTCTGCTGATGAAGACCCACGACAAATGGCTTATGATTCTTTTATTTCTAATGACAAATTCATTCATTCAAAAGAGTTTAAATCATTTTTGTATAAGTGCAAAGGGAAGGAAATCAGATAGTCAGTGGATGATGTCTCTGCTAACAATGAGAGACAATTACTTGATATGCTGAAAACAACAGTGGATAATGAGCTACAGGATATGACCCCTAGCAGGGGTAGACAACTGTTCAAAGATGCAAGAGTAATGATCTTTCCTAGCCTTGATTTGAATTCTGCTTTAGTCTTTGACCATTTTTTGAATAATACATATGATAAATATAAACTCACTCCAGAGGGTGTCAATGAAGTATACATGGGCACCAAATATAATAATGACAAAAATTCATTAATGATATGGGCCCTATATCCTCCTCATAAAAAGACAGCAATTATAGACATTGAGAAAACTTTTGGCCATGTCATGACTTTAAAAGCAGGGGAGACTGACCCTTTGATCACTGCAGACATTGGCATCAATGTTGCAAAGCTAAATAAAGCACAGGCTCAAATGTTGATTAAGGAAAGAGATGTATATAAACTAAGATGTGAAAGGTTGACAAAAGAAAATGATTATTTAAAAGATGTTGTTAAGAGTACCTTCGGAGGATCAACAAAGAGGTTAACCCAGGGTGAAAGTTCACAAAGTACTCAAACATTATCCATAGATCAAGTAGCACAAATTTAGATGGATACACTTGTCACAGTGCTACAAAGCAGGCATGCCAACATGGTGCATTGGTTAAACCAATTTTGGGATAATTACTCTCAAAATTATAAAGCAATTCTAGAACATGAAAGGCTTGAAGAAAGATTGCAGGAGAAATTGAATGAAATACAAGGTAAAGATACTTCCGACATTGCAAGTGCCACCAATGTAAAAGAGTTGATCAAGCAACATCAGAAGTACTATGATCAACTTAAAATCGATGCCAAAGAATGTGCTAAAGCTTCTAAAGTAGGAGTACCTACATTATTCAAAAATGATAAAGAACTGAAAAGTAAAGAAGAGTGGAGCAATGACTGTCAAGCTATATTACATGAAGCTTTCGGAGCTCTTAAGGACAAAGACTCTGCATCCGAGGAAGCCTGCAAACATTTGGAAAAGATGGTCATGATGGATGTGATTACAAGGAATGCCATTGAATTCACTGATTCCCATCGTGACTAGGAGTACCTTGACCATGTGGCTAAAATTTACTTGTAGTTGAATAGAGCTTAATCGTGGTTATGTTATGATTGTTAATCTTGGTAAAATTCCCAAAAGACTTATTGAAGAGTTATGTCTCTTCACAAGAATATCTATATAAGTTCAAACATTTGGTGCTGAAAAGATCATTAGCAGTAGAATACAATATATACAGTTCACAATGTTCTCAAAAGACCATGTCACAAGTTTATTATTGAAGAAGTAAATTGGAGTTCTCTGATCTTGTGGTTTTATTCTGGCATAAATTGTTTGTTAAAGTTATTCAATTGTATGGTTGTCTCCAGTTCTGTATTTCCTTGTTATTCAAATTAATATATCAAGTATATATTTAATCTGTCAATACACATTTGCTATAGTTGTGTGGTTTGATTAATTGATTTCCATAATAGGAATTAAAATCTTTTTGATCGGTCACAGTAACCTGGAAGTGTTAGTTTGGATTACTAAGAAGAACCATATAATTAGGATTGCCATTCTGTCTCCAAGTTGATATTATCTGTTATTCTTACATATTCCACTCAATTGGTTCCTTCAAGAAAGGATTAAAATACCTTCTGGTGAATTATAAGATATCTTATTATATTGGTTGGATCAATAAGAAGAGTTTGTCAGTCATCTCCCTACACGTTTATACAAGTTATAAACTAAAATTGTGCCAAACAGTTAGAATTACTACTTATTATAAGCCACTAGTCTTAGTCCTTCATTTGACTCTGTTTACCCAACAAGGCACTGGTCTTATTTCTATTCATCATTTAAAATTCACCTTGATATTGCTTATACAATTTATAACAACCACTCATTTAAATAGAAAGCTTCCATCCATCCTACACCATATGCCATTGTAGATAGATTTAATTAGTCAATACATTTACATTTAGTCTGCTTTAAATTTCAAAGGTTCACCCACCTAGGTGTAGCAGGACCTAAAGTGTAGGAAATCATCAAACCTTGAAGGTTGATTTTGTCAAGTTAGTTCAAAAAACGTTGCAAATCTAAGCATAGAGCCTGGCATCCCCTTAGAATTAGCAACCTACATTTTTGAGACCTAACAGAGTGAGGTTTGTTGGACATCACTTAGTGGGGTATACTTGTGAGAGTTAGCTATACTGCTTGGGTCGCACTGTTTCCCAAGTAGAGCGAGGACATATTCAGCTCCATTTGCTAGAGTAGGGATGCAGAGAGATTCCCTTACTATAGAGGATCATGATTGTCACAATCACACTAGCCATCGCACCAGATGGATGAGGCACTCACCTTCATGGTGGTCTCGTTCACAACATTAGAGCGATGGAGGAGCATCAGACTGTCTATGCATGGGAGTGCAGTATGCTTGCACACCTTTATCATGACCTAGGGTGATATGTTCATTATGAGATGCATAGTCTGATGGTCTGCACATTACTACAGGTCTGGGCCTTTGAGCACATCAGGTGCACATGACTGGTAGGTTTTCCTATAGAGGCAGCATTCACCCATCCACATGTCTATGCCTATCCACTAGTTAGGTGTTGGAGGCATGACAATCTATTATACTAGAGAGTAGTAATTGATAGATTACAGCCCGGTGACATCATTTGGAGACTGTATCACAGCTACATTAGATGGTCTGGTCAACATAGACAGTTAGCGAGGATGCAGAGGGATCGACTAATGGTCGATCACCTTGATCATACTATATCTTGGCTTTACTTTGATAGAGTAGCACGATAGTTCAGACAGATACAAGATGTTCCTGTGGTTCGTCTAAGCTACGCACGGCTGCTCGTAGCGTAGTCAGTGCAAATACCATCAGACAACTGACGGTAGTAGACGTGCCACTTAGTGACGACAAGGGTCTTGAGGATGCAGAGCCAATTTCAGCCACAGATGATGTTAGATGTACCTAAGCATATCAAACCTAGTGGCACACAATGCGTCCTACTCTTATCTTTCCACTCGGGCACCCTACAGGGGATGCCCGACCTTGGGCCGGTCACGTGAGTGACACAGGGGTGGATGATGATGTCAGTGATTTTGCAGGATACTACAATCTCGAGGAGAATGTGGAGGAGGACAAGGATGAGTCTGAGGAGGTCCCATCATAGTGTGTCTTTAGAGAGATATCGTGACAGAGCCAGTAGGAGGCAGACACTAACGAGGAGACTGAGTCGAGACTGCAGTCAAAGGATTGTGGTCCTATTCTTGCAGACGATGTGAGGCCTAGTCAGATAGAGTGAGGGGAGAGTAGTAGGTTGTTGCCCCCAGCTGCAAATCAAACAATAGAGCTCATCACACCATCGGCAATCTGAGATCCATCCTGGTGAGATGGAGATCCAGGTTAGGTTTGATTTATTATTTTGATTCTTTATGCTTTGTATAATTTATTATTTGTGATATTTATATGGGAGTCTAACATCTATCTCATCCTCTATTTTGCAGTTGGGATAGACGCATGGCGAGACTTTGTGAGTCACGTCATAGGAGACATAGTACTGACAGATGCCTTAGAGCAGTGAGTGCAGGCAAGTTATTCACCACGATCATCCACTGGGTGGCATGCTGAGATACTTATGCCAATAGTCAGATACAAGACTGCTACAGAGGCCATGCTAGAGTAGTCTGCATGAGAGAGAGAGGATTTTTGATAGAGAACTAAGCATGATGAGGCTGAGCTCAGGGCACAGTGAGAGCAGATGGTAGTGGTTCCTACATTAGAGGGAGAGCCAACTGTCAGTGAGTTCTTACTACGAGAGGTCCAGCAAGCTAGAGCTGACAGAGATAGGGTTTAGGCTGAGAGAGACCAGTACTAAAGGATGTACCAGGAGGCACATGAGAAGATGATAGAGATGAGAGGCAAGATCAGGGGGTTACGATCACGAAGCATCTCTAGGAGTCATTTGCGATCCATAGCCACACATGTTTAGGCTTCTGTCACTCACATGCCACGAGGGCCTAAGGATACTAGCGATCAAGGCTTAGCTATGTGACATATAGACTTTAGGCACTATGACATCCCATTTTGTTTTGAGGGATAGTCAACTCAGATGTATACATGAAACTAAGATATATATATGATTATTTCTTTTCATCTATGTGTAATGGCTTTTGATCTATCACATGTGATTTTTATAAAAATACAACTAGTGATGATGTCTAAATGCTACAATTAATGCTATTGTGATATACTAACAAAAAAGAACATATAGTAATAAACACAATGATTAATTATTTTACACATAACTTTAATTTGCATGCTACATTTAGTTAATATAAAAAGTGATCTAAGCAATTACTACTTAAACACAATACCATAATGATCAACTGAACAAAGATATAATGCCAAATAAATTAAGATAAAACAATACCATCTTGTCGAAATTGAAGCTAATCTATGTGCTAAATTAGCTTAGGAACATTTAACATTAAAGATTTAAGCATAAAATCTTTTGAGTTGCACCACATTAATAGGTTCCTTAAGCGGTGTACCTTGCTCATCGATTAATTTATACACTTCAGATCCAAAGGTTTCAGTGATTATATACACTCTAAGCCAATTAGGGCTAAACTTACTGTAGATTAGAAATGCAAATAAGGTAGAAACACTAAACAAAATGCAATAAACACAAGATGTTATACCTCCAAATGCAAACCCAATCTCATCAAGGGAAGTAGGAGTATGCACCCAAGAACTCCTAAAGACTAAGATAATCCCTAGACAAGTGATTCTAATGTGAAATGCTATTCAAATTGCAACTCACTATTCTAGCTCAAGAGTGATTTTGACATTATAACTTTGCATAAACTTGGATGATGAAAATGGATGGAGAGAGGTTCTATTTATAGATTTTTGGAAGGGATTTTGATCCAAGGGTGGAGATTGATTTGGAAGATCAATGGTGGAGGATAAAAGTGATGTGGAGGGCCTAGATTCAATCTTGAATGATGGAGGGCTAGGAATAAAAGTGAATCTTTTATTCATTTTAGGAAAAGGGGTTATTTAATGAGCATGGGGGTGAAGGATTATTTTGGAATTAAAGATTCATACGGGGGAATGTAAATGAATTAAAAATTCATTTGGGGAAGAGAGGAAATAAATGGGTATAGGTGTGTAAGGAAAATTAAATGTGATGTGGGATGTTTTTAAATAAAAAATTGACTTATGTGGATTTAATTCAATTTTTTATTTGGAGGATGTGGGGAAGGGTGTTAAACAAGGTTTGACCACCCAAATGAAGGGGTTAGGATTAATTAAACACATGTTTTATTTAATTAATCCTAGGGCTAGGATGATGTAGGCTAGGATAGGTAATTAAATAATAGCTATTTAATTATCTAGGGTAGGGATAGGTCAATTAGTAGGCTGGATTAATTAGTTAACATGGTTTTAACTAATTAACTGGATTTAGTGAAAAAGGGGGAAATTGATTTAATAAATATTGCATATTTATTAAATCAATTGGCTAAGGTTGGGACTATTGAATTAATGAAATTAATTCAATTGTTAGGATAAAATGATGGAAAATAGTGTAAATGAAGGGATAATTAATTAAATAAAAATTTAATTAATTGGTTAGAAGGGAAATTGACATGATTAGGGATGTCAGGAGTTGATTAGATGGTAGGAGACATTTTTAGGTGTCTACATTTGCCCCTCTTTGACGTGGCGTCAGGACCTAGGAGGGAAGTGGCGTTAGGTCAAAGAAAAATATGCCCCAGCTACCGGGAAGGAATAAGATGGATAGGGGATGCCCCCTCGAGAGGTTGGCGGGAAAATAAAAATTTTCTAGGTGAGCTCTCGAAAGGATGTGACGGAAGTGAATGATTGGATAGGGGATGGAAAAAGGAGATGGTAGGAAGAAAAATGAAGGAAAAAGGCTGAGATCTGTACCCTAGAGGAAGAAAAGGGGGTGGAAGGATGACATGGCCCACTATATTAGGAAAAGTGGGCACTAAGAGTGCCACATTTGCACACTTTGACCCTAGAGAAGGAACGAAGGAGAGATGGCTGACCGTAACCCCCAGTTCCCGCGACTTCGACACATCTCAGAGCGATTCTAAGAGTTTGGCCAGACACCAGACGCTAGACACCCGGTAGGGCCTAACCCTAACTTTGTAATTTTTTTATTTTTCGTGCATTTTTTTGGGGTCAGGGATTAGGGATAGAATTGCATAGCGCCAACAATCAGGCAGATTAGCACCATCCTCTTGATTGGCACTATCCTCTAGGGCAGGGTGGTTTTGTTGCCATTTGGTAGCTATTTTGGCACTATTGTCTAGTTTAGCGCTATTTATTAGAAGAGTAGGGTTTGAGCGGTGTAGCGCTAAACTAAGGTTAGAGTAGCGCGATCATCTATAATGGCGCTATCTATGGGAGTAGCGTTGTGTTAGTGCCTTTGGTTGAATTGGTGCTATTCATTGGAATAGTGCCAAATAGTATTTCGACGCCATTTTGTAACATGGCGCCAAAGGTACTACACAGTAGCACCATATGTGGAATTAATGTGAAAGAGGGTAAGAAGTGGTGCTATTCTCTGGAATAGTGTGATAGAGAAGAAGTAGTAGCGCCATGCTTGAAATGGCGCAAAGGGTTGTCTATTTTAGTGCCAATAATATTTGGCTTTTAGACAGTAGAAGAAAGAGTGTGATTGAGAAAAAGAGAGGTTAATTTCTAACCAGAAAGTTGTGGATGCAAGATACCCAGCGATTTATACTCACTTCACGAGAGTGACGGGTGCCATCTGTGATGGCACTTTTTAACGGCTTTGATGATGCGACGTGGGCTCGACTGGCTAGGTTGGGTCTTCTGACAGTGGCTTTGATGCCAGTTCTACAAGCTCATCGAGCTTTGATGATAGCAGCTGTGGAACGGTATTGCTCAAAGACGTGTAGCTTTCTGTTGCCTATTGGAGAGATTACCATCACACTTGAGGATGTTTATTACATCCTCAAGCTACCTATCCGGGGCCGGCATGTTAGATATGACACGAGGAGAGGGCAGAGTGCATTAGTCAAGGTGTTTTGTGCGGATCATCTTATTCTCTCTCCAGACGGGAGGGAGATGGACTATGAGGGGATAGTGGCTACGGGTATAGATCCATTTGCCTTACTCCTTTGTGCATTGATTGGAGGCGTTGTGATGCCTGACAGGTGAGGCAGGGGTTTTCCAGTTGGCTGGGGGGATGATAGAGGGGATGGTGATGCATGAGACCGTTTATGCCTGGGGATCGGCTATGCTAGCACAGTTATACCATGAGATGCATACGATCGCCTACCTGCATGATAGAGCTTTGTCAGCTGGAGTTACTCTGCTTCATGTATGGATTTGGGAGCATATCCCTGTGACCTGGCCGATATGTGGGTATTATCGATGGCCTTTTGAGGCCTTTGTATTTTTATACTGGGATGTAGAGTACACATTTACTGGATAGGTACGGTACTGGAGGAGGATACTAGATGATGTTATTAGCGTGGTTTGGCGACCGTATGTCAGCGTAGAGTCATGGCTAGATGATGATACTCATCTACCATTTACGTTTCAGCAATGGTACCTAATGGGTCAAGGAGACCATATGATCGATATGTATCTACCCTTACGGGTCATGCGGCAGTTTGGTTTGATACAGGACACCCCACAGCAGATGGCGATATTTGTGTAGAATCCTCGAGATGTGGCCTACTAGCCTGCAGCCATACAACCACAGGTCGCCTTGTCTGATTTTGCAGCTCTGCGGCCAGTGTGGTGGGATTGAGGGAGTACGGTGAGAGATGCAGGGACTATAGTTGCATATGATATATGGTGGCATATGCATCAGCCTACTTGGTTGACAGATCCGGTAGAGGAGGTGGCAGGTTCAGGGGGGGATGATTCTGGTGATGATGGAGACGACTCTGATGGGGATGACCATTTGGAGGAGGGAGAGGAGATTATTGAGGATGTCCTTATGGAGATTGGAGAGGATGGAGAAGAGAGGTTGGTTGGTAGGGATGGCTAGCTGATAGATGTGCTAGTGGCAGTGGTAGCAGGTACATGTATAGCAGGTTCCTGTTGAGCAGGTACAGGTTGGAGCAGGGTGACAGCCTAGAGGACCTCGGCGGTGTGGGGGACATTTGCCTCCACCACAGGTAGTGCAACAACAGGCTATTGGGGGAGGGCAGCAGGTAGTAGGGCAGTAGGCAGGTACCTTAGGGATAGCTGGAGAGGCTGAGGGTGAGAGGCTTACACCTCGTCGGAGGCGATGGAATGAGGAGGAGATGGAGACCCTGAGAGCACAGGTGGCGAGCCTACAGGAGGCACTAGATGGCTGGGATGCAGAGTTGGTGCAGTTGCGGGGGGCACTAGCCTTATTAGATGGGGCAGATGGACAGGTGGTGGCATTACAGGCACAGTTAGCCCGGGCTCAGAGTGAGGTAGAGGTGTTGACCAGAGAGCGGGATACAGCACTTGGTAGGGCACAGTAGGTAGAGACTGCATTAGGTAGTCTATAGGCTTCAGGTGGTGGACTTGCCCCAGTTTTAACAGGGATGTAGGCTCAGTTGTCTCAGACACAGACATAGTCATATCAGCTGCAAGCATAGTTGAGTCAAGCACAACGGCAGGTGATGCAGGTACAGGGGGATTTGACAGAGGCCAGGGCATGGGTGGAGTACTATCAAGGCCTGTACTATGCGACCATGCCAGCAGCGCAGCATGCACTGAGCTATAGTTAGGTCAGCAAATCAGGGGCATCGAGATCACATAGATCGAGATCTATTCAATCAGTTCAGTAGATGATGCCTCCTCCCTCACACGTGCCCCAGTAGGTTCCACAGGTGCAAGCACCACCACAGCCATAGCCACCGACAGGATCACAGCCTCGACCAGGGTCAGGGTCTCCCACTTCCTCGGAGAGAGGATCCTCTAAGTGATGGTTATATCATGTTAGCCCTTAGAGGCATTGTATCAGGACACTATATTTTTTTGATGATGTGAGCGATGTACATTTTTTGCGGTGATTATATATGATGCGATGCTTTTTGATGGTTTATGATGTCCTATTATAATGATACCTATGTGATGGATGCAGTATTCTTGATGGATTTATATGCTATGGATGTGTTATGTTTATGCATTTAATGGTTTTGATTTTATGGATGCATTAATGATGGACTTATTGTGATATATGCATGGTGTTGTGATTTTATGGACTATATGATGTATAATGCAAATGAATGTTCAGACTAATAAACATTTATTATGGATGCAACAATGTGATGTAATGGAAATGTATGAAAATATGTATATGCCACTAGATGATTTAAATTTTGTTTCAATGCTTATGATTTGTGATGATGTAATGTTGCTAAAATGTGTTATGTAATGATATATATATGGAATGCAATGTGATGATACATAAATGAGTATGATATGAGTTGTAATGTGCAACTAAATGATTCTAAAAATGAACCTAAAATGATTATGCAAACTGTTAGCTATTAATGGTGGACCTAATGATATGATATACCATTTAAACTAATTCTAAAATGAATCTAAAATGATATGCACTTTAATCGGATTAAAATGAACCTAAAATGATATGCAATTTAAATGAATTAAAATGAATCTAAATGATATGCAAATAAAATGAATGAACCTAATTGATATGCAACTTAAATGGATTAAAATGACGTAAGTGATATGCAAATTAAATGGATGAACCTAATTTATATGCAACGTAAATGGATTAAAATGACATGCAATTTAAAATGAATCTAAATGACATGCAATTTAAAATGAATCTAAATGACATGAAATTTAAGATGAATCTAAATGACATGCAATTTAAATGGTCAAACATGAATCTAAATAATATGTAATTAAAATGGATTAAATGAGTCTAATTGATATGCAAAAATGGATTAAAATGGACCTAAGTGACATGCAATTTAAGTGATCTAAATGAATCTAATTAATATGCAAAGTGATTTATAATGAATCTAAATGAGATTAACTGATTATGATATGTAGTTATGCGATACACAGGATGCATGCTAGGTGATAGGTGGGATGATTAGGTCCTGATAAACATGATGTTCTTTGTTTTGACCCTGAGGGATGAGGCTATGGGAGAGGGGATTACGTGGAGAAATGATAAGGGTGTATGGATGGGGTATGGGCAAGAGTGGGAGCATCTAGAGAATGGTGGTGGGGGGACGAGAGGATTGTTTAGGTCATGAAATGCCACGTCATTGAGGGGGGATTTGGTTTGGTTCAAGATGTGTTGAGTGGAGATATGGTGGGGAAATGGGGTTAGTGAGGAAATTTTAGATGGGGGGGAAGTGATTATTAAATCTAGGCCGAGTTGTGATGATTGAATGAGTGATTAGAATGATGACTTTGAGCTAGTAATAGTAGTTGCAAAAGATGAATTGAGAGCATTTCTTAGTTTACTGTAGCAATGTAGGATACAGTTCACAAAGGTATGAAATGACCTAGGTGATTATGTATATCCTATGATTGCATGGACTAGACCCACAAACAATAGGTTGATTTCATGGATGCCCAAGGTAGTATAATTTGGCCTAGCCTGGGAAGGGGACTCATAGCGATGAGTGCGAATAATACATATAAGGTTTTGATGCCTATATATGTAAATGGGACACATCATGCTAGAACTGACCTAGACTTCAAGATATGAATACTATTCTTGGAGTAATGAAACCAACCCACAAGCACAACATACCAAATCAATGACTATGTCTACTCTAGGTGCTATCCGCTACTTACCATCATATAATGAGATCAAGGTAGCTTTGGAGATGACTTAGAGTGAGACAAAAAGATAAAAATCAATAATAAAAAAGACTAACAAAAAATATACAAATAGCCTTTGTGTGCTTTTGCCAAGAGACGTGATGATAGAATGATAGATTTTTGTCCATTGTAGGAAAGATATATCCTAGGATGCAAATCAGTTGGTGTTGATTAGAAAAATTTTAGAAGATGGGCAAAAGAACAGTCTGGTCAGATGTAAGATTATAGTTGGTATGTTGATTGATGATTTTTGCACTAGGGACCATGTTGCAAGTGTAGACGTAGCATGTGTATCATTTATTAGATCTAGAAAGCTCAGTGAATGGGGGCCATCCAAATGGGTTGGATGGGTGCATCTTATGTACATGAGTACTGGAAACGTCCTTCATATTCCAGACTGCCTACATACCCTATATCCACAGGATCAAGGTATTTTCAAGATGCGAGCAAAATGAATATGTAGTTCTAGTAAGAATTGATGATGTGGGAATGGTTTGGTATGGTTGTGATGTGATGAGGATTGATGGACTGGATTGATCGATGTGTGTGGGTGATGTTGCACTTGTTTTTGTATTTTTGAGGATTTTGCATTGTTTTTGGGTTTTTTGGTTTTTTCGATTTTTTTTGGATTTTTGATTTTATGATGTTTTTGGATTTTTGACTTTATGAGCTGTACAAGGGGAAGCTTACAAGGATCCTCATTCCATGAGTTGACCTTGGGATGGGATACGATGGGTTGTACGATAAGACTTGATGTTTCAGAATTCCAAGCCATGGGAGGCATGAGATATGGAGTGATGTGGCGGAAAGAGAACTTATTAGATGGTAGAACCGGCCATTACGCATGGCGCCTGAAACAGGTTTTCACCATGGTACTTATCCAAGGCGTCACCGAAGTGATTTTCACCATTGGAAGTTTTTATTGCACTCTGATTTTTTTTGATTTTCTAATTTTTTGGTGTTTTTTGATTTTTTAATTTTTTTATTTTTTGACTTGGGGCACCAGATGGGTTATGCATAGAATTTCTTGAGATGCAAGATGTTCATCGGCTCATCTAGAGGTTGCCCCTCAGGTGTTGCAAGCTGATATGCTCCTGATCCATAGTCAGTTGTGAGGACATAAGGTCCTAGCCAATTGGGTTCAAACTTGCCTTGCTTAGGATGCTCTTGGAGGTTCTTCTGATTTTCCATTAGGACAGGGTCACCTACCTCAAAGTTTTGGGTTCTGATCCTTTTGTTGTAGCTTCTTCTGAGGTAGTTTTGATATGCCTATAGGTGATTCAACGCATTCAGGCGTTTCTCATCCAGTAGTTCTAGTTGATGCAACCTTGCGATGTGGTATTCCTCATCAAAGATAATGTTTTGCAAGGACACTCGAAGAGATGGGAGCTTGACCTCTATAGGTAAAATGTCTTCAGATCCGAATACTAGTGAGAATGGAGTGGCTCCTATAGGAGTATGGATGCTTGTGCGGTAGGCCCATAAGGTGGGGTTTAGTTGGAGGTGCTAGTCATGGCCAGCTTCATTGACTGTCTTCTTGAGAATGCAGAGGATGGTTTTATTAGAAGCCTTTGCTTGACCGTTTCCTTGAGGGTAATATGGTGTGGAGAAATGGTGTTTGATGTCAAATTTTTCACATAGGGTGTGAACTTCTTGGTTCTTGAAGGGCTTTCCATTGTCGGTGACAATGGAATGGGGGATACCATATCGGCAAATGATATAGTGGAGGATGAATTTTAAGATTTGGATGCCTGTGGTGAAGGTGAGTGGTATTGCTTCCACCCACTTTGTGAAGTATTCGGTAGCAGAGATAATGAACTTATGGCCATTGGAGGATGGAGGATGTATTTTCCCTACAAGGTTGAGTCCCCACTATGAGAAAGGCCATAGTGTTGTGATCGGTTGCAGCTCCTGTGCTGGTGCGTGGATGAGATTGCCATGTTGTTGACATGGGAGGCATTTCTTGATGAACCTATGGGAATCTTGTTCCATTGTTGGCCAATAATATCCAGTCCTGAGGATCTTTTTAGAAAGAGTGGGTCCACTTGAATGCACCCCACAAATGCCTGCATGTACCTTTTACAACTCTACTTCAGCCTCCCTAGAGTCTAAACATCGTAGAAACATGCCATCAAGACTCCTTTTGTACAGGGTGTTGCCTACAAGGATGAAGCGGGAGGCTCGACGGATGAATGTTTTCCTCTGTGATGTTGATAGGTTAGGGGGAGGATGTTATCATGAAGGTATAGGTAGGTGTCCTGACACCACGGGGATAAGGGACCAATGATTCCACACACTAGTTCGGATTGAGAAACATCGTATGCTAGGATGGGGAGTTCTTCAATCTGGAACTCATATTTCTGGCTATCCTTCTTCATGTCTACCAGAGATCTGATGGTTGCCATGGCATCTTCTACTTTGTTGTTGAGCCTGGGGATTTACTTGAAGTGGATGTCGTCGAAGTAGTCTTTGAAATCATCGACCATCTTCTTATAGGGAAGGAGCTTATCATCCTTGGTTTTGTATTCATTATTTACTTGCCTGATGACCAGTTGAGAGTTGCCATACACAATTAGCTTTTCAATTTTCCATTGGATGGCCATGCGGAGACCTGTGATAAGGGCCTCATACTCTGCTACATTGTTGGTACATGGGAATATGATCTTGAAGGATTTAGGGATTGTGTTGCCTTGAGGGGTAACAAACAGGATGCCTACCCCCGAGCCTCTATGAGTGTATGATCCATCAAAATACATCTTCCATGTGTCTGTGGCTGGTGTGATTGTCAAGATAGCTTCATCAGGAAACTCCACTATTGTAGGATGTTCTACCAGAATAGGTACTTCAGCCAGCTGATCTGCTATAACTTGCCCTTTGATGGCCTTTCTCTTGGTGTATTCTATGTCAAACTCTGTGAGAATCATGACCCATTTAGCCATTCTTCCAGTAAGAGTACCTCTGTTTAGCAGGTACTTTAGTGGGTCGATCTTGGCAATGAGCTTGGTCTTGTGATTGAGCATATAGTGTCTTAACTTTTGTGAAGTAAAGATGAGAGATAGACATGCTCATTCGATTTGTGTGTAGTTGAGTTGATATGAGATCAAGGTGCGGCTGATGTAGTAGATGGCTCTTTCTTTCCCCTGTTCATCGAGTTGTGCTAGCAAGGCTCTGATAGCTGTGTTTGTCACTGAAATTTACAAAAGGAGGGGCTCTCCATGCCTAGGTGGGGTTAGAATAGGAGGATTAGCTAAGTATTCTTTTATTCGATCGAAGGCATCCTGACACTAAGTGTTCTAGGCAAAAGCTGTGTCTTTTCTGAGGAGATGTTGGAATGGTTGGCACTTATCAGCAAGTTGGGCAATGAATCGATGTATAGACTGGAGCTTTCCTTGGAGACTTCTCAGTTGTTTCAGTGTCTTTGGACGTGGCATTTCAGTGATAGCCTTGACCTTTGTGGGATCAACTTCTATTCCTCTTCTCGAGACTATGTATCCTAGAAGTTTGTCGGAGGTGATGCCGAAGACACACTTTTTTGGATTCAAACAGACATTGTATTGTCCTAACTTGTCAAAGATCTTGGTCAACACATCTAGGTGTTCTTCTTTGGTCTTTGATTTCCCTAGAAAATCATCCACATAGTCTTCCATGATGTGGTGGAAGAGGTCATGGAAGATGATAGTCATAGCTCTTTGATAGGTGGCTCCTGCATTCTTGAGGCCAAATGACATTACCACCCAGCAATATGTTCCCCATGGGCATATGAATGCTATTTTGTGCTGATCCTCTTTAGCAATTTTTATTTGGTTATATCCAAAGAAACCATCCATGAGAGATAACATTTCATGTCCTATGGTGAGATCCACTATCATGTCGATATTTGGTAATGGGAAGTCGTCTTATGGGTAGGCCTTGTTGAGATCTCTGAAATTGGTACAATAGCAAATTCGGCCATCTGGTTTAGTAATGAGCACTAGCTTTGAAACCCATTTAGGATAATCAATTGGGCAAATGAACCCAACATCTAGTAGCTTTTTTAGTTCTGCCTTGACTAAGAGAGCCAGCTAAGGATTCATTTTTTAGAACTTCTGCTTGACGGGTTTCGCATCAGGACGCACTGCAAGATGATGAACAACCAAGGCAGGATCTAGCCCTGGCATGTCTACATAGGTCCAAGCAAAATTGTGATTTCTGCATGTGAAGAAGGACAAGAAGTTCTCCTATTCTGATATGCTGAGAGATTCTGCTTGGCATGTGATTTTCGGCTCTTCCTTTGTCCCCAGATTCATTTCCTGAGCTAGTTCTACCAAGATGGGTGATCTGTCTGGATATACTTTGTCTACCTCAGGAAGGCCCATGCTTCCATCTCCTGGTGCCTCATGGAGGTTTTCACCGGGAGATACATCTTTTGTTTTTACTTTTTTAGGATCTGATACTACCGCGGAACTGTTTTCACCATCAAATCCATTGTTGATTTTTATATTTTTATGACTGGAAGTAGGGGTTGTCTCCCCAAAATAGGCATTCGTATCAAGCTCCATGATATAACTGGCTCTGTGATCTTTGAAAGGGAAGTGATCTCTTACCCCCATCATTCCAGCGATGGCCTCATCGTTAGGTGCGATGTCGAAGACAGGAGGTCCCCGTTGGTCCCAGTCAATGAGGTCAGGGTGGATGATGAGGTGAGAGTGGTGACTGAGTAGGTGGTGCAAATGGATGAGTTGAAGAAGTCAGTAAAGTCACTAAAGGAGTCTTGAAGGCCCGTTTCATTAACATTGTCGACGTCTAAGGATATCGTAGCGACCTCAGCTAAGATACACTCGCCGGTAGTGAGGATGCATTGTGGTTGACCATACCCCAACCCTTGAGTATATGGATTCTTTGTTGCTTGCAGTGGTTCGACGATTCCCTGTTCATGAAGGCCAATACCACCTTGTCCTTTATAGCCCATGCTTTTGACAATTTTAGAGCCTTTGTCGTAGATTTCTATTGGGATTGTGGGGGCTTCTTGTTCAGTCTCTTCATCCTTGTACAACCAGGATGAGATATCTTCGAGTACATCCTGATCTAGAAGGTGTTTCTTTTCAAAGATGGGCAAAGGTTTGCACTTGATGATGACTGTATTGGCTGCCTCTATTTTTGGGATGCCAAATGTCCTAGGATTGGGTAATGTGCCCACACAAAAGGTGCCATGCAGGTCATATTCCCCACATCCCATGTTGGTTAGCTTGATCTGGACCTCGAGTGGTGGAGGTGCTTGGGATGAAGTGGTGGAAATATTTGCGGGATCAATATATGAGGTGGATGATATTGGATTGGCTTCAATGGTAGCATTATTGTATGGGCAAAAGGTTTGGTTGTGGCCTTCCAGAAAACTGCAATATTGGAAGGGATGGGGGTTAGCATAGATAGTGACTTCTGTGCCATTGTGAGGGAATTTGATGCATTGATGGAAGGTGGATGGGATGGCTTGCATGGCATGAATCCATGGTCTGCCAAGAAGTATGAATCCATGGTCTGATCAAGAACCTGACATTTTGTTTCTAGGATTTTCTGTCCCACTTGAATGGGAAGCTTGATAATACCTTCAGAGAGGCATTTAGTATCATCATAGCCTTTGATCGTGATGCACTCCCTGGTGTCGACAACCACATCGGAGTAACCCAAGTGTTTTAGCATTTTTAGAGTGCATATGTTGAGGCTGGAGCCACCATCTATTAAGACTCTTTTAATGGTGTGCTTGTGGATACAGACTTCGATGTGTAGAGCGTCGTTATGTATGTGGTCGGAGGCAGGTAGGTCCTTTTCTGAGAAGGTGAGATGGTGGGGTGCAGCGATGTGTCCTACCATGGCTTGGAATTGAGTTACATTCAAGTTGGCAGGAACTTGTGTTGGCAAGAGCACTTTGTCGAGGACATCCTTGTGAAGGGGTGATGCGCAGAGCAACTCGAGGATGGAGATTTGTGCGGGTGTCTTTCCTAGGTGTTCTAGGAGGTTATATTGGTGGGTAGGTGATGGACATGTGGTTGGACGAGGAGGTAGGGGATCTGATGTGGATACAGGTATTTGTTCAGTGGGAGGGGCTGTGCGGATGGATACACGGCCACGGTGGGTTGTAACGGTGCAATCAGGTGCTTGTGCTCAAATGGTGACTGTGTTGACATGATGGGATGATGGTTCTATCCGTCCTACGATAGAGTCATAGGATGCGGGTGATGGGGTGACGTTGTAGGCTTGGTTGGATGAGGAGGCATTGTTATGATTTGGTAAGAGATCCTTGTAAGCTCCGAGGTTGGCATTTGGTGATGGTTGGGCAGTGTGATCGAGGCTAACTAGATTTTGTTCTATAAGGTCTTGGATGCAATGTTTTAGTTGCATGCAGTTAGCTATTTTATGACCTGTAACGTGGTGGTATTCACAGTAGTCATTCTCATTGTACCACATGGCTTTTAGTTCATTATCTTGATGGGATCTAACGGGTGGGAGGTTGATCAAACTTTGCTTGAGACATCTATCAAGGATGTCTTCGATGGGTTCCCCTAAGGGTGTAAATTTTCTGTGAGATTTGTGTGGTTTAGTTGGGCCCCTCTGGTTATTTACATTTGTTGCATATGTATGCGCAGGTGTTTGGTTTTGTATATGTTGGATAGCTTTCACATCTGTGATGCCGTCATTCAGATTGTTCTTGTTCTTCTCCCAATAGCGTGATTTGTCATTTGATTGCGTGTTAGCATTGTTGTTTGAATTGGGGGTGTTGTTATTGGATTTGTAGTAGTAGTAGTTGTTGTTGTTGTTGGATTTGTGGTCATACAGTTTGATGGAGCCTTTGGCAATGAGGGCTCGTTTGATGGTGGTGCCTTTGTCGATGACCTCTTCAAAGGTAGATGCACAAAGGATTTGTAAATGAAATCCTAATTCCTGATTGAGGTTGGCCACAAACATGGTGACAAGTTGTTTTTCAGGAATTGGCCATGGGAGTTTGCTTGCTAAGCCTCTCCATCTTTGCAAGAAGGAAACGAAGGCTTCTTCGTTCTTTTGTTTGGTGTTGCAAAGGTCTGTCATAGACATTTCATGCTTGAAATTGTAGGAGAAGTGGTTTACAAATTTCTCTGCAAGCTCAAGGAAAGTCCTAATGCCTGGGGGAAGATGTGCGAACCATTTAGCAGATTGACCGTCGGGGCTTCATGGAAATAGTCTCATTAGATAGGTATCGTTATTAGAGACTTCTAAGAAAGCGATGTAGAACTCCCTAACGTGATCTCTAGGGTCTTCCTTTCCCTTGTATTTGTTGAATTTGGGTGTCTCGAAGTTTTTGAGGAAAGGGGGCATATACAAAGTGTGATCAAATGGGTAGGGGCAAATATCCTCAAAGGAATAGTGCTTTCATTTGCCCCCAGTTTGTCGGTCATCTACCTTTTGGATTAAGCCTTATAGGACGGTTGTGAGATCTTGTGGTTGTGGTGGTTGGGGTGTGTAGGTTTGTTGATTGGTGAGATGTTGGAGATGGGGTGGGATTTGATGTTGGAGATGTGTTTGGTTGAGGTGTTGGTATTGCGGGTTGGTGTTTGGATTGATTGGTGCTTGATATTGTTGATGCGCGTAAAGTTGTTGGAGAACATGTGGTGGTATTTGGGGATTGGTTTGTTGTTGTATAGATGTTGTTATGGGATTATGTGGATACATGATAGTGGATGGATTGACGTTGGGTATGTGGACCTGAGAATAATTGTCATAGGTATGCAATGGTTTGAGGGTTGGGTGGGGGCACACTCGTGGAGGTGCTTGCTTGTGTGATGTTTCCTTGTACGCCCAAGGTGATTTGTGGAATAGAAGGGTTTGTGGTAGTTGTGGTAGTGGAGGTGATGACGGGTTGGGAGACGGTAGGGATGGTGGTATTTGTGGGAATTGTAGAGGTGGTAGCGATTGAGCTTGTGGAAGTGGTAGATATAGTAGGTGTTGATGTTTGAGAGGTGGTGGGTTGGATATGTGATGTAGATGCTTGGGTATTTGATGGGGTAGGAACGATTGTAGAAGTGGATGGTTGTGATGATGTCATGATGGGGGGGAGTTGAGCACCAATTTTGAGAAGATGATCAAGATATCTACTTAGGTCTGACCTTATTATTTTTTCAAGTAGGTCCATGTTATTGGCATCTTGTGTAAAGCTTAAGACATCTAGATCATCTTGGGAAATAGTGGGGATGTTTTGTGTTGGTGGTGGTGGTGGTGGTGGTGGTTGTTGTAAGTAATTGAAGGGATTTTCATTGGGACCATATGGGGGGATGTAAGAGTATGTAGGTGGGTTTGGATTGATGGGTATGTTGTAGCTATCAGTGTTGGGCATGCTAAATTGCCAATGTTCTGCCATTTCTTGTTTCTTTTTGCTTTGTGATCTCGTGATGGGCATGCACGTATATGGAGTTGATTCCTAGAAGTAGAGTGGAATGGGGATGGAGACCTTAGAGAATCTAATTGACTATGTTGGACCTAAAGATGGATGTGGTAGTGAGATGAAGTAGAAGAGGGGATGCGGTGGAAGATTGATATGTCTTTCTAAGGATTTTATCCTAAGGGTGATACGAATGGATGATATTGATTTTTTGCACAAATTTTGGACCAAGATGGAGGATGATGATGTTTGTTTTCATGAAAAGGGGTTTTTATTTTATTTTTATGTTTGTTTTTGATTGATGAGGATGATTAGGATGATGTTTTTTTTGGAATGACTTGATGGTCGACAAGTTGAGCTTTAGACAAGATCTAAATTTTGGCACAAATGGATGATTTTCTTTGTTTGGGGTAGACTAATGACCCTACATAAAGAGGGGTGATTTGTTTTTCTTGAAAGGTAGACTAATGACTTTTCAAGGAAAATGTGATGATAATGATGAGATCTAGATCTAACTTTGGCTCAAAAGGATGACAAGCTTTGGTTGATGATTTGTTGATGGGTGTTTTGATTTGGTTTTGGATTTTTTGAAATGATTTGTTTTGGTCCAAGGAGATATGAAAAGGGGGATAGATAGATATGGATTTGGGCTGATTATGAGGTAGCCAAGGGGTCCAACAATGATGTTGATTGATTCTCTAAGGTCAAAGAGAAGGTGTGATTTTGGAAAATTTTGAAGAAAATGGATAGACTGTTGTCAGATTCTGGGAGGTGGATATGGATTATGGCAGAGCAAATAGTGTAGATCACAACTAAATTGGTCTTTGTTTCAGGCAAGTCAATCTAAAAATAGCACCAATCTAGGGGTGAAATGGCGCTACAATCAGACAAATATGGTGCTAAAACAAGGTAGTGATTGTCGAGGTCCTAAAAAGATAGATTTTTGATGGCAAATTTTTGGATTTTCTCTATTTGGAATGTGATCAAATGATTTGTTATGTCTCTTGGCAATGTTGTTGCAATCAATTCAAGCACAATAATCAAGATTTTGCTTTGTTTTGAAAAAAGATGTGCGATTTTATTTAACAAGCACTTTGAACAACCTAAGGTGAGGATGTGACAGTATTTGTTGAATCCCCTAGCTGCACCTATTCAAAGCGGGTAGCTCCAGGATCTTGGTAGCACCAGCTCCTCCTTACAATTGTACACACTTCTCACACATACCAAGATCCTAGTTTTTTATAAGGCTTGTTCCTCACCAAACCTTTAGATTATCCCTGCTACCTCGGCTAAGAACCACATGAATCGGGGCTGCTTCAAAGGTTTCCCTTCTGCGTCAACAAATAGAAGTATTTTGGCTTACTAAACAATGGTTCGTATTAAGGGCATCCGTTCAGGTGGTTATACGTGCGACAGCGCTACTCTTCGTTATGGAGTTTCCCAACCTCCAAGGGTTACGCCTTGGAGGGTTTTGGGGGAGGTTTGCTATCGATATAGCACAACAACACCTGTCGCTTGAGACTTTCATCCCAAATGCCTTATTTTATATAGCAATCTGATCCTTGGAAGAGCTTGGCTTTAGCTTGATGCCGCTTGGGTCGTTCCCACCTTTCGAAACGGGGTGGCACACCCTCTAAGGATTACAAAAGCAATATAATCACAAAAAATACTTTTGATCCCCAAGTTCATACAAAGATGCGAGGGGAGAGCATACATATTCTCTATGATTGCATCACACTAAACATGGTTCATTTTAGATCTTTGGATTAGATTGGGTGTGATTAATGCAATTTTTGTGAGAAGCTTTTGATTCCCAAGGTCACCAAAATGATGCGAGGGAAGAGCATACGCTTTCACACCACAAGTAAAAAGAGCACAAGACACTTCACACAATTTTAAAATGATTTTCTTGATTAGATGCATGAAAGATGCAAGTTGTTGTTCCTTTTAACCAAATGCTTTCAATTGATGCAATTTGTGGTTCTTTTTAAAAGCCCAAATTGAAGTGTTTGGATTGTTGGTTGTTGGCACACCAATTGTAAATTTTAGAACACCAAAGTAAATGTGTGGCACACACTCACACACAAAGATTTGTTTGATTTTTGTTTTGTTCAATTTTAATTGCACCAAATCAAAGTGTTTGCCTAACTAACATGCAAAGGGTTCATTTTAAGTTACAAATTGAAGTGTTTTGCTAAGCTAGAAATCAAACCATCCTGTAAAAAAGCTTGTTAGTATCCGCAAAGATGATAATGAAAACCTACAAAAAACACTTGTCAGTACCTGCACAACCAGCAAAGTTAGTTTTCCAAATAGTGCTAAAACAGGGGTCCGATAGCGCTACTACAAACAAGACATAGACAGAACCCACCCCTTTTACAAATGGTGCTAATTAAACATATAGCGCTAATACCAGACCCTGAACGCACCAAACTAGAATATGGTGTTACAAAATTACAGTGATGGCACTAATATAAAATTTAGCGCTAATACAACATATAAAAAGTGTAAAAATAGATAATAACACTGATATAGGTATATGAATGTGCCACTATGCAACTTTCCAGAGAGTCTGTTTGTCCTGCAGATAGCACCAATCTGGGTGATAGCGCTGATACAGCACTGAATGCATCTGACCTGCAAAAAAGTGATTTTTTCTACACAACACAAAGGGTCAGATAGCAAAATCGAGGTCTTGTTAGCCTTGTTAGTCTGAGTAAATGAAAAACAAGATAAAAACAAAGCCAAAAATGCATGTTTAGACCTCTTATAAAAATTTTGACATAATTTCCCCTTGCAATTTCAATATCTCTGTGAAAACCAAGAGCAATTGAACACCAAAAATGGCAGGAAGATCATGAGAAAAAGAAATGTGAGTGAGTGAATAGAAATGTGCTACGCAAAAATAGCGCCAAAACAAGAAATGGCATTGAAACTAGCCAGTGATGGCATCGCTGCAAGGATAGGATGGCATCACACCTATAAACACACATATCTCACAGCAAAAACTCACAAAACAAGTTAGACTTGGACCTTGTGGGTCCCACCGGGGTGCCAATGTAGATTAGAAATGCAAATAAGGTAGAAACACTAAACAAAATGCAATAAACACAAGATGTTATAGCTCCAAATGCAAACCCAATCTCATCAAGGGAAGTAGGAGTATGCACCCAAGAACTTCTAAAGACTAAGATAATCCCTAGACAAGTGATTCTAATGTGAAATGCTATTCAAATTGCAACTCACTATTCTAGCTCAAGAGTGATTTTAACATTATAACTTTGCATAAACTTGGATGATGAAAATGGATGGAGAGAGGTTCTATTTATAGATTTTTGGAAGGGATTTTGATCCAAGGGTGGAGATTGATTTGGAAGATCAATGGTGGAGGATAAAAGTGATGTGGAGGGCCTAGATTCAATCTTGAATAAATGGAGGGCTAGGAATAAAAGTGAATCTTTTATTCATTTTGGGAAAAGGGGTTATTTAATGAGCATGGGGGTGAAGGATTATTTTGGAATTAAATATTCATATGGGGGAATGTAAATGAATTAAAAATTCATTTGGGGAAGAGAGGAAATAAATGGGTATGGGTGTGAAAGGAAAATTAAATGTGATGTGGGATGTTTTTAAATAAAAAATTGACTTATGTGGATTTAATTCAATTTTTTATTTGGAGGATGTGGGGAAGGGTGTTAAACAAGGTTTGACCACCCAAATTAAGGGGTTAGGATTAATTAAACACATGTTTTATTTAATTAATCCTAGGGCTAGGATGATGTAGGCTAAGATAGGTAATTAAATAATTGCTATTTAACTATCTATGGTAGGGATAGGTCAATTAGTAGGCTGGATTAATTAGTTAACATGGTTTTAACTAATTAACTGGATTTAGTGAAAAAGGGGGAAATTGATTTAATAAATATTGCATATTTATTAAATCAACTGGCTAAGGTTGGGACTATTGAATTAATGAAATTAATTCAATTGTTAGGATAAAATGATGGAAAATAGTGTAAATGAAGGGATAATTAATTAAATAAAAATTTAATTAATTGGTTAGAAGGGAAATTGACATGATTAGGGATGTCGGGAGTCGGTTAGATGGTAGAAGACATTTTTAGGTGTCTACACTTACCTTTTTCACCAGGTAGTGCATTTACATTGCATTGATTTTCATAAAGAACCAAGTCCCGAATATTAAATAAATGTTGTATGACTTGTGCATTATAGGCTCGTTGTATTCCTTTTTGATAAGCCTTGAGATGTTCAAGAGAGTTAATACGTCTTTCATCAAGCATCTCAAGTTCCTGTACTCTTTTCTCTCATTCTATGTCATCATCCATGATATCTCTTAGAGAGATTCACAAGGAAGGAATTTCTAACTCCAAGGGCATTATCACATCTGCGCCATAGATGAGATTATACGGTGTGTTACTCGTAGTCGTTTGAATACTTGTTCTGTAATCCCATAATGCATAAGATAATTGTGTATGCGAATCTTTTTGATGTTTATTAATAGTTTTCTGTAAAATCTGTCTAATAACCTTGTTTGAGGCTTCTACTTGGCCATTTGATTGAGGGTAATAAGGTGTAGAGAAGAGATTTGGATATGGTATTTTTTGAGGAACTTTTTCACATCCTTGTTCTTAAATGGTGTACCATTGTCTGAAACCAAGGAGGAAGGTATTCCAAATCAAGAAATTATGTTATCTTGTATGAATCAACATATTACATTGGCAATCATGGATCGCAAAGGGACCTCTTCAACCCATTTTGTAAAATAATCAGTAGCAGTAATGATAAACATATGTCCTTGAGAGGAGGGCGAGGAAATTTTACCAATTAGATCCAAGTCCCAGATAGAGAATGGCCATGGTGACACCTGGGCATGAAGCTCTTGAACGGGAGCATGGATTGGGTGTTTATGTTGTTGGCATTGTGGGCATCTCTTGACATAAGCAAAGGAATCTTGTTCCATATGCTGCCAATAGTATCCCATAAGTAGCAATTTTTGCACCAATGATTTTCCACCAAAATGCCCTCCACAGGCACTAGAGTGGGCTTCTTCTAAAGCTATCAGAATCTTTGAATTGCTTAAACATCAGAGTAAAACACCATTATAACTTCGTTAGTACAAGACATTCGATAATATAATGTATCGCGTTGCTAGTTTGCATAAACAGATTCGGGCATTCTTAGATGTCGAATCAAGAATGGTTACATCGCATAGATAGTTGAATATGTAGAACTATTCATCCATGTATGTATTACCACAGAGTTCTAAATTCACAACTATAAGGTCATCAATTATCGGTGTCTTAAGATTATGAACAACAAAGGTAAATTCCTTAGGAGAACCATCAAGGGATATAAGGGAAGTTGCATTTGCCATTGCATCCACATGTTGGTTATCTTTCCTGGGGATGGTATCGATCGAATATGATTTGAATTGATTTAAGAGAGATAATGCAAACTCATGATACTGAGATAGCTTATCATGCTTGGTTTGATAGGATCCCATTATTTGTTTAACAATTAATTGAGAATCACCATATATTGTAATGTTTTTGATAAGAGCCAAGGCTACATGAAGTCCTGCAATAAGAGCTTCGTATTTAGCTATAGTGTTTGTGCATGAGAAATCTAAGCGGTAAGATAAGGGAATTAGCTTACCAATGAGAGGAATCAATATAACACCAGCCCTGGAGCCAGTTCGATATTTTGATCCGTCAAAATATAATTCCCATTTTTCATCCACATAGATTGTTAAGATTTGTTCTTCAGGAAAAGTATCGACATTTTGTATAGAAAAGGGAAAGGGAGCTTCAGCTAACTGATCAGCTATCACTTGTCCTTTAATTTCTTTTTGTGAAATAAATTTGAGATTGAATTCTGTTAACAACATAACCCATTTAGCAAGATGACCTAATAAATATGTTCTTGCGAAGAGATGTTTCAAAGGGTTGAATTTTACCATTACATGCACTTCAACATTTAAGAGATAATATCTAAGATTTTGAGTGTCAAACACTAAAGCTATGAAATGCTTCTATATGACTCTGTATCACACTTCATAATCGAGAAAAGTATGACTGATGTAATAGACAACACATTCTTTGCCTTCAACATTATGTTGTGCTAACAAAGTGGCTAGGGCATTGTTAGATGTTGAAATGTACAACAGAAATGGTTTATAAGAAATAGCAAGTTGCAAAACGGGTGGATTAGCTAAGTAATCCTTTAAGTCATCGAGAGCTCTTTGACATTCAAAATTCCATTGAAAGTGAGAATATTTCTTCAGTAGTTGCGTAAAAGGGTGAGTCCTATCGGCGAGTTGTGAAACAAACCGGCGGATGGCCTGTACCTTTCCCTACAAACTACGAAGTTGAGATATGTTATTCAGTATTGGCATATTAACAATTGCATCTATCTTTTTTGTATCGACTTCTATACCTTGATTTGAAACAATAAACCCAAGTAACTTTCCACTATCCACGCCAAAAACACACTTATATGGATTCGATTGCATATTATACTTTCATATGCGCTTAAATATTTGTCAAAGATTTGTAACATGATCCTTACGATGGATAGACTTTGCTAGGATGTCATCAACATAATCTTCTAGAATATTGTGCATATAATCATGAAATATAAGATTCATTGCACGCTAGTAAGTAGCTCCTGCATTCTTAAGTCCAAACGGCATGACTACCCAACAAAATGTACCCCTAGGTGTTATAAAGGTTGTTTTATACTGATTGAGAGGATTTATAAGGATTTGATTATATCCTAAAAATCCATCCATAAAAGATAGCAACTCATGTCCAGCTATGGAATCAACAATCATATCGATATTAGGGAGAGGAAAAGCATCTTTCAAAAATGCCAAGTTTAAGTCTTGAAAATCTGTACACATTCTTATACGACCATCAAGTTTAGCAACAACAACAATGTTTGAGATCCACGGAGAGTAATCAATAGGTCGGATAAAACTAGCTTGTAAAAGTTTTTCTATTTCAGTTTGAACAAGCAAAACAATCTTAGGATTCATCTTACGAATCTTTTGTTTGAAAGGCTTAGCATCTAGTTTTAACACAATATTATGCATTACAATCTGAGGATCTATACCAAGCATGTCTGAGTAATTCCAAGAAAATAATTCTTAAAACGCATTCAACAGTTTAGTCATTTTTTCTTTTTCTTTCGTATTTAAATAATCCCCAATAAGGATAACTTTTTTCGGGTTATCCTTATCCATAACATCAATAGCCTTTCTGTTAAGGAGAGTACTATGGTCTGGGGGATTGTAGGATTGTAATTGTTCTTCAAGTTCTTCATTATGCTCTACTGTAGCAATTATTGTGCTAGTAGTCTTTCCAAAATACGCATCATTGTTTAAACAATAAGGTAGGCCACGTTTATGGTGATAATGAGGAATACCATCATAAGCACCTAAGAATTCCATTATCACTTCATCTATCGTAAACATATCTAATGGAAGTGATCCTAGAGGAAAATTAATGTCAATCATCTCAGGGAATATCAAACTAAGTGTTGATATTGTATTCACATTTAGAGTAGGGAGTTTGTGGGCTTTGGACTCCCTAAAAGGATTATATCCAATGCCATTTGAACAATGTCATGTAGCAGATTTTATAGGGACTTTGATTCCTTGTTGGTTTATGTCGCGGCTTTTACCTACATAGTCACAATTTTTGTAAAGGATTCAGAATCCTTTGCCATAGAGAGAGACCATTTCTTTAGAGGAAGGCAAAATTTCATAAGTTTCATAGTTAGTAGTATAATTAAGAGTATTATCCTTATTTGTCACCAAAGAGGCCTTATGTTTATCATTCAAAGCATGCGATGTGATCGATGCAATATTTGATGTTTCAGGTATGGGGTTTTTAAGTTTATATTTTCTTGTGGAGGAAGATGCAAAATCTAGCGAACCCTAGTCATCACCAACAAATGCATTCGATTTCTTGGACTCTTGCATAACATTTTTAGAGGCAAGAGGAGCTGATAAATCATCTTTCAGATTGTTCAAACTCTTAGGACAAATAACATGCCTATGCACTTCCATTTACAGATGATTATCAGGTTCAAGAACTGAATGGATAGTGTGTAGTTTACCTTTAAATATAAACTTAATCAAGTGGTGCAAAGTAGAAGGAACTGCTCCCAATGCATGTATCCAAGGTCTACCCAAAATCATGTTATAAGATAGAGAACAGGGCATGACATGAATAAAGGTAGGCACCATCACATGTCCAACTTGTATAGGTAGAGTTATAGTGCACACAGATTGTCATCCAACATTATCAAAGCCATGAATACTTAATGATTCTAGTTTGATGGCAGGTATATTAATTTTAACCTTATGTAGTAAATCAATGCCACAAACATTAAGGGCTAACCCATTATTAATCATAACTCTCTTAACCAATGTTTTGTTGATTGTAATAAATATAACCAAAGGATCATACTGATTCTGAACCTTGAGAGATGGCAATTCATGTTGTTGAAATAGAATATCTATTTTAGTTGCATTCATATAATCTAGTAAAGCAGCAACATCAATTGGTTTAACAGCAGGAGGAATAATCACCTTTTGTAAAGCTTCTTGAAGCATTCCATGGTAAGTAGGTGAAGTTTGTATAAGCTCCCAAAGAGATATCTTCACAGGAGTAGTGCAAAGCTGCTCTACAAGATCATAGTCTTTACCACCTTTATATGTTAAACAAGGTGCTTGAGGAAGCATAGGTTGAGAAGCTGGTAAAGATATTGGTACATTCATTTGTTGTGTACTTTGTTTGTTATTTTTAGTGTTATATGCATGAGCAACCACATTATGGTTGGTTTGTTGTGAGTTTTGTTTCGCTATTTGTTCTACATAATCATAAATGTGATCAAGAGATTGAGAAGGAGATGAAAGACCTTTAACAACAAGTACAAGTTTAGAGGATGGTTGAACCACATTTGCACATAGAGTGACCACAATTTTTGTTTTTTCAATCTCTTATTTAGATTTAGGAACATAAATTGCTTTTACAAATCTTTCAAATAATGACGGCTTAGAGGTTGTAGTGGAATGTTCAATCGAGATAAAGTCCTCAAGGGCTCCATCTAACATATCGAAGTCATCACGACTAAATGGCTCATTATAAGCATGAAAATCTTTCAAAAAATAATCTGACATTTTAACATGCTCTATTTAAACCAAGATTTAAATGCACAATGATGGCCTTTGCAAATGAAATACAATTTCCAACAATGAATGCTAATTTCCAACTCTTTTACTAAAAAGATAAAGAATGTAATTCACAATTTAAGATATGCAATTTCACTAAAGAGGCTTTTCAATCCAATTGTGCTCTGGAACAGAAAATTATTTCAGATCTGAAGTTTAAAAGGATGCAAATTCTTTAAATCTCGGGTTCACCAAAATGTTTAGGGTGAAATTGGATAGTTTGTTTAAGCTAGGTTAAGTACTACCATTTCTCCACTAAGCATTGGGAGGACAAGGATTGAGATTATGAACAAGATTCTAATCACTTTGTCTATCCCTTATGCTCACGTGGTTATGAAACCTAAAACCATAACTAAGGTTTTATCAAGTGTTTTCCTTTCAACCAAGTAAAACCTGAATTATGCCTTAAATCAGAAATACTCAGAAACTAATGAAACAACTAGCAAAACTGATCATAGAGGTGTAGAGAGAGGGTTTCAGAGACTGTGTACCCAGATTTTGAGGGCCACATGGACTAGGGCACCCACTCCAGTGTCTTGCAAGTCCTAGAATCTAAAAACTTGAAAGTTTGTCAAAAATGTATCTGCAATATCCTTCTTTCTCTAGCTCCTTTCCATCGAAACTTGCAAAACATGATCTACACCTACAAAAGAAGGAAAATGTTGTGGCTATATAGGAGCTTGCCTTAGTCAAGCCCTATCTTTGGTATTTCTACCTCAACAATAGCCAAAGAAAAAGATTTACAGAAGTGTGTGCAAACCTAACAATGTGCGTATGCATAAATATCAAACCCTAGATGTCTCAATCAAGGGAAGATAAATAACTTGCTTTGCATCAATAAACACATACAACTTCACCTCAAGAGATGAGATAAATGAAGACTTGCATGAACAAGAAGGTGAATCAATAATGTCTGTGGAGGATCTCCAAGCTTGCTGTTGGAGGCTTCAACCCTTCTCCCAATCATGTAAAGGGTGTACAAACCCTAGGAAGAGGAAGATAGACTCAAGATCTTGATTCCTAATCTCCATCCATTGTCACCATGATAGAAAATACAAAAGACTTTCAAGAGCTTCAACAAGCCACTGATCTTCAATGGTAATTGTAGCAGAGTTTTTGGCATCAAGCTTGCATAAGAATTGTGTGTGATAAAATAATTTTCAAATGTCTTTTTATATCTAACTTTAGGGAAATTCAAATTTTGAAATAACATCTCGATATCATGTGAAAATTGAGAATTTGAAAACAGAATCCTGAGGCACTCAGCGAGAACCAACACCCTGCCAAAATTCAAAATCCTGGGAAATAGGGGAGGACTAGGGTGCGGGCGCCCAAGTCCAAGTCCCCTATTTCCACTTAGATTTGCATTTTTGGGGGTCCTAGGGACCCAAATCTCAAATCCCCTTTCTAGGTTCTATCAACAAGTTACCTCAAAAAGTGAATGAATTTGCTTCTAGACTTAGTCAATCAGGGTTTCAGGAAGGCTAGAAAAGAAAAGGTTGAGAGGTCACTGAAAGTGAAGAGCTAAACCAAGGGAAATTGTACCATTCCATACAGGAGGACAATTTTTGATGTTACAGTTACAAAGGACAATTGTTTTAGAACCTGAGAGATACCAGAGGGCTGAGATCAGAGATGGAGTTTCTAATCATTTTTAGAGGCTAAAAACTTAGGCTAAGGACACCTACAGGTAGTTTTCATCCTAATAAAGACCCAGCAGGGGTAGTGGCATTGCAAATATGTGCTTAAGCAGTGTTGTCATTGATGTCAACATATTTCTATTGTAATTGATGCCAATTGTATACTAATTTGGTGCCTATATAGAAGACCAGTTTGTTGATGATATTGAGAAAATTAATAAAGATCAATGAATGCGGACCAGATGGCTATAAAGAGGTTTGTCTGAAGAAGCTCTATTTAAGATTTGAGAGGTTCACATTAAGATCTGAAGAAGTTATGACCATCTAAGTAGAACTAGTTCCTGCAATATTCAGAAGAGATAGAGTGATAGAAAAGAGGTCTGGATTGTTCTGGATATGTCAAATGATGATCTGCGGATTTGAAGGCAGGTTTGGAAAGTCAGTGTGTATCATCCATTCAAGTAGTTCATGGTTTGGAGGTCCACAAGCAATCTTTCTAATGTGATAGTCAGATAGTGTTCTTGAGGTTCTAGAGGAAGATGCAAGTGATTCAGATGATATGGAGGAGTGCGGATATTTTGTTGAATTCAATGTGCTTATGGAATTTTCTGGATCGTGTGACTACTATGTTGGAGGTCCGCATTGAAGTTTGAGCTTGTGAATAAATATTTTCTTCTTGGTGTTGTTGTTCTTCCCAATCTTGGCCAACCAGATGATTCAAGCGTGTTGTGGATGATCTAAGAGCAATTCTATGAAGCATGGTGTGTTGATCAAGGAAGATTTGAGTCCAAATATTTTCTTCTTGGTGTTGTTGTTCTTCCCAGTCTTGGCCAACCAGATGATTCAAGCATGTTGTGGATGATCTAAGAGCAATTCTATGAAGCATGGTGTGTTGATCAAGGAAGATTTGAGTCCAAGTTATGTTTGGCCAACAGCTTAGGGATTCGCATTAAGTCAAATGTTTATAGTGTCAACCTTGATGTTCATTCCAAGGTTGATGAAGTGTATAAATATTTATTGATGAGTTGTGAAAAATCATCCTTGTGTGAAAAGAATATAATTTGAAGAAAGGATCAAAGGTAGAGCAGAGTAGAAGAGAAATAGAAGAACAAGACCTATTATGATGAAGAGTTGGAAAAGAAGTGTTTGGGGCAAAGCATGAGTTTTGTGAGCATTCAATGAAACTAAACCAGGCATGAAGCAGATGCTATTTCTCAGTTAATTATTTCTATTCCAACATAAATTTTGTAGGCAGTGAGCCTCTCTTTTGAGCAGTGAGCTCTGGGCAGTGCACCCGAAGGCATGTGCCTTCTATTTTTCTAAAGTACTTTTAACAAGGTACAAATCTTTGTTGGTTAACCGCCACCATGGTTTTCCATTAACGAGGTTGCACGTAAAAATCCTGGTATTTTGTGTTCATCTATTTCTGCCCATGTGTTGTTGATTCATGCTTTAGATGTTTATATCATTAATCAGTTTTGTGTGATAAAGAAATAGTTGCAAGTGTTAAACATTTGGGACAACTGATTCACCCCCCCTCTCAGTTGTCTAGTCTTAATCCAACAATTGGTATCAGAGCAAGGTTCCTCTAAAAGGAGCTTAACCACCTAAGGAGATCTAGGATGTCGACCTACAAAAAGGATAGTCTGAGATTTGATGGAACAAATTACTCTATTTGGAAGAGTTGCTTGGAGTGCCATTTGCAATGCATGGGTGATGCTTATTGGGTGATAACTAAGGAAGAATATAATCCTCCAAAGAAAGGTCTGTCAACTCCAGATGAACTCAAGGATGTTGAAAATAACCTTCGTGCTAAAGAAGCCTTGTTGAGTGCCCTGACTGATTTAGAAATGACAAATGTTTTTGGACTAAAAATTGCTCATGAAATTTGGAAGAAGTTGGAGAATCTATATGACGGCAATGAATATGTCAAATGTGCCACACTACAAAGTCTGAGAGGAAAATTTGAAAATCTAAGGATGAGTGAAGATGAAAACATCACAATCTACATGCAAAAGATAAATAAACTTGTGTGTGGTATCAAGTGTGCTGGCGGAACTTTGGAAGAATCAGAGATTGTGGTAAAAGTGCTTAGATCTTTGCCTAATTCATACAAACATAAGGTTGCTTCTATAGAGGAGATCAGGACTGTCTCAGAAGTCACAAGAGATCACCTGGTTGGAAAAATTTCATCTTTTGAATTAAGTGAATTTGGTGATTCTCTTCCCAAGTCTGAATCTACATTCAAGGCCAGTGTATATGGAAAACAAAGATATGATCCCGGTGAAAGATCTTCAGTAAAATCAAACAGATTTGTGAAGGCAAGGAAGGATATTGAAGATGATGAAATTGAGACTATAGATCTTGAAGCTCTTATTGCCAAAAGAATTCCAAGAGGATCTGGTAAGTATGAAGGAAAGTTGCCAATCAAATGTTTTTCTTGTAATAAGATTGGTCATTTTGCCTCAAGATTTCTAGAGAGATTTTCAAAACCAAACCCTAATAGATATAAAGGTCAGAAGAAATGTTACTATGTCCAAGAATCTAGAGAAGAAGGTGTCACAGATGATGAATCTAATCATGGAGGTTCCATTGAAAATGATTGGGTGTTCATTGCTATCAAAGAAGAAGATCCAGTGTCTACTGAATCTGCTAGCTATGAAAATGTGAAAAGTGTCTTGGCTACTCAGGTTGTTGAAAAGGATGAATGGGTGATCGATAGTGGATGTTTTCATCATATGACTAGTGATAAAAATAAGTTTATAAGCCTTGAAAAATATGAAGGTGGGCTTGTAAAATTTGGAGATAACTCAGCTGGTAGAATCCATGGCAGAGGATCCATCTCTTTTGATGGTAAGAATAACACCAATGATGTTCTGTATGTGGAAGGGCTAAAGCATAATCTTCTTAGTGTTGGACAATTGGTTGACAAGGGTTATGATCTCCAATTCAAGGATGGCAAATGCAGAATCCTAGAAAGCTTCAGAACTGAAATTGTATCTAGTACACAAACTAGAGGTAACATCTTTCAACTAAGTAGTTCTGGTAAAAATTGTTAAATTGCTCAGACAAATCAAAGCTGGTTGTGGCATAGGAGAATGTGTCATGTGAATTTTGATAACATTGTTAAGATAAGTTCTACTCAAGCTGTGAAAGATCTTCCAAGACTTGTTAAACATGATAGCTTGTGTAGAGAATGTCAATTGGGTAAACAAAACAAAACATCATTCAAAAGTAAAGAACAATTTTCATGTGGGTGATTAGAACTTGTGCATACTGATCTATGTGGTCCTGCTAGAATTAGGAGTGTGCAATGAGATAGATATTTTATGTTGTTGATTGATGATTACTCCCAGATGATGTGGGTAACCTTCTTAAAAGAAAAATTAGAAGCTCTTGACAAATTCAAAGTGTTCAAAGTTATGGTTGAAAATGAGGTTGGTGTGAAGATAAGGCGTCTGATATCCGACAGAGGTGGAGAGTTTACCTCCGGTGAGTTTGATACATTCTTTGAAAGGAATGGAATAAAAAGATAGTTATCTACTCCTAGGACTCCTCAGCAAAATGGAGTTGTAGAAAGAAAGAACTGGACCATTCAAGAAGCTGCCAGGACCATGATGATGGAAACAAATGTTCCACAAGTTTATTGGAGAGAAGCTATAAGTACTGTTGTCTACACTCTTAACCAGGTGCAGATCAAAGGCAATTTTGGTAAGACTCCTTATGAAATTTGGTTTGGTCATCCTCCTACTGTAAGATATTTCAAATTTTTTGGCAGTAAGTGCTATATCAAAAGAGATGAGGATCTAGGCAAGTTTGAAGCAATGAGTGATGAAGGAATTTTTATGGGTTACTCTACTCAAAGAAAAGCTTATTGGTGCTTTAACAAGAGGTTGAAAAAGATTATTGAAAGTGCTAATGTCAGATTTGATGAGAGAAAAGAAGGACATGTTAGGTCTTGCAGATATGATTCAGTTGATCAAGATGAAAATCCAAGTCAAGGAAGGAAAGTTCAATCCCAGACTCAGATCCAGATTGATCTGGAAACTCCAGGAACTCAAGAGGATAGTATAGATGTTGAGGAACAAGCTCAAGAAATAGAAGTTCAAGCAATTCCCAAAACTCCAAGGTATGTAAGACTGAATCATCCTGAAGATCAGATCATAGGAGATAAGAGTAAAGGTGTTCAAACTAGGAGAAAATTTTCTAAAGATTAAGAGGAGATTTGTTTGATTTCAAAGATTGAACCTAAATCAGTGAGTGAAGCCTGCAATGATGAAAAATGGGTAAAAGCAATGGAAGAAGAATTGATCCAAATTGAAAAGAACCACACTTGGGATCTTGTTCCTAGACTTGAGGACAAAAATGTGATTGGAACCAAATGGGTATTCCGGAATAAACTAAATGAAGATGGTGAAGTTGTAAGAAACAAAGAAAGGTTGGTATGCAAAGGCTATTCTCAAGTGGAAGGAATTAATTTTGAAGAAACTTTTGCTTCGGTGGAAAGAATAGAAGCAATCAGATTATTTCTTGCATTTGCTTCTTTCAAAGATTTTAAGGTTTATCAAATGGATGTCAAATCAGCATTCCTAAATGGAGAGTTAGAGGAAGAAGTCTACATTGAACAACAGGAGGTTTTCAGTTGTCTGGTCAGAGAAATATCATCTGCAGACTGAGAAAAGCTTTGTATGGACTCAAGCAACCCCCAAGAGCCTGGTATGCAAGATTGGATAAATATTTGCTTAAGATAGGATTTAGCAAAGGTACTGCTGATAGTAATCTTTACTTCAAGATTAATCATGAGGACATCCTAATTGTTGAGGTCTTTGTTGATGATATCATTTTTGGTGGAAATGAATGTATGTGCAAAGCATTTACTGATTAGATGAAAAGTAAATTTGAGATGTCAATGTTTGGTGAGATGAATTTCTTCCTAGGTCTGCAAATTGTTCAGATAGATAAAGGTATCTTCATATCTCAGTCCAAGTATGTCAAAGAATTGTTGAAGAAGTTTGGAATGGAAGACTCAAAGCTAGTAGGTACACTTATGGTAACTGGATGCAAGTTAAGTAAAGATGATGACTCCCCCAAGGCAAATTAGAAAAGGTATAGATCAATGATTGAAGGATTGATCTATTTGACTCAGACCAGACCTAACATCACGAATGCAGTTGGACTTGTTGCTAGATTTCAAGCTGATCCAAAAGAATCCCATGTTGTGGCAGTCAAAAGAATTTTTAGATATATCAAGGGGACAATTGATTATGGATTGTGGTATCCAAAGAATAATGACTTCACTCTTCATACATATACAGATGCTGATTGGGCAGGAGGTGTGGATGACAGAAAAAGTACTAGTGGTGGTGCATTCTTCTTGGGAAGAAGATTGGTCTCTTGGATGAGCAAAAAGCAAGAGGCAATATCTTTGTCTACTGTAGAGGCATAGTATATAGCAGCAAAAAATAATTGTACTCAAGTTCTGTGGATGAACCAAATGTTGAAAGTCATCAGAACTGTGTTTGAGGAGCCAATCACAATCTTCTATGATAATTCAAATGCAATAAGCATCTCAAAGAATCTAGTGTTACATTCAAAGACAAAGCATATATCTATCAAGCTTCATTTGTTGAGAGAGAAGGTAAATGAGAATGAAGTCAAGTTGGCGTTTGTGTCTTCAAAATATCAGATTATGGATATCTTCACCAAGCCTCTTCCCAAGGATACTTTTGAGTATCTCAGAGAAAAGTTGGGGGTTATTACCCCTCCTGATCAGAACTAAGATGCACTAAGGTGCATTATTTTGGTGGAATTCACAGTCATATCTTATGATCTGGATTGATGTTAAGGAGCTACTACTCAAGGGGAGTAGTTAGTATGCAAATTTTGGAGATCAATCTAAAACAAAAAGGGGGAGAAAAGATTGCAAATATGTGTCCTTTTCCATTGATGTCAAAGGGGGAGAGAAGTTCATGTGAAAAACCAGTTGCTGATGAAAGGGGGAGCAATGAAGAAAGGATTTGCAGAAGTGAGAAGAGAAAGGGGGATAAATTCTAGTCTTGATGGTTGAATTTAGTTTTTCACATCATATGTTGCCATCAATGACAAAGGGGGAGATTGTTGCAAATATGTACTTAAGCAGTGTTGTCATTGATGTCAACATATTCCTGTTGTCATTGGTGCCAACTGTATCCTAATTTGCTTCATGTATAGAAGACCGGTTTATTGAGGATATTGAGAAAATTAATAAAGATCAATGAATGTAGACTAGATGGTTACAAAGAGGTTTGTTTGAAGAATCTCCAGTTAAGATTTGAGAGGTTCGCATTAAGATCTGAAGAAGTTATGACTGTCTGAGTAGAACCAGTTCCTGCAATATTTAGAAGAGATAGAGTGACAGGAAAGAGGTTCGGATTGTTTCAGATATGTTAAATGATGATCTGTCAATTTGAAGGTAGGTTTGGGAAGTCAATGTGTATCATCCATTCAAGTAGTTCAGATGATTTGGAGGAGTGCAGATGTTTTTGTTGAATTCAATGTGCTTGTGGAAGTCTCTAGATCATGTGACTGCTATGTTGGAGGTCCGCATTGAAGTTTGAGCTTGTCAATAAAGATTTTCTTCTTGGTGTTGCTGTTCTTCCTAGTCTTAGCCGATCGGATAATTCAAGCGTGTTGTGGATGATCTAAGAGCAATTCTATGAAGCGTGGTGAGAGGAACCTCCTGTAACAATATAATGAAAAATGCATGAAATAATAGAAATAGCATAAACACAGAAGGAATTGACTTATTATAGGCCACTTCAAGGGGAAACCTCCTTTGAGCAAGCTCAATACAATAAACTTGTGGATGCTTTCATTGGCCTCAACACGTACTTATATACTAAGTCTAATCTAAACAAGTATTACTTCCCATGAATGCGGGATAATACAATATACTCACGAGATGACTTACAAAGCATATGCCTCCAAATGTAATAGACTAACAAAATAAAGAGAAGGGTTAAACATGAGTTCCTAACATCCCATCCCTCTTAGAAAATCTTTGTCCTCAAAGCGTAAGATGTGGAAATTATTGTTGAATCTAAAGGATGGTTCCCCTATAGTAATCTCTGAGTGCATTCCATGCCACTGAATTAATACCTCTGTGAGGGATCAGAAGCGAAGAGGATGAGTGCCCATGTTGAGGATTACCTCTAGCTTCAAAAGGATGGATCCTTCATTATCTAGTTGTGGTAAAATAGTGTGTGCTCTGTCTTTGGTGCCAAGAAATTTCTTTAGATAGGAGACATGAAATATTGGATGAACGCAAGAAGAAGGATCTAGCTTATGATCCCTAATCTGATCCTGGGTGCAGAGAATCATGTCAACTACCTAAACTCGTGAACTACTGGGGGAGTATGGAAGGAGGACTGGCGGTGCCTAACCATAGACTGCTTCATATGGAGTCCTGTTAGATGGAGTGTGGTAGGAGGTATTGTACCACCATTCGGTGAGAGGGAGCCACTTTGCCCACTGATGCTATTGTTATGAGGTATCACATGTAGCCACAATCTATTGAATTGCCCTGTTCATTCCCTTCCAAAAGAAGTGATGACATGCCCGCTCATAAGGTTTGAGGAACCTAGAGTGCCCTACCGATGGAGAAACATAGAGTTCATAGAAGACAACCTATGAGACAGATTCTAACCAATTTGGAAGAGACATAGAAATAACTGAAAGAGAAGCTTGGTCATCACATGTGCGAGAAAGAGAATCTGTCACAATATTGTCCTTACCCTTCTCATAAGTGATCTCATAGTCATAACCCTTGAGTTTACTGATCCATTTCTGGTGTGTGGGAGAGGAGACCCATTGTTCCAGGAAATATTTCAGGCTCTGGTGAGTAGCCCTAATGCAAAAATGATTCCCTAGTAGGTATGGCCACCACTTCTGTACTGCATGCAAAATAGCCATCATTCGTTGTAGAACCGAAGGAGTAGTGGAGACCACAGATGGTTGCATCTTAATGGAGTGAAGCTGAGCGATGACACCATGTGAATTCTTCTTAAGAATCTTTTCCAAGTGATGTGAACTTATGATGCTGAGAGACCCCAATTGTAAGCCCTTCAATGTGTGTTTGTGCCCATTGTCTCAAAACTACATCCAAGGTTCATCAAAATCTGATAAGATGGGTCCAAGTGTGCGTAACAATTGGACGCCCAAAACCACATCACATCTGCCTAAGGGCAAGGCAAACATGTCAGAGCATAGATTATAATCTCCAATAGAGATACGCACATTACGACACTTCCCTTTGCAAGGTAATGTGCCCCCATTGGCAATCATGACTTCAAAGTTCAAGCAAGGATGAACAAAACAATCAGCCTGTTTGGCTATTCGAGGGTCAATGAAGTTATGAGTACTACCAGAATCAATGAGTATTGTAAGAGGGAGCTTCTTGAAGTAACGCTTGACCTGCATGGTTTGTGGGGTGGTGACTCTTGCTATGGCATGGAGAGAGATCTTTGGGTGGTCTTCCTAAGAAGTAGGGTCAACATGTGATTGCTAAGTTTCAACCTGATCAGCTATTGTATCCTGAACATATGTATAAACTTTAGTTTCAGGTGGAGAATCCACATCCAAGAGATAGAGCTTTTGTACAACACATCTATGTCCCCAAATGAATTTGTCATCACAATTATAACAAAGCCCTTTTTCTCTACGTGTCTGCATCTCTACTTCAATCAAATGCTTGATAGGAGTTGTTCTAGGAGCTGGCATTATTTGAGGGCTTTGGGGATCCATATTTATGAATGGAACAAAATTGGATTTGGAGCATTGTTGAGCTGTGATCTTGTCCTCCGCCAACTTAGCCAACCCTAAGGCTTCCATCATTGTGCTTGGACATAACATTTTAAGCTCAGAGCAAATTGCATCCTCCAACCCACTGAAAAAACAACTCTTGAAGAATTCATCAAACAATCCTTCTATGTGATTGGCCAATTTTTCAAATTCTGTCTTATATTCTTTCACAGTGCCTGTTTGGCACAGTTTTGTGAGTGCTCCTATGAATTCATCAAAAGCACTAGGGCCAAATCATTGCAAAATGAGTTTGCAAAAAACTATCCATTTTGGCTCTTCATGAGCTTGGATGTACCAACAGAACCATTGAAGGGCTTCATGTTCCAAATGAAAGGAGGCAAGTGGGACTTTGTTAACATCAAAAGTATTATGCAGATTGAAATATTTTTTTGCCCGATATATCCATCTAGTCAGATCATCACCATTGAAGCGAGGAAAATCAAGCTTCGCTCCACGAAAATTGCCGGAAGAAGAAAACCCTATATCTGCAAAAGACTCTAGCTGCCGTCTATTGTTCATGGTTGAATGGTGAAGATTGAGCCCGGGAATTTTTTCATCCAGATCTTGGACTTTGGTCTTGATGGCTGCAAGTTCCTCCTCCATGTTTTTTTCTCCTGCACGGGTGACAACCATAACCAATTTTTTTTTGGAATGGGTAGAAAAACAAAAAAAGAAACTTTTTTAGTAAAGGAAAATTTGGATTTGGGAAAAACTTTGATGGGTAATTGGGGTTTGACTAGGTTTTGGACACTTTCTAAGGGACAGGGAAGCAGAAAATGGGGATTTCAGAAATGGGGTGAAAGAATGGGAAAATTTGTCCAAGAGGGACAAAGGAGTAGAAATAGGAAATGAACACTGTGGCAAAATTTGAAGGAGATTGGGTGAGAAACGAAGAAGTTATGGCATACCCTAAAAATAGACAAATGTGGGATTTCTAGCTTCAATAAGTGGAATTTGGGATATGGTCCTCAAGGAAGAAAATATGCAGAATGGAATTTCAAGGGTTCTAGTGAATTATCAGAGGAAATAGAACTAAAGCAAGGAAGATATATTAAAAAAATAGATCTGCAAATGGTGATTTGTCAGCTGGTAATAGATATGGACCCCAGGTATGTTTGGTTCCCTAAAGGTTCAGGGGATTCACTTAGATACCAATGTTGTCTAATAGCTTGCGTATTGGGGCAGTACCCCTCACTCCATGGTTCAGGTAAAATTGATAACCACTTTGCCACAAACGACAGCTCTTGGTTTACCTCATAGATGGGAACTAGTAAATCAGGTAGGGGTCATTGCCCTTTTCGCTGGCAGGTCCTCTCAATGGGCTAGCTACTTCAGGGTTCCTGTGGCACTCCTCATAATGAGCTTTAGGGCTATGCCCAGGTACTTCCCACAAATAAGAAGATAGGGATTATTCCTTGATTTGAACCTACAATTGAAATGAACAATACAGATGCAAAGAAAAAAGAACTACTACGATAATCACAGTGCCTGGAGGCCACTACAAAAAAAATTTGGCAGAAATTCCACCCAATGAGCCCAAGAAAGCGCTCTGATACCAGATGAGAGGAACCTCCTGCAACAATATAATGGAAAATGCATGAAATAACAGAAATAGCAGAAACACAGAAGAAATTTATTGATTGCAGGCCACTTCGAGGGGGCAACCTCCTTTGAGTAATCTCAATACAATAAACTCGTGGATGCCTTCATTGGCCTCAACACGTACTTATATACTAAGTCTAATCTAAACAACTATTACTTCCCATGAATGTGAGATAATACAATATACTCATGGGATGACTTACAAAGCATATGCGTCCAAATGTAATATACTAACAAAATAAAGAGAAGGGTTAAACACAGGTTCCTAACACGTGGTGTGTTGATCAAGGAAGATTTGAGTCCAAGTTCTGTTTGGCTGACAGCTTAGGGATTCACATTAAGTCAGATGTTTCTAGTGCCAACCTTGATGTTCATTCCAAGGTTGATGAAGTGTATAAATATTTGTTGATGAGTTTTGAAAAATCATCCTTGTGCAAAAATAATATAATCTGAAGAAAGGATCAAAGGCAGAGCAGAGCATAAGAGAAGCAGAAGAACAAGAGTCGTTATGATGAAGAGTTAGAGAAGAAGTGTTTGGGGCAAAGCATAAGTTTTGTGAGCATTCAATGAAACTAAACTAGGAATGAAGTAGATGCTATTTCTCAATTAATTCTTTCTATTCCAAAATAAATTCTGTGGGCAGTGAGCCTCTCTTTTGAGTAGTGAGCTCTGGGCAGTGTGCTCGAAGGCATCTGCCTTCTATTTTTCTAAAGTACTTTTAACAAGGTACAAATCTTTGTGGGTTAACCCCCACCATGGTTTTCCCTTAACTGGGTTTCCATGTAAAAATCTTGGTGTTTTGTGTTCATCTATTTCTACTCATGTGTTGTTGATTCATGCTTTAGATGTTTATATCATTAATCAGTTTTCTGTGATAAAGAAATAGTTGCAAGTGTTAAACATTTGGGACAACTGATTCACCCCCCCTCTCAATTGTCCGGTCTAAATCCAACAAGTGGGGCAAGGGACAAGTGTTATGAAGCATTCATGAGGTAGTTTTGAGCAGTTTAAGGACCACAAAAGTAGCCCAACTTTTTCCATATATCCTATTATTGGGCAAAGTGGAAGCTTAGGCAATTTGAGGTCCTTAATGAGAAGATGAGTGAGGTCCTTAATGAGAAGATGAGTGACAAGGATAACTGTTGGAGCTTTCCAAGGAGGACTTCCACTTTTTAGGGATGCACATCCCAACTACCTCCACTCTTCAAGCCACAATGGAGCATTTCAAGGAGTTTGAAAGAGTCAAGCAACATCTTGAAGACCAAATCAAACTAGGACTCTTCTTGGGCGTCCAAAGTAAGTTAGCTATTTCTAAGGCTTGGTAACTTAGTCAATTAGAGTTCCTATATGCTCTCGTATGTCCAGGATGAGATATAGGACCCTTAGGCTTCATTTTTTAGGATTTATTTCATGTTTTGAGGCTCTAGAAGCTCGCGAACAATAATGTAATTTGATGTTTTTGGAGAAAACATACAAAAACTAGACTTGTGCATCAGCTTTGTAAGTACCTTTGATCAATAAAGAAAGCATTATGACCTTCTCAATCTTGTCTATTGTGTGTAGCTAAATGATTGATGTATATTTCTATGATTTACATGCAAATCCTTGAATCTATGTCTCATTTTTAACACCTCTATACAAAAATTCATGATTGTGTAGGTTGTAGGTTGTGTCATGGTGCCAAACAATCATTAGTTGTGAGAAAGTATTTAGTTTTCCTTCTAATATTGCAAACACCAAATCCTTCCTATGAAATATTGATACATGAATATGAAATAAATGTGAGTTATGTCTTGAAACTAGTTGATTTATTAAGCTTATTGTGTATGTTATGCAATAGCACATGTCACAAACATTTGGTGCATCACCTTACCTTAGGATTTAGGCTTTTATTATGACATTTTCTACTCTTTTCCTATGAGAATAACAATAGGTAGTCTAGTTTAGGTGATGAAATTGAGGGAACTAGCCCTTCATCTGGAGGTCTAGCTTCAAGTTTTTCAAGGTCCCAGACCTAGAAGCTATTCCCATTGTATTATGGGGTCTTGTCCAAGATTACATTCAACAAGAGGGTGCAATCTCATTGATAACGATTTTTGGCACGCTTGGTGGGACAGATAGAACTATCATAGTCCACAAGTCCTTTATTCATTGTTGATATTTGGTGTGTATGTCAACAACATCAGCCTTTGGAAGCAATATTCACACAATTGGTGACTCTATAAGTGAAGAATCAACTAGTTTGAGCAGTTTAGATGCTCAAATTATATCAAATATCAATTTTTTGGTGATATCCTGGTCTTTTCCTTTTGGGGAAGATTCAAAATCACCTGACAATTTGCTGGTATGTGCTTATTTTCTAAAAAAAAGACCTGGTTTTCTTGTTTTCAAAGAATATTCCATGATTTTCTAGGTCATTTAAATGATCTAGCATGGCCAACTACCATGGAAACTATGTTTCTTCTCAGTTTGTATACCTAGCCATATCAAATCAAGAACCATGCTGGTGTTATCCCAGATAAATCTATCACAACAAGATACTAGCATGTGCATCATGCTTGCCCCCCAACCACCCATCCTCAGCCTTCTTGGTAGCCTTCTCATGCCTACAATCAGTCCCAAGAAGACCATCTTTCTCATAATCAGCATGTGTATTCTCCTAGCCAGCTTCAAGATGAAAACATGAGCATTCAAGATATAAGAGATATCATGATAAACTTTCAAATGTAGTTAGATGCTAATAAAAATGAGCAAGAATATGGTTGGCAATAGGAAGATCATGCATATCAAGCTTATTTACACCAATAGGAGAGGGAATTACAAATGAGGAATGAGGAAGAGGTTTTGGCTAGACAAGTTGTGGCCAAAGAGGAACAGATGAAGCATTTGATGGCTCAAATACAAAGGTATGAAACCCAATTAGCCCTTTGCATTCCTAGTTTCAGTTCAACCCTTCCTATAATGATGAATCATCCTTTGAATGAAGAGGTTGCCAAGTCCAAATTTCCTAGTTTTAAACAAGAAAAACCTTTTGAATCCTCAAGAAAGCCTCATTGTGTCAAAATTCCAAGTTTAGGAGTGTTTCCTCAAACCAACAGTCGATTCCTAACCAAGAGCAGTCCATAGTACCTCATTTTCATCTTAGTAATGAACATGTTAACTTCACTCCATCAGTTGAAGCCTTTTTCCCTCCCACCATCTCCCTTTTCAAAGGAGGACCCATTATTTAGAGAGCAAATGAAGGCTATGTAGGTGAAGAGGAGAATATTTCAAGTGAAGATGATGAAGGAATAACTATTTGCAGCCCATTTTGTGACATTAAATCAGAAAAATCAGACTTGTTAGAGAATGATGAACATGTTCAGCTAGGATAGCAGTTTGATAGGCAAGAGAAAGAGTCTTTTGAAGCAAAAGAGGAACTAACTGTTGTTCAAGAACCGTCATGTGAGTTAGAAGAGGAAAAATCAGACTTGTTGCAAGACAATGATGAGCATGATCAGTTGGGACAGCAGGGTGAAAAGCAAGTAAGAGGTATTAAACATGAACTTTTGATTGATTCATTTGATGAGCTTCCTTATTTTTTTGGATATGAAGAAGATGTATCAATGCATATGTCAAAAAATCATGATCATCTAGGAGAATAGTTTGAGCAGCAGTGTGTAAAGAAAGTTGATGGTAATGAGGAGGAAGAATTGGTCTACTTGTTTGACCAACTGCCTTGTTTTGTTGACAAGGAGGAGGTTTTGAAGCAACATGAAGAGGTTGGAGCTCTTAGTGAGCTGTTGGTTTGTAAAGGAAATCCTGAGTTTGAAATCTTAACTCTTGATGAAGAAAACATAATCAGTCCCTCTATTCATAAAAGCAAGGAAGAAATTGAAGATGACACATTTTGGGATGAGTTGGAAATTTTTTTCTCAAACCTGGACATCAAACCAGCACCTTCCAAAGAGGAGATTCATGAGCAACAACAAGAAAAATAAAGTGAGGCAATCATGATTCACAATCAGTCACAGGATTCAAGTCTTTTCAATCAACAAGAAGATGGAGCAGTTGTCCATAAAAAAATAAACCAGCAAGGGTAGTTTGGACTTTTTCATTTCAAGGGGGTGCCCTATTAGGCATCTAGCTCAATTGGAAGCCAACAAGGAGCAGCCCCATGTTAACACTGATCTAGATCATCAAAGAAGGCATCAATTTAAGCACAACTAGTCCACCTATTCTCTTGATCACGGCCAATTCTCTAGTCAAGATAGGTGGGTAAGTGACTTCTTTTTCTTTCTTGGAGAGATATTGCAGTAGTTTGTTGGATATTTGATCTTTCTCCATCTCTTTTGGTTGACTCACAAGCATGAAAAGCATCCCAAGATGCTCAGAAAGGGCGGCTACATTCAAGAATCAGTCAATGGTTTTGTTTAGGCAGCCTATTTTAGGGTTAGTTTTAGGTAGGTAGGTCAATTGTTGTAGTTTTGTTGTCCTCCAAGTGCTGATGCACAAGTATTAGTTGTTTTGGGTAGTTTTGTGTGTTTTTCCTAGGTCATGTCTTGTTGTGTTGACGATGTTACAACAGTTTTCTATTTGTTCTGAATTGTGTTTCAAGTCTTTGATGACTCTATTGTCCAATGTTTATGCAAGGTTGTTGGTCTCTCAGTTTTAGCATGCAAAACCCAATTAGATGTCACCAAAAATGTTCACTTTTTCACCCAATTAAGATCAAATAGTCATCATAGAGGGGTTAAAGTTGTTTTGATATGTTCAATAAGTCTAAAGGTTTTATTGGAAGAGGTATTGTGGGGTGTATTACAATCAAAAGGCTTCAATAAAAAGTTCCATTGTTTAAAAGGGGTCTTCCTCATAAACTGGCATTCAATATGTTCCAAGAGTCATTTTTGTGTCCAAAAAGGGGCCATGTTGTTGTTAGGAGTTAGTTTAAAGCCTTCATTTTTGCTAAAGAAGCATTTCTCCACGTCCAAAATTCTTTACACCATGTTGCATGTGGGTTTTTAATAAGTCAAATGTTAAGAAAAGAGGGTTTCTCATGTCCAACTAGCCTTATGTTTCCCAAAAGATAAAGTAATAATCTATTTGAGGGAAGAGTTTTTTAAAAAAAGCCACATTTTAGTAATTTCCTCCTATAGTTTAGGTCAAGTTTGGGTGTAAGTTAGGTTTGAGGACTTTGAGTTGAGAGCTTGGGGTTTTATTCTCTCTTCTACTGACTCTGCGAGTTACCTCAGCAAAAGAAGGAAGACATACCAGAAGATCAAGGTTTTGGAATTCCATAGAGGCTCCAAAAATGAGCCATGATTGATAAGAGATCCTTGTTTTAGTTTCATTGCTTGAAAGTTTAGTGAGTTTTTCATCTTCAAAATCTTTCTGTGTTCAAAACTCTTGAGATTGTGGATTCATAGCAGATAGAGCATGGTAATCAACCAAAGATGGAGATATGAAGGTGAAAAATAGTCATACAACTCCTGTAGAATAACATAATCCCTTCATGCATGATCATGCATGTGGGATGATGCTACCAACATTGAAGGCATTCGTATGGATCTGTGACAGCCTCTATGGTTTTGTCATGATGTTTTAAGTTATGAATGCAGATAACAGTCAAGGTAAGTGTTTCCACGTCATTCAAGAATTCCTCTCAGGCTCAAGATCAAGACAAAGTACAGTTTGGTGGGCATGAGATAGCTTGAAAGCTCCTATGCATTTCTTAAATGAACTATGGAAGCCATATAGAGATTTTTTATGGTGTTTCGAAAGATACAGAGGTGAAAGCATGGATAGAGTAATAACTTTTAGTTATAACTCTATCAAGACACAAAGATCTACATAACTGTTCCAAGTTTCCATGTTAATGAAGGATTTGAACAAGGATGAAACTAAGAAAGGAAAGAAAAGAGATCTAATGATGATAGAGATAGACATAAGGCACAAAAGAAAAGTTCTAGTCATGTAGATCAATACAGAAAATAGTTTAAGGATAGTCAAGGAAAAAATGAAAATATGGCGGTCATGTTACCTCACTGTTCATGGAAAGGAGAATAAAGGAGGGATAGTAAGTAGATAGGTAGCATGCAGAGGTATTCAAGGTATATACCCCTTCATTTTAAGCTTCATTTTTGTTTTGTATAGGTTTTTCAGACCTTGTATGCTATGAGATATCTATCTCTATTATTAGGCAAGTTGTCTAAATATTTTAAGGACTTGTATAGCCATAAAACCTCTAAAACCTAATGCAGACATACACACTATCCAGTAGCCTTGAAGTCAATGAAACCCGATAGAGGATTTGAAAATTGTCAAGTTCCCTGTGTTGACTACATCCTACATTCTAACAAGTTTAGCATGCATCTTTAAAAGTTTTGTAAAGATTATCATTTAGTGAGTAGGGATATCAACACAGAGATCAGATGACAAAGGTGTAGACCTAGTTTAAGTGTAGTAAACATTGTATGATATACTAAAGGATTCTTTTCAAGCTGCATAGCCAGTTGAAGAGATTTTACACTCATCATACTCTCAATAAAGAAGAAAGAAGACATCAGTCACAATGCCATACAAGGGTGATAGTGGAATGAAAGGAGAGTGATAACTTGATGGAGAAAGTACCTACAAGGTAAGGATGATAGAAAGAGGTAAAAAAGTATCCAATGATTGATAGGGTATACAAGGGTATAAAGAGGACTGCCATCATTTTTAAGTCTGTATAACAACATATCAGTCGCATTTCAATACACTTATTGATGATGATTGTTATTCATAACAAAAAGAAATAAAAGTTACATAATAAACCTTTATTTATCTTGAAAGATACGATAAATTCAGAATGAATTTATGATCCCAAGTCTCCATGCATTAGTTCATAATGATCTAACGGTACTCAAAGGTTGATGTGTGTTGTTGTTAATTAGTTTGGAGCCTTACATACTTTAGTAATTTCTGTAAAGTTCTTCAATATTTCTTTAAATATCCTATCTTTATGCTTGCTCTACACAAATCTTCAATAATTCTATCAAATCTTACTCTATGAAGTTAGGATTTAAACAAATAGACATCAATTTGATCATAACTTTGAGTAATTCACTAGATTTTGTCCCTAATTTGGACTAATCATAATGATATTTGTAGATTTAATTAGTTCCTCCAATATTTGCTCTGTATAAAGTAACATTTACTTATGCACTTCAAATCTACTCAAAGATTATACAAATTAACATGTATTTCATTGTTATTATCTAGTATTTTTATGATATTTACTAAGATTGTGATGCTATGTTCAAATATTCTAAGATATGCATTTATCTACTTCAATTCTGCATATTTGTTTTGTATATGCTTATCATTTATCATTATTTGTTGTTTATTATGATGATGGTTCAATGAAATTTAAAGAAATTGAATTAAATCTTTCTAAATTTAATGAAATTAATGAATCTTCAGTCATTATCCACATATATCCTTGATACTTTTATGAAAGAGAAGAAAATCAAACCATATTTTCACCAGGTCATTCCACAGCTAGATATGAGTGATGCGAATCTTCAAAGGAAAGGATGATAACAACATTCACAAGCTAAAATGCACTCCAAGGGACGCAAAAAATCACATGAACATCAAGATATCATACACAGATTACATAGGATTTACAATTAATTGTAATCACAGGTCTTCATCTTCATTAAGTATGCAATGGGACTATATATTTACAATTGACTTTGAGAATTGGTCATGACATTCAACAATCCAATCTCAATTAAGCTTTGAAAAATTCTACAATAGAGATTCTCCATCCTTTTATAGAGAAAGGATGAGAATCGGTTAAAAACGATCCTATGATCAAAGTTTGTCTATTACAATCAACGGTTCACCTTACTTTAACCAAGTCAAAATACAAAATACGTGGCACAAGTTGTCAGTTGGCAACTATCTGGTGGAGATATAGTTGGCACTCTAGAATATTCTAGGATCTCTAATTTAGTCAACCAGACAACTGGAAGACAACATACTTGGTGATGTCTTATGTTTCTAGTTCATGTCGTCTTTGTATGCAACTCTGCAATTTCATCAATTTTATCTTTCTTTCTATAGCATCCAATCTTCTTCAAGTTTTTCATCTTTTGCATGTGAATCTGCAATTACAAACATACATAAATTAATCATAATCACTTGATAATCCCATAGGAATTTACACATAACATTAATTGTGAGAGGAAGTCTAGGAAATGGATATCAGGCTCTGGATGTGGACATCTGAATGTATTAGGATATGTGAAATGTCCATATGGATATGACCATATGGCGCCATCATGAAGGTTGGATCGACTGCCATTGATTAGAATTACGTTATCAGGTCCTAAATCCATTTAGAACAAGTCAGGATATCCATGTGGACATGTGGCACAATGTCATTGGTTGTACAAGAGCATGGATATTTGTAAATTCGAGATATTAGTGGCATGAGTACGATATATCCATGTAGACAAATGTTCATGAGGCTATGACATCATCAAGACATGGAGGTGACATCCCCCAAGAATCAGATACGTGTCACCATCTCGCAGTAGCGCAGAGAATCTTTCCTACTGACAAGATTCTCCCATGAGGATACGTTACCACCATATCTTTAATACTTGCGGGGATATTGGGATATGGATATTAAAATAATACCTGAATAATAGTAAATGAGTAATATCCATATGCTTAAGGGTCTGGATGACATTAGCAAGGCATATCCAAGCGTTCAATCAAGGTGATGGTGACATCATCTGGATGTGGATCTTAAGATAAGATTAGGATGTTTCAGAACATAATATCCCCTACGGGTTAAAATCCAAGTGATGTAACCCCGCTCGTGGTTCTCTATAGGACTGGGATAACATGATGTCATTAGGACATGGATACATTGGTTGAGATTTTTAAGTTAATATCCAGATGTTATCCATCATCCATTTGCTCGATGTTTAATTAACTGAGTGATTTAAATTTGATGTTTGGATATTAGCAGGTTCAGGCTACTAAGTTAAGATCTGGATGACATGAAATGTGAATATCTAGATGACCTTTTGACCAAACTTTGATTGAGCATATAACTTCTTTGTTTTAAGGAATTTCTACCTGATCCAAAAGACAAACCTACTCAGAATTTTATTCTCTTTCATTTGGCAGGCTTCATGAGGGAAGACTCATACTTTGGAAATATGACTTCATACTTCAAGATCCTAACATCCTTAGGATAGGACATCTGTACACTAACTGATATCACTTTTGCCATTACCGCCCAAAGAAAAGGGAAGCACAACAAGCCAAGCAAGAAAAATTTGGGTCCCTATTTTGCCTGGGACAAAATGGGGCATGTTGTGTAACCACACAACACTATCAAAAGCAGTCACAAAAGCATAATGATGAAGACAATGGAGATGCTACTATGTTAGCAGAAGATCCCCAAAAAGAAGACCATGTGCAACCCTGTAACCTACCCCTATCTGTGACAAGACAAGAGGAAGATTGATAGTCTCTAAAGTCTCTAATTTTGTAGAAGGTATGATGTTTGATAACCTCATTGTTATCGATGTTGTCAAAGATATATAAGGATTTCTAAAATGTCTAAGTTATAATGTTGTCAAAGAGGATCTCTCTTCCAAGGTCAACATAATACAAGGAATAATCATACTAAGAACTGTTGTGTGAGAAGTCCTATGACTATGTCATAGCCATATGAAAGACTTAGATGACAGAATGGACACAAAGTGACTAAGACAGAGAAAAAAATCTTGTGCAATGACACTATGAATGTAATGAAACTAAACGATAGCATACCCAATGCAAAAAACAATAAGGGTTAACTTCACAAGGTATAATAGAAACTATTCTAAGGTCTTCCATAGTGCAAAAGGTTATAGGTTTAGTAGAGGATAGTGCTGAGCAATCCCAAGAAAGACACTCCATATTATAGTTAGCAACAGTCATAAGGATATAAAGAGAGAGTGTAAAAAGTTAATGGATAGTCATAATCCATGCAAATAAAAGAAGACAAACGTATTCATGACTATCACAAGGGCACAACACAATCATAAAGACTATCATAATAGCAAAGAAAACATGGTCACAAAGACTATTACAGTTGTCTTGATTAAAGGCAAAAAAATAGTCCTAAAGACTATGTTACAATAGTCAAAAGCCAACAATGAAGGATGGCCTAAGCTAAGGCAAAAAAGGGTTTTCTAATAGTGAAAAACCCTGAAGGAAGCAATGAAGATTAATCTTAACAGTCATGGAACAAGAGAAAGGAGTCAATGAGATGACTATTATGACTAGGAATATGAGCCTCTGTGATAACATGATGACTATTTTGACTCAACAGAGCATACCAAGATAGTAGAGGAATAGAGCAAGAAGTCAATCAAAGGTGTGAAGAACAGTGTTTGATAGTAGTCTTGAAACAACAGTTGAACAGTCATGAAGGTTTCAAGGAAAAATTGTGATGACAGTCCTAAGAGGAGAAGTCAATGAATTCAAGAGCAAACATGTTACAAAGGACAAGTATTTCATAACCTTAGAGATACCAAAGGGCTGAGATCAGAGATGGAGTTTCTAATCAGTTTTAGAGGCTAAAAACTTAGGCTAAGGACACCTACAGGGAGTTTTCATCCTAATAAAGACCCAAGAACAAGGGTAGTGGGGCAAGGGACAAGTGTTACGAAGCATTCATGAGGTAGTTTTGGGTAGTTTAAGGACCACAAAAGTAGCCCAACTTTTTCCATACGCCCTATTATTGGGCAAAGTGGAAGCTAAGGCAATTTGAGGTCCTTAATGAGAAGATGAGTGACAAGGATAGCTATTGGAGATTTCCAAGGAGGACTTCCACTTTTCAGGGATGCCCATCCCAACTACCTCCACTCTTCAAGCCACAATGGAGCATTTCAAGAATTTTGAAGGAGTCAAGCAACATCTTGAAGACCAAATCAAACTAGGACTCGTCTTGGGCATCCAAAGTAAGTTAGCTATTTTTAAGGCTTGGTAACTTAGTCAATTAGAATTCCTATATGCTCTCCTATGTCTGGAATGAGATATAGGACCCTTAGGCTTCATTTTTTAGGAGTTCTTTCATGTTCTGAGGCTCTAGAAGCTCAAGAACAACAATGTAATTTGATGTTTTTGGAGAAAACATACAAAAACTAGACTTGTACATCAGCTTTGTAAGTACCTTGGTCAATAAAGAAAGCATTATGACCTTCTCAATCTTGTCTATTGTGTGTAGCTAAATTATTGATGTATATTTCTATGGTTTACATACAGATCCTTGAATGTATGTCTCATTTTTAATACCTCTATACAGAAAATGCATGATTTGTGTAGGTTGTGTCATGGTGCCAAACAATCATTAGTTGTGAGAAAGTCTTAAGTTTTCCTTCTAATATTGCAAACACTAAATCCTTCCTATGAAATATTGATACATGAACATGAAATAAATGTGAGTTGTGTCTTGAAACTAGATTATTTATTGAGCTTATTGTGTGTGTTATGCAGTAGTACATGTCACAAACATTTGATTCATCACCTTACCTTAGGATTTAGGCTTTTATTATGACATTTGGACTACCATTTTCCTATGAGAAAAGTAGTAGGTAGTCTCTTTTAGGTGATGAAATCGAGGGAACCAACCTTTCATCTAGAGGTGTAGCTTCAAGTTTTGCAAGGTCCCACACCTAGAACTATTCCCATTGTATCACGGGGTCTTGTTGGATTACATTCAACAAGAGGGTGCAATCTCATTGATAATAGGTACCTTTAGAGGTTATTTCAATTGTGGCAGGGGGTCTTTGGTAGGGAGACCCTTTGTCTTTGTATCTCTTTATTTTGTTGGCTGAAGTTATTGATAGAAACATTATGAATATGATAAGGATCAAGACCATTAAGGGCATTATATTTGCTTCCTCTTTGCTTGCTTTCTCTATTCAGTAGTTCATGGATGATACTATCTTGTTTGGTATGGCCTCTATTCTAGAAGCTAAAAGTAGAAACAACTTATGGAAGACTATGCTACTGCTTCTGGGTAGTGTGTCAATTATGAGAAAATCCAAATTTAATTTTTAGCACTCGTTTAGACTTACAACAAAAGATCATGGTTATTCTAGGCTGTAATGGTGCTCAACTTCCAACTACCTACCTTGGGATTCTTTTAACTATCAAGAAAGTTCAACTTACTTTCTTAAATAATGTCCTAGAAAAGGTGCAGAGAAAGTTTGTTGGTTGGAAAGGTAAATTACTAAGCCAAGATGGGAAATTCTAGTTTCTCAAAGCCTTTCTCTAGGGTATTCTAATTTATTTCCTTTCTTTATTTAAAATACGTAAGTATCTTGTTTATAAATTTGAACAAATTCAAAAGAGATTTCTTTGGACAAGGGTGGAAGAAATGAGGAGAATGGCCCTTGTTAGTTGGGATAAGGTTCGCAAACCTAAGAATCATGGCACGATCTAAGAATTAGAAAGATTCATCTAAACAATAAGGCTCTGTTGGCTAAGATTTGATGGGGGTTAATGAAAGAAAATAAAGATTGGGCTTCTATAATGAAATCTAAGGACTTGAGAAGTGAGGAGGTGAATAACTTTATTTCTTATGGTAACATTCCCAAGGGTTCTATGATATGGAATAATGTTCTTAAATCCAGGGGTTATTACAGTAAGGGATTAAGTGGAAATTTGGTAATGGGGAGAATATTAGGTTTTGGGAAGATAGATGGCTGGATCAACAGCCTCTAATCTCCCACCATAGATTTAGCTAGTTACATAAACTTTCAATTAGTCATTTTGTCTCTCTAGTGAAGGATAACTTTTATAGACAAGGTCTTTTGAACCAATGTAAAATATTCAAGATTGCTGCAAAAACTAGGGAGGTTTGGTAGCCATTGCTGGTGAATTACAATTGAGGCTTTTTTATCATAGAATCCCTATATTTACTAATGAAGATGAAGTTCTTTGGACTCATAACAATAGGGTACTTTTATGGTCAGATCTACTTATGGGTTGCTTATAGATCCCCCAAACTTGGAAACTTTTTGGAAAAGGATTTGGAATCACAAACTTCTACCTAAAGTCAATTTCTTCTGGTGGGTAGTTGCTCATAACAAAATCCTCACCTTAGATAATATGAAAAATTGGGGATTTCAACTTTCAAATAGGTGTATCTTATGTCAAAGGTAGGAAGAAAGTGTTTGTCATTTTTTCTTCCATTGTGAGTTCTCTAGACTCATTTGGGAGAAAACCTTGCAAAAGTTTGATATCTAGTGGGTGATGAACAACACTATGAGTAATTTTGTGGAATTTTGGAAATCTCCTTTCTCTCATCCCTTCATCAAGGAACTTTGGGAGTAGGCATCTCCTCATTATGTTTGGGGGGTTTGGAAGGAAAGGACTGGTGCAGGAGCACCAAGGGGCTTGGAGTGAGCCCATATGTATATAACGCATTTTTGGTGTAATGCTTTTGTTTTTAAATTAGGAAGGCACGGGACTAATGCAAGCGTAGGTTCATTTGATAGCATATCAAGTAATTTATGCATATACAAAGTGGATCCATTGGAGTACAAGCAAAGATAATGCATATCGATGTGAGGTGCATATCGGGAGATGGAGAGAATGTTAGGCCGATCAAAGAAGTCTTACCGACGGCTAGTTAATGATAGGCACATCGATGTGAGATATGACATCAGTGGAGAAGTTAAAGGTGTTGCCGATGGGAAAGAGTCTGGCCGATGAGATAGGGCCAAGGCTCATCGAAGTGACTAAGGATATCGGCGGGAGAAGTTGAACATTGGCCGATGTTGAAAGTCACACTGACAAGTGTAAAGAGAAGACTCATCGGGGAGAAGATGGGTATCGACCAGAGATAAGAGGACACCACCGATAACTAATGTCTTACCAAAGATAAAGCATAGTGTGGAGGTGGCGGTGAGAAAAGTAAGATCAGAGTGAAGTTCTTGGAGTGTGCCGATGGTGTTTGTCACACCGATGATAGTCAGCGAAAGTAAACTAAGTCAAAACTACGTTGGGCTCATCGGCAGGAAGTAAGCTATCAGGGGAATGAGATGTGAGGATGTCGATAGGCATTGTTTCACTGATGACTACCAGTAAAAGCAAACCATAGTAAGTAGACTATTGGTTATTAGAAAAAGAGATTGGGCTATCGCCCTAACTGCAGAAAGGATGCCAGTGATGCCAATGTGTTAGGCCAATGGAATGGGAACAACACTAATGTAAGAGACCCTAACTATCTAATAACGGACAAGGGTAGAAACTATAAAAGGCCAGATTCATTTTGTGAAGGGGTTCAGAAGCTTGGAATGCTGAAAATGTAATAAGCACTTTCATAGCAATAAAAAGAAAAACTTGGATTGTCTGATTCATTTGTGAAATCTGTAGAGTGTACATATTTTGGTCTAAAACAAAGAGGTTTTCTTTCCTATTATTTTTGTTTCTATTTGTACATAATGGCTCTGGTTTGATGTCCTCACATATCCTCTATACAATCTTGGGGGGTGCATCAAGCAGAGTATCTTTTTTTGTTTTTCTTTCTATTGTAGTGAATGGAATGCTAGAGAGAGGCCATATGAACTTGTCCTAGGCGAGCTGTGCTATAGCCCAGCTAGGTATGCATGTCGCAGTCTAAGAAGACAGGGGTGAAAAATAGAGTAGAAAGAATTGACCCCCAATCAATCAGAACCCTGGACCCAGAGAGGAGGGCTGATAATGGGCTCAAGAAGGCTAGAATCCTTGGAGATTGGGAATCTTGGAAGCAGTGAGGATAAGAGTGCCTCACACCAAGAAAGCAAAGTCTGTATTGGAAACAATAGACAAATAGGTCTTTCACCTCTGTAATAGATTGCTTAGGTTGTTTTAGACATTTTGGGGTAGAAAATGTCTATGAGCACTTGAATTGGTAGGGAAACACAGGGAAGGCATAGGTCTTGAAGTGTTGTGTCAAGATAGGTTTTTGAAACCCTTAGGTCTCCCTATCAAATTGGTATCAAAGCAAGTTAAAGATTTGGGCTATTCCTAGATTGGAATAGAAGAAGTTGTATGTCATCATCGAGTTCAAGTGAGTCTATAGGTTCATCCAAGAAGATGGTGACTAATGCAGAATTGGCAAAGAAGATTGATGAACAAGAAGAGGAGAAAAGGCTCCTATAGGAAAGATTGGCAGAAATGGAAAGTAAACTGGGTGCCATGATAATAAAGACTGAAGAAGTCAGTCAAAAAATGAAAGATTCTGAAGGTAAGGAAAAAGGTGTGTCTATAGAAGATGAAGAGCCCACACCTAATCCTAAGATGGAAGAAGAACCTTTCTTGAAGGCCTTGAAAGCCATGAGTGGTAAGACATTGGAAGGAGTTCTTCTTTTTAGTGGAAAGATGGAACTTGATTTGGTCATGGAATGGATAGAAGGTTTAGAAAATCACTTTGAATGTGATGGAGTGAGTGAAGCTCAAAAGGTGAAGGTAGCCAAATCAAGACTCAGAGGAGCTGCCTTGACATGGTGGAAATTTGTTCAAACAGAAAGAGAAAAAGAAGGCAAGAGACCTATAGCTACTTGGAAGGGTATGGTGGCTAAGATCAAAGAAGTATACATGCTTGGAGATTATGAAGTCCAGTTGTACAAGAAACAACAAAATTTGAGACAAAGAGAATTAGATGTCAATGCATACACTGAGGAGTTTCAAAAACTATGCTTGAGATCTAAGGTGATGGAAGATGAAAATGTAAAAGTGGCTAGATATCTCAATGGTTTGAGGTGGAGTATTCAAGAGGAAATCAACTTATTCAGCCCTACAACAGTGCATCAATGCTTTCAGCTAGCACTCAAGGTGGAGGAGAAGGGCAAGAAGAAACAAGAATCAAATAGTAGATCAAGAGGAAGAGGTAGAGACAATAGAGGAAGAGGAAATTATGGTGGTAGGAATGCTAATCAAAGACCCCAAGGAGAATCCAAAATCACAGAGCAGAGTGGGGAGACTAGTAGCAGAGGAAACTATAGAGGAAGGGGATCTAACAGAGGAAGATCAGGAGGATCAGGCAGAGGATCCTACTTTGCCACTATGAAATGCTACAATTGTGGTCAATTAGGCCATCCAGCATATAGGTGTCTTGACAAGGGCACATCTTCTTCTCAAGGAGTTGATAAAAGAAATCATTATGTACAAGATGAAGCTTCAAGCAGTAAGTCACCTGAAGTCAGTCTAGCCTCAGAAGTGGGAGAGAACATCATGGTAAGGAGAACTTTGATCAAAGAACTGGTGAAAGATGAACCAAGCCAAAGGAGAGCTTTATTCAGAATCAGATGCAAGATTATGAACAAGGTATGTCAAGTAATCATTGACTCAGGGTCTACTGATAACATAGTATCAGATGAAGCAGTTAGAAAATTAAATTTGCAAAGAATACCTCATTCAAATCCATATAGAGTCACATGGTTAAATAAAGGTCAGCATGTGATAGTCAATGAGCAAACTTAGGTAGAGTTTGGTATAGGTGGATATAAAGACAAGGTACTCTGTGATATCCTACCCATGGATGCATGTCATCTCTTGTTGGGCAGACCATTGCAGTATGACCGGAAGGCCATACATGATGGTGAGAAGAATGCATATTCTTTTCAAAAAGATGGTGTCACCTATAAAATTCAATCATTGGAAGATGAAGAAGCAGATAAGGCAAAAAGTCCTAATGTCTTAATTGTGAGTGGAAAAGAGTTTTTGAACACTCTTAAAAAGGATGGTATTGGTTATGCTATCATACTAAAGCCTAAGGAGGAGCAAAAAGACAAAAAGGTAGTGGTCCCAAAAGAGGTATAGACTATACTGGAATAGTATAAGGACATCATTAGTGATGGAACACCAGCAACACTACCTCCACAAAGAACTATTAGCCATTAGATAGATCTGATTCCAGGAGCATCTTTGCCTAACAAAGCTCCTTACAAGATGACTCCAGAACAACATAAGGAAATAGCCAGACAAGTGCAAGAGTTACTTGACCAAGGATTGATTAGGAGAAACATAAGTCCTTGTGCAGTGCCTACAGTGTTGGTACCAAAGAAAGGAGGGACATGGAGACTATGCATAGACTCCAGAGCTATCAATAAGATCACCATAAGGTGCAGATTTCCAATTCCCAGAATTGAAGATCTTATGGACTGTTTAGGAGGGGCTAAATATTTCACCAAGATAGATCTGAAAAGTGGTTATCACCAAATCAGAATCAAGGAAGGTGATGAGTGGAAAACAACCTTCAAGACCACAAAAGGACTGTATGAATGGCTTGTTATGCCATTTGGTTTATCAAATGCTCCCAACACATTCATGAGGCTCATGAATGAAGTCCTCAAGGACTATACGGGTAAATTTGTAGTTGTTTATCTAGATGACATCTTAATTTTTAGTCAAACTAAAGAAGAGCATCTTGAACATGTAAATACTGTTTTGAAAAAGTTACATGATGAACAGCTAACTATAAATTTGGAGAAGTGTGAATTCATGAAGCAGGAATTGGTATACCTTGGTTTTGTGTTGTCTAAAGGAGAATTGAAGATGGATAAGTCAAAGGTAGAAGCCATATTGAATTGGCCTACTCCCAAAGCAGTAACTGAGGTGAGAAGTTTTCATGGATTAGCTCAGTTTTATAGAAAGTTCATAAAGAATTTTAGTGCTATTTGTGCACCCATGCTGGATACAATCAAAGGTGGAATAAAAATAAAATTTTAGTGGACACAAGCAGCTGCTAAGAGTTTTGAAATGTTGAAGAAAGTAGTAGCCACACAGCCAGTGTTAGTGCTGCCTAGTTTTGATAAGTTATTCACTTTAGAATGTGATGCTAGCAATATTGCAGTAGGGGCAGTACTCAGCCAAGAGAATAGACCAATAGCCTTTTTCAGTGAGAGGCTAAATGAAGCAAAGAGTAGATACTCTTCAAATGACTTGGAGCTCTATGCTCTAGTCCAAGCACTTAGAAAATGGAGGCATTATCTCCTACCTAAGGAATTTGTTGTGTATACAGACAATCAAGCTTTGAGTTTTCTGAACTCACAAGATAAGTTGAGCCATAGGCATATCAAGTGGATGGAGTACTTACAATCCTACACATTCACAATTAAGCATAAGAAGGGATAGCTCAACAAAGTAGCAGATGCTTTAAGAAGGAGGCTGCTCACAGTGCAAGAAGTGCAATTAAGAAGTATAGGGATGGAAGAGTTCAGAGCTCTTTACAAAGAGGATGAAGATTTTGTTGTAGCATACAAGGTCTGTCAAGATTTTGAAAATCACTTTCATAGTGAATTTGCAGATTACACATTGTAGCAGGGATTGTTGTTCAAAGGTGGACAGTTGTGTGTACCAAAAGGATCCATGAGAGAAAATCTCATACAGGAGAAGCATAATGGCAATTTGAGTGGACATTTTGGTCTGAATAAAACATTGGAGTTAGTCCAGAGGTTCTACTATTGGTCGAAGATGCACAAAGATGTCAAAAAGTATGTGGAGTAGTGTATCATCTATCAGAAGGCCAAGGGAACTTCTTCAAATGCTGGACTGTATCAACCATTACCCATTCCTTCCAGACCATGGGATTGTGTAAGTATGGATTTTGTAGTTGGTCTACCAAAGACTAAGACTGGTTTTGATAGTATTTTTGTAGTTGTTGATAAATTCAGCAAGATGAGTCATTTCATTCCCTGTAAGGTGACTCATGATGCTAGTCATATAGCTCATTTGTTTTTTAAAGAGGCCATAAGGATTCATGGACTACCAGCAAGCATCGTGTCTGATAGAGATGCTAAGTTCATGGGACATTTCTAGAAAACTTTATGGCAGAGGTTAGGAACAAATCTATCTTTTGGATCAGCATATCATCCACAGAAAGATAGCCAAACAGAAGTGGTGAACAGAACATTGAGCGAATTGTTAAGGTGTCTGACAAAAGAATATGGATAGAGTTGGGATCAAGTCATTCATCAGGTAGAATTTGCCTATAATGATAGTGTGAACAGGACTACTGGAAAAAGTCCATTTGAGATAGTGTATGGAATGCACCCTCGAGGTGTATGTGAACTCTGACATCTTGGAGAAATGGAGTATAGAAGTGGTCATGCAGAGGATTTTGCACAGTCTATGAAGGAGATACATGAACAGGTATAGAAGGCATTGATGGAGAATACTCAGAAAACCAAGGATAGGGTGGATGCACGCAGGAAGGATGTTCAGTTTGAAGTTGGTGATTTAGTCATGGTTCATTTGAACAAAGCTTGATTGCAGAAAGGGATACAAACTAAATTGCAGATGAGACAGATTGGTCCTTGTAGAATTCTGAACAAGTATGGCAACAATGCCTATAAGATTGATTTTCCAGCAGACTTGGCAATTTCACCAATGTTCAATGTTTAGGACCTGGTACATTATAGAGGTCCTCATCCAGTAGCAGGGGAATCTAGTTCAGAAGTTGCATAAACAGTGAGTGATGTGACCTTGCCACCTAAACTCAAACCACAGGCTGAGAGAATTCTATATTCTCGAGTGCAAAAATAGACTAGACATGGTGTGTATATGGAGCATCTGATCAAGTGGAAACAGGTACCTGAAGCAGAGGCTACCTGGGTTGCAGAGTCAAAGTTTAAGAAACGGGGCATTAATTTTGCCTTGCTGTCACCGGGGGTGACTTGACTTCTTCTGCGCAAGGGGAGTATGGTGCAGGAGCACCACGGAGCTTGGAGTGAGCCCATATGTATATAACGCATTTTTGGTGTAATGCTTTTGTTTTTAAATTAGGAAGGCGTGGGAATGATGCAAGAGTAGGTTCATTTGATAGCATATCAAGTAATTTATGCATATACAAAGTGGATCCATCGGAGTATAAGCAAAGATAATGCATATCGGCATGAGGTACATATCGGGAGATGGAGAGAATGTTAGGCTGATGTAAGAAGTCTTACCGATGGCTAGTTAATGATAGGTACATCAATGGAGAAGTTAAAGGTGTCACCGATGGGAAAGAGTCTAGTCGATGGGATAGGGTCAAGGCTCATCAGAGTGACTAAGGATATCGGCGGGAGAAGTTAAACGTTGGCTGATGTTGAAAGTCACACCGACAAGTGTGAAGGGAAGACTCGTCGGGGAGAAGATGGGTATCAGCCAAAGATAAGAGGACACCACCGATAACTAATGTCTTATTGAAGATAAAGCATAGTGTGGAGGCATCGGTGAGAAAAGTGAGATCGGAGTGAAGTTCCTAGAGTGTGCCGATGGTGTTTGTCACATCGATGACAGTCAGCGAAAGTAAACTAAGTCAAAACTACATTGGGCTCATCAGCAGGAAGTAAGCTATCAGGGGAATGAGATGTGAGGATGCCGATAGGTATTGTTTCACCGATGACTACCAGCAAAAGCAAACCACAGTAAGTAGACTATTGGTTATTAGAAAAAGGGATTGGGCTATCGCCCTAACTGTAGAAAGGATGCCAGCGATGCCAATGTGTTAGGCCAATGGAACAACCAAGAACAACACTAATGTAAGAAAGCCTAGCCGTCTAATAACGGACAAGGGTAGAAACTAGAAAAGGCTAGATTCATTTTGTGAAGGGGTTCGGAAGCTTGGAATGCTGAAAATGTAATAAGCACTTTCATAGCAATAAAAAGAAAAACTTGGATTGTCTAATTCATTTGTGAAAATCTGTAGAGTGTACATATTTTGGTCTAAAACAAAGAGGTTTTCTTTCCTATTATTTTTGTTTCTGTTTGTACATAATGGCTCTGGTTTGATGTCTTCACATATCCTCTGTACAGTCATGGGGGGTGCATCAAGCAGAGCCTCTTTTTTGTTTTTCTTTCTGTTGTAGTGAATGGAATGCTAGAGAGAGGACATATGAACTTGTCCTAGGCGAGCTGTGCTATAGCCCAGCTAGGTATGCAAGTTGCAGTCTAAGAAGACAGGGGTGAAAAATAGAGTAGAAAGAATTGAGCCCCAAGCAATCAGAACCCTAGACCCAAAGAGGAGGGCTGATAACGGGCTCAAGAAGGCTAGAAGCCTTGGAGATTGGGAATCTTGGAAGCAGTGAGGATAAGGAAGAGTACCTCACACTAAGAAAGTAGAGTCTGTATTGGAAACAACAGACAAATAGGTCTTTCACCTCTGTAATAGATTGTGTAGGTTGTTTTAGACATTTTGGGGTAGAAAATGTCTATGAGCACTTGAATTGGTAGGGAAACCCGGGGAAGGCATAGGTCTTGAAGTGTTGTGTCAAGATAGGTTTTTGAAAACCTTAGGTCTCCCTATCAAGGACTAACCCTATTTTTTAGGATACTTGAAGGAGTACTGAGGAGGTCATATTCTCCTTTTCAAAACTCCTTGTTGAAAATATATCCAATTCTAAAATTAAGAAGCTATAAGTTTCTCCTCCTTGTAGTGAAATTGGCATTGGTAAATATTAGGGTATAGAGAAAGATTTGAATAATATAGATCTGTCCAAAATAATTGCTCAAGCTAATACTTTTTGGAAAGCTCCCCCTGCCAATTGGGTTAAGTTGAATTTTGATGGTGTGTCTAAGGGAAACCTTGGGTTAGCTAGTGGTGAGGGTGTTCTTAGATCACACAAAGGGGATTTATAGAGTCCTACACTAGTGGATTGTGAAAGGAAGCAAGGTACATGGAAACAACTCCCTACATTGATCTAATGAGGAAAGATAGTGCAAATTTATTTTAACCAGTTACAAATTAAGATATACATTAATAGAAAGGTAACAATAACAAAAAATGAATGCACAAAACACAAGATGTATGTGGTGAAAACCCTTTCGGGTAAAAAACCACACACTCCAAAACTTGCACAATGTATTATTAAATATGAATGAGATTACAACACACTTGCAATGTAAGTTCTTCTAGGAGTTCACCAATGTTGATTACTAGAGTACTATGATAGCATAATGGTACCTGCACATTACCATACCACTCCAACTCCAAGCACCTGTATTTATAGAAAGATACAAGCATGAAGGAAGCTTCTAGAGAAAGCAACAAGAGATGGTCATCCAAATCCATGTGGCACACTTTTCAAACACATGTTTGACTCTTGTGACACTTGTACAAGATTCCCTTACACCTCTTACAACCCTCCATACATGGGTTCCCCAAATTTGTCCAAAATAGGTATGAAAGAATCTGTAAGAGAATTTGTCAGAATTGACTATTAATAGAGATTCTCTTACAACTTGTCATATCCTAAACTTGGGTGCCCCAAAATGGGCTAAGTCAAAGATGTGTCTTATAGTGTCATACATACAAATGACACTTGGGACATTGACATTATATTACTTGCAGAATGAGGACAGAATTGGAACACATACAGTGTATCAATCTTCTTACAATCTCATATACATTGCTCGCTATAAACATAGAAGCTTTCAAGATTTCTAAGTTTCTAATTTTTGCATATGCAGAAAGAGCATACTTCTCTAATCTTTAAGCTTTTCTAAAGACTCAAAACTAGAACTATGACTCGAATGCTTAGACTATGTTAAGACTCTAGACTTTCTATGAGAGACTTAATCACTCAGACTCGAATGAATGTCAAGGCGGCCTAGCCTTCCTTTTACAGGATGTTGAGGCTAATCTTTTACCTTGCTTCATGAATCTAGATTTCAAATTCAACCATACAAAGTCGACATGTAAGCAAACCCTTATTCGAAGGATTACCCATATGAGGATAAGATTCCTCTGGTGGGACCAAATAATCCATGAACTAGAATAAAGGTGGATAGACAAGACAGAGAAAGAATAACCTTTTACAAAGCATCTTTTTGTCACAGGAAGGTTAACCCGTGCATACTGTTAGGAACGTATGCTGTCCCCTTTTACTGTGGTGTGGGCCATGTCTATCTTTTGACATGAAGAGATAGTTATCTCTGATGGATGACAAGCCACATCCATTAGCTTGTACTAGGATCAGGACTACTGGATATGCATCTAGCATACATTATACATCCTTCACACTGTTGGTTAGCAGAATGTATACAATCAGGAGCTCTATTATCAGGAGCGTATTCTCTGGCTCTCTCTTCATAGTATCTATAGGTATCACATGATTCCCATGCGGGATGTGGAGTACATCCTGGAAGGATTCCACTATGAGCATGAGAGCTGGAAGGTAAGTCTGGATCAATAGGTGGAATGGGTGTAGCTGCATCTTCTTTCCACATAATGCTAAGAACTTTGAGTTTATGTGGTCCATACATTCCATGATTGATGGAAGTATTATTAGCATGATCTGACCTGTATGTTTTAGTATGAATCCAAATGGGCATTTTAGTGGTGTACAAATGTTGTAATTTATTTTGATGTATCCAATATTGAAATCTTGATCCAAAACCAGTAGGTCCATAAGTTTGAACCAGATGTCTACTGATTAATTTTTTTGTAAAGGATCCAAAAATAAGCTTAAACACACATCCTGAATAAGATGATGTTTCAGTGAAGTCCATCCCGGTGATAGACATATTTGGGCCTTGAAACATATCTCTGATTAGATTTTTTCCTCCGTCATGATCTAACCATCTATCTGTCCTAAGGACAAATGGATTTAGAAATCTAATAGGTAGGACACAATCTTCACACCAATTTTGCAGGACATTTTTTATTTTAGGATCAATAGCCTTTGATTGTGTTGAGCATTCAAAGAAAGGGTGATCAGTCCATAATCCACCAGTTGTTAGCTATTTGTGGCAACAAGACATCTGAATCTATCATGCAAAAAATCATTAGCCATACAGAAATTATGTCTATCTCTCATGGAGAAAGGATTGGTGCTCCAGTCAAGACAACTTTTTTCATACCATCTATGCTCTCGTACTTTTATGACATTCACATGACTAGAGCCTTTTGATGGAATGTCCACAAGAACATCATGCTCCATTTTGGCACAAGCATTACCTTCTTTGGAAAGAAAGTCTGCAAAAATATTAGAAGACCCTGGAAGATGTGCAATATCAAAATCAAATGTGTTTAAAAACTGAACCCATCTAAGAAGTCTTCCTCGGACTACTTTATCCTTTGATTCTTTTTTAAAGAATCCCTTTAAATTCTACAGATCACTTCTAATCAAGAATTTCTTGTCAACAGTGAACATTTGAAATGCTTTTAAAGTATTAATTACTGCAAGAATTTCTTTATGAGTACTATGATAATTGATCTCACTATTTCTGAAGCTTCCAGAGATATATCTGACAATTTCTTCTCTGCCACTGGATGTCTTTTCTTTGAGAACTCCTACCCAAGCATATTTGCTTGCATCTGTTTCAACGATCTTGAAACCATTTCTAGGGAGCCTTAATGGTGGAAGTTCAGAACATTTCCTTCTAATTCTTTTTATTAAGGCATCATGTACTTCTGACCATGATGGTGGATTCTTTCCTAAAATCTTATTGAGTTCTAGTCTATCTTCAGCAAGTTTACAATAGAATCCAACAATATTATTTACAAGGCCTAGGAATCTTTGGAGTTCTTTTACATTGGTTACCTGTAAATTTTGAATACGAGTCAGAATATGAGGTTGTGCTTCCATCTAGCTGAAGTGCATAGAGAAAAGTTGCAATAGGTTAGAGCAGAAAATAAATTAAACAATGATGTGTTAAATTCATAGCTATCCAACTGTAGAATTCAGATGAAGCACACTGAAGACAAAATAGAATCAGTTCAACAAGAAATTCAACACATGAATTCAAATCATATCTTGATAAAAGATTCTATTATTCAAGAATCTTCTGAGATTAAAACTTTGGTCACAACTGTTCAAACCCAGTCTCAGAAAACAAAATTGTTGAATTTCCCTTCTAGTGCTAAAGGATATTTATAGGCTTAGTATGAAGGTCCCAAGTTATCTACTATAGTTAAGTAGCCTCTAATAGAAAAAATCTTTGATCCCACAACTGGAAACCTCAGAGATACTACTGAGGAAGAGAAAGCATCTAGAAAATTCCAGATGGCTTGAGGAAATGGAACCAATCCTAGTGGTTCAAATCTAGTTGACCCATTCAAGAACATCCAGTCCTATAAGTCAGACACACCTCCACTGGTTAACTTTGACAATTTTGAGGATATAGAAAATATGAGAGGAATAGACGCCATGCGCGCCTGGATCACAAACTACATGTCCACAAATGCTGGAGCTAATGAAGCTCAAGTGATCAAACAAGTCCTCAATTATATGATTGGAGTTGCCAGAAATGTATGGGACAGACTAGAAGATACATTCAGAGAAAACCTGATAAACCTTGGGACAGATCAGGTGTGCTTAGTTAACCCGTCTATTTGTTGAAAAAATAGACACAAGAGAAAAACTTTCCTACAACAAGTTCATCAGAGGCAAGTGTAAAGATTTAAAATACTTTAAGGAATATTGTGATGACCAGTATAGGAACTTCTACCAGTCCGGTTGTGAACAGAACCATGAGTTTATGTTCAACACTTTCCTTAAAAGTTTTGGTAATGATGTAGGAGAATTCTATCATAAAAGAATTCTTGAAAATCTATTGGCTGAAAATATTAAAATGAAAGAACTGACATAACCACAGTTAGTTCAATTTATAGTGGAAATTAATGAGGAAATATGTCAAGCCTCATAGAAGAGAAAAGAAATAAAGAAAGTCAAGCCCTTGATTTCATCTTCTTTATGTTATCAGCTTATGCCTTCTAATCAGTATTCTGATAAATGTAAAGAATGTAAATCTTCTTCTAAAAAGAAATCTTTTGACAAGAGAATTAAATATTATAAGAAGAAGAAAAAACATTTCAGTAAATATCCAAAGAAGAAAGGATATTTCAGAAAGAAGGATAAGAAAAATTCTGGCAAAAAAGGGGAACCTACTTTTTACATCTATAAAGGGAAACATTACGCTAACAAGTGTCTAGACAGAAACAAGAAAAAGCACAAAGGCAAAGTTCGTGCAATCAGAAATGTTGGCCTTGATGATGACGATGAATATGAATTCATCGATGAATATGCATCAGATTTAGAGGATATTATTCTCTCTGAAGAAATTTTAGAATCTGATGATGAATATGTGTCTGCCCCTGAGAAAGCAAATGTAAACCAAATTTTAGCACAAAAGGAAGAATCAGACTCATTTGATTCAAAAAATTCTTTCTTCTGTAGAATGCTCAGAAGAAATACAAGAGCTGAACTGGATAAGACAATTGAAGAAATTATCCAAATTGAGAAAAGGCTCCATGAAATGAATATGGGACAAGAAACCTGGAAAAAATTGACTAGTAAACTAGAATAGCTTAATTCAAAAAAGCATTTCCTACTTAAAGAAAATGAGCCACCTAGGCAAACTATAAGAAGAACTCCAATTCTTAACTATGCCCAGCCAATATCCCCTTTAGAATTAACTATGCCCATTGCTCAGCGTAGTATGGCAACAGCACCATCATCCAGAAGAGAATATGGTGAATACAAAGAAAAATCTTTCTTGAAAAGGTGATACAATAGGCTCAAGCAGAAATTACAGAAATTGATGACGAAGAAAACTTCAACCTAGTTGAAGAAATGGAAAGGTCTCCTGAATTGGATAGATACATTAATCAGTATAATTCATCAACTAGAATTCAGTTACCACAGTAGGTTTCTTCTCACGAAGAACAACTGTTATGTGAAGAAAAACCCTACAATCCTTTGGAATTACCAATTGACGAACTAGCTCAAAGCCCAGTTCTTATTCCTAATATCACTCCCTTTATTGAAGAAGGTTGTAGTAGCAATCATCATCAGATGAGGGCTCTGCAGAAAAATCTAAAGACTACAACATGTCCAAGTGTAATCCTTACCATACATCCTCCTGGCATTAAAATGTACCCATTAGCCTTTTTATGGGATACTGGAGCAGATATTAATGTTGCTAGATATAATTGTTTTCCTAAAGACCTATGGATTGAAGGAACTACAGAAATAACTTTTGGCAAAGGCAAATATGAATCTCAGCTTATTTGCAGAGTTCCTATTCAATTAGGAATGGGATTTATGGATGAACTAACCTTTGTCCATTATGAAGTTGAAGGATATGATGGTGTGATTGGCAACAAGTCAATGTAGAATTGGGAGCCCATAATAATGGATTCTACCTTCATCACACTTTAGGGAACATTCCAGATGCCTTGACTTCATCAGGATCTCTCCTTCACCACCAAGATGGAAATTTCTAAGAAAAAGAAAAGGGAAAACACAATCTGGCTCACTAAGCAACTAGAAGCTGCAAAAGAATCTTTGGAGTAGCTAAAAATAGAATTTACAAACACAGTAATGACCAAGGATCTGAAGAAATAGAAAAGGAACCTGACCTGTTCTCTACCTCTGAAAAGAGACGCCTCAGGTAATGAAATTACACCCAACGCAAAAGCTTACTATTTTCTAATGAGTATGCACGAGACAAAGCTTTTCTGTAAAGAAATTAAGGAATTAATTTCTATGGATATTATTCAATTCTCTAGTTCTCCATTTTGTTGTCACGCAATGTATGTCCCAAAGTTTGATGAAAATGGAGTTGAACTAACAGAGAAAATGCTTGTTGTCAATTATAAGCCTTTAAATGAATGTCTAGTTGATAATCAACATCCTCTTCCCAGTAAGGATCATATTTGGCAGGTAATTCAGGGAAGTCATATTTATTCCAAATTTGATCTGACAAAAGGATTTTGGTAGATAGGACTGAAAACTGAAGATCTATACAAAACAGCATTTTTAGTGCCTCAAGGATTATTTGAATGGAAAGTTGTTCCATTTGGAATTAAAACTGCACCATCCATATTCCAACAGACTATGGATCATATCTTTTATCCATATGCCAAATTTATGTCATAGAATCTGTCATAACTTACGTGTCATAGAATCTATCATAAATCCTTACACATGAGTACAAGGTACTGACACATGAGAAAAACATGTCAAGTCAACATGGGATGCCTACCTCCTCATATGAGGAAAAACTTACATCTAGTCACCTTCCATGTAGGATGACACTTCACCATGCTAACTCCTACAAAGTGAAAAAATAAATTTTACATGTTTAATTACAATAGTAGGCTGAAAATAAATAAATAATTAAATACCAACATTAGGAATTTCCAAAGGTTGAGACACCTTAATTCCCAACATTCTCCCACTTGTCGAACACCTTGTAAGAGCCAATAGAAAAAAGAAAATTAATTTCTAGGGGCCAAGAGGCCCATACACTCTGAACACCATCTGAACTTCTTTGTGCTCATAGGCTTTGTTAGTGAATCTGTAACATTCATCAAAGTCTCAAGTTTCACCTTACCATCTTCCACCATGTCACAGACAAAATGGAACTGAACATCAATATTCTTTTTCCTAGCATGGAAGGTTGGGTTCTTTCCCAAACAAATGGCACTCTGACTGTCACAATAGATAATAATCATCCTTGCGATCAAGACCAATATCAGAACACAATCTCTTAAGCCAAATGGATCCCTTACAAGAATGATTTGCTGCCATGTACTCTGCTTATGTAGTGGACAAAGCGATGACATCTTGTCACTTACTCATCCAACTAATTGCACCACCAAACAAGGTGAAAACATAAGCACTAGTGGATCTTCTATTGTCTATATCTTTAGCCCAATCAGAATCCACATATCCATGAATACAAATAGAATGCTGAGGTCCTGTAGGATAAACATGATAACATAGGGAATACTCAAAAGTAGCCCACAAATATTTGAACACTCTCTTCACCACATCCCAATGTACCCATCCAAGATTAGCCATAAACTGACTAAGGACTCCCACTACTTGGGTAATGTCTGGTCTTATACAGACCATAACATACATCAAGCTACCAACCGCACTAGCATAAGGAACTCTGTCATATCCTCCATCTTAGAAGGAGACTTCAGACAATCTTCAATAGATAACTTTGTCCCCATCATAATAGGAACAGTCAATGGTCTGCAATCTGCCATGCTAAATCTCTCCAACACAATATTCACATACTTACTCTTTCTTAACCAAAGTTTTATGTTAGCTCTGTCTCTTTTGATTTCTATTCCCAAGATGTACTTGGCTACCCTTATATTTTTCTTCTCAAACTATGTTGAAAGATGAGACTTCAAATCAAAGATCAAATTCTTGCCATTCCTAATGAACAACATATCATCAACATACAATGCAATAATAAGAATGCGATCATTATCCATTTTATAATAAACACAATGATCCGATTTTGATCTCAAAAATCCCAAACTCATCACAAAGGTATCAAATTTCTGGTACCACATCCTAAAAGATTGCTTCAAACAATACAAAGACTTTTTTAACTTGCAAACCAGATTTTCTTTACCTTTAACCACGCAGTGCTCAAGATGTGACATATAAATTTCTTCCTCCAAATCACCATGAAGGAAAGCTATCTTCACATCCATCTATTCAAATTCCCAATTATATGCAACAATAAGTCATAACAAGAACCTGATAGATGTCAGCTTTGCAATCGAAGAGAAAATATCACCATAATCTATTCCCTCCACCTGTGAATACCCCTTCACAACCAACCTTGCCTTATACTTCTTGATACCACCATCATAACCAAATTTCTTCTTGAAAACTCATTTGCAACCAATAGGTTTACATCCTTTAAGCAAGGGTACCAGATCCCATGTTTTATTTTTCTCTAATGCAACCATTTCTTCATTCATGGATTCTTTCCAGGAATCTACATCTGACATACCCATAGCCTCTTTTACAGTCCTAGACTAATCAATGTTAGTAATCAAGGAAAAAATGCAACTAGAATCATGCAACAAATAACCATACCTTTTAGTTTGTCACCTTATGCATGTGGACCTCCTCAATAGTTGAGGTTGAGGTTCTTTATCTTCTTTAGCCTCATCATTAGGTCCAACAGATGTTTTTAGTTCAACTTTCTTAGGGGTGGAAGGAAGCTAAACCACATCCTCTTTCTTCTCTTCTTTCTCTAGTTGTAGGTCAACACAAGAAGGATTGAGCTCTCTGAAGATCACACTTCTACTATATAGAACTCTCTCAGCCACTGGATCCCAAAGCTTGTACCCTTTCACACCAATGCCATACCCAATGAAGATACACTTCACAACCTTGTTCTCCAACTTAGACCTCTTCTCCTTAGGCACATGTGCATATGTCTCACAACCAAATACTCAAATATGTCTCAAAGAAGGCTTTTTACTAGACCACACCTCCATAGGTGTCTTATCAACAAGCGTTGATGTAGGAGACTTGTTAACCACGTAACAAGTGGTAGCAACACCTTTAGCCCAAAACTTTTGTTCAAGGCTAGCTCCAATTATCATAGTACTGTCCCTCTCCATTAACATTCTATTCATCTTCTCTACAACTCCATTTTTCTAAGGGGTATACGGAGTTGTCTTGTGCCTCTCAATGCCTTGTTTTTTAAAGAAATTATTAAAATCTATTAAACAAAACTCATCACTATTGTCAGTCCTCAAACACGTAATCTTTCTATCCTTTTGATTCTCTACAAGAGCATTGAACTCTTTGAATCTTACAAAGACTTCAGATTTACTTCTAAGGAAATACACCCATGTAGTTCTACTGTAGTCATCAATGAATGAAACAAAGTACATAGATTTTCAAATCGAAGGAACATTAACATGACCAAATACATCAGAATGAATCAATTCCAACACCTCAGAAGATTTGTGAGAACTAGAATAAAACTAAACATGGTTTTGCTTTCCATAAATACAATGTTTGCAAAAATTAAGCTCAAGGTTACAGTCATTCATACCCTCAATGATGTTTTTTTTGTTAGGGTCCTCAAATCTTTTCACCAATGTGACCAAGCCTTTGGAGCCATAGAATTGTCTTCTTAGTTGGAAGTTTCATCTCCATAGAATGAGCACCCTTAGGTACCTAGAAAGTACGACCATCAAAAGAAGATGCAACACACTTCTTCGTTGCTAGTTCCAATGGTGAGGATGAAGAATATGAAGTTCTCTTCTTTGAAATAGAGGCACTATTGCACTAAACCATGCATGCATCAAGTTGAAATAGAGTGCCAATCTGAACACCCTTAGCTAGCACCATAGCTCCTCTAGTCATATTGCATCCTCCATTTGAGAAACAAACCTACACACTGACATCATTTAACTTATTTATAGATAATAGGTTTCATGCCAAACCAACGATATGCAGAATACCATTGATCTCCTTGACTTGTCCATCAGGGAATCGAATCAAGACTCTTCCACGGCCAACAATCTCCAGGTGAGAGTTATCACCCAAGTACACCTTCCCACCATCATATTCTTCATACTTTAAGAACCAACCTTGATGTGAGGTCATGTGAAAAGATGCACTAGAGTCGATAAGCCACACATCTTCTGATGCATGTGTTTCCAAGGAAGTGACAACCGCTTCTCCATCATCCTGAGAGGACTTGTCAGAATCTAAATCATAGTTCTTCTTTTTCTTCTTCTCCTCCTTGTACTCCATGTGGAAATGACCAGGTTTGCCACAGTTCCAACATAAAGCCTTAGACTTTCCAGGAGACTTGGATCTCCCATGGGATTTAGATCTTTCTTTTTCTTCTTTCTTCTTGTCCTTTTTATTTCCTTTCTCTTTTGATCTATCATGAACCGCAAGAGCCTCCTTAGCTAATTTAGAAGACTTCCTCCACATCTCTTCAGACAACATCAAAGAAACCACTTCATCCATCTTGAAGGTGGTAATGGTACTCCCAATGGCCATAACAAGGTGGTCCCATGAATCTAGTAGGGAACACAGTAATTTCATACATCGATCCTCCTCCTCCATCTTCACACCAACATAGGTCAACTGGGAAACAAGCATATTGAATGTGGTTAGATGATCAGTGGCAAATCCTCCATCTTCCATCCTTAGAGAATATAGTTTCTTTCACATGAATAACTTGTTCACTAGGGATTTACCCTGATAAACATCTCCACTTGTTTCTTCCAAAGATCTTTTGCAATCTTCTCTTCATAGATATTCAAGAGCATTGAATCAGCCAAACAAAGTCTTATCAGACCCTTACCCTTTCAACCCATTAGATCCCAATCTTCTTTTTTCGTGCTTGATGGCATGGATCATAATACTACAATCCATAAATCTCTATCCACCAATAAGTCCTCCATCTTGAGTTTCCACAACTCAAAGTTGCCTCCATTAAACTTATCTATGTCAAACAACCAGATGTACTCACCATCTCTTTCCTGCAACAAATATTCATCTGCACAAGCTCCCACTCAAACTATGATTATCTCAAGAGATCCTCTACCTCACAACTAGAACCAAAACTAGCCAGTCTTTGATACCAACCGAAAGGAAGCAAGGTACATGGAAATAGCTCCCTACACTAATCTAATGAGGAAAGATAGTGCAAATTTTGTTTAACCAATTACAGATTAAGATACACATTAACAGAAAGGTGACAATAAAAACAAATGCCAAATGCCAAATACCAATGTATAAAACACAAGATGTATGAGGGGAAAACCCTTTTGGGTAAAAAACCCCACACTCCAAAACCTACACAATGTATTATCAAATCTGAATGAGATTACAACACACTTGCAATGTAAGTTCCTCTAGGAGTTCACCAATCTTGATTACTAGAGTAAATCCAATAGCATAATGGTACCTATACATTATCATATCACTCCAACTCCAAGCACCTATATTTATAGCAAGATATAAGCATGAAGGAAGCTTCTAGAGAAAGCAACAAGAAATGGGCGTCCAAATCCATGTGGTACACTTTTCAAACACATGTTTGACTCCTGTGTCATGTGTACAAGATTCCCTTACACCTCTTACAACCCTGCATACTTGGGCACCCCAAATTTGCCCAAAATAGGTATGACAGATGCTCTTACATCATCATAAAATCTATCTTATATGACACCACTTACAGCTGTAAGAGAATCTATCATAACTGACTATTAATAGATATTCTCTTACAACTATTCATATCCCAAACGTGGGTGCCCCAAAATGGGCTAAGTCAAAGATGCCTCTTATAGTGTCATATATGCAAATGACACTTGTCTCATCCCTTCTATTTATGGCTCTTACAATGTCATAGAATCCATCATAACTTACACGTCATAGAATCTATCATAAATACTTACACATGACTACAAGGTGCCGACACATGCAAAAAACATGCCAAGTCAACATGGGACACCAACCTCCTCATATGAGGAAAAAAATTACATCTAATCACCTTACATGTAGGATGACACTTCATTGTGCTAACTCCCACAAAGTGACAAAATAAATTTTACATGTTTAATTACAATAGTAGGCTAAAAATAATTAATTAATTAAATACCAACATTAGGAATTTGCAAAGGTTGAGACACCTTAATTCCCAATAGATTGGATGTGAAGACTAATAATGAATTTGAAGCTATAGTGGCTCTTTGGGGTATTAAATTAGCCTACTCTTTGGAAATAAAACATGCAAATTGAAGAGATTATAAAGTTATTATTGAAGCCATTGGTTGTCATTCTACCATTGGTTGAACTATTAGAGATACAGTTTGTGATATCTAGGGACTTATCAACTTCTTAAGTAATTGTGAAGTCCTTCACATTTACTAGGAAGGGAATAAGGTCGTAGATGCTTTGGCTAATCTAGGAACTAACCCAGCTCAATGGTGTTTCTAGAGAAGAGAAATTGATCTTCCTAATTCCATAGTCTTGTTACTCAAAAATAATTTTAATCAAACATCTATCCATGCAAATGACTATGGTCACTAGGGGATTAAAGATTCTCCTTAATTGTCATTTGGTCAATATTTTTATATTGTATTCAAGGGAGATCTTAAGATTTAATATTCAACTTCAAATTGATAAGGATGTCGAGAACATGATTTGGTATACCAATCAGATGTACTATATGATGAAGGCCTTGATAAATCATAGTCATGCAACCCTTCCTAATCATTATTACCATCCTAGGCTTCACACAAACTATCAGTCCTTACCTAATATTATGACAAATTACAATCTTGAAAATCACATAACTTTCATGTGGTATTTTGTTAAAGCTTCATTAATTAATGATTTCTGACAAATTTCTTGAAAGATCGCCCTTCACTATATCACGATTTGTACAATCATTTTTCTATAGAATAGAAAGTACATTATAGGTTTACTAATGCTATTTTGAAAATGGGAGGCGATAGATGTATAACAAAAGTGGTCTCATGTGAGGAAGTCAAGAGCTACAAGACCCTTTGGTATATCTATTAAGGAGGCATTACACCTTATATGGAATTTCTGAATGGGTTTTACCAAATGCTATCTATTTAATTTATAAAGTCTTGAAATAGAAGGATTGTCCAGTTGGGTGGTGTTGGTTTTGAGGTTACTAAGGAAGCCCTGGAGTGCCTACTAGTTCCAAGTGTGAGGGTAGAAAGTTGCACCATCAAAGAAAAATGAAGGATGTTGAAAGTATGAATAGATTCCTAATGGAAGGGGAGGTTGGTATCAGATATCAAAATGGCTTCAACAGGGAGAGATTGCCTTACCTATGGGATCAAGTATGTTGGAAGCTTATCAAATATTTTACTTTAGAAGGTAGATTCAAATGCATATTTCACCACCACTTCCCCCTCCTCAATCACCTACACCACAAATTGTTGATTAACTTTCCTTTTTTTCCTTTTGAGCTCCTTGGAAAACTCTATTCTTGAAGCTAGGGCTTTCCATAATAAGAACCCTAGTCATCATGTTATCCCTCTGCACCAAGGCTTGATCTTTAGACTATATCATTTCCAATTGGCATTTTGTCTGGATAAACCCATCAAATCCTTCTTAGTGAATAATGAACCTCCTATTATTGTTTTAGGCAAGGCAAAGAAGCCTATTGATTCCTTGTTGGGTCATTCTAGCTAACGTTCCCCTACTTGTTCTCTACCCTCACCTCATTCCCAAGACCACTCTATTGAAACTCTTGAGAAGAAATCCTCAATTATGTTGGAGAAATATAAGAACTTAGATAAGCAGGTTGGTTTTGCTATCTCCACCCCCGTCATAGTAAGGGTACCAAAGGAAAAACTGTCATCTTTGAGGAGGGTGCGGTTGAGGGTTTGTGCTCCCTTAAACAAACCCCAACCCCTCTGGATAAGTAGGTAGCTATTTCTAAAAGAAGTAAGGGGGAAAAAGGAAAGTTGAGGTCTGCGTGGGAAAACATGAGGCTAAAAACACCCGCAAAATTAGAAGGGTAAGGGAGTTTAGATCCTGGTGGGTGATAGTCAATTTATGGGGGAAGCCCTTTTCAAATATAGCCCTTCCAAGATCATTAAAGAGTGGAAGGAAGATATTATGACTCCTATGAAGAAATTTGAAAAAGGAAGGGGGTGAGGAGATAAAAACATCTTGCTAGTGTTAAAACCCCAAACTTAAAAGAAATTGAGCTATCTAGTGACCCATCGCAGATGGAGAAGGACAAGATCAGTGAAGAAGAAGGTTTAGAACACAATACTCATAATCATACTCCTATGAAATGGGAAGGTAATATCCTCTTTGAGGAGACGAATTCTCCCTAAACTGAGTCTGATTCTACTAAGACTCCACAAGTTCCCATTGCTAAGAAGGAGAAGCAGAATCAATGTTCTTTGTGTGAAGAAATTGCTAGATAGATTGCTGATATAAATGATAGAATGGATTAGATGGAGAAAAGCATGAAAAAATGATCATTTTTAGCACAAAGGTAATGCACTGGTTGGGTACTACTCTTTCCTTGTTGCAGGATCAAGAAGTGAAAAAATAGGGGTCATCCAGCAGTGTTGCGGAGAATTCTAAAAAGAAAATGTGTAATGAGGATATGTACAAGTTCTTAGTTGAGGATTGGGGGAATATTTCTATCCCCTATCTTGCCTCTGTGTTTCTTTTCTGTGGTCTATTTTTTTTATCTCTTTTTGTTTAGCTATTTATGTATTGTTAGACTATTGTTATTGGCCAGTTTGGGCCTATTTTCTCTAGCCTTTGGGTTGTTTCTGAAAAAGGTCAGAACTCTTATTTTCCCACTTATCTTATCAAAAATATTTAATATTAATTTATGCATGTGAATTTTTTTGGCATAAATAAATAACCTCTTTCAATTCAATCATAATGGAAGTTTTACAAATACTTTAATAAGCAAATTTCAAAAAACCAATTAAATGTAAGTGTAAGAAAAGCTAAACAATCTCATGCAAGCTAACCACATAATTTATAATTTTATTCATGAAACATGAATCTAGAATTGACACCAATTCAAATTAAGGTTTCATAGGTTTAAATAAGGCTCATCGCACAACTCAAATTGAGTGAGATGAGGGTTCAAGCATAAAAAATTTACATATGTTAACCATCTTCAATTAACTACTATTGGGGAAACCTATGCCTACACACTCAATTAAAGTACTAGGTGTGTCTATACAACACAAGGATAGTTGAATTAAAACATAAAATCTCCAACATTATATAATACAATTAATCAATATCAATTAAATGTAGATGAATAAAATTCATCTAAGGCTAACATGATCCAGATATCAAAAATGTGAAAATTAATAACCATAATAATCATAACGATAGACCATATAATATAATCAATAATCAATATACATATAGTGAAAATAGTGAAGGTAAAATACAAATATAGGTTGAAACATCAAATCATAACATATGTATCCAAAACACATAGTTGAAAGTTTTGATATCAATACATAACATCATTGATAACATACAACATTAGTATCAGATAGCAAGATAAGGCACATGCACATGTGGGCCTTACACAACCTACATAGCTTCTAATGTGGTATGAAATGCTAGAAACTTCAATTCCTTTGATATATTCACAATTAAATAACATGACATGATCAATTTTGTTACACTCATAGGCCTACACTTATTCAAGATTCTTGGAATAATCATACACCCCAATAACCTCAATGTTGCACTTATCATCCAAGATTCTTAAAACACATTAGTGTTCCTTTTTACCTTCCCTTTACATCACTTATCCAAGATTCCTAGAATACCATAGTGTTTCATTTTACCTACCTTTTGTTTCTTATGTAAGATTCCTATAATAGCTCAGTGTTCCTTTTTATTGCAAGAGATCTCTTACCCAATTTGTTTTTCTTGTCCAAGTTTACCCAATATTCATATAATATATTTTCTAGTTTGTTTTCACTTTTCATGAAAATCCATTGATTTATTTCTTCCAAGAGATCCCCCATATTTAGCTTCCAAAATTCAAAAACTAAGCCATTAAAATTTTTAATCTCCAAATGGAATGAGCTATCCATGATCTCTATCACCTAAAATTTGAATCTACAAGAAAAACACAACAAAATCCCACTGTAACAAAATCCAATCAAACACTTTGAAAGAGACACCCCTCTCTCTAATCAAGCTAACCATGGATTTGATACCAAATGGTGAAAATAGGGTAAAATAATACAATAAAAAATGTTGATCTTTAGTGCATCCAAATTCCTTAAAAAATAATAGATCATTAGAGGAAATGAAGTCAACAATGAAAGAAAATAGAAACCACAACACAATGTTACATGGAGAAACCTTTGTAGGAAAATGAACTCCACACCCAAAGAGACTCAAGCTTCTTTTAATCCTAGATATAGTTACATCAATACAATTTGCTAATCTCTCAACTCACTTCACATGATCAATCTCCCTGAATAGTATGTAACTCCTCTACCATAGCTTACACCCACCTTTCACGTCACAAATGCCATAGAATTTTCCCTAATGGTCAGATTTATGAAGCTCTCAAACCTAGGTGCTCCTTGAGAAGATTGTCCAAATTTGTCATAAGATCCATTTGTAGAATATATTCTTACATCCTCTTACATATCCCATTCCTTAACTGATTTCCAATATCTTTTCAAAAGTAACTCCTAACTTAAATGCCAATACAAATACATGTGAGAGGATAATAAATATTTTTTCCTACTTCATAAGAGGGGTAACCAAGTCTACCTTCTCCATGATCCACAAAGACATAACATTACTTATCAACAACAATAACTAAATACAATTACATGCCTAGGGATTTTCAAGGTGAATGCCACCTAATCCAAACACCATTTACCCTTGCTTTACCTAAAAATTATCCACATTCGTGTTTCCTACTCTAATTATAATGCAAGAGTACCCTAACCCTTAAAAATTTATTTCCAACACAAGTATTTGTTTCCTAATCAAGTTCTATTGAAAATGATTAGGTTCATAAGTAAAACATTTCTATAACACTTAACCCCATAGACAAATTCAATCCATTCTAACAATAAAAAAAAGTATTGTTTTCATAATAAAAATCAACTAGTGTGGTATTATTATCACTAGTGGCATTTTTTTCGTATACATTCATATACTATCTTCAAATTCTCAATCAAAGTACCTTATCAACCTTTAGCATTGTTTATATTTAGTGTGAAATAGGAAAAAAATCAAGGTTTAGCAATATACTTAAATTAGAAGAACTTCATATATTTCATTTTTTTTAAAATGTGATCTACATGAGAAAATCTAGGTGCTAGTGTCAGTCAAGGAATCTCTACTATGGATGGAGATAGCAGTGGTGGGATGATGATCATAGTCCCACTGATAGGTTCCCCTCCATGCAAGACACTAAAAAATCAAGGTTTAGCAATATAATTAAATTAGAAGAACCTCATATATTTTTATTTTTTTAAAATCTGATCGAAGTGAGAAAATCTAGGTGCTAGTGTTGGTTAAGGAATCTTTGCTATGGATGGAGATAGTGGTGGTGGGATGATGATCATAGTCCCACCAATAGGTTCCCCTCCATGCAAGACACTATTGGATCATGTACTCATAATGCTAAAGGCATTGTATCCCATTATGAGAATAATATGCATGTTGGTCCTTTTACTCCTCAAGAAGTGAAAGTTGTTGAAGATCCATTTGTGGTAGTTGGGCTAACCTTTTTAAGGGTAATATTTCAAAGTTTACTAGTTTTTATCCTCACAAAGGTAAGGGACATTGATCCTATCCTCCATTAGTCTCAATCCCTTGTAAGGATAAGGGTTATATCTCTCTCCAAGTTCCTAATGTGGTGGTGGACTAACTGGTAGTGAAAATGGAGAACTCCTATTTTAGAATTATAAGAGATTTGAAGAAGTTTTCTAACATTGGGATGGAGTCAAAGAGAGGTAGACCTAACCATAAACAAATCTATGTGATTGAAACTACTAAAGTGGTTACTAATAGTAGATAGATCACTCTTGAATTGGGTGAGTCTAAATCCACTCCCAAATACTAGAAATGAAGCTCTTCACTTGGAATCTTAGAGGGATTAATAAACCTCATAAAATTATTCTATATAGCAATAATAAGCCAAAAAAATTTCTCCTTTTGGAAGTCAAAATGAGCATTCATAATTTCTATAATGTCAAGAACAAAGTTTGGAAGGATGATTCCTTCTTTGGGGTTGATTTGGTTGGTGCCTCTAGTGGTATTGTTACAATGTGGAACCCTCTTCCAGCTAATGGTGATTTCTTGGTTACCAAACTTCATTATTTGGCTATTCTCTTCACTAACAAATATAATAATTCCATATGGATCTTGTCCAATATCTCTACCCCCAACTCCTCTTAGGGTCATAAAGGACTATTGAAGGATCTTGCGGATTTTAAAATGATTGGTGGAAATGAAATGGATGGTGCCAAGAGATTTTAACTCTCCCCTATCCACTTCAAAGAAAAAAGGGGATCTCTTGAGTTTACAGATAGCATGGAGGATTTTGTGAAATTTATTCCTTCATGTGTCTTATTGGACATTGAACTAATAAGGATAGACTTCACTTGATCCAATAGGAGGATTGGAGCAAACCTTCTCAAGGTAAGGTTAGATTGGGTTTTAATTTTTCTTGACTAGTTATTCTATCTCATGTTGTTTACTTGTCCTTCCCAGAGCTGTTTCAAACCATTCACGTCTCATGATAAATATAGAAAATGATAAAAATAAGGGGATCCATTTTAGGTTTGAAAGTATGTGGCTTATTTTGGTGCTCAAACATGCAATTCCACCAATCCTAAAGACTGAACACCAAAACCTAAGGCTAGGGATATGTCGTGCTTAGGTAGTGGGTAAAGTTTATGATCAGATAGTAGAATGAATGGATCAATTGATGTAATTGGGTAAACTCACCTTCATATTTTGGCTCTTCAAGGCCAAGGGGGTATTTTCCTAAGGTCTCAATAGCAATTTAAAAATTAGGTCCTTAAGCAACTACACCCAATGTGCTATGAACTTCCATAATTGTTGTGCTAAGTTCATGTCATCACTAACTACATACAAACCTATCAAACCTTTGATAAATAGATGAAAATTCACTCTTACCATATGCCCAAAGATGTCAGCTATATTATGTTTTCCCAATAGTTGAATCCACTTAGCATTGCATACATAGGGATAAGAGAAAAGGACACACATGCATGATTCTCTAACAATGTTTAATTTCAGAATTGCATAAGGTATGAGTGAGTTTACAATGTTGAATCATGCAACCATGGTGAAACCTAAATGTACTCCTACATCTAGCAAGAGAGAGACTTTAATAATTTTAAAGGTTGGTAGCCTTTCACCAATTAGACTAGTGCCTACTCTATTGGGCAAAAGGGTCATGGATTTGCAAAAAGGAAAGAGGTGCAACAGTGAAAACATACATGGAATCTCATATGCATCATCATACAATGCATATATATCATCTCATGCAATGGACATTCTTAGTAATCTAAGTAATAATGCAAAAAACCACATGGAATAGAATGAAAGAGCAATCACAAAAGCTTTGCGATGAATTAAAATATTGTCATATATTTCTCTAACCTCTCTTACATTCATACCAAAAAATGTGGTAAGAGATGATGATCAACTAGGTTCAAACACCCTTATTAATAATTAAAAACTTCTCAGGAGACATACCATTACATGCATCTATCTTTGAATAACCTTCCTATGCTTTACAAGGTGCACTTTATCCCTTTACAAATTAGACTACATCATTTGATGCCCTAGAACACTGTTGAGACACTTGCAGTCTAGAGATTGGTTCAATGACCAACCTCTTTTACATCTTAAGAATGTGTATATATATTATTACAATTCACTATTGCAGCTTGGACGTGGATCTGGAGTAGTCAACACATTTGCAAGTCGCCTATACATGTTGCATTAGACCTACATGGGTTGTACTAGAAAACCTTACATATTTGGAGTGTTTGCCCATGCCTTGGTAAACAAATTTCATCATGGAGGAGTATACAGTAGTCCTGGGGCATATGGAGCTCACCTACCAAGCCATCATGCTTCAAAATGATTATTAATGATGGCCATGAGATTTGCTGGAGTGTCCCACTGCATGTTGAAAAAAAGTAAAAATTTAAAGAATTTGAGCTGGAAACCAAAATCTCAGAAGAACCAAGAACCCTGGAACATTTTGAAAAGGTGTGAATTCTAAAATCCTAGAAGAACTAGGAATCCCAAAACATTTTGAAAAGTGCAAATTCTAAATTCCTAGAAGGATCAGGACATGAGGACATGGGCGCCCATCTTTAGGGAAATGGGGAACCCAAGAGAACTTAGAATACAAGGACATTATGAAATGTTTTGAAGTCTACATGAAATCCAGAATCCCCATGGGTTGTGCCATGGGAAAGGGGAAACCCAGAATAACTTGGAACATAGGGATTTTTAAAAATTTATGATGTGCCTAGAAAACATGAAATCCCCAAAGTGACCAAAACACCCAAACTAAGGTTCCACATGATGAAAAATGACAAACATAACTCGAATCTCTGAAAGCTTATGCAAATGTTAAGTTTTGACCCCTCAAATTGAGTAGAAAAAACAAGGGGTCTGGAAAGATCATGGAAAACTTGAAAAACCCAAAATGAGAAAAATACCCAAACAAAAGGCTAAATAAATTCAAGGGAGTATTGACAACCATAGCCTTCAATTTCATTTAAAGATTCAAAGTTTGACCCTCCAAATTGAGCAAGGGGGAATGGGGTCCAAGAAGGACATTGGAACCAAGAATGTTCCGATGTCCCTGGAAAACCCAAGATTTCCAAAGTAGCAAAACTCTTGAACAAAAGGTACATTTGATTCTAAATGACACACATATCCACCATCTCCGATATCATCTGAAATTTCTAAATTTTGACCCTCCAAATTGAGCGAGGGGGAATGGGGTCCAAGGACATTGAAACCAAGAATGTTCTAATGTGCTCAAAAAACCTAAAATTTCCAAAGTGCCAAAACTCCCAAACAAAAGGCCCATTTGATGTTGGATGACACACATAGACACCATATCTAAGATCATCTAAAAATTTCATGTTTTGACCCTCCAAATTGAGTTTGGGGGAATGGGGTCCCAAAAGGACATTAGAACTAGGAATGTTTCAATGTGCCCAAAAAACCCAAAATCCCCAAAGTGTAAAAACTCCTAATTGAAAGGTCCATTTAATTTTGGATGAGACACATAGCCACCATCTTTGAGATCATCTAAAAATTCTAATTTTTGACCCTCCAAATTGAGTGAGCGGAATGGGGTCCTAGAAGGACATTGGAACTAGGAATGTTCCAATATGCTCAGAAAACCCAAAATTCCTAAAGTACCAAAAATACTAAACAAAAGGTCTATTTGATGCTATATGACACACTTAACCACCATCTTTGAGATCATCTAAAAATTCCAAGTTTTGACCCTCCAAATTGAGCAAGGGGGAACGGGGATCTAGGAAGGACATTGGAACTAGGAATGTTCCGATGTACCTGGAAAACCTAAAATTTACAAAGTGGTAAAAACTCCTGAAAGGTACATTTGGTGTTGGATGACACACATAGCTACTATCTCTAAGATCATCTAAAAAATTCCAATTTTTGACCTTCCAAATTGAGCGAGGGGGAATGGGTCCAGGAAGGACATTGGAACAAGGAATGTTCCGATGTGCCTAGAAAACCTAAAATTATCAAAATCATCAAAACTCCCAAATGAAAGATTCATTTGATGCTAGATGACACACATAGCCACCATCTCTGAGTTCATATAAAAATTATAAGTTTTGACCCTCCAAATTGAGCGAGGGGGAATGGGGTCCAAGAAGGACATTGGAACCAGGAATGTTCCAAAGTGCCTAGAAAACATGAAATTCCCAAAGTGGTCAAAACTACCAAATGAAAGGTCCATTTTATATTGGATGACACACATGTCTACCATCTCTGGGATCATCTAAAAATTTCAAGTTTTGACCCTCTAAATTGAGCGAGGGAGATTTGGACCATTGGAAACTACGAATGTTTTGATGTGCTTGGAAAACCCAAAATTCCCAAAGTGGTTAAAGCCCCCAAATGAAAGGTCCATTTGATGCTAGATGACACACATAGCCACCATCTTTGAAATCATTTGAAAATTCCAAGTTTTGACCCTCCAAATTAAGTGAGGGGGAATGTGGTCTAGTAAGGACATTGAAACTAAGAATGTTTCGATGTGCCTAGAAAACCTGAAATTCCCAAAGTGGTCCAATTTTTTGAAGAAAAGGTCTATTTATTGCTGTATGACACACATATCCACCATCTCCAAGATAATCTAAAAATTCTAAGTTTCAACCGTCCAAATTGAGTGAGGGGGAATGGGGTCTAGGAAGGACATTAGAACCAGGAATGTTCCTAGTTCTAATCAGGATTTGGAACTTGGACCCTGCACCTAAAATCTATGAAAAGAGATGGAAAGCACAAAAAAAGGAATTTAATGGGAATTTTTGGTAAGAATGAGGCATGGCCATGGCATGGGGAAGACAAATAGTCACCACAACATAAATCTTCACCAAGATGGGCCCATTGAAGATTTCTCAAATTGGGTATCAATAATGGGTGAAAAAATTCTAGATGATAATAAGGCATAAAACAAGGGATATTTTGAAAGTTTTTAGGCATGTGCCAATTGTGGCTCTAGTTGGGGATGTGTGACTCTTGTAGGCACAACGAGGATCCAATTATCTCCAGGTTGTAGACCAAAATACCAAAAAGGGGCAGGGGAGGGGAAACAAAAGCAAGTCAATATGTACAAGGAAAAATACAACAAACTATACACATGAACTTTTATAACCAATGACATGGAAGTACAAAGGTAAATGGGTTTGGATGTAAAAAAAATTAGAACACTTACAAGTTAGACTCTACAAAGAATATTCATGGCATAAGGTGATAGACTTCACTGTAAATCACTTACCTCTATCAAAAACAAACTTGAAGAAGGAAATTAGCATCCTCAAGTTGAAATTACCTCTTATACTCACCTGCAACCAAAGAGGTGTCTTCCAAGCATGTGCAAGCAAACTACAACTATTCATATCGTCATGTTGGAAATGGAAGTGACTACCATCAAAACATGGTAGCCACAGATAATAGGACACATCATCATGTTGACCCACATAGCAACACTCACTTTTAAGATCCTTGGTAGCATGATGCATAACTAGACCTACATACAAATCAGCATGAAGAAAAATATCATCTTGAACAACAAACTAAAACGTGTCAATTCCAGGTGCAACTTTAAACAAGGCAATGTCATATGACTATTCAAGTTCTTGCGACCCATATACACCACAAATGTTGATGCACTCATCCATGGTTAAGTCAAATACTTGATTCAAATCCAACTCAGCTCCATCAGCACACAATTTAGAAATTTGAGGCACTTTAGGTGAAGGCTCACCATCCTCAAATTGCCTCACTATTTTGGGCTCTTCAATGTAACCTGCTGTAAAAAAATATTTCTACCAAGAAATTGATCTATAATTTGTTCTTCTCCTCCATTTGGAAAGAAAGTAATATGACTCTTACGAGAACACACAACACTATTTTCAACATGCTCAACCAATGAGTCTAGAAAGGTGTTCTCAATGCAATCCACATTAGGAGAACACAATAGTTCCAAACCCAATCTAAAAATTCATCAAAATTCAGAATTATCTAACTTGAAACAATAATAGGATCATGCACACCCTCACATTCCTTCTTCTCATTATTAGTAAAGGTGTCTTGACCTTGCAACTACAAAAGGTTACTTGTCTTTTCAATGTTGGTCTTTTTGAATACCCTTTAAGTATACATTTGAGCTCAAATGGACCTGAAATTTTCCCAAATGCTAAGAAATTTCCAAATAAACATTCTAGGTGAGTTTCAACATCCCAAGATCATTCATGGATTGCAAGATATTAAAGTTTTCATTTTTGAAACTTCTAGAAAAGTTTTGAACTTGGGTTTGAAGAACTTAGAGGCCTTAATTTTCTCCAAAAGTTGTCATAACCAATGAAATAGGTTATATCTTGATATATCTCTCATGATATTTCAAACACATCAAACGATTCATTAATCAGACACTCAGATCAAAAGTTATGGCCTCTGGAAGTTGGGCCTTTCATTTTGGGAAATGTGAAAACGTGTTGGACACTTAAAAGAGCTATAAAGGGGAGAGTTACATGTGTTGGTGTGTGATTTGGCACATCACAAGGCATCTTTGATTGGAGATAATTTGGGCACCACTTTTGGGTGGTTTTGGCTCATGGTTTTTTGATTACCATTGATGGTTTTTTGTATTGTATCTCCTATATATCAGGAGCTTGAGATGGAGGTTGTGTGTGAGAGTCTTATAGATGTTGAGTTGCCTCTAGATATTTGGTTGGTTATACTCTTGTGAAATCTTTCTCTGCAAGTATATTGTAATCTTTTTTATTTTTGAATAATATATTGGGTGGATTTTGGAGTGTGGGGTTTTTCTCCTGAAATGGTTTCCCCACATAATTATTGTGTTGTGGTATGATTGCAATTTATTTTTGTTTCTATATAATTTCTGTAACTATTGTAAAAGATATGAAAAGCTTTGTGTATCCATCCTCTCAAGATTAGTGTAGAAAGTTATTTCGCTACCTTAGCTTCCTTACAAGTGTTATCAAAGCTTGATCACATTTGGTTTCAATTGTGGGCTGTTGGGTTTTTTGAACTAATCTAGTTTTGAGTGGGAGCTTGTGTAGATGATACTTTGTGATCTTATTGTAGAAATTTTCATATGGCAAGCACATAGGGAGAATAGAGGTAGTAAAATTTTCTAGTAACAATTTTGAGATGTGGAAGCCGAAGATGAAGGATCAGTTAAATGATCAAGATCTATGGGATGCTATTGATGATAAAGCTTCAAGGCCTACAGATGCTACATTAGATGTTGAATATGATGTTATGGACTGTAAAGCTAAGGGTCTGATCAGATTGTGCCTAGTAGACTCTATTTTAATCAATGTCCATGAGGAGTCCTCTACAAAGAAATTATGGAAGAAACTTGGTGAGATATATCAAGCCAAATCTTTGGTTAACAAGATTTTCTTGAGGAAGAAATGGTATTCCTTGAAAATGGAAGTGTCACACCCCAAATTTTCACTATGTTTTAGTTTTTTACTTGTATGTAATTAGTAGATAATTTTTGCATGGATTAATGATTTGGCATTTGTGGAAATGTCAGGATAAATCAAGGATTTTATGAGTTTATGATTATATGTGTGGAATTTAGACACATGATTATATAATGTCAGGATTATTTGTTCATAAGAAATATGAAGTGATTATGATGCACTAATCCCAGTTTGGTTGATTGTAAGTTGTAATTAGGAAATAGGTTCCGCCCATCAATAAAGAGAGGGAGAGCATCATCGGAGAGAAGTGGATATATGTATGGAAAGAACAGATTGGTTGCCATTTGAGTCTTGTTCCTTCATAGTTTAGTGAACCGTCAACGAGATTGGTGAGTTGGGTTTGACCAAATAGTCTAAGTTAGTTTTGACTAGACAATTGTTGATCTGTCGACAAGAACTATTAAGTATAGGTTTAGTCAGAAAATTAAATTAGGTTAGTATATGACCATTGACTAGAAATAGTCTACAATAGCTAAACTATTTTACTATTTGAATACCTGATTGAGATCCTTGCATGTTATTTTTGCCTATTTTCTTTGGTGAGATAGAGAGAGGGGGAGAACACCTTAACACCAATATCATATCTCGTCAAGTGCTAAAGTAACATAAGTATATGTTGTATATGTAGATAATATGTTGTTTCTTATATATATATATATATATATATATATATATATATATATATATACCTATTTAATTATAATTTAAAGTTTAAACTCTTACTATGTATTCGGTTTAAAGAATACATGATAGAGCTCTCTATTTATAGCAAACCACTCTCTTAGTTGTGCTAGCTCGACTCCTTTTCTCCTTAGCTAACTCAGAGATTATGGAGGATCTTTGAAGTTAGATTGTGGCCGAGTGGTCTTTAAGACCATTATCTACACTAGTTTTGTGTGCCTTCATGGGATCTTTAATAGGCACTTTTTTTGCCTAGTGCTCTGTGGGATGGAAAAGAGTGGAGTGAAGCCTTTTTGAAAGGATATATTGTCGATGTTAAGTGGGAGACAGTTAGTTGAACAATGACTCTGCTTGGAAAAGATAAAAGTGGTAGACTGTGTTTAACACAGGGAGAGATAGAGTGTACAAGATTTCATGAGGCAGGAATGTGAGAGACTCGATAAAATTTAGACATCTTTCAATGTAGAAGGAGATAGACTATAATAGCGATATCAAGAGGTAATATTATCTCTTTTAAAATGAGTTTACTATTCTTTATATCTATTGTTTGTTTTCTGTATTTGTCACAAAGCTATGACTTCATAAGCAAGCTTGTTAGTTTTGAAAACAAATCTATTACTTTGTGATAGCACTCGGATAAGCTGAGGCTTTTTAAGACCGAATGTGTAGGGATATTAACATTGTTTTGACTGGTTAAACTATAGAGTAGAAAATTGAGAAAAACCATACTTTCCTAAGAGAATATTATGAAGGATAACTATCTCACCTTAGTTTGATAACCTCTAACTCTTAGTAAATTTTTGAAGGCTGATATGCCAAGAAATTTGGTCACGTCACCTATCTTTTGTGGTCAAGAGACCGAGAGATCTTAGTCTTATGAACAAAACATAGAATACCTCAAAGGTCAAAGAACAGTGTTACTCTTATCTAATCAAGGTCAAAATCATCTAATCACTTTCCATTAGCAGTGACTAAACTATTATGTAGGATATGAGTTCTCTTCATCCCTTTAGTCACCTTAACAATATTTAAGATTGTATCTATTTGTTAAATGACTCAATAACTCTTAATCCATATGAACTAGATGACTAAGGAGAAGCATTCGAGTTCTATGATCAACTATGAGTAGCTTTCTTCTATCTCAGTGGTATATCAAGATAGTAGATATAGAGTTTAAACTAGTTGAAGACTCTAGTATTAACCTAGAGGTAAGCTTGTAGAAATTGAGACAGAAATAGGTTTTCTTTTTCAAGTTTATATATAAATGATACTGTGTATTATCAAAACTTAGTGATAGGTATCACTCATTCTTGAGTACATAGAAATGATGTAAATATCTTTTGAAAGACCTAAAGATGCTAAATGTGTATATATTGAGATATATGTATTCATCAATTATGACATGCATATTTGTTATATGCAAAGATAATGAGCACGTGTTCATACCCTTTTTATATCAAGATTCAATGGACTCAAGAAGACCAGGTGGTCAAAATTATGGTTATATTATTGTTGTAAATTCAACCTATCTAGGTTGAAAGATTGTAATTAATTAAATGTTTAGTCATGATAATAATATCATTCATTAAAACCTAATGAGGATAAATCTCATGTACCTTATTCGTTCATGTTTTGAGAAATGATAATACGATCAATACCCAAGTGGTCAAGAGTAAACTAGAGGTTATGATATTTATGTTATTTGATTACAACTTATTAATTTTGAAAATCAAGATTCTTTGATAATTCATTTTTTTAGTGGGTTCAGAAAAATCACATCTCTAGAATCAACCTAGAAGGGTTTAGAGATCTCAGAACTCTTAAGTCAGTTACGACTTTGTTTTAGTCTATTTGTGTGTTATGATCGACAGTTAATGATCAAAAAAACCATAGTTTAAAAATGAGTAAATTAGAACAGAGTCTAAGAAGTACTTAGATAAAGGCAAAACATGGCTTATAGCACCTAAGTGCTTAATCTTTGAAGTCAATGAGTAGAATGACAGGAAGTCATAGACTCTAATAATTGCAAGAATGCAATGAAGAACTCTTTGAAAGGTTAAATCTTCAAAGTCTATAAATTGTTTATATCCTATATTTAGGATTGAATTCTAAGTCAGATTGACTAGGAAGTTGAGTTTAATTAAGATAGTCTATGGGTAGAGTTATTAGTCAAAGCAAGTCAAATTGTAGGATGAGATAGTTTCCAAGTCAAGTTAGAGGTGTGTGAATGTACAACTATGTTTATTGCAAACGTCTATTCATAAAGAGACTTTGGCCAAAGTGATGCATTTTTCTCTACATGACTTAGTCAGTTTACATTGTCTAGATGGCATGACCTATCAGTGTGATCATACTTAGCTAGAAGATTGTCTAGAGTTGTATGGTTTATTGTGTTATGTGGGACACAATACTAGGACTCATATGGAAAACCTCTTGGTTCCGTATATCTATACTCTTCATGAAGAGTAGTACCACTTCCAGGAAGGAAGGTGTGTGGGGGACCGCCAGTCTGTGGTTGGAGGTAAAGTACTCAGATAATGCTCTCCCTCTGTAGTAGAAGATTCGTTGATACTTGAGTGAATGATATCAAGATTCCAGATGCAATATTCTTTATGTTATGATGTAAAATTTTTATTTTTTCCAAGTGCAATATATATAGTAAATGTAAATTGAAATGTTTGTCACTATGACTTATCTTTGAATATATGGAATTTCAAGGTTGAGAAATATTCAAAAAAGATATGTATTTATTTCTTTGTAATTAAGAAAATGCTTAAAAGAAATCTTTCAACTTTACCATGTTCATTTACTTTCCTAGTAAAATGTTGAGTAATTCCAAGTATTATGAGATGGCATGTTACATATGGTACTAGAGCTACTGAGTTCAACACATGGACCTAGGAGCTCACTACAAGAAAACTTGTCAACATTCAACAAATTAGCTAATGTTTGAAATTGGTTTGATGCCAAAATGGCATGGAGAAGAACCAAGAAAACCACCAGAAAGTTTGTTCCCTAGAATTTGCCTAAGTTAGAGGTTAAGAAAGAACCTACTGAGGAAGTAGAACTCAAAGAGAACATTAATTATGTTGAGGGTGCATGAATGGAAGATTCTAAGACTTTGGCTAACGCTCTCAAGCGTATATGGCTAGAAAGGAAACAATGAAACAAATTGGCCAAGAAATCTATTGTTCCTAATTGTGTAGTTAAACCAAGAAAACCTTCTACTAAATGCGACATGTCATTTGGGTGTGGTCGTGATGCCCCTATTTTAGGAAAATAGGTGATGGAGGAGTATCTGTGTGTACATCCACCCTCGAAGTTTGTTTTTTCTAGATTCTGATGGGGAAGAGGAACCTAAGGAATATCCTTTAACTAATAGTGACATGTAGTCTCATTATGTTAATTATCTAAATAAGGATCTAATTATACCCATAATAACTATAATAAAGATGAGAGTGTTTGCACAACTATGAGTTTTGTGAATGGATTTTATTGATGAATTTTGAATTAATGAAATGCATTATTTTTGAATTCTAATTGATAGCTTGAAAGGAATATTAGGTGTGATATAGAGTATCATCATGGTTTGAACTCAAACAAACCTTGAAGATAGTCAAGGAGAGTCGAATCCTTCTAAAAACCTTATAGCTAAGCTGGATCAAATATTGACCATGCTAAATGAAACCAAGGAAAGGCTTGGAAACCTAGAGCAAAAAGTGAGGGGTCAAGGTAGATCCAAAGGAGGAAAAGAGGACTCACATCAAGGAGATGATGAATATGTCCATGAATCTAGTATTCATAGTGAACGGAGGGAGCATGTCGATAAGACTAAGTCTCAAGAAGAGAAAAGAAGTAGACTTGCCTCTGAATTGTCAAGAGATATGAAGAAAGTGATGCCACCCAAGTTTGATGGAACAGTAAGTCATGATACTGCAGAAGCTTGGTTGATAGAGATGGAAAAGTATTTTGAAATCCAAAACTACTCTAAGATAACTAAGGCTATATGGGGTGACTACTAGTTGGCAAGAGAAGCATCCACTTGGTGGATGAAAAAGAAAATGAAACTAGGGTTAAGTTCTCTAAGCTTAGCCTAAGATCAATTTGTGGCCATATTTTGACAAAGGTGGTTACCATAGATTTTCTTTGAACAAAAGTTAACAAATTTTAAGAATCTATGACAAGGATATATGTTAGTGGTTGAATATTGGGAAAAGTTCACCCGTCTCCTAAGATATGTGTCACAATATCAGAAGAATGAAAAGTTTATAATCAAGAAATTCATCATGGGTCTGAGTGTCCAAATAGGTGGAGAAGTGGATGTGCATGGTCCTACCACTATGGACCAAGTTTATAAGAAGGAAATAAAAAAAGAGCAAAAGTTGAAGTCAATTTTTGCATATCGCAAGAAGAATCGTAAGAGGTTTAATAAGTTACCAACTTATCAACCTTTCAAGAAAATGAATGGCAAGAAAGAAGTGACTAAGAAAAGTGATAAAGGCTCTAGAAACAATAGAGATAAACCCAGAAATGAAAAAAAGAACAATGGTAATGTCTAGACGAATGACACTGATGCAACCAAATTTGTTGAGAAGAGATGACCACTTGGATGTTATTTCACCTATGGTGGTGATCATTATGCAAATAAGTGCCCAACCAAGAATCAAGGAGTTCAGTAGTGTGGTAACATTCTACATACCTAGCAAGAAGCTTTTTAGTAGAGGATTCATGCGATGTTGGACAATCATCAGGCAGAGTACCAGATTACTCCCATAGAGACAACAAGTACTTTGTTTGGGGTTCCTATTTTTATTTTGATTGATACTGGAGAAACTAAAAGTTTTATTTCTTCAAGAGTATTAAGTAAATTTCCTAGAAAGGTTGGATACATGGCTAAACCTTGGTCAGTTGAATATGTTAACCATACTAAAGCTTAGGTAGAGAAATGTTTGTTTGAAGTTAAGATTGAACTTTATAGTTTTTCGACTGAGGTAAATTTATTTGTAGCCCCCCTAGGTTCCTATGATGTTATCTTAAGAATAAATTGGCTATGGAGGTATAGATCTAATGTTGACTATTTTGCAAAAATAGTTGAGTGTCTAGATGATGTAGGAAACAAAGTCTTTTTGCAAGGCACACAAATAGAAGTCAAGATTAGACCAATCTTTGCTATGCAGCTGAAGAGGGCTAGGCAAAAGGTTTGTCAACTTTTTGTAGTCAAAATGGAGCAAGTAGAAGAGGATCCTAGTACAAAAGGTGTATCTTTGGAGAAATATCCTTTCCTTCAAGATTTTTGGGATGTTTTCCCAAATGAACTTCTAGGATTACCTTTGAAGAGAGATTTTGATTTTTCGATTGATATAATACCTAGATCTTAGCCAATTTTAAAGGCACCATACCATATGATTATTATAGAGTTGATGGAATTGAAAGCCCAACTTCAGGAGCTATTAGCTAAAGGGTTGATTAGACCCAGTGTTTCACCCTGGGGAGCACCCATGATCTTTGTCAAAAAGAAGGATGGAACCTTGCATATGTGTATAGACTATCGTATACTTAACAAAGCAATGATAAAGAATAAATATTATCTGCTGCATATTGATGATCTTTTTAATCAAATGTGTGGTGGAACTATATTCTCTAAGATTGACCTACGATTGTGATACCATCAGCTGCGACTAAAGGATGAAGACATTCATAAAACAACTTTCAGAACAAGGTATGGACATTATGAGTTCACAGTTCTACCTTTTGGACTTACAAATGCCCCTACTGCATTCATGAATTTAATGAACAGTGTATTCCAAGATTGCTTGGATAAATTTGTTCTAGTGTTTCTAGATGACATTATTGTTGTTATATGGAGCCTAATCAGACTCAGAGGTTAAATTTTCCCCACTTTTATCGGCATGGTTTCACCCCAAATTATAAAGGCGTTGGGAGTTATTTTTCTATTGGCTGACATTAAAAAAAACCCATATTTTGTAACTAACATAAGTCTTGATAAAGACAGCTAAGGGTTAGGGTTTTTTGTTGATATTGTATTGTAGCATTTATAGTGGTATTGAGTTGTAAGGATTGTTGGTTGTAATCAGTTTGATTTGCTGGATAATAATATTGGACTCTCTGTTGGTGGATGTAGCCCGTGTTTGGGTGAACCACATTAAAATTTGTTTCTCATTGTTATTATTTATATCTATTTTTCATTCCTCTGTTTAATCTTTATTTGCATTTAATTGATATCTTTTGCATACAATTCCTAGTAAGCGGTATTAGAGTAGGTTGTGTTTGATTATCATCTGCAGGAAGGTCTCACGGTTGAGTGGGAGTCTCACGGTTAAGTGGGAGCAGTGGTGGATGACGGTAAATTAAAGTTAGATAAATTCAATGGGTAGAACTATTAGTTTTGGAAGATGCAGATGGAGGATTATCTCTATCAGAAGGATTTATGGAGGCCGTTGGAAGGAATAGCCAAGAAATTGGCAACAATGACTGATGAGGATTGGAAAATTCTAGACAAAAAGGCACTGGAAACCATTTGGTTGTGCCTAGCACCATCTATGGAATTCACTATAATAGAAGTGAAGACAACAAATGAATTGATGAAAGCTTGGGCTAAATTGTATGAAAAACCCTTAGCCTTGAATAAGGTATTTCTCACGAAGCGTTTGTTTAATCTGAAAATGATTGAAGGTGGATCTATGACAGATCATTTAAATGAGTTTAATATGATTACCAGTCAGTTAACTTGTGTAAAAGTAAAATTTGATGAAGAGGTGAGGGCTCTCTTGGTTTTATGTTCTTTGCCAGAAAGCTGGAATAGCTTGGTAATGGTTGTAAGTAACTCTATCTCTAGTTCAAATACTTTGAAATTTGATGATGTTGTTGGTATTATCCTTAGCGAGGAAATGCGATAGAAAAGCTCAAGAGGGTCAACATCAGGTAGTGTTTTGAATGTAGAAAGCAGGGGTAGATCAAAGGAGAGAGGAAAAGGTTCTGGAGGTCATGGGAAGTCACGAGGAAAATCAAAGAACAAGAGGTCCCAATCTAGAGGACAGAAGGATTACTGGTATTATGGGAAACCAGGTCATCTAAAGAAAGATTGTTGGTCTCAGAAGAATAAAGAAGGAGACAAACACGAAGGAAATAAGGAGGCAAATGTGGTAAGTAATAAATCTGAAGATGATGCTTTGATTCTTTCCCTAGATAATGCTAATGATTCATGGGTTTTAGATTCAGGGGCCTCATTTCATGCTACGCCCCATAGAAGTTATTTTCGTGATTATGTCTAAGGGGATTTTGGACTGGTTTATTTGGGAGATAATGAACCCTATCAGATTGTTGGAAAGAGAAGAATTAATATTAAGTTACAGAATGGGAATCATTAGCTACTACAAGAGGTAAGGCACGTTCCAAGGCTATGTAGGAATTTAATTTCAGCAGGGTAGCTAGGTGATGAAGGTTGTGCAATCACTTTTAATGATAAAAATTGGAAGGTTTCAAGAGGTTCCTTAATAGTAGCAAAAGGTGTGAAAGTAGGCACCTTATATCTTTGTACAGGTCATACTGTTCCTTCTACTTTAGTTGTTGCAAAGAAAAAATAAACAGGTTCAGGAATAGTTGTTGCAGGTTCGCAGAAAGAGACTGAAATAGTTGTTGTAGGTTCTGAGGCAACACTGTGGCATAACATACTTGGGCATATGAGTGAAAAAGGTATGAAAGTACTTCATTATAAGAAAATTTTACCAGTTCTGAAATGTATTAATATGGATTTCTATGAAAGTTGTGTGTATGGAAAACAAAAGAGAGTTAGTTTTCTCAAGGATGGGAAGCAAAAGAAAGATGAAAAGTCAGAGCTTGTGCATACAGATGTATGGGGACCGGCTCAAGTATCTTCTCTTAGTGGCTCTTGGTATTATGTTACATTCATAAATGATGCAACTAGGAAGGTTTAGATTTATTTCCTTAGATAGAAATCTGATGTATTTGAAACATTTAAGAAATGGAGAAGCTTGGTTGAGAATGAGATGGGTAAAAGATTAAAATGTCTCAGATCTGATAATGGTGGTGAGTGTATACACCTACAAATGGCATGACTCTACTTAAATAAATATTTTAAATATTTATTTCACCTTCACATTCCTCTATCAATAAATAAATATATTTATTTATTTATTTGATCCATCTCCTCTCATATTATTAAATAAATTACATTTATTTAATTAATTAAATTCATCTGCATCAACTTCATTCTTCTAAATAATTAAATAATTTCAATTATTTAATTAAAATCTTTTATTCTTCCAAATTTAAATGAAATGCAATTTTATTTAAATAAAATCTTAAATATTCCCTAAATAAAATATATTTTTATATTTTATTTTATTCTTCAAAAATCTCCACAAAATAAAATATATTTCTATATTTTATTTATTCCTCTCAATTATCTACAAAATAATTAAATAAAATCTTTTTATTTAACTATGCATTCTTATCTTCAAAAATCCTTCTTATCTTCTAAAAAAATACTTTCCTCTTGTCATACAAAAATAAAAGCAGTTTTAAAGCATCTTTAAAGCAAACTTTCTCTTAAATTAGAAAAATAAATTCTAATTTAAGAAAATCAAATCTCATCCTCATCAAGAGAGGAGTTAACTCCACAAAGCTTCTTTTCAAATGACACATGTCTTTCTTCCATTTGTTGCACGTTCCTCAACAATCCTCCTCCGTTGATCTTCCCTTTTATCCTCAACCATTGATCTTCTTCTACACATCTCTATAAATACAACACTATTCTTCCTCATTTCATCATCGATCATTTAAGCAAACTTATGCTGTAGGAACACAGGCGTGCCCTTTGGCACCCCCATTTTCTTAAGCATTTCATCCCATTCATTGTTAGTGTGATGAAGCTCATCTTCAATCACACAAGTATTCTAGCCATTCCATTCTTGTCACCTTCAACAAGCAAGGGAGCAATCACTTCTGAGGGCTTCATCATCATCAAGGTCAAGAAGAGATAGGCGAACTATGAAAGGTGCAAGGTAAAGGTGTAAGTATCATTGTTTGTTGTTTTATTCTCCTTTTTATCTTCAGATTTCATAGATGTATTGGGTTTTTGTTATCTTAATTGATTAATTCATTTTCCCCTTCACATTTTGGCGCCCACCGTGGGGCCCTTGCCCCTCTAACTAATCAAAAACTGAGTTTTTCCAAGTGACAGGTCCATACAAGTGATGAACAGAGTTTTGACAGAGGCTTCTGGCGCATTTGACTTCTAAAACAATGCATCTACCTCCCAAATCGGCGCATATGAAACTTTGGTGCATCTGACCTCCCAAACGGCTCTTTTGTCCTCTGTTTCGATGCCTGCGGTCATCCGGTGCATATACACTCTGAAATGATGCATATACACTCTGAAACGGTGCATATACACTAAATAACACATATACACTCTGAAACGGTGCATATACACTTTGAAACGGTGCATATACACTCTGAAATGGCGCATATGTTACATCCTGCAGCGCATCTGTTTTGCAGTGAATTTTAAGAAAGTTGTTTTCTTTGCCAAATGCTCTATTTTTCATGAAATCTAGGCAAATGTATACTCAAAATTTATGGAAATGCCCCCTGGATGCAATGGTGAGGTTAGATTTGAGCTAAGAGATCATCTACATACATTTTTATCCAAATCTTAACAAACTAGGGTTAGAAAATGCAAATTTTTGCAGACTGATTGTTTCTTTCTACGCATATGTCCTCTGATTCGACGCATCTATTAAAATAGCGCATATTTCTCTTGTTACAGTGCTTTTGACACCTGTCTTAGTGCTTTTGTACAATGACGCATGCAAGTTTTGTTTTTGCGCATTTAGACTGCATTGTGGCACTTCTGTTCTGCTCTCTATTTTTAGGGTTTGTCTAATTTTGTGTGTTTGAGCTAACATTCATTTTTGCAAGATTAGTGGCTGGATTAGATCATTTAGCTGCTTTGTCTAGTTCATTTAGACTAATTAGGGGAAAAGTAAACAAGAGCATTGCATGCAAATTCCACATAGTCTCTAACTAGGATGGAAAGTAATTGAACCCATTGCTATCTTTGCATTGTTAATTTCTTTTCCTAGTTAGATCACTGCTATCTTACAAATGGGAAAATGAACATTGCTATGTCTTAAACACTTCAAACTTAACAACTGCATTGCACAAGTAGATTAGCCCATTTAGTTTTTCTACTTTTAACTAAGTTTGGATTAACCAATGTATTCTATGACTGTGAATGACAATAGGCTCATGCTCTCCCCTTAACTAGGTGACCAAAGTGCCAGACTTGTCATTCCATTTATTTAACCTTTAGGGGGGCCTGCCCTTGGATGCACGCCTGTCCAAGTGGGAACAACCCTGAGTGGTAACAGGCTAAAGCCAAACCCTACCAAGCCACTTAAAATAAATTGTGCTTGAGGTGTAAACCTCCTGCAACGAGTGCTGTTGTGTTACACTGACGACCAACCTCCCCAAAAACCCTCTAAGGTGTAACCCTTTGAGGCTGGGAGACTCCATAATGGAGAGTAGTGTTTCCACATGTGTAACCACTCAAACGGTTACCCTGACTAAGAACCAATTATTTAACAAGCCAAAATCTCCTATTTGTTGATGCAAAGGGTAGAGCTCTTGAAGCGGCCTTGATTCATGTGACTCTTAGTAGAGGTAGCAGGGACAATTCTAAGGTTCAGTGGGGGTACGAGCCTAAGGAAACCCAAATCTGGTATGCGTGAGTGCCGTGGAGGGGAGCCGATGCTACTAGATTCTAGAGCTACACGCTTTGAGTAAGCACAGCTAGAGGATTCAACAAATATTGTCATATCCAGCCTAGGGTGTACTTGTCTTTAAGTCAAAATAGTCCAAAAATACAAAAAAATAACAAAAGATAAAAATCATGAAAACTTCTATGTGTTTGCTGTGTCTTTGCAATAATTAAACATCAAAATTCTCAAAAACACCAAGTTTCAAACCAAAAAAATAGAAAAATCTCAAAAAATGTTCCAAAATTCTACAAATTCAAACCAAAAGCTAGAATTGCGCATTTGTCATGACTTGTAGCGCATTTGATCCGACTTTCACCGCATATTAGACTCTATTGCGGTACATTTGAAGCATCACCAATGTTGCACATTTGATCTGACTTGTAGCACATTTGCACTCTGTTCTGGCACATTTGTTTTTGCGCATCCAAACCAGTAAGCTTTTCTGGTCTTATGTCAATGGCAAACCAATTAGAATATATTGGTCAAAAACTCCAATACCTGCAATTGCAAATAAGCTTAGATCCCTCGCCCCAAAATTGTATAGCAATTTCTCAACAAGTTCAAGTCTTACAACAAGAAATGGCAATCTTGCAAGCTAAACGTGCCAGTACTAGCTACGCCTCACCCCAAAATCGTATATCCTTCTCCCATACTCATGATAAGGCAAGCACCACCTCAAGTCAGAAATCATATATCACCCCATCTACTAGTCCTCCTTCACCACCTTCTAAGACACATATTCCAAAACATACCGGTTCTACACCAACACCACCATCTAGTTCCTCAAACTCTAAATGGATGACCAAAAAAGAATCAGATGAGTGGTGGGAAAGAGTTTTGCCAAATTTATACAACCAGAGAAAAGCTAGGGAGAAAGATAAATTCCATCATTCACCTATCCATACACCTACCAATGATGTGATCCAAGGGCTACTAGCAAAGAGTCAACCATGTCCCCAAATTTTGGTCCTTGACCTTACCAAAGATTCTTCCAATCCCATGTCAAATCCTACAACACCTTCATGTCATCTGCAAACCCTTGAGCTTATCGAAGAACCTCCTACCATGAACCAAAGTCAAAGTCCATTGAACATCCATGTTGTCAACCAAGAATCCATCCAAGAGCTATCCACTTCCATTCAAGAAGACCAAGAGCTATGTCAAGAGCACACCTTAGAGCATGTGGAAACATCCACCCTTTGTCTAAATCAAGATCAAAACACCCCCATCCAAATTCAAACCATTCATAACCTTTATCTCTTCCATGATCAAGATAATACCTATGAAGAAGTTATCCATGAGCAACTTGATCCTATACACGGGAAAGAGATCCAATTCCAACCCGTTCATAATCTATACCTTCTCTATGATCTAGATACTACCTTTTATGAAGAAGATGTCCATGAACAACTTGATCCCATACCCCTTCACGAGCAAGAAACCTCCATTACTCCTATCCATCTTCCATCTAGTCCTATCCATGATCCAACAACTTCCACTTCCTCTGATGAGACACTTGCCTCCCAAGTGCACATGAATGATCAACCTAATAACTTAAAGAGCATAATGATGATCAAGATTCTAGTGATCCTTCACCATCCATTATTGACCAAGCTACAAATCCGTTATCCTATATCCTTGGTCTCACTACCTTCATGCATGAATGTTCTTCCTTAGAACACCAACAATAATTATCCGCTATCTCACCTTCCTCATCCAATAAGGAACTCGTTGCTAGTGCACCTATACATAATCCCACTATCCACCGCATACTTCGAAATATGAACTATCAATGTAAAGGCTTAGGCCTTCATGAACAAGGTATTTTGGAGCCCGTCCATGTTCAATGTTCCTCCACATTCATATGGCCTTGGATACATACCCCAAGGTGAGCAATCTCAAGATGTTGGTACTTCCTCCACTCCTCCTAAGTCTACCACTTTTTATCGCAAACCCTATCATATCCCCAAAACATATGTCACCATTCCACCTGCATCTTCCTACAATTGTCAAAAGCATGTGACCATACACCTTCCACCATCCAATCTACCTCCACTACTTCCAACTCCCAATAGCCCTTTGTGCATCTGACCACCACTTCTTCCAACACCTTATCCATCCATCTATAAATCCTCTCAATATCCCAATCATGGCCGACAAATGCACATATTGTCTAAACAAGGAGCTTTCACCAACCTCACTTCCACCACCCCATGGGGATTCAATGACAAATATGTGGATGCCACTACCTATAAAGTCAAAAACCCTAAGAATCCCCATGACCTAGGATGTAAAAGCCAAGAATCAAAGAAAAACCCATCTCATAAGTTGCCTACACCCACACACCTCAAAGCAAAATTGAAAAAGGTGTGGGTTCCCAAGCAACAACTAATTACCTCTGAAGCTACACAAATGCCGCATATACCCAAGCCCATACCTTCACAGGTAAAATCTAAAAGCAAAATGGTTTGGGTACCCAAGCAAAAAGCCCTAAAGTTACATGAGGCATCTACCTCTCAAGAATTCCAACCATTCACTTTCTCCCATTCCATCCAAAAGTATCCAATTCCTCCATCCCACAAGACAAGCAAAAATAAGAAAAATACTAAGTCTATGTGGGTCTCTAAAGGCCTACATCATTCATCCACCAAGTGAAACTCTCCATTGCTTCCTACACCACCTTCCTATCATCAGCTTCAATATTTATCACGGTATGTGCAACCATTGGTCATGGTTCCCTTCCATTCCACAACATTTCCACATACCTCCATCTCCCCTTCCTTCAACTATTATCCTACATATCTTTCTCATCCTACTCCTATGGTCCATGCTTTTGCATAAACCTTCCATCCGTAATTCACATCATAATCTACTATCGCATCTTCCATAATCCGCTATCAACCATTCTCCATCTCACTTTTGTGCAATCCCTACCAACATCTATGAGCACACTTGACATGGTCCGTGCGACAACATCTATCTAGTGGGATTATCACCTTTTAGGAAACTAGATACTCAAATCTCTCCTTTCCATATCCATCTGTCCCATCCAAAAGTCAAAAAAAAAATCCCTTCATCCAATGGTGAAAATTTGGCAAATAGGTGCCTTGGATAAGTATCATGATGAAAACCTGGCAAATAGGCATCATGTGTAAGTTGATCTCCTACGTCACCCACACTTGGGGGCACCTTGTCTCATCAGCATATCACTCTTCTCCTATCAATTTCCTTCCATACCATTTCCTATCCTATCCTCCTATTTCTATCCATTACATACCTATCTTGTCATGTCCTTCCATCCTGATCTTCCCTTCCTCTATTTCTTTGATCTTGATAAAGATTGGGAGTACAATGTTGACAAATGTTTTTGAATGGCTCTTGACATACCTTATCCCTCCAAACCACGTAAATCCTTCATTATCCTCTCATCGTCCTTCGTCGTAAGCTTTGAGTTATTCCTATGCGACAGTCCTTGGAGATCACATCCTTGATTCCTTCTATCCACTATTGCCCATCCCCATATGTACCCATTCCATTCTTTATCACCCATACATCTGCCTATCTGTGGTGTTTCCTTGTCCTTAGTATCATCTGATCCATATCTGTTCCATATCTGATAAATATCTGTTCCATATCTAATCCATATCTGTCCCATATCGTGTCCCAGCCAATCTATATATTAGGTCCATCAGGGTTCTTCCTGAACTACGTTGCCTCTACATCGTCACGTAGGCAAGGCCATTATCAATGTGCCCCCGAGGCTCCGCTACCCATCCATTCCCTATCTTATCGCCTATCCTCCAGTCCATCCACGTCCACACCTTTCACCAAGCAAAGCATGCGCAACAAAGCCCGCTTCCAAACAAAAGTCTTGATGCAGAACATCAACCTGTCCTAAACAAAGTAGCGCACCATACCGAAACACTCAAGCTAATTCTATATCAATTATGGAAAAAAGACACATCTAATGCAAAGAATGTTTTATGAACAAGTTAACTTACAAGGTCTTGGATTTTTGTCATTATGTCTTCCTATGCTACTCGAGGATGCCAAAAGCTAGAGATGCTATGATGAGGACATAATCTTTTCCTTTGTCTGCTGCTTGTGGATCAAACTTTAGTAATGTGACAACTTCTGTCTAACAACATGATCAACAAAAGATCATCGAGGACTCCAAAGTCTGAACATGAAAAGGGGCAATCCTTGCCTATTGAAACGCAAGAAATACTCAGGTCATCTAGATTTAATTTGACTAGATGCTTGTATTAACTTGCTATATCAAAATCCATGTAAGTAATACTCATGTCATCTTGGTTTAATTATACATAGATGCTTGTATTTTATTACAACATAATAAAGCCCAATGATGAAATAAGCACTTCAAAATACTTGCTATATCAAATGACAAATATCCATACCATATCCAATTACAGTTCATATCCATATCCATACCATATCCAATTGCAGTTCATATCCATATCCATATCCGTAACATATCCAATTGTGTCTCATATCCATATCCATATCCAAATGCATTTCTCCATTTCCCAACCAATAAAGATCTAAAATGCAGTGAATCAATGTTTACAAAAGCTTGTGATTTCTTCTATCGAGTCATTCTTCTATCGATCAAATTTCTATTTGTCTTCATATCTCTCGAGTAGTCATCAAAATCCATACCAATCGAGTCAATCCATCTTGTCAAATCATCCAATCACAATCAGTGGTCTTGATCCTAATCTTGTCGTAAACCATATCAATCAGTCATAACTATCCTTCATGTTGCTCTAGGGATGTATCATTCCCTGCCATGACAACACTATCGTATATTGTTATCATATCAAATGTCTTAGACAAGATGTTGCATTGTCGAAACCAAACTCAGAGTCTTATACGACATGTTTCATTCCTGACACCAGACATCATCGATCTATATCATTGGTTTACCGCTTGACCAGGGTAATACCTTGCCTGTTCTTGTATCATTTGTGCATTCTTGCTTGCTTGCTGGTGTATGTCATCATTTTATCTTGCATCACATATCATTCACCATCTTTCTTCTGCATCCAACCATTTCTTCTCCTGTTTCACCTCTTCTTCATCGTGAGATTGTTCATCTCACACCTTCTACCTTCTCCTCGTCCAATCTCCTGAGGGGGCATCCTGTCATTAAACTTGTACTAGGGGCAAACTAGGGCATGTATCATTTTCAGACAATCTTATTCTTTGAAACAACGTGATAAAACACATTGCATCAAAGAGGGGCAAAATGTATACACCTAAAAATGGCATGACTCTACTTAAATAAATATTTTAAATATTTATTTCACCTTCACATTCCTCTATCAATAAGTAAATATATTTATTTATTTATTTGATCCATCTCCTCTCATATTATTAAATAAATTACATTTATTTAATTAATTAAATTCATCTGCATCAACTTCATTCTTCTAAATAATTAAATAATTTCAATTATTTAATTAAAATCTTTTATTCTTCCAAATTTAAATAAAATGCAATTTTATTAAAATAAAATCTTAAATATCCACTAAATAAAATATATTTTTATATTTTATTTTATTCTTCAAAAATCTCCACAAAATAAAATATATTTCTATATTTTATTTATTCCTCTCAATTATCTACAAAATAATTAAATAAAATCTTTTTATTTAATTATGCATTCTTATCTTCAAAAATCCTTCTTATCTTCTAAAAAAATACTTTCCTCTTGTCATACAAAAGCAAAAGTAGTTTTAAAGCATCTTTAAAGCAAACTTTCTCTTAAATTAGAAAAATAAATTCTAATTTAAGAAAATTAAATCTCATCCTCATCAAGAGAGGAGTTAACTCCACAAAGTTGCTTTTCGAATGACACATGTCTTTCTTCCATTTGTTGCACATTCCTCAACAATCCTCCTCCGTTGATCTTCCCTTTTATCCTCAACCATTGATCTTCTTCTACACATCTCTATAAATACAACACTATTCTTCCTCATTTCATCATCGATCATTTAAGCAAACTTATGCTGCAGGAACATAGGCACGCCTTTGGCACCCCCATTTTCTTAAGCATTTCATCCCATTCATTGTTAGTGTGTTGAAGCTCATCTTCAATCACACAAGTATCCTAGCCATTCCATTCTTGTCACCTTCAACAAGCAAGGGAGCAATCGCTTTTGAGGGCTTCATCATCATGAAGGTCAAGAAGAGATAGGCGAACTATGAAAGGCGCAAGGTAAAGGTGTAAGTATCATTGTTTGTTGTTTTATTCTCCTTTTTATCTTCGGATTTCATAGATGTATTGGGTTTTTGTTATCTTAATTGATTAATTCATTTTCCCCTTCACAGTGAGTATTGCAGCAAAGAATTTGAGGATTATTGTTCCTTTAATAGAATTCCTAGGCAGAAAATGGTTCCAGGGACTCCACAAGAAAATGGAGTGGCTGAGCGCATGAATAGGACAATAATGGAGCGTGCAAGGAGCATGAGATTACATGTTGGGCTCCCTTTAAACATGTGGGCAGAGGCTATCAATACCATTATATATTTAATTAATAGAGGTCTTTCAGTTCCTTTAGGTTGTGGTATTCCAGAGGAAGCATGGACAGGTAAGAAGGTGAGTTATTCTTTTCTCAAAACCTTCAGATGTGAATCATTTGCACATGTAGATTCTGAAAATAGAACCAAGCTAGATGCAAAATCAAAAAAGTGTATCTTCGTTGGATATGGCATTGATGAATTTGGTTATAGGCTTTGGGATGTTGAAAATCTAAAAATTGTGAGAAGCAGGGATGTTGTATTCAATGAGAAGGTGTTGTACAAAGATCAGTTGCACCAGCATGAGAAGAAAGAAAAGGATTATGTGGTGTTGGATGATACTCCAGATAATGATGTTCCAGTGGTTCCTCATGCTTCGCAACAACAACAAGAAATACCACAAACCCTAGTGAATGTTAGATGGTCAATAAGGCTAAGTAGACCTCCTGAAAGGTTTTCTCCCTCTTTGTATTATATATTGTTAACAGATGGTGAACTGAAAGGGTATGATGAAGCTATGCAGGTGGATACAAAGGTTCAGTGGGAGCTTGCAATGAAAGAAGAAATGGACTTTTTGCTGAAAAATTAGACTTGGGAATATGGAGGTAAGAAAAAATTTAAAGCCAGGTTAGTTGTAAAAGTATTTGCATAGAAAAAAGGTATTGATTTTGATGAGATTTTTTCTCTAGTTATTAAGATGACTTCTATTCATACTATTTTAAGTATTGTGGTTGCTGAAGATTTGCATTTGGAACAGCTAGATGTGAAAACTGCCTTTCTCCATGGTGATTTGGAGGAGGAGATATATATGGAACAACCACAGGGATTTGAGGTTAAAGGTAAGGAGAAATTGGTGTGCGGATTGAAGAAGAGTTTATATGGCTTGAAACAAGCACCTCGGCAATGGTATTTGAAATTTGATAGTTTTATGGCTAAGCAAGGCTACAGCCAGTGTAATTCTGACCATTGTGTTTATTTTAAGAGGTTGGATAATGGCAGCTACATTATTTTATGTTTATATGTTGATGGCATGCTTGTAGCAAGGTCTGACATGGATCACATAAGAGAGTTAAAACAACAGTTAGCACAATCATTTTCTATGAAGGATTTGGGGGCAGGAAAACAAATCCTTGGTATGAAAATTTGCAGAGATATGAAGAACAGAAAATTGACTCTATCTTAGGTTGATTATGTTGAAAAGGTGTTGCAGAGATTCCATATGGAGAATGCAAAAGCTGCAAGCACACCTTTGCCTTGTCATTTGAATTTGACTAAGAAGATGTGTCCTAAGACAAAAGAGGAGGAAGAAAAAATGTCCAAGGTACCATATGCTTCAGCTATAGGAAGTTTAATGTATGTCATGGTATGCACGAGACTAGATATTGTACATGTTGTAGGAGTCGTAAGCAAGTATATGAGTAATCCCAGATTAGAGCATTGGAATGTGGTAAAATGGATTCTCAGATATTTAAGAGGTACATCCAATAAATATTTATGTTTTGGGGGCTCTAATACTGATTTAGAAGGCTATGTGGACTCAGATTTGGCAGGGGATATTGATACCAAGCATAGTACTATAGGTTATGTCTTTACTTTAGGTGGGATAGCGGTGAGTTGGATCTCTAGGTTGCAAAAGGTGGTTGATTTATCCACCACAGAGGTAGAGTATGTAGCTGCAATAGAGGCAAGCAATGAGATGATATGGCTGCAACCTTTCATGGAAGAATTGGGCAAACAACAGGCTAACAGTTATTTGTTTACAAACAGTTAGAGTGCCATACATCTTGCGAAGAATTATGCCTTGCATTCAAAGACTAAACACATATAGCTAAGGTATCTCTTCATCCGGTCGATGATGGATGATGGTCAGTTACAGTTGGAAAAGATACATACAAATGAAAATCCAGCGGATATGTTTATGAAGGCAGTGACAAGGGAGAAGCTAAGCTCCTCTTCAGCTTCAGTTGGTCTTCAAAAATGAAAACAATAAAATCATAACAGCAAGGTCCACGGTGTTTATTTCTAGTGGGAGCTACAGGGTCAACAGTGTTATGCTTAGTCTCCAAGTGGGAGATGATATGTTGTGGAGTCTGATCAGTCTCCAAGTGAGAGATTGTTGTTATATGGAGCCTAATTAGCCTCAGAGGTTAAATTTTCCCACTTTTATCATCGCAGTTTCCCCCAAAATTATAAAGGTGTCAAGAGTTATTTTTCTATTGGCTGACATTAAAAAAAACCCTATTTTGTAACTGACATAATTTTTGATAAAGATGGCTAAGGGTTAGGGTTTTTGTTGATATTATATTGTAGCATTTGCAATGGTATTGAGTTGCAAGGATTTCTAGTTGTAATTAGTTTGATTTGTTGGATAATAATATTGGACTCTCTGTTGGTGGATGTAGCCCGAGTTTGGGTGAACCAGATTAAAAACTATCTCTCACTGTTATTATTTCTATGTATTTTTCATTCCTCTGTTTAATCTTTATTTGCATTTAATTGTTATCTTCTGCATGAAATTCCTAACAATTCTTATTTATTTTAAGAATGAGGAAGAGCACTTACAGCATCTATGGTTAGTTCTATAGCAGATGAGAGAGCATAAGTTGTTTGGAAAGTTTTCTAAGTGTAATTTCTTTAAGAAAGAGATACAATATTTGGGACACATAATATTAGCTAAAGGGATTTAAGTAGATCCCACAAAGATCAAATCTATACTTGAGTGGCATGTGCCAAAGAATGTGCATGAAGTGTGTAGTTTCATGGGCTTAGTTGGATATTATAGGAAGTTAGTTTTGAACTTTTCTAAGATTGCAAGCTCAATCACTTTGCTTCAGAGAAAGGGAAAGTGTTTTGAGTGGTCATAAAAATGTCAAAAGGCATTTGATCAGTTAAAAGAGAGGTTGACAACTACACCAATATTAAAAGTTCCTAATCCATACAGTTAATTTGTTGTCATCACTAGTTCCTTAGGGGAAGGTTTAGGTGGAGTGCTTATGTAGAATGGGCAAGTGGTATCCTATGAATCCATAAAGCTGAGAGCATATGAGAAACATTATGTTCCTCATGATTTAGAGTTAGCAGTAGTTGTGCATGCTTTGCAAGTGTGGTGACATTATTTGCTAGGAAATCCTTTTGAGTTGAAGTCGGATCATCATGATCTTAAGTACATATTTTCCCAACCTCATCTGAATGCTTGACAAAGAAGATGTTTGGAGTTGACTGATGGGGAGCACGCAGTGGAAGCGCACAACTGATAAATATTGATCAATCAGAGTTTGATCTTCTGTCTCAGCGATCTATTCTTCTTCTTTTGTTATTAGCCAAACATACCCCGTTGGCCACTTTAGAAACTATCTCGGTGATACACCAATGACTCTTCCTTCAGTATAACTTAGTGTTGTCAATGTAACCTCATTCTCATCAGGCCGACGTAGCGATGAGACCAACTCTTGATGTCGGTGAGACTTACTTCTATCGGCGAAGTCTTCTACCCGTCAACTGATGCCTCGATGACAGTTAAGTCCCCTTCGTCTTAACCGTGATGGCTTCAATGATGGTTAGACGTGACTTAATTAGTAAGCTCCTTTGATGTGCTTCTGATATGCCGAGGGTATTTGTTTTTGATGAGATTCTTCTTGTCGGCGATCACTTACAAACTCTGGCTGATGTGCCAATAGACCAACCCCCTCGACGAGACTTGTCCTGTCGGTGGGACTTACTCCAGAGTTGTCGATACACTGATAGACTTCTCGTGCTTATCTTTGGCAAGACTACCCAACTTTGGCAGACTTGTTTTGAGTCCCAGCGATACGTCGATGCACAGTTTACTTTCTCCCTCTTCAACCAAACCCTAACACATGGAGATGCTAGGTCAACCTACTGTGCAAAACACTCTGTCTGGATCCTCTGCACCATCAAACACAAAAACAAATAATGTACAATGAAGCCATTCCACTGATCTCGACAAGAATCGTACCAGTGGAATCCTTCACGTTGACATACTACAACAATGGAAAGCACAGAAAGAATAGGAATCTACAGTTATACGAATTACAGTTAGAGAGAACGGAAACCAAATTGACGGGACATAATAGTTTTATTTTCTCCTTAGAACAATACACAATCACATTCACACACTTCTCCTCCTTCTCAGACAGCTCCTTCCTCTAGTTGTTATCAACTCAACCCACCAGCAGTTGGAAAACCAACCGATGCAAACAGTTGGGAGACCAACCGATCCAAAACTGCTTCAAACTATCCTACTACCCTGTTTTGGCACTATGTGATTACAATATGACAAAAGTGTGTTTTAAGTCACTTTGGACTTACAAAAATGGGTTCTAGGTCTTGAAAGACCTAGAGACAAATAGAAATGAAAATGCATTGGTCAAATAGACCTTATTACAAAAGAAAACAGGATTTTCTAGGTGCTCCTGCACCATACTGCCCGGGTGAAAGTTGTCTCAAGTCCTCTTAGAGACTAACTACTGCAAATCACCACCTTGCTTTCTGATGTCTTCTTCCAACATCCATGTGGCTTCTGAATCAGGAAGTCCTTGCCATCTGACCAAGTGCTCAAAATAGGTCTGATTTCTTGTCTTCTTGGTTGTCCTACTATCTAAGATGCACTCCATTTTAGGTGGTTCCTTTGGTGGTAAGTGTTGCACCCACTCATCATTGTCTTGTACAGAATCTTTTGTACCTTCTCCTATATCAGGACTCCTATATAATGTTAGATTAGCAACATTGAATATAGGGGATAGCAATATCATCAGGGAGTTCAATTTTGTAAGCATTAGGACCATATTTCTCTAAAATCTTACAAGGTCCAATTTTTCTCATCATCAACTTGTTGTGGCTTCCCTTGGGTAGTCTGTTCTTGTTGAGATGAACCATGACCATATCTCCTATTTGGTACTGCACATCCCTTCTCCTATGATCCACTCTAGCCTTGATCTTTTGACTATTCTTGTGTAGAGTATCTCTGACTTGTTGATGGATCTCTTTCATAGCCTCTGCAAATGTATCAGCATGTCCACTCCTTTTGTCCAACCCTTGAACATCTCTCAATTGAAAAATTCCTCTAGGATGACTACCATAGACAACTTCAAAAGGACTTAGACATGTACTTCTGTTTGTGGAATCATTATAGGCATATTTTGCTTGTGGGAGTACCACATCCCAACTACCTCCATGTTCTCTTGTCAAACATCTTAGCAGATTGCCTAATGACCTATTCACAACCTTAGTTTGGCCATCAGTCTGAGGATGATAGGCTGAACTAAAGGACAAATTTGTACCCAATCTTTTCCACACAGTTCTCCAAAAATGTCCTACAAATTTGTTGTCTCTGTCAGATACAATACTCAAAGGCAATCCATGAATCTTGACAATTTCTTTAAAGAACAAGACTACAATGTAACTAGCATCATTTGTGATTTTACAAGGAATAAAGTGAGCCATCTTGTTGAACCTGTCTACCACAACAAACACACTGTCATAACCTATCCTTGTCTTTGGTAACCCCATCACAAAGTCCATACTCAAACTTTCCCAAGGTCTGTTTGGTATGGGCAAAGGTTGGTACAGTCCTGCATTGGTCAAGACCCCCTTTGCTCTCTGGCAAAGCATAAAACTCTTAACAAACCTTCTGATATTAGATTGCATCCTTGGACAAAAGTAAAATCTTCTTACTAGATCTAAGGTCTTATTGAGCCCAAAATGTCGTCCTAAACCACCACTGTGTTTTTCCTTCACTATATTATCCCTCATTAAACACTGAGGAATACATAGTTGACTTCCTTTGAACAAAAGTCCATCCTGCAATGTATAATCTAAAAATTCATTATGGAAAGCATTAGCAAACTCGTTGCATACCTTGTAAATCTCCTTGAAATCTTGGTCCTCTTCATACAATCCTTTGAGTGCTTCAACACCCATGCTTTGCAACTACACTTCTTGTATTGTCAACACCCTTCTACTTAAAGCATCAGCAACCTTATTGGTTATCCCCTTCTTATGTTTGATGATGAAGTTGTATGCTTGAAGACTTTCCACCCACTTCATGTATCTATGACTGAGCTTTTCCTCTCCATTCAAAAAATTGAGACCATGATTGTCAGTGTATACAATAAATTCTTTAGGAAGCAAGTAGTGCCTCCATTTTTCAGAGCTTGTACCATGGCATACAACTATAAATCATAAGAGGAGTACTTCCTCTTAGCTTCATTCAAATTTTCACTGAAAAAGGCTACTGGTCTGCCTTCTTGGCTCAACACTGCCCCTATGGCCAGCCCACTTGCATCACATTCAATGGTGAAAACTTTATTAAAATCAGGAAGTACTAAGACAGGATACTTGGCAACTTTCTATTTCAAACTTTCAAAACTCTGATCACACAAACTTCACCTTACCTCCACCGTTGATGGTCTCTAACATAGGTGCACAAATATCACTATAGTTCCTAATGAATTTTCTATAAAATGTGGCCAAACCATGAAAACTTCTGACCTCTCCTGCTGTCCTAGGTGTAGGCCAATTCAAAATAGCTTCTACCTTGGAAGAATCCCTTTTCAAATCACCCTTAGAAATGACAAATCCCAGGTAAATCAATTCTTGTTTTTGTTGTCAAATTTTGCCCCCCCCCACCAAATATTCATGTTTCCCTCCTTCTATCAAAGAAATCCGACCAAAGAAAGCCTAAATAGAAGGAGAGAAAGTCTTAAATCCTACATTTTTCCCATGCTATTCCTTGCAAAAAAATCCCAAAAATCTCACTTGGAGAATCCTTACAGAAAAACCCAGAAATCTTTTAGCTTCAAGTGTTTTCCATCGTAGGGTTTCTTAGTTTTATGCTTGCTCATTTTTATATGCATATGCAATTATATGTTTCTTTGTAAGTATGTTCGCATTGTATGTTCATATATACAATCGCACATACAAAGGAAAAGATGCAAGGCAAATATACAAGGGAGAATATAAGGTACACGTACAAGGGGATCATCGCCGCAACAAGCCTCATCGGTAGCCAAGTCCAAGGTCTTTCCGATTGGCAGATGAAGATACAAAGGAAACATGTAAGGGCCGATATACAAAGCAAAATATACAAGGGAAAGTGGGGTCCGCTTTCATACAGGGCGATTGTATCTCATATACAAGTTGCACATGCAAAGTCAATATACAAGGACAAGATACAAAGCCTCGGGCCCACCAGTTGTATTATATGCGATTGTATCTTCGCACATACAATCGCATATGCAAAGCGCATATACATTCCTGACATACAAGGCCCAGACTTGAAAAGGTATGTAGTTTAGTTGATAAAGGTAGACATGTTTGTATGCATCTTTGGCTTGTATATTCGCATTGTATGTTTAGACATACAAAGGGTAGATACAAGGGAATATACAACAGTAACATACAAAGGTCAGATGCATGTTTGCAATGTACATGTTTGTATGCAGTTTTGCTTGTATATTCGCATTGTATACGCGATATACAAAGATGATATACAAAGGGAAAACATACAAGGCAGACCTGACTGGGATATCAAATTTTGACAAATTCAGCATTAAGTTCCATAGCTTGTATGATGAAGTGCTTGTATATGCCGCTATACAATGAGAAAAAGTACAAAGGCCAGACCTATAGCAAAGTTCCAATATGGCCGATAATCTCCTGAGTTCCACAATGTATGTATATTTGTGATTGTATGTTTGCATATACAGCTGATATACAAAGGGTCGCATGCAAAGGGATTTTGGCTAGACATTGTGCATCGGTGGCTCATTTTAAGATCTTTCTGATGGCTGATGGAGGATGCATTGTTCAGCGATGGATCTCAAAGCTCAACTCAGCGACTAATTAGGTGGTGCCATGTGTCATGGCCGATTCAAAGGTTGATTCAAAAGGTAAAGACCCACAATTGTATAAAGGCATATGCAAAGCAGTTTGAATATGTAAAGATAAAGAAAGGGCGGTTGCACCAAGTAAACCTAAAAGTGTAGTTGCCATTGTATATACAATGGTGAGATATAGAAGTATACAAGTGCAGATATGCAAAGCGATATGTAGATACAGATGCAGTTTGACCACAATTTTGACCTTGAATATCTCCCTCATTTTAGCAAATTTCAACATGCTTCAAAAGGCAAAAGTGCTTATTTTTGCCTCATTTTTCATTTGGCAGGCTTTTGAGCAGATTATCTTCACTTTCAAAGTTTGATCTGGCTTTGCATGCTCAGGCGACTTGAAGTTTCAGCGACCTTTTTGGCATAAACAAAGGCTATTTATTTTCACAGTAGCTCCGGTTGGTGAGTTTTGCAGGTGCATTCATGGCGGATGACTTCACTCTTCAATGCGTATGGGCTCTATGTCTTCCTGGCTGACCTTCAGGTGTTGGACGGTGACTATGGGGGTTTCTTCTTCAATGCCCTGTCCTATCTTACGTTTGGGCAACCATTTTTTGTTGTTTTGGACCTGGCAGCGGAATGGTTCCTGTCTTTTCACCACACCCCTACCCATGCGCATTTGTTCCTGCATTAATGACCTCAGATCCTGTGGAGCAGTGACTTCATGCCTTTCTGCATAGGAGCCTGACCTATAAATGGCAATGTAGCCTCATTTTTTCAGGAGGATGGTTTTATTTTGGGCTATTATGCTACCATTTTGTTCTGTAGTCAGACTTCTACTACTAAATATTCAGTAATGTAATGGATTCTGACCTTCATGATTAATATATGTATGACTTCTTACCTCTCTTGTGTCCTGATTTCTGTGTTTTAATTGAAGTTATAGTCTGTTCTATGATTAAAACGGATCCTCTGCAGGTTTAACCTTCATACTGAAGCCTCAATCAGTCATAAGTCTGTGTGAATCCCCTTCATCATTGAAATCATTGTTGTGTCTACACCATGATCACCATCGCTCACTAAATATGGTGTATCACTCCTTTTCATTTCAGTTTCCTTCTACCCCTTTTCCCAGCAAGCATTAGCACTAGGTTTAGATACTTTCCTCTAAGCATTAGGCTCAAAGGTAGGAACCAGCCTTCTCCGGAGGTCTGATCTCAGTTCTTAAGGTCCCACACTTCGAGATCATTCCCATGTTTCTCCAGATTGCAAAATTTTTACAACTATAGTAAGGGTGCTCAGAGGTAGGAACTGGCCTTCTCTGGAGGTCTGATCTCAATTCGCAAGGTCCCACACTTCAAGATCATTCCTATGTTTCTCCAGATTGCTATAGTTTTACAACTACATCAAGGGTACAAATTTGGGAGATAACAGTTTTTGGCACACTTGGTGGGACTAGTTCGATGCACTTCTCATCAAAGTACTAAGAGATTTGGTGTTTCTCCTAGTATTACCATCCTTTAAGGCAATACAAACAACACCATGGTGATTCTACTGAACAAACCTACTAGTGAAAGCAGCCCAAGTACCTAAGATTTCATCAAAGATCAGGATTTTGGTGGTTTTCCTAGTCTATTTTAGCTTCTAGAAGCATCTCAATCACCTAGCGACTCCCTTTCTGGTATGTATCCAGTTTCTTTTGGTTGTAGACCTTTTTCTCTCTAATTATGACATTTTTATGATTATCCAGCATTTAGATGCTACAAAATGTCAGAATTTTATGAGAATCATAGCTATTTCCCTACCCCTAATCCAAATACAGGCTATTGGCCCCCATATCAGCAATACCAGGCCCCAAATGCCTCTTATTTTATGCCATACAACCCTGTTGCTGCAGAATGTCAGCATCCTCATGATGCTTACACCACTACTCAGTCTTCTCGGCAGCCTAGAGATGCTTATTATCAACCCCAAGAAGATTATTTTGATCCTAGCCAGTGCGACTACCCTCCTAATTTGACTCAATATGTTTCCCCTGAGAATATCGATGCTTTCAATGAGCTCATGAGCAGTTTCCTGAAGCTTGACAGACTTTTAGACAATGAAAAAAGAGAACCAGGGTACAGTCGGCCTCAGTAGTTTTATGACCTCAGCATCATAAGCTTATACGGTCTCAAGAAGCTGTACCTAAATCTAAAGGAGGAGGATGATGAATTTATAGAAATGCTAAAATGTGATCAACAGCGAGAGGCACAAGAGGGGCTTTTTCAAGAAAACCTTGCTATAAGGAAGACACATGCTCAGCCTACTACGGAAGAAGCCCCAAAATTTAGGATTCCAAGCTTCAGGCAGGATAATCCATTTGTGCCTCCAAATTGCTTCCCAATTTTAAACTCCCAAGTTTTAGAGGCCCTCAACCTTCACAGGAGCCTATTTCAGCACAAATCCAACCCCCTATCTCCTGTTTACAACCCTTTCAAATCCCCTTATCAGATGGACCTAGCATGGACAGTTATGATGAAATTGCTAAGTTGAAGGAGCATGAGTTTACAATCCCAAAATTTAAGCAGCCCCTTTCTTCTGCACATGTTCAGCCTATAAAAGAGCAACCTAGACTCCACAAGTTTCCAGGCTTCAAAGCCTATATCCCTCCACAAGTCCCTATTCCTGTGCAAACTCAGATTATCGCTCCCCAGGAACAAATTTGCCTAGAACCCTCTCCCCTCCAAGAAATTCAAGAGGTTATTTAGGCCCCTTTCCCTGATGATATTTCAATCCTTAATGGTGGACCTATTGTCTACCAAGATAATTGGAAAGATGAGCCAAAAGAGGAGGTGGAACAAGATAAAACTAATAAGGAGCAGTTTGTTCCTACACTCACAGAGATAAAATTGTTTGAACCTATTGCACCTATGGGTACTGTTAACCCAACCAAGGGATTGAGTCCTTTAGACTTTAGTTCTTTTGAAGCCTTTTCTCATGAATCTGATCAAGAAACAAAGTTGAAATGCAAAGAATGCATGGCTACAAAGGGAACTTAAACACAATCCAGTGGAGCTGCAGTCAAAGGACAGAAGCATAGGGGAAAAGGTTGTTAAGGTCACTTCAGAAGTGGATGATGCTGCCCTACTTCATGAGCTACCTAATTATGTTGAAGATGAAGAGTATGAGTAGCTAGTTGTGGATATGCAACAACAAGAAAACACTAAAAATAATGACAAATTGCTGCAAGTGGAGGCTAAGAACGACAATGAGGTTCCAAACCATAAAGAAGAGTGAGCATGTTGACCTATTCTAGATGATGCAAAGGCTAATCTGGCTGATATGCTTGACGAGTTTTCATACTTTATTGAAAATAATGAGACTAAACATGGGCAAGAGCAAATTGCAGATTTGTTCTTTATTATCCAGTAGGGATATCAGTTTCTTGGTGGGGAGGTCTTCTCTTTTGAGCATGTGCATGGCTCATTTTCTGAGCCTAAGTTAGAAAATCATGAGCATCTTGTTCATGAGGTGGAGACAACCATATCTCTAATTGAGATACAAGAGCTAGGGTTTTCAGACCAGCAAGAAGAGAAAGAATCAGAGCAGAGACATGAGATCAAACATGATGATTTGCATGTCACTTCAAGGGGTGTCCAATTAGGCATCTAGCCCAGCTGGGGACACATCAAGAGGAATCACCACTTTTTATGTTTACCTCTAAGCATGAAGTTGAGCATCAAAATGAGTGGGATCAGCCCATTTATTCACCACTAGTTAGCATCATCAGCAATCAGTCCATGTGGATAGGTGAGTTTATCTCCATTTTGTGGGGGGTATTTTATCAATTTGTCATATGTCAATTCCCCCCTCACCTCTTTCTAACTGCCCTCATGCATGAGAAATATTGTAAATTGTTAAGGAAGGGCAGTTACTTTCAAGAACCAGTTAATGGCTTTGTTTAAGGTCACCTCTAACTGGTTAGTTTAGGATTAGAATAGATTTTATTTCAGTTTTAGGTTTCCATTAAATAAGTGCCCTTGCACTTTGTTGTATTCTCATTAAGAGATACATGCTTGCTTGTTGTTTTTATTTTTGTTTTGGCTTGGTAGCTTGCTCAGTTTTCCGCTTCTCTATTCTTGTTGCAGTCTCTTTTGACTCCATGCCCAATGGATGTATAAGGCCACTGATTAGTTTGTTTAGCAGGCAAACACCCCTGAGAGGTCACCAAAGATGTTGTCATATTTTGCCCCCCCCCCACCAAATATTCTTGTTTCCCTCCTTCTATCAAAGAAATCTGATCAAAGAAAGCCTAAATAAAAGGAGAGAAAGTCTTAAATCCTCCATTTTTCCCATGCTATGCCTTACAAAAAATCCCAAAAATCTCATATGGAGGATCCTTGCAGAAATCCCAGAAAAACCCAGAAATCTTTTAGCTTCAAGTATTTTCCATCACAGGGTTTCTCAGTTTTATGCTTACTCATTTTTATATGCATATGTAATTATATGTTTCTTTGTACGTATGTTCGCATTGTATGTTCATATATACAATCGCACATACAAAGGAAAAGATGCAAGGCAAAGATACAAGGGAGGATATAACGCAGACATACAAGGGAATCATCGCCAAGACAAGCCTTATCGGTAGCCAAGTCCAAGGTTTTTCTGATCGGTTGATGAAGATACAAAGGAAACATGCAAGAGTTGATATACAAAGCGGAATATACAAGGGAAAGTGGGGTCCGCTTTCATACAAGGCGATTGTATCTCATATACAAGTTGCACATGCAAAGTCAATATACAATGACAAGATACAAAGCCTCGGACCCACCAGTTGTATGATATGTGATTGTATCTTCACACATACAATCGCATATGCAAAACGCATATATTTTCTTGACATACAAGGCCCGGACCCGAAAAGGTATGCAGTTTAGTTGATAAAGGCAGACATGTTTGTATGCATCTTTGGCTTGTATATTCACATTGTATGTTTAGCCATACAAAGGGCAAATAGAAGGGAATATACAACGATAACATACAAAGGTCAGATGCATGTTTGCAATGTACATGTTTGTATGCAGTTTTACTTGTATATTCGTATTGTATATGCGATATACAAAGCCGATATACAAAGGGAAAACATACAAGGCAGACCCGACTGGGATATCAAATTTTGACAAATTCAGCATTAAGTTCCGCAGCTTGTATGATGAAGTGCTTGTATATGTTGATATACAATGAGAAAAGGTACAAAGGCCGGACCTGTAGCAAAGTTCTAATATGGCCGATAATCTCCTGAGTTCCACAGTGTATGTATATTTGCGATTGTATGTTTGCATATACAGCTGATATACAAAGGGTCACCTGCAAAGGGATTTTGGTGAGACATTGTGCATCGGCGACTCATTTTAAGATCTTTCCGACAACCAATGGAGGATGCATTATTCAGCGATGGGTCTCAAAGCTCAACTCAGCGACTAATCAAGTGGTGTCACATGTCAAGGCCAATTCAAAAGGTAAAGATATGCGATTGTATAAAGGCATGTGCAAAGTAGTTTGAATATGCAAAGAGAAAGAAAGTGTGGTTACACCAAGTAAACCTAAAAGTATAGTTGCCATTGTATATACAATGGTGAGATATAGCAATATACAAGTGCAGATATGCAAAGCGATATGCAGATACAGATGCAGTTTGATCGCAGCTTTGACTGTGAATATCTCCCTCATTTTAGTGAATTTGAACATGCTTCAAAAGGCAAAAGTACTTATTTTTTCCTCATCTTTCATTTGGTGGGCTTTTGATCAGATTATCTTCACTTTCAAAGTTTGACCTGGCTTTGCATGCTCAGGTGACTGGACGTTTCAGTGACCTTTTTGGCGTAAGCAGAGGCTATTTATTTTCACAGTAGCTCCAGTTGGTGAGTTTTACAGGCGCATTCATGGCGGATGACTTCACTCTTCAATGTGTATGGGCTCTATGTCTTGCTGGCCGATCTTCAGGTGTTGGACGGTGACTTTGGGGGTTTCTTCTTCAATGCCCTATCCTATCTTGCATTTGGGGAACCATTTTCTGTGGTTTTGGACCTAGCAATGGCATGGTTCCTGTCTTTTCACCACACCCTTGCCTATGTGCCTTTGTTCCTGCATTAATGACCTCAAATCCTGTGGAGCAGTGACTTCATACCTTTCTGCGTAGGACCCTGACTATAAATGGTAATGTAGCCTCATTTTTTTAGGTGGATGGTTTTATTTTGGGTTATTATGCTATCATTTTTTCTGTAGTCAGACTTCTACTACTGAATATTCAGTAATGTAATGGTTTCTGACCTTCATGATTAATATATGTATGACTTCTTGCCTCTATTGTGTCCTGATTTCTGTGTTTTAATCGAAGTTATAGTCTGTTTTGTGAGTAAAACGGTTCCTCTACAGGTTTAACCTTCATACTGAAGCCTCAATCAATCATAAGTCTATGTGAATCCCCTTCATCATTGAAATCATTGTTGTGTCTACACCAAGATCACCATCGCTCACTAAATCTGGTGTATCACTCCTTTTCATTTCAATTTCCTTCTACCCCTTTTCCCAGCAGGCATTAGCACTAGGTTTAGATACTTTCCACTAAGCATTAGGCTTAGAGGTAGGAACTGGCCTTATCCGGAGGTCTGATCTCAGTTCACAACGTCCCACACTTTGAGATCATTCCCATGTTTCTCTAGAATGCTAAAGTTTTACAACTACAGCAAGGGTGCTCAGAGGTAGGAATTGGCCTTCTCCGGAGGTCTGATCTCAGTTCGCAAGGTCCCACACTTTGAGATCATTCCCATGTTTCTCCAGATTACTAAAGTTTTACAACTGCAGCAAGGTTGTAGATCTAGGAGATAACAGTTTTTGGCATGCCCGGTGGGACTAGTTCAATGAACTTCTCATCAAAGTACTAAGAGATTTGGTGTTTCTCCTAGTATTACCAGCCTTTAAGGTAATACAAACAACACCATGGCAACTCTACTAAACAAACCTACTGGTGAAAGTTGCCCAAGTACCTAAGATTTCATCAAAGATCAAGATTTTGGTGGTTTTCCTGGTCTATTTCAGCTTCTAGAAGCATCTCAATCACCTGGTGACTCCCTTTTTGGGATGTATCTAGTTTCTTTTGGTTGCAGACCTTTTTCTCTCTAGTTCTGACATTTTTATGATTATCTAGCATTTAGATGCTATAAAATGTCAGAATTTTATGGGAATCATGGCTATTTCCCCACCCCTAATCCAAATACAGGCTATTGGGCCCCATATCAGCAATACTAGGCCCCAAATGCCTCTGATTTTATGCCATACAACCCTGCTACTGCAGAATATCAGCATCCTCATGATGCTTACACCCCTACTCAGTCTTCTTGGCAACCTAACGATGCTTATTATCAACCCCAAGAAGATTATTTTGATCCTAGCTAGTGTGACTACCCTCCTAATCCAACTCAAGATGTTGCCCCTAAGAATATCTATGCTTTCAATGAGCTCATGAGTAGTTTCCTAAAGCTTGACAGACTTTTGGACAATGAAAAAAGAGAAGCAGGGTACAGTGGGCCTCAGCAGTTTTATGACCTCAGCATCATAAGCTTATATGGTCTCAAGAAGTTGTACCTAAATCTAAAGGAGGCTGATGAATTTATAGAAATGCTAAAACGTGATCAGTAGCGAGAGGCACAAGAAGGGGTTTTTCAAGAAAACCTTGCTATAAGGAAGACACCTGCTCATCCTGCTGCGGAAGAAGCCCCAAAATTTAAGATTCCAAGCTTCAGGCAGGATAATCCATTTGTGCCTCCAAAACCACTTCACAATTTTAAAATCCCAAGTTTTAGAGGCCCTCAGCCTTCACAAGAGCCTATTCCAACACAAATCCAACCCCCTATCTCTTGTTTACAGCCCTTTCAAATCCCATTGTCAGATGGACCTAGCATGGATAGTTATGATGAAATTGCTAAGTTGAAGGAGCATGAGTTTACAATCCCAAAATTCAAGCAACCCCTTTCTTCTGCACATGTTTGGCCTATAAAAGAGCAACCTAGACTCCACAAGTTTCTAGACTTCAAAGCCTTTATCCCTCCACAAGTCCCTATTCCTATAAAAACTTAGATTATCGCTCCCCAGGAACAAATTTGTTCAGAACCCTCTCCCCTCCAAGAAATTCAAGAGGTTATTCAGACCCCTTTCCCTGATGCTATTTCAATCCTCAATGGTGAACCTATTGTCTACCAAGATAATTGGAAAGATGAGCCAAAAGAGGAGGTGGAACAAGAAAAAAATAATGAGGAGCAACTTGCTCCTACACTCATAGAGATAGAATTGTTTGAACCTATTGCATCTGTGAGTACTGTTAACCCAAATAAGGGATTGAGTACTTTAGACTTTAGTTCTTTTGAAGCCTTTTCTCATGCATCTGATCAAGAAAACAAAGTTGAAATGCAAAGAGTGCATGGGGAAAACCTTCAACTGCAAAGGGAACTTAAACACAATCCAATGGAGTTGCAGTCAAAGGACGGAAGCATAGGGGAAAAGGTTGTTAAGGTCACTTCAGAAGTGGATGATGCTGCACTACTTCATGAGCTACCTAATTATGTTGAAGATGAATAGTATGAGCAGCTAGTTGTGTATATGCAGCAGCAAGAAAACACTAAAAATAATGACAAATTGCTGCAAGTGGAGGCTGAGCGTGATAATGAGGTTCCAACCATAAAGAAGGGCAAGCATGTTGCCCTATTCTAGATGATGCAGAGGCTAATCTGGCTGATATGCTTGACGAGTTTCTATGCTTTATTGAAAATAATGAGGAGACTGAACATGGGCAAGAGCAAATTGCAGATTTATTCTTTATTATCCAGCAGGGATATCAATTTCTTGGTGGGGAGGTCTTCTCTTTTGAGCATGTGCATGGCTCATTTTCTGAGCCTAAGTTAGAAAATCATGATCATCTTGTTCATGAGGTGGAGAAAACCATATCTCTAATTGAGATACAAGAGATAGGGTTTTCAGACCAGTAAGAAGAGAAAGAATCAGAGCAGAGACATGAGATCAAACATGATGATTTGCATGTCACTTCAAGGGGATGCCCAATCAGGCATCCAGCCAAGCTGGGGACACATCAAGAGGAGTCACCACTTGTCATGCTTACCTCTAAGCATGAAGTTGAGCTCAAAATGAGTGGGATCAGCCCATTTATTCACCACAAGTTAGCAACATCAGCAAGTAGTCCAGGTGGATAGGTGAGTTTATCTCCATTTTGTGGGGGGTATTTTATCAATTTGTCATATGTCAATTTCACCCTCACCTCTTTTTAACTACCCTCATGCATGAGAAATATTGTAAATTGTTAAGGAAGGGCAGTTACTTTTAAGAACCAGTTAATGGATTTGTTTAAGGTCACCTCTAACTGGTTAGTTTAGGATTAGAATAGATTTTATTTCAATTTTAGGTTTCCTTTAAATAAGTGCCCTTGCACTTTGCTATATTCTCATTAAGAGATACATGCTTGCTTGTTGTTTTTGTTTTTGTTTTGGCTTGGTAGCTTGCTCAGTTTTCCAGCTCCTCTATTCTTCTTGCAATCTCTTTTGAGTCCATGCCCAATGGATGTATAAGGCCACTGATCAATTTGTTTAGCAGGAAAACACCCCTGAGAGGTCGCCAAAGATGTTGTCATATTTTGCCCCCCACCAAATATTCATGTTTCCCTCCTATCAAAGAAATCTGATCAGAGAAAGCCTAAATAGAAGGAAAGAAAGTCTTAAATCCTGCATTTTACCCATGCTATGCCTTGCAAAAAATCCCAAAAATCTCACAGAGAGAATCCTTGTAGAAATCCCAGAAAAACCTAGAAATCTTTTAGCTTCAAGTATTTTCCATCGCAGGGTTTCTCAGTTTTATGCTTACTCATTTTTATATGCATATGCAATTATATGTTTCTTTGTATGTATGTTCGCATTGTATGTTCATATATACAATCACACATACAAAGGAAAAGATGCAAGGCAAAGATACAAGGGAGGATATAAGGCAGATGTACAAGGGGATCATTACCGCGACAAGCCTCATCGGTAGCCAAGTCCAAGGTCTTTCCAATCGGCCGATGAAGATACAAAGGAAACATGCAAGAGCTGATATACAAAGTGGAATATACAAGGGAAAGTGGGGTCTGCTTTCATACAAGGTAATTGTATCTCATATACAAGTTGCACATGCAAAGTCAATATACAAGGACAAGATACAAAGCCTCGGGCCCACTAGTTGTATGATATGTGATTGTACCTTTGCACATACAATCACATATGCAAAGCGCATATACATTCCTGACATACAAGGCCCGGACCCAAAATGGTATGCAGTTTAGTTGATAAAGGCAGATATGCTTGTATGCATCTTTGGCTTTTATATTTACATTGTATGTTTAGACATACAAAGGGTAGATACAAGGGAATATACAATGGTAACATACAAAGGTCAGATGCATGTTTGTATGCAGTTTTGCTTGTATATTCGCATTGTATATGTGATATACAAAGCCCATATACAAAGGGAAAACATACAAGGCGGACCCGACTGGGATATCAAATTTTGACAAATTTAGCGTTAAATTCTGCAGCTTGTATGATGAAGTGCTTGTATATGCCGATATACAATGAGAAAAGGTACAAAGGCCGGACCTATAGCAAAGTTTCAATATGGCCGATAATCTCCTGAGTTCCACAGTGTATGTATATTTGCGATTGTATGTTTGCATATATAGCTGATATACAAAGGGTCGCATGCAAAGGGATTTCAGCGAGACATTGTGCATCGACGGCTCATTTTAAGATCTTTCCGATGGCTGATGGAGGATGCATCGTTCAGCGATCGGTCTCAAAGCTCAACTCAGTGACTAATCAGGTGGTGCCATGTGTCAGGGCCGATTCAAAAGGTAAAGACCCACAATTGTATAAAGGCATATGCAAAGCAATTTGAATATGCAAAGAGAAAGAAAGCACAGTTGCACCAAGTAAACCTTGAAGTATAGTTGCCATTGTATATACAATGGCGAGATATAGCAATATACAAGTGCAGATATGCAAAGCGATATGCAGATACAGATGCAGTTTGACCACAGCTTTGACCGTGAATATCTCCCTCATTTTAGCAAATTTCAACATGCTTCAAAAGGTAAAAGTGCTTAATTTTGCCTCATCTTTCATTTGGCAGGCTTTTGAGTAGATTATCTTCAATTTCAAAGTTTGATCTGGCTTTGCATGCTTGGGACACTGGATGTTTCAGCAACCTTTTTGGCATAAGTAGAGGCTATTTATTTTCACAGTAGCTCCAATTGGTGAGTTTTACGGGCACATTCATGGTGGATGACTTCACTCTTCAATGTGTATGGGTTCTATGTCTTGCTGGCCAATCTTCAGGTGTTGGACGGTGACTTTGGGGGTTTCTTCTTTAATGCCCTGTCCTATCTTGCATTTGGGCAACCGTTTTCTGTGGTTTTGGACCTGGCAGCGGCATGGTTCATGTCTTTTCACCATGCCCCTGCCCATGCACCTTTGTTCCTACATTAATGACCTTAGATCCTATGGAGCAATGACTTCATGCCTTTCTGCACAGGAGCCTGACCTATAAATGGTAATGTAGCCTCATTTTTTTAGGAGGATGGTTTTATTTTGGGCTGTTATGCTATCATTTTTTCTGTAGTCAGACTTCTGCTACGAAATATTCTATAATGTAATGGTTTCTGACCTTCATGATTAATATATGTATGACTTCTTGCCTCTCTTGTGTCCTAATTTCTATGTTTTAATTGAAGTTATAGTCTCGTTTGAGTAAAACGGCTCCTCTATAGGTTTAACCTTCATACCAAAGCCTCAATCAGTCATAAGTCTATGTGAATCCCCTTCATCATTAAAATCATTGTTGTGTCTACACCAAGATCACCATTGCTCACTAAATCTAGTGTATCACTCCTTTTCATTTCAGTTTCCTTCTACCCCTTTTCCCACCAAGCATTAGCACTAGGTTTAGATACTTTCCTCTAAGCATTAGGCTCAAAGGTAGGAACCAGCCTTCTCTAGAGGTCTGATCTCAGTTTGCAAGGTCCCACACTTCGAGATCATTCCCATGTTTCTCCAGATTTCTAAAGTTTTACAACTACAGCAAGGGTGTAGATCTGGGAGATAACAGTTTCATGAAGTCACACTTTTCCAAGTGTATCATTAACTTCTGATCTTGTAGCCTCTTCAAAACTATCTCCAAATGTTTCAATTGTTCTTCCTTGCTGTTACTGAACACCAAGATATCATCAAGGTAGACTACCAAAAATTTCCCTATGAACTCCTGCAACACCTCGTTCATTAGCCTCATAAAGGTGCTAGGGGCATTTGAAAGACCAAAAGGCATCACAAGCCATTCATACAACCCTTCATTGGTTTTGAATGCTGTCTTCCACTCATCCCCCTCTCTTATTCATATTTGGTGATTCCCACTCTTTAAGTCTATCTTGGAGAAATAAGTAGCCCCTCCCAAACAATCCATTAGATCTTCTATTCTAGGAATAGGAAACCTATACCTAATGGTTATCCTATTTATGGCCCTAGAATCGGTACAAAGCCTCCATTTCCCATCCTTCTTTGGGGCTAAAATAGTAGGTACTGCACATGGGCTAAGGCTCTTCCTTATCAACCCTTTGTTTAGGAGTTCTTGAATCTGATTTGCTATCTCTTCATTCTGCTAAGGGGTCATTTTAAATGCTACCTTATTAGGAAGTACTACTCCTGGTATGAGGTATATCTGGTGGCTAATATCTCTGACAGGTGGCAAGGAATCAGGTATGTCTGTTGCAATCACTCCTTTGTAACTTTCAAGCAGATCTCTGACCTCCTTAGGTCCTACTTCCCTCACACTTTCCTTCCTTTCCCCCTTAGGGTTTACAATCAAAGCAAAACCTACTCCACCACTTTCCTTTAAAGTGTCCATGAAATCTTTTTCTCCTACCATCATTACACTAGATCCTACATGTTGTGGATCCTCTTCTACCAATGACTATATCCTATAAGTCAGACCATCCTTTTGGAATGAGTAAGCATTCTTTTCTCCATCATGATGAGCCTTTTTGTCAAATTGCCATGGTCTGCCTAACAAAAGATGGCAAGCATCCATTGGAAGGATGTCACACAATATTTTATCTCTATACCCCCCAATACTGAATTCTACCCATGCTTGTTCATTGATGAGTATGTGCTGCCCCTTATCCAACCAACTGACTTTATATGGACTGTTATGGGGTATCCTTTATAACTTCAACTTATTCACTGCTTCCAAAGATATAATATTATTAGTAGAACCAGAGTCAATAATAACTTTACAAACCTTATCTTGGATCTTGTAGTTGATTCTAAACAAAGCCCTTCTTTGAGACGGTTCAGTCTGCACTGGTTCCTTGAGCAGCGTCCTCTTGATCATCAGATTTTCTCCCATCTCTGATGTTAGATTCACTTTAGGAGATGTCACACTCCTTGCATCTTCTTGACTCAAAGTGGTTCTCTTCTCACCACCATGAGAAGTTGAGGCCTTCTCTGGACACTTGTGTGTCGGGTGCCCTATCTGATTGTAGTTATAACATCTCATATTGGAGAACTTGGATCCTCTACCTAATCCATTTGTTCCACCCCTTCCATTAGGCCTTCTTCCTCGGTAGCCTCCTCTACTACTTGAGTCTCCAACTTTCTCTTCTTGGTTAGACTCACCACTAGGCCTCTGGTTAGGACTTCTTCCTCCAAAACTGCCTCTGCCTCTGAAACTTCTTCCTCTTCTACCTCTATTATTCTACTCACTCTTTCTCTTTATCTTCTCTTTAGCCCTTAAGGCCATTTGGAAACACTTGTTCATTGTTTCTGGTGGTAAGATGCTGATCTCATCTTGGATGTTCATCCTTAGGCCATTCAGATACCTGGCCACCTTCTCTAACTCTTCTTCTTATCTCTTTGATCTGAGACTGAGTTTATGAAACTCTTGTGTGTATGCATTCACATCAAGGTCTCTCTGTCTGAGGTTCTGTAATTTCTTATACATCTGCACATTATAGTCCAGGGGTAAGAATTGTGCCTTGATTTTGGTCTTCATCCTTTCCCAGGAGGTTATCATATTCTTCCCCTCCTTGACTCTATCTCCTTGCTCATAATTCCACCATGCAAGAGCAAACCCCTTTAATCTTTCCTTTGCCAACTTAACCCTCTTATCATCAGGGACTTCTTTGTATTTGAAATGATTGTTCAATGCCTCAATCCTGTCAATCACCTCTTCAGCTTCCATACTTTCACTATACATAGGTAACCCATCTATGGTGTCCCTATTGACTGACTTCAAAGAATTTACAAATGCCATCTAGTCTGCTGGTATCTCCTCTATCCTCTTATTGGTTTCATCAATTTCTATATCTCCTTCATCGTTGTCACTTTCATCTTCCCTATCCTTACCCTTGGTTCTTTTCAACTCTTCGAGCTTGGACTCAAACATCACTTCAATTAGTTTCTTCACTGCATCTTGTGACATGCTTTTAGGAGGCATCGTGTTAGCCTCTGCTTCACTTTCATTGTCTGACATACACCAAGACCACACCATCTGAGTGATCTTAAAAAATTGCTCTGATACCAATATGATGGGGAGCACGCATTGGAAGTGCACAACTGATCAATATTGATCGGTCAGAGTCTGATCTTTTGTCTCAGCGATCTATTCTTCTTCTTTTGTTATCGGCCAAACATACCCCGTCGGCCACTTCAGAAACTATCTCGGTGATACACTGATGACTCTTCCTTCGGTATAAATTAGTGTTGTCGGTGTAACCTCGTTCTCATTAGGCCGACATAGCGATGAGACCAACTCCTGACGTTGGTGAGACTGACTTCTATCGGCAAAGTCTTCTACCCTTCAACCGATGCCCCGATGACGGTTCAGTCCCCTTCATCTTAACTGTGACAGCTTCAACAGTGGTTAGACGTGACTTAATTAGTAAGATCCTTTAATGTGCTTCTGATATACTGATGGTATTTGTTTTTGGTGAGATTCTTCTTGTCAGCGAGCAATTACAAACTCTGGCCGACGTGCCGATAGACCAACTCCCTCAACGAGACTTGTCCTATCGGTGGGACTTACTCCAAAGTTGCCGATACACCGATAGACTTCCCATGCTCATCTTCGGCAAGACTGCCTAACTTCAATGGACTTGTTTTGAGTCCCAGTGATACACCGATGCACAGTTTACTTTCTCCCTCTTCAACCGAACCCTAGCACATGGAGATGCTAGGTCAACCTACTATGCAAAACACTCTATCTGGATCCTCTGCACCGTTGAACACAAAAACAAAACAAGAAAACAAAAAACAAATACTATGCAACGAATCCATTCCACTGATCTCGATAGGAATCATACCAGTGGAATGCTTCACATCGACATACTGCAACAATGGAAAGCACAGAAAGAATAGGAATCTACAGTTATACGAATTACAGTTATAGAGAACAGAAACCAAATTTATGGAACAGAATAGTTTTATTTTCTCCTTAGAACAATACACAATCACATTCACACACTTCTCCTCCTTCTCAGATAGTTCCTTCCTCTGGTTGTTATCAACTCAACCCACCAGGAGTTGGAAAACCAACCGATGCAGACAATTTGGAGACCAACCGATCCAAAACTACTTCAAATTGTCCTACTGCCCTATTTTGGCACTATGTGATTACAATATGACAAAAGAGTGTTTTAAGTCACTTTGGACTTACAAAAATGGGTTCTAGGTCCTGAAAGACCTAGAGACAAACATACATGAAAATGTATTGGTCAAATAGACCTTATTACAAAAGAAAACAAGATTTTCTAGGTGCTCCTGCACCATTGATATCCGACTATGACTTTGAGATAAATTATATGAAAGGAAAAGAGATCCGAGTAGTAGATGCTCTGAGTTGATGCAGGCATACCTCTTCAATTGTCTCCATTCACTTGAACTTCAAGGAATTAGTGCTACAACTTTCTATAGGTAATGAGTATTATGAGCAAGTTAAATAGGCTCTCATAGTAAATCCTCAAGATTAAATGTATGAAGGGTTCAATTTTTAACTAGATGGGCTCCAAAGATATAGAGGAAGAATGTATGTTCCTGAATCAGCAGAATTAAGAAACCTCGTATGGAAAGAAGTTCATTCTGCACCATATTTAGGTCATCTAGGGGTGACTAAGCTGATGTGAAACCTCTTTATTTGAAGAAAGGAATGAAGAATGATGCTGCAAGATTTGTAGCAAGTTGCCTAGAGTGCTAGAGAGTCAAGGTTGAGCATTAGCATCCAGCAGGACTTCTCTATCCACATGATATTCTAGAGTGGAAGTGGCAGGTTGTTAGCATGGATTTGTTCAAGATCTCCCAATGTGTCAAAATAGACATGATGCTATTTTAGTAGTGGTAGAAAAATTAACCAAGTTAGCTCACTTTATACCTACGATTCTAACATATGGAGCACCTTTCATAGCTCACAAGTTTGTGCAACAAGTATTTAGATTGCATGGAGTTCCTGAGAAGATTATCTCAAATAGAGATACGCGCATGACGCCAAGGTTTTGGTAAACTCTATTTTCAGTGCTAGGAACTCAACTCAATATAATATCAGCTTATCACCCTAAGACAGATGATTAGACAGAAAGGGTAAATCAAATTCTTGAATATTTATTACGAATGTATTGTATGGATAAGTAGTACAAGTGGGAAGAGTATCTACCACTTGTGGATTTTACCTATAACAACTCCTACAATTTTTCTATCAAGATGTGTCTATTTGAAGCATTATACGGAAGAGGATGCCAAACTCTTATAAGCTGGGATACACTAGAAGATAGGATTAACATTGGTCTAGAGATGTTATCAGAAATGGAAGAACATATCAAGCTGATTAGAAATAGATTGGCAGAAGCAAATGATAGAAAAAAAGTTATGTTGATGCCAAGCGTACACCAAGACAATTCTCAGTTGGAGAAAAGTTATTTTGAGGGTTAAACCTCAAAAAATTTCTATAAATTTTGGAAAGTCTTCCAAATTAGCTCCTAGATATGTAGGACCCTTCGAAGTTCTTGAAGTAATCAATCCAGTTGCCTACAGAATTGCTCTACCACTAGCTCTTGCTAGAATACATAATATTTTTCATGTCTCATACTTGAAAAAATATATCTTGATTGGAATGCTTTATAGGTATAGGACCCAGGAGTGGTCATGATTGAGCCTCTCAAGGTGTTCAAAGTTTGCAAGCTCCTCTTGCGTAACAGAGAGGTTACCTAGTGCAAGGTTCAATGGGACCAGTATGCAGATGATAGTGCCACATGGGAAGATTACCATGAATTTTATCAAAGATTTCCTCATTTGTTTTAAGTGTTTCATAGTTAAACAAAAAATTTATCATATTATAATTTTGGATACATTGGATCATCAAGGACAATGAATCTTATGGGGGGAGATATGTCACACCCCAAATTTTGACTATGTTTTACTTTTTTACTTATATGTAATTAGTAGATAATTTTTGAATGGATTAATGATTTGGCATTTGTGGAAATGTTAGGATAAATCAAGGATTTTATGAGTTTATGATTATATGTGTGGAATTTAGACATGTGATTACATAATGTCATGATTATTTATTCATAGGAAATATGAAGTGATTAATGATGAACTCATCCCAGTTTGATTGATTGTAAGTTGTAATCAAAAAACATGTTCCTCCCTCCAAGAAAGAGAGGGAGAGCACCATCAGAGAGAAGTGGATAGATGTATGGAAAGAACGGATTGGTTTCCATTTGATTCTTGTGCCTTCATAGTTTATTGAACTATCAATGAGATTGGTGAGTTGCATTTGACCAAATAGTCTAAGTTAGTTTCAACTAGACAATTGTCGATTTGTCGACAAGAACTATTAAGTACAGGTTTTGTCAGAAAATTAAATTAGGTCATTATATGACCATTGACTATCTAAAATAGCTGACAATAGATAAACTATTTTACTATTTGAATACCCGATTGGGATCCTTGCATGTTATTTTCATCTATTTTCTTTGGCAAGATAGAGAGAGGGGGAGAACACCTTGACCCAAATCTCATATCTCATCAATTGCTAAACCAGCGTGAGTATATGTTGTATACGTAGATAATATGTTGTTTCTTTAATATATATTTATCTATTTAATTATAATTTTAAGTTTAGACTCTTACTATGTATTCAGTTTAAAGAATACATGATAGAGCTCTCTATTTATTGCAAACCACTCTCTTAGTTGTGTTGGCTCAACTCCTTTACTCCTTAGCTAACTCAAAGATTATGAAGGAGATTTGAAGTCAGATTGTGGAGAGATCTCTAAGACCATTATCTCCACTAGTTCTGTGTGCCTTAGTAGGATCTTTAATAGGCACTTTTTCTGCCTAGTGCTTAGCGGGATGCAAAAGAGTGGAGTGAAGCCTTTTTAAAAGGATATATTGTCAATATTAAGGGGGAGATGGTCAATTGAATAGTAACACCACTTGGAAAAGATAAAAGTGGTAGACTATGTTTAACACAGGGAGAGATAGAGTGTGCAAGAGTCCACGGGGTAGGAATGTGAGAGACTCCATAAAACTCAGACATCTTTCACTGTAGAAGGAGATAGACTATAATAGTGATATCAAGAGATAAGATTATCTCTTTTCAAATGAGTTTACTATTCTTTATATCTATTGTTTGTTTTCTATATTTGTCACAAAGTTGTGACTTCGTAAGCAAGCCTGTTAGTTTTGAAAACAAAGCTATTACTTTGTGACAACACTCAGATAAGCCAAGGCTTTTTGAGACTGAATGTGTAGGGATATTGACACTATTTTGACTTGTTAAACTTTAGAGTAGAAATCTGAGAAAAACTATACTTTCCTAAGAGAATATTATGAAGGATAATTATCTCACCTTAGTTAAATAACCTCTAACTCTTACTAAATTTTTAAAGGCTGATAGGCCAAGAAATCTGGTCACATCACCTTTTTTGTGGTCGAGAGACTGAGAGATCTTAGTCTTATGATCAAAACATAGAATACCTCGCAGGTTGAAGAACATTGTTACTCATATCTGATGAAGGAAGAAAGCATTTAACCACTTTCTGTCAATAGTGACTAAACTGTTATGTAGGATATGAGTTCTCTTCACCCCTTTAGTCACCTTAACAATATTTAAGATTGTATTTGTTTGTTACATGACTCAATAAGTCTTAAGTCATATGAACTAGATATTTAAGGAGAGTCATTTGAGTTCTATGATCAACTATGAGTATCTTTCTTCTATCTCAGTGGTATATCAAGACAATAGATATATGTAATTGTTGAGTTTAAACTAGTCAAAGACTCTAGTATTAATCTAGAGGTAAGCTTGTAGAAATTGAGATAGAAATGGCTTTTCTTTTCCAAGTTTATATATAAATGATACTGTATATTATCAAAACTTAGTGATAGGTATCACTTATTCTTGAGTATATAGAAATGATGTAAATATCTTTTCAAACGACTAAAGATGCTAAATGTGTATATATTGAGATATATGTATTCATCCATTATGACATGTATACTTTGTATATGCAAAGATAATGAGTGTGAGTTCATACCCTTTTTATATCAAGATTCGATGGACTCAAGAAGACCAGGTGGTTGAAATTATGGTTATATTATTGTTGTAAATTCAACCTATCTAGGTTGAATTATTGTAATTAATTAAATGTTTAGTCATGATGATGATATCATTCATTAAAACCTAATGAGGATAAATCTCATGTACCTTATTTGTTCATGTTTTAAGAAATGATAATATGATCAATACCCAAGTGGTCGAGAGTAGACTAGGGGTTATAATATTTATGTTATTTTATTACAACTTATTAACTTTTGAAAATCAAGAGTATTTGATAATTCATTTTTTTAGTCAGTTCAAAAAAATCACATCTCTAGAATCAACCTAGAAGGGTTTAGAGATCTCAAAACTCTCAAATCAGTTACGACTTTGTTTTAGTCTATTTGTGTGTTATAATCGATAGTTAATGGTGAGGAAGGCCATAGTTTAAACATAGGTAAATTGGAATAGAGTCTAATAAGTACTTAGATAAAGTTGATTATGACTTATAGCACCTGAGTGCTTAATATTTGAAGTCGATGAGTAGAATGACAGGGTATCATAGACTCTAATGATTGGAAGAATGTAATGAACTCTCCGAAAGATTAAATATTCTAAGTCTATACATTGTTTATATCCTAGATTCAAGATTAAATTCTAAGTCAAATTGACTAGGAAGTTGAGTTTAATCAAGATAGTTTATGGCTAGAGTTATTAGTCAAAGCAAGTCAAACTGTACAATGAGATAGTTTCCAAGTTGAGTTAGAGGTGTGTGATTGCATGACTACATTTATTACAAATGTCTATTCATATAGAAACTTTGGCCGAAGTGATGCATTTGTCTCTGCATGCATTAGTCAGTTCACAGTGTCTAGATGGCATGACCTATCAATATGATCATACTTAGCTAGAAGATTGTCTTTGCATGCATTAGTCAGTTCACAGTGTCTAGATGGCATGACCTATCAATATGATCATACTTAGCTAGAAGATTGTCTAGAGTTGTATGGTCGATTGTGTTACATAGGACACAGCACTAGGAATCAGATGGAAAACATCTTGGTTCTATATATCTATACTCTTCATTAAGGGTAGGGCTACTTCCAAGAAGGAAGGTGTGTGGGGGACCACCAATCTGTGGTAGGAGGTAAAGCACTCAGAATATGCTCTCCCTCTATAGTAGAAGACTCACCGAGACTTGAGTGACAGATATCAAGATTCTAGATGCAGTATTATTTATGTTATGATGTAAAATTGTTTTTTTTTCTAAGTGCAATATATATTGTAAATGTAAAGTGAAATGTTTTTCACTATGATTTATCTTTGAATACATGGAATTTCAAGGTTGAAAAATATTCAGAAAAGATATGTATTTATTTCTTTGTACTTATGCAAATGTTAAAAAAAATTCTTTCAAGTTTACCATGTTCATTTACTTTCCTAGTAAAATGTAGAGTAATTCCAAGTATTATGAGATGGCATGTTACATATGGTATCAAAACCATCAGGTTCAACACATGGACCTAGGAGTTCACTACGAGAAAACTTGTCAACATTCAATAGATTAGCTAATGTTTGAAATTGCTTTGATGCCAGAATGGCGTGGAGAAGAACCAAGAAAACCACCAGATATTTTGTTCCCCAGAATTTTCCTAAGTCAAAGGTTAAGAAAGAACCTACTGAGGAAGTAGAACCAAAGAGCACATTAATTAAGTTAAGGGTACCTAGATGGAAGATTCTGAGACTTTGTCTAGCGCTCTCAAGCGTATATGGCTAGAAAGGAAACAACAAAACAAATTGGCCAAGAAACCTATTGTTCCTACTTGTGTAGTTAAACCAAGAAAATTTTCTACTAAATGTGACATGCCATTTGGGTGTGATCGAGATGCCCCTATTTTAGGAAAAGAGGTGATGAAGGAGTACATGTGTGTACATCCACCCTCTAAGTTTGTTTTACTTGATTCTGATGGGGAAGAGGAACTTGAGGAATATCCTTTAACTAGCAATGACATGTAGTCTTATGTTAATTATTTAAATAAGGATGTAATTATACCCAAATAACTATAGTAAAGATGAGATTATTTGCACAAATCTAAGTTTTGTGAATGGATTTTTTTGATGAATTTTGAATTAATGAGATGCATTATTTCTAAATTCTAATTGATAACTTGATACAAATATCAGGTGTGATATAGAGCATTATCATGGTTCAAACTCGAACAAGTCTTGAAGATAGTCAAGGAGAGTCAAATCCTTCTGAAAACCCTATAGCTAACATGGATCAGATATTTGACCATGTTGAATGAAACCAAGGAAAGGCTTAGAAACCTGGACTAGAAAGTGAGGGGTCAAGGTAGATCCAAAGGAGGAAAAGAGGACTCACATTAAGGAGATACTGAATATGTCCATGAATCTAGTATTCATAGTGAACAGAGGGAGGATGTTGATAAGACTAAGTCTCAAGAAGAGAAGTGAAGTAGAATTGCCTCTGAATTATCAAGAGATATGAAGAAAGTGACGCCACCCAAGTTCGATGGAACAGTAAGTGGTGATGTTGTAGAAGCTTGGTTGACAGAGATGGAAAAGTATTTAGAAATCTGAAACTACTCTAAGATAACCATGGTTATATGGGATGCCTACTAGTTAGCAGGAGAAGCATCCACTTGGTGGATGAACAAGAAAATGGAACTAGGGTTAAGTTCTCTAAGCTTAACCTAGGATAAATTTGTGACCATATTTTGACAAAGGTGGTTACCATAGATTTTCTTCAACCAAAAATTAACATTTTTTTAGAATCTATGACAAGGAGATATGTCAGTGGTTGAATATTGGGAAAAGTTCACCCATCTCCTAAAATATGGGTCACAATACCAGAAGGATGAAAGGTTTAGAATCAAGAAATTCATCATGGTTCTGAATGCCCAAATAAGTGGAGAAGTGGATGTACATGGTCCTACCACTATGGACCAAGTTTATGAGAAGGCAATCAAACAAGAACAAAAATTGAAGTCATTTTTTGCAAATCGCGAGAAGAATCACAAGAGGTTTAATAAGTCACCAACTTCTAAACCTTTCAAGAAAAGGAATGGAAAGCAATAAGTGAATAAGAAAAGTGATAAGGGCTCTAGAAACAACATAGATAGACCCATAAATGGGAAAAAGAACAATGGTAATGTCTGGAGGAATGGCAGTGACTCAGCCAAATCTGCTAAGAAGAGAGGACCACCTGGAGGTTGTTTCACCTGTGGTGGTGATCATTATGAAAATCAATGCCCAACCAAGAATCAAGGAGTTCAACAGCATGGTAATGCTCTACCCACCTAGCAAGCAGCTTTTCAACAGAGGATTCATGCAGCATTGGGCAATCGCCAGACGAAGGATTCTTTTTGCCAAGTGCAATATATATTGTAAATGTAAAGTGAAATGTTTCGCACTATGATTTATCTTTGAATATATGGAATTTCAAGGTTGAAAATATTCAAAAAAGATATGTATATATTTCTTTGTAATTATGCAAATATTAAAAAAAAATTCTTTCAAGTTTACCATGTTCATTTACTTTCCTAGTAAAATGTTGAGTAATTCTGAGTGTTATGAGATGGCATGTTATAGGAAGAGGGTGGATGAATTACAAACCACCTGGAAGCATTCAATATGTTTGTGGCTCAATTGGCGTTAGTTGGTGTAAAAATAGATGACGAGAAAAGATGTCAGATCCTTCTTTGTTCTTTGTTTTATTTGTGGGATTCTCTTGTGATACTTGTTGGAAGTAACTTTGTTGTCTTGAAAGTTGAAGATGTTATGGGTTCTTTTCTTTCTGAAGAGATGAGGAGGAAGGTATCCTTCAGTGTCAAAGAAGCCCTAAATATTCATGGAAGACATAAAGAAAAAGGCAAGAAGAGTGAGAAGCATGACAAATTCAAGTCCAAGGGGAGATCCAAATCTCCTAGAAAGTCCAAAGTTATTTGCTAGAACTATGCCAAGCCTGGACACTTCCGTAAGGAGTGTAAAGAAGAAAAAAATAAGAAAAATAAAAAATTTGATTCTGATTCTAAAATTGAGAAGGAAGATGGTGATGTGTTCATCGCAGCTTTGGCCACTCGTACAGATAATGGTGCATGGTTAATTGACTTAGGTGCATTATTTCATATGACCCCTAATAGAGATTGGTTTTTTGAATATGAAGAATTTGATGGAGGTAAGGTGTACTTGGTGATGATTCTCATTTAAATATTGTTGGTCATGGTAAAGTTAAAATCAGGTTTCTTGACATGGTAAAGTAAAAAGGATTAATGGTGTGTTGCATATCCTTGGATTAGCATGAAATTTATTATCTGTGAGACAACTAATAGATGCAGGTGTGCAGGTAGTCTTTTTGATACATGATCAAGATAGTTAAAGGTGCCATGGTGATCGCTAGAGGTGTTAGATTTGGCATATAAGCTTGATGCATACACTGTTGAGTGTAATAGTACTTCTATGAAAAGAAAGCATGTGACTAGTTCATTGGAAAAGGAAAGGGTTTCATTTTCAGTGGATGGTCATGGCTTTTGGGTACTTAAGGGTTCTCTTTCTTCTAAATAAAAATTGTCCGTAGAGAAGAATATGCTATGGCACCAAAGATTAGGCCACATAGGAGAAAAGGGTCTAAGGACCTTGAAAAATAAAAACCTTGTTGAAGGGTTGACTGATTGTAATCTTGATTTCAATTTCTGTGAGCATTGCATTTATGGCAAACACAACCACGTTTAGTTTTACTTAAGCTCTCATAAATCTTGTGGTGTATTGGATCTTACTCATTCTGATGTGTTTGGTCTTGTAGATGTTCCTTCCATTGCAAAATCCACATATTATGTTTCATTTATTGATGATTATAGGACACATGTATATTTTCTAAAGAGTAAATCTGAAATTTTTAGTCGATTTAAAGAATTTAAAGAAATGGTTGAGTTGCAAACTAGAAAGAAAATAAAATGTTTGAGGACTGACAATGGTGGTGAATTTTTCTTTAATTATTTTGATAGATTCTATAAATATTGTGGCATTTAAAGACAAAAGACAACTATTTATTCTCCACAGCAGAATGGTGTTGCAAAAAGAATGAACATGACACTAATGTAGAAGGCTAGGAGTATGCTTAGTGGAGCTGGTCTAGAACAAAGGTTTTGGGCTAAAGCTATTGCCACTTCTTGCTACCTAATTAACATGTCTCCTACATCAACTCTTGTTAACAAATTGCCTATGGAGGCGTGGTCAGGGCACATCTTAGAGTTTTTGGTTGTGAGGCATATGCACATGTACCAAAGAAGAAGTGAATAAAGTTGGAGAACAAGGCTATGAAATGTATCTTCATTGGGTATAGTTATGGTGTAAAAGGATACAAGATTTGGGACCCTGTTGCATAGAAGGTATTATATAGTAGAAGTGTTAATTTTAGAGAAACCAAGTCTTCTTATTTTACATCGTAGCTAGAACAAAGTGAGAAAAAAATATGTGATTCAACTCCCTTCTACACTTGATAAAGTTGAATCGAGGCCCCCTAGACAGACAAGAAGTTTAAATCTTCAAAAGAGGACAAAGAGCTTCCAACTCAGCTTGTTCGAACATCTATAAGGCATAGACAACCACCTAAAAGGTATTCACCTAATGACTGGAGATGTATCTTTTCTTTGAATACTAACATAGATGAACCCAGATCTATAGAAGAGGCATTAGGTATGAATGATGCAGGGTCCTAGAAGATTGCTATGGATGAAGAAATGGCAACTTTGAAAAATAATGATACACGGGACCTAGTACCATTGCCTGAAGGAACTTGAAGCATGCTGGTTTCAAATGGGTGTTCAAGAAAAAGATTGGTTCAGATGGAGGTATTAAGAAGTACAAAGCATAGTTGGTTGCAAAAGATTACTCTCAGGTTGAGGTTGTTGAGTACGGTGAGATATTTTCTCCTGTTGCAAAAATTACATCCATTAGATTACTGCTTTCTATTGTTGTTACTTATGATTTAGAGGTTAAGCAAATGGATGTGAAAATGACATTCCTTCATGGTGATTTGGAGGAGGATATTTATATGACACAACCAAAGCACTACGTGGTGAAAGATAAAACTAATTTGGTTTGTAAGTTGAAATCTTTGTATGGCCTCAAATAAAGCCCTAGGATGTGGTACCAGAAATTTGATACCTATGTGTTGAGTTTGGGATTTGAGTGTTCTAAATTCTTTCATTGTGTTTATTATTGTTATGGAGTAAAAAGTGGACACATGCCTTTTTACCTCCTAGTTTAGCTCCTAGGTCCCTATGTTTACACTCTACATGCAAATTATTCATCCCGATGAGAAATTCCCTGAAACCCATGTCAAATGGGAACTAGGAGCCCATTTAAATCTTAAGTCCCAACCAAAAAGGCCCCTTGGGACTTGGGCACTCATGTCCAATTCCACCCTGATTAGTCAGGGTAAAATCAAATCTATGTCAGCCTAGGACTCTTAAATGGGTCCTCCCTTGTCGGCTCTTTCAATTAATTTGCAAAAGTTTAATGGATAAGCATATATAAACAAGTGTTTGAATTCATTTATAACTAGATTGATGATAGAAAACTTGATGATAGAAATTTTATGAAATTGTGAAAAGGGGAATTCAAGGAATTCATGGTGTTTGTTACACATTTGGATTCATCATCAAAATCCTTATGAGTTGAAGAATCTTCATCCTCCTAAGGGATTACTACCAAGGTGACATCATCATTGTGTTTGAATCATTTCATCATCATTTGGATTATCTTTAGCCTTTGCCCTGCTAGGGCATGCTCTCTCATTAACAATGGTGTTGGGAAACCTTGAATTCTAACCTAGGATTTGATTGAGGCAAATCCCTAAACACCACAACCCCCAAACCCCTTTCTTCATGTGTACAGGTTACAGGAGTGGGAGTTGCAGAAGTATAGGTACAAGGAAGCTATTTGATGGATAAAGATTCCATATCCAAAAATAGATTTTGGGAAATTCACTATAGCAGACTAGGGCGCGAGCCCTAATGTCCAGTAGGCCAAACAAATTTGAAATTTAGTATCAGAGCATCTTCTGTGACATTTTTGCAGTTTTGAGTTATCAGAGATCTAAACTTTCCAGACTCAGGTGCTAGCCCCTGTGTGCTTCGACATTTCATCTTCTAAGGGATAGATTTGGACATCTCACTAATCATCTTGGCACTCTCAGATCCTGATTTGTTGTTTATGTTTCACTGTTATAAGTTGATTATCATAGGTGTAGGGTTTAGAGTATTGATTGGCCTAGGGTTTGATAATAGGCTTGGTTGAATCACATCTTTCCTCTACAAACAAGAGCAAAAAACCTATAGCTGAGTCGTCTTTCATCTTTTAGTGACTTGTCTCAGTTTTGTCCTTGAATGTTGTAGTGAAAGGAGGATTTGATCTAGTGTACTCACATACTTTGCATCCTTCCCCCTTTTACCATATAACATTTTGGTGAACCCATGTTTTTAATGAACTTGCATATTATTGAGTGTTGAAATCATATTTTGCATTATATCATATCATACTTGTCATTCTTCATTGAAAAAATTTGCATAAATTTGAAAAAGTTTTTAAAAAAAAACATTCTAGGCTTGCATAAAGGCATAGTTTTGCATTATTTTCCTTGCATATCATTGGAAGCATTTAAAAATCTGATTTTTATATCTGATCTAAGACAAATTACAGCAATTAATTATTTCATGATCTCACACCTTGCATTTGCATATCTCTTTTGCTAGGGTTTTGTTAAAAATTGGTATTTTTCATATAACCTAGTTTTTGCAAAAAGCTAGGGTTTGTAGTCAAAATCTTATTTCAAATTTTTCTTCTCCTTTAACCACTCATTCAAATCTGATTTTGAGTTGTAGTGTTGTTTCATTGTGTGTTCTTTCATTTAAAATTCAAATTTTGAAATTACACAGTGTGTATTTCAACAATAAGGGTTTTACACACCTTCTTCACACTTCTTTAAGTAAACTTGTAATCCTTCATCTTGCCTTGTTGTGAAGCACTATTTCCATCATACTTACTTGGTTTTCCATGAAATTCATGTGTTTTTTTCTCTTTAAAAACTTGATTTTCTCAAACAAGTGCTTTGGTGTGAAACAATATCACGTACATAGCTTCTCATCACAATAATAATGCTATGGTCACTCCTCAAGTTTATAGGAAGAGGAAGACTCCTGAACCTAAAATAACATTTACACCACATGATAAAACAATTGGAGACACTGAGGGACCATTACATCACTGCACGCATAAGTGGAAATCCTACAAGAGGGGTCCTTATTGATCCTAACTATATGACGAATGTGATTACTAAAGAGTTCCTATATGCGCATGACTTGATACAAGAATCTTATGAACCCACACATATGATGATTAAGACACATATTTTTGCTTTCCTACCGGCTATAGGGAAGATTACATTATTGATTAAAGTAGCAGAGAAATCCTCGGAACAATTATTTGACATCATTCCTACATCTGAGATCTATTTCATGTGAAACTAGGTCATCCATGGCTCAAGACCATGAAAGCAATCCCCTCTACAATTCATAAATGTCTAAATTTCCTCACCAAGGAAGAGTGTATGTTGTTCACCATAGTAGATGGAAGCCTATGGTTACTCGTGGAAATTTCAACCTAGACTAGTTTTGGCCATAACCTATTGAGCCTCCTCAACCACGAGAAGATCAATACTTCTCGGAATATCATAGATACAAAGAAAAGTTAATAACAAAATTAGCTAGACCTCCTATTGAACAAGTACAAAGTGAAAATCAACCTAAATTGAATGAACCCCCTCGCCCACGAGGTAAGGGAGTCTTTGTTGAGGTTCCTCCTCCACCATCCGTATAAGGATCAAGAGATGCTCATAAAGAACAAAGAACTTTATCATAGAAAATCAATTTTGTACCAGATTCCTCCTCTAAGATGTTAAAGACTATGGAAAATCATGAGAATCCCTTTGCAAACATCACTAATAAAACACTACTTGGAATAGGCAAGTAAGAGAATGAAGGAGGAAGAGACAAGCCTTAGCTCGATAAGCAACATCTCACCAACTACCATTGAATAAAATAAGGAAGAGCTAAAGGTTAAAGAGTTAAAGGACAATGATTCAAGTTGGGCAATTGTACCTTATGTACCTATTTCCTCTTGCATTCATGATTGGGAGGACGATGATTTTCTTGATGACAATCACTAGTTCAGTTGTGTAAATAGGTAAGTATTTCTAACCCTTCTTATCCACCTTTGTTGTAGCATCTCTTTGAGTTGCTCACTTACATAGCCTCCTCTTATGTCATGTTGTGTTCCCCTGTGTAGTGTTATATGTTGTTTAGGTCTCTTTGGATGACCCTTGATACTCTTGTGATATCAAGGATACAAGGCGACCGTCCCTATTGTGACCATTCTTCTATTTGTCTCTACATTCTTCTACTTTCCTCTCCTCTATTTTATTGTTGTGTGTTGTGCTTTGGGGGCATAACATTATTGAGGATGTCTTGAGGGCATCTTCCCATGTTGTAAACCCAAGTCACTTTTGTCTCCTCTCTCATTTTTATTGTTTACATTCTTCAGTTGCTCTACCTAGTTGGCGGATGACGAAAACAAACAAATACTGATAAGGACCGTGTGTCCCTTCAACAAGAAATCAAAATGGACCTAGTCCATATATGAAGATGGTGTTGATATAAATCTAACACTTGACTAGAAGAATCACTCTGTGTTGTGATTCGTGTTGTGAAATTTCTTGTAACAAACTTTTGCAATACTCTCAATCTGTTTCAACACACTTTGGATTATTTTGTATCTCACGTTGTTGCTACACTCAGTTATGAGATACCTGTAGTATAGCCCAATGATTATACTTGGTTCTAAACCTACAAGTGTAGCCTTGGGCCTTTGATATGATCTAATACATGATTTATGAATAAGCTTCTATGAATGGATTTGGTTATTATCTTAGAGTAAGATTTTCTAGCCAAAACTAATATCTTGTTGATTATCTTAACATATGATATCGATGTGTTTGTGGGAACATTCAGTGATCGTGGCACATGTCACTTTTGGGGCATGAGCTTTGCAAAAGCTCTTGTTCCCTTGCATGTTTTCACTCTACCTTAATCTGCTTGATACCAGCAAGCGGGATCAACCACCTTAAGGTGGGGTCATATATAATGGTATCTACTTGATTATATTTTGACACTGACAAAGCGTGTTTGAAATCCCTCACCACGAGGTGAGATGGTGTATCTCTTGAGCTAGTGCACATCCTTTTAAAACAAAAATCCCTCATCATGAGGTGGGATGGCATATCTCTTGAGCTAGTGCGCATCCTTTTATACAAAGCCCTCATTGCGAGGTGGGATGGTGTATCTCTTGAGCTAGTGCACATCCTTTTATACAAAGTTCTCATCACGAGGCAGGGTTAGATCTTGAGTTATTCACCCTTAAGCATGTCTTTGGCAATTGTGGTAGCATAGCTTAACTGTCAGGTGTGTTTGGCATGTTTTAGATAGTGGAGTACAGTGACGAGCTCCTTCCTGTCACCTGTGTTTGTCTTGTATAAGATGTATAGTGTGTCAATGACATACTATGCAACACTCATATATTTTGTGTGTCTTCCACGTGTTTTATGTGTCTTTCTTACATGTCTTACGTGTTTTTCACATGGTCTAAAGTTGTGTGCTGATGAGTCCCTCCCCACGCTGTATGTGTTTTGTGTGCTTGTGCATGGTCTAAAGTTTTGCGGTGATGAGGCCCTCCACATGTTGTGTGTTTTATTTACATTAGTTAGCATTATATATAGATATGTAATTGCTTAATCATGTCTTTTCTTTGTGTATACTTCATGGCTTGCGTGACTATGTTCATGTCTTATCTGTATATTACGTGATTTCACTATTTTCTTTGTGGATTATGTGCTTCCTTATTGTATTCATTGTGTCTTATGTGACTGTTAAGTGTTTTCTTATGTTTGCCTAAGTTTGGGGGGCTGGAAATAGTCCTTCAAACTTAGGGTGTATCTTCAATCTTGTGTTTGATGTGTTTAGATAGGCTTTGACCATACTTTAATGCATGTGATGTATTGTACGATCACATACACAATAAAGTGGGGGCTAATTGTTATGGAGTAAAAAGTGGACACATGCCTTTTTACCTCCTAGTTTAGCTCCTAGGTCCCCGTGTTTACACTCTACATGCAAATTATTCATCTCGATGAGAAATCCCCTGAAACCCATGTCAAATGGGAACTAGGAGCCCATTTAAAGCTTAAGTCTTGACCAAAAAGGCCCCTTGGGACTTGAGTGCTCACACCCAAGTCCACCCTGATTGGTCAAGGTAAAATTAAATCTATGGTGGCCTAGGACTATTAAATGGGTCCTCCCTTGTCAGATCTTTCAATTAATTTGTGAAAGTTTAATGGATAACCATATACAAATAAGTGTTTGAATTCATTTGTAACTAGGTTGATGATAGCAAACTTGATGATAGCAAGGTTATGATATTGTGTAAAGGCAAATTCAAGGCATTCATTATGTTTCTTGCAGACTTGTGTTAGTATTATGTTTGTTGCAAATTTGGAATCATCATCAACATCCTTATGAGTTGAAAAATCTTCATCCTCATAAGGCCTTCACCGCTAAGGTGACATCATCATTGTGTTTGAATCATTTCATCATAACTTAGATTATCTTTAGTCTCTACCCTACTAGGGCATGCTCTCTCATTGCCAATGGTGTTGGGAAAGCTTGAATGCTAACCTGAGATTTGACTGAGGCAAATCCCTAAACACCACAACCCCCAAACCCCTTTCTTCATGTGTGTAGGTTACAAGAATGGGAGTTGTAGAAGTACAGGTACAGGGAAGTTGTTTGAGGGATAAAGATTCTAGATCTAAAAATGGAGTTCAAGAATTTCACTGTAGCAGACTAGGGCACAAGCCCCAGTGTCCAGCAGACCAAAAAATTCTAAAATTTAGCATTAGAGCATCTTCTGTGACATTTTTGTAGTTTTGAGTTATCAGAGATCTAAACTTTCCAGACTCGAGTGTTAGCCCCCATGTCCTCTAACATTTTAGTTTCTGAGGGATAGGTTTGGATTGTTGATATGCGCCAAATAACTAAGAGGGGGGATGAATCAGTTGTCTCAAAAACTTAAACACTTACTACAATTAAACATTCATCACTTATCCACAATTGTTATGATTTAACAATGAATGCATGAAATCATAAACTTAACCACAGAGATAACATCAAACACAAGAGACACCAGATTTTACATGGAAAACCCCAATGTGGGGAAAAACCATGAAGAGGATTAGCTCTCAATATATATTGTAATCTTGAAATAATGATGTTCAAGCTTGGTCTCCCCATGGGCCTAAACATACTGGCTTAGTGCCATGAAGAACAACTAGGTCTAGCAGGCTCACTGCCTCAACCCTAAACCTAGCAAGATTACAATAAGGGTTGTTAAACCCTGAGGGCTGTTAAACCCTACTGGTGACTCATTTTCAAGCTTTCTGCCATGATCAACACTTTCTTATGTATGTGATTGAAGTACAATAATTCCTCTTCTCTGCTCTACCTCTATTCTGGTCTTCCTCTTCTTTCCTTTGCCTCTTCTCTGCTCTGCCTTTTGGACCTTTCTTAATATCTTTCCATTTTCACTCAAGGACACCTTTTCCATGACTCAAATACAAGTATTTATACACTTCATCAACCCTGGAATGATCATCAAGGTCGGCATCACAATCATCAACCATTGGAACAATCTCCAAGGTCAGTATTACAAACATTTACAAGATAGGTCCTGACCTATTACAAATTATGCAAAGGAAATGAAATACAAATAATACCATGCCTTAGCTAGGACTCAAAAATGATCTTCCACACCACAAAATGCTTCCACAATCTTCCAGAGATCTCTGCAATCACTGGGATTAACCAGGTCGGCCAAAACTGGTTACACATTACACTATCTGGGAACAATCTTTGAACAAGATATCAAGTCCTTAACGCAGACCAATGTCAAGATAGGAACATGATTAGGAGACATCCACAAGCACATTATAATTATCAGGAGCAACCACATCAACCTTAATCACTTTATCCATAGGAATCTTCTCATCGAAACACATGAACTTCACTGTCTTCAATTGTCATAAAAGAAAGATAGCTTGCGGACCACCAAACCACAAACCATTGCAACTGTAGGCAATTATCATCATCCCAAACTTCCTTCTAGAACCACAGAGAAAAATACTTTATTGCGGAGGAATGCAGAGTAGAATACTTTCTTCCTGTCTCAACTAAACTTACAGAAAAAGTAGGTTTCACTCTGGTGAACACAACTCACTCAGATCTTCATGTGGAGGGCTCAAACCCATAATGTAGCATCCTTAGTCATACCTCTAACTTACTTCCAATTTGCAGACCATGATCTTTAAGCAGAAATAAATGTAGAGCAGTTTACCAGACTATTCTTCAGCATACAACTCACTTTCTATACTGCAGTTCTCTATAACTCACTTGTTCCTTCTGGAGAGGCTAATTTTCTCAATATCCTCAACATACAAGTCTTCTAAACAAGTAATAGAATAAGATACTATTGACACTAATGAAAACAAGGATATGTTGACATCAATGACAACACTGATTAGGCACATACTTGTAACAATCTCCCGCTTTGTCATTGATGGCAACATATGATGCGAAAAACTGCAACAGCCATCAAGACAAGATTCTCCCCCTTTCTCTTTACACACTTGCACTCTTTCTTTCTCCAAAATTATCCCCCCTTCTTTTACACATATGTACTCTAAGTTTTTCACATGACTTCTCTCCCCCTTTGACATCAATGGCAAAGGACACATACTTGCACTCTTCTGCTATGATCTAATCTCTCTTTTGAACTCTCTGACTACTACCCCTGAGAAGTAGCCCTAAAAAGCATCAATCCAAACCTCTGAACACCTCCAGACTGATGCACTACTGTGCATCTTAGTTTAGAGTAGGAGGGGTGATAACCCCTAACTTTTCTCTAAGATACTCAAAAGTATCCTTAGGCAGAGGCTTGGTAAAAATGTCTACAATCTGATCCTTGGTAGAAACATACTCCAACTTGACTTCATTCTTTGTCACCTTTTCTCTCAGAAAATGATACCTAATGGATATGTGCTTTGTCCTTCAATGCATCACTGGATTCTTTGATATGTTTATGGCACTTTTGTTATCACAAAATATTGCAATGGGATCTTCATACACAATTTTGATGTCCTTCAAAGTCTACTTCATCCATAACACTTGAGTGCAACTACATGCTGCTGCAATGTATTCTACTTATGCAGTAGATAGGGATATTGAATCTTGTTTCTTACTCAACCAAGATACTAATCTTTTCCCAAGAAGAATGCACCTCCACTTGTACTTTTTTTATCATCCACATCTCTGGCCCAATCTACATCAATATATGCACTGAGAGTGGAGTCACAGTCCTTAGGGTACCATAAACCATAATCTATTGTACCTTTTAAATATCTCAGAATTCTTTTGACTGCCATCACATGTGATTCCTTGGGTTCTACCTAAAATCTTGCCACAAGACATACTGCATGCATTATGTTAGGTCTGGTTTGAGTTAGATAAAGTAATCCTCCAATCATAGATCTATACCTTTTCTGGCAACTCTTTCACATACTTAGACTGAGAAATGAAGATACCTTTATCTTATTGACTTATTTGTAGACCTAAAAAGAAGTTCATCTCTCCAAACATAGACATTTCAAATTCACTTTGCATTTCTCCAGCAAAAACTAAGCACATACCTTCATTACCTCCAAAAATAATATCATCAACAAAAACTACAACAATCAGGGTTTGTTCATCATTGATCTTGAAGTAGAGATTGCTATCTGTAGTACCTTTACTGAACCCTATCTGTATCAGGTACCTGTCCAACTGTGCATACCATGCCCTGGGAGCTTGTTTTAATCCATACAAAACTTTCTTCAATCTACATACCATGTCACCCTGATCTGATGACGGAAATCCTTCTGGTTATTCTATATAGACTTCCTCTTCCAACTCTCCATTTAAGAAAGTAGACTTCACATCCATTTGATAAGCCTTTAAATCTTTGTATGTTGTAAAAGCCAAAAACATCCGTATTGCTTCAATCCTTATCACTAGAGTAAAAGTTTCTTCAAAGTCTATTCCTTCAACTTGAGTGTATCCTTTATATACCAACCTTGCTTTGTTTCTTACCACTTCACCATTCTCATTCATCTTGGTTCTGAAGACCCACTTTGTACCAATTACATTTTTGTTTGCTAGCCTGGGAACAAGATCCCAAGTATGATTCTTCTCTATCTGCATCAATTCCTCTTCCATAGCCTTTATCCAATTCTCATCTTTGTAAGCCTCATCCATAGTTTTAGGTTCAATCTTGGAAATCAGACAAAATTTTACTTGTTCCTTTGCATCTTTTCTTCTGGTTAAGATCCCTTTGCTCTTATCTCCTATGATTTGATCTTCAAAATGACTGATTCTTACATATCTTGGAGTTTTGGTAGCACTTATTGGAGCTTGTTCTTCTTCATCTGGACTGTCTTCATGCCGCACCACTTCTAAAACATCTGGATCATCTGGCTTATATACATTTGATTCTGAAGACCTTTCCTTACATTCATCAACTTTAACATTTGCACTTTCAATGATCTTGTTCAGCCTCTTGGTATAGTACCGGTAGGCCTTGCTCTTAGTGGAGTAACCAAGGAAGATTCCTTCATCACATATAGCATCAAACTTGCCTAAATCTTCTTCTCTTTTGATATAACATTTGCTACCAAAAACTTTGAAATACTTCACAGTAGGAACTCTACCATGCCACAATTTATAAGGAGTCTTTGAACTATTACCTTTTACTTGAACTATGTTTAGGATATATACAGTGGTGTGAATTGCTTCTCTCCAATATGCTTCTGGAAGATAAGCTTCCTTCATCATGGTTCTAGTAGCTTCTTGAACTATTTTATTTTTCCTTTCAACAACACCATTTTGTTGTGGAGTTCTGGGCGTAGATAGTTGTCTCTTTATTCCATGTTCTTCACAAAAGAAATTGAATTCATTTGATGTGAACTCTCCTCCTCTATCAGACCTCAAGCATTTGATTTTCAAATCCATCTCATTTTCAACCATTTCCTTAAATGCCTTGAATTTTTCTAGAGCTTCAGATTTCTCTTTCAAAAAGGTGACCCAAGTCATTCTAGAATAATCATCAATGAGCAACATGAAATACCTGTCTCCTTGCAAACTTCTTACTCTAGTAGGTCCACACAAATCTATATGCACTAGCTCAAGTAGTCCTCCAACTAATTGGTCCTTGCTTTGTAAACATGTTCTTGTCTATTTTCCAAATTGACACTCCTTGCAAATAGGATTAGTAGACTTCACAAGCTTAGGCAAATTTCTAACAACCTGTGCAGTACTTATCTTCATAATATTATCAAAATTTATGTGACACAACCTTCTATGCCATAACCAACTCTCATTAGTCTGATTCAACAAGCAATAGTTCTCAGTTCCTTTCAAGTGATAAATATTACCTCTAGTCTTCTTACCAGTTGCAATGACTGTTTTCAAGATTTCTTTGATCTTGCATCCATTGTCCTTAAAGCTTAAATCATAGCCCTTGTCACACATCTGACCCAGACTCAAAAGATTGTGCTTTAATCCTTTCACATACAAGACATCTTCAGTATTATGCTTTCCATCAAAAGAAATAGATCCTTTCCCACAAATCTTACCAGTTGTATCATCTTCAAACCTAACCAGTCCACCATCATATCTTTCCAAACTCAAAAACTTACTTTTTTCACCAATCACGTGGTGAGAGCAGCCACTATCAATAACCCATTTATCCTTGTCCTTAATGACCTGAGCATCCAACGCACTTTCCACTAGTTCTTCTTCCTTCACACAGCTAGTAGAATTAGTAGATACATGATTTTCCTTAATAGCAATGAACAAGAATTCATTTACAGAGGAACTAGCATTATCTAGTTCACCATTATCTGATACTCCTTCATCATCATCATAAAATCTTCAACATAATAACATTTCTTTTGGATCCTAGGCCTGTTCTCATATCTTCTTCTATTTCTTTCAATTATTTCAAGACATCTAGAAGCAAATGACCTACTTTACCACAGGAAAAATATTTGAAAGGTAATTTGCCTTTATACTTACTGGATCCTCTTTGCAGTCTATCCACGAAGTTGGCTTCAACTTCATCAAACTCATCATCGGATTCTACCTTGTACTTTTCTGATCTGGAAGTACTTCCAGGAGTACTGGCTTTAAAGGTCGTCTCAACTTTCAAAAGAGCATCAACAAACTCCCTCATTTCAAAGGCAGTAAGCTTACCAAGCAGCTGATCCTTGTCAATCATTTTTACTTGCATGAATTCTTCTATTGCGGCTACCATGTGATAGTAGGACTTGGACAGAGATTTGAGGATTTTCATAACAACTTCCTTTTCGTCAAGAGTTTCGCCTATGGCTTTTATCCCTATAACAAGTTCATCAACTCTTTGAATAAAGGTTGATATGTTTTTATCATCATTCATCTTCAAACTTTCATATTTCACTTTTAGAATTTGTAACTTGGCTTCCTTCATAGAATCATCTCCTTCATACAGATTTTTCAACTTTTCCCATACCTTATTTGCAATTTGAAGATCCACAACTTTCGTCAATATTGAGTCAGTTAATGAGCTTAGTAGAGCATCCTTTGCCTTGATATCTATCTCATATTCTTTGATTTCATCTTCTGTCGTGGGACCATTTTGAGGTATGGTTTATTCTATTTCTGCAGCTTTCCATACTTTGTAACCAAGAGACAAAAGATGACTTTTCATCTGAGCCTTCTAGAGAACATAATTCATTCCATCAAAATGTGGTGCTTCCTTCTTTTAAGACATTTTGGATCTTCCTCAAGATGTTAAACTTTATTCAAAGGAACTTGACTCTGATACCAATTGTTGATATGTATCAAACAACTGAGAGGGGGGGGTGAATCAGTTGTCTCAAAAACTTAAAAACTTACTGCAATTAAACATTCATCACTTATCCACAATTGTTATGATTTAACAATAAATGCATGAAATTAGAAACTTAACCACAGAGATAACATCAAACACAAGAGACACTAGATTTTACGTGGAAAACCCCAAGGTGGGGAAAAACCACGAAGAGTATTAGCTCTCAATATATATTGCAATCTTGAAATAATGATGTTCAGGCTTGGTCACTCCACAGGCCTAAACATACTGGCTTACTGCCATGAAGAACAACTAGGTCTAGCAGGCTCACTACCTCAACCCTAAACCTAGCAAGACTGCAATAAGGGTTATTAAACCCTGAGGGCTGTTAAACCCTACTAGCGACTCACTGTCAGGCTTTCTTCCATGATCAACACCTTCTTATGTCTATGATTGAAGTGCAATAATTCCTCTGCTCTGCTCTGCCTCTATACTACTCTTCCTCTTCTTTCCTCTGCCTCTTCTCTGCTCTTCCTTTTGGACCTTTCTTAATATCTTTATATTTTCACTCAAGGACACATTTTCCACTACTCAACTACAAGTATTTATACACTTCATCAACCTTGGAATGATCATCAAGGTCAGCATCACAATTATCAACCATTGGAACAATCTCCAAGGTCGATATTACAAACATTTACAAGATAGGTCCTGACCTATTACAAATTATGCAAAGGAAATGAAATGTGGATCATGCCATTCCATAGCTGGGACTCAAACATGATCTTCCACACTACAACATGCTTCCACAATCTTCCAGAGATCTCCGCAATCACTGGGAATAACCAGGTCGGCCAAAACTGGTTACACGTTACACTATCTGGGAACAATCTTCAAACACGATCTCAAGTCCTTAACGCGGACCAATATCAAGATAGGAAGATGATTAGGAGACATCCACAAGCACGTTATAATCATCAGGAGTAACCACACAAACCTTAATCACTTTATCCATAGGAATCTTCTCACCAAAACACATGAACTTCACTGTCTTCAACTGTCATAAAATAAAGATAGCTTGCGGACCACCAAACAATGAACCATTGCAACTGTAGGCACTTATCATCATCCCAAACTTCCTTCTAGTTCCACAAAGAAAAATACTTTATTGTGGAGGAATGCGGAGCAAAATACTTTCTTCCTGTCTCAACTGAACTTACAGAAAAAGTAGGTTTCACTCTGGTGAACACAACTCACTCAGATCTTCATGCGGAGGGCTCAAACCCAAAATGTAGCATCCTTAGTCATACCTCTAACTTACTTCCAATTCGTAGACCATGATCTTCAAGTAGAAATAAATGCAGAGCAGTTTACCAGACTGTTCTTCAGCATACAACTCATTGTCTTTACTGCACTTCTCTGTAACTCACTTGTTCCTTTCGGAGAGGCTAATTTTCTCAATATCCTCAACATACAAGTCTTCTAAACAAGTAATAGAATAAGATATAGTTGACACCAATGACAACAAGGATATGTTGACATCAATGACAACACTGATTAGGCAGATACTTGCAACATAGACATCTCACTAATCATCTTGGCACTCTAAGATCCTAATTAGTTGTTTCTGTTTCATTGTTATAAGTTAATTATCATAGATCTATGGTTTAGAGTATTGATTAGCCTAGGGTTTGATAATAGGCTTGGTTGAATCACATCTTTCCTCTGCAAACAAGAGCACACAACCTGTAGTTGAGTCCTCTTTCATCTTGTAGTGACTTGACTCAGTTTTGTCCTTGAATGTTGTAGTGAAAGGAGGATTTGATCTAGTGTACTCACATACTTTGCATCCTTCCCTCTTTTACCATATAACAATTATAAATATGTTGTTGATCGTTTCCTATTTATTACATTATATGTTGATGATATGTTATTTATTGGTAAAGGGAAAACAATGATTTCAGAACTAAAGTCTCAACTTGCAGCTATATTTGAAATGAAATATCTTGGTCCAACTAAACACATTCTTGGGATGTAAATAAGAAGAGATAGAGTGAACAAAAAACTATGGCTTGGCCACAGTAAGTAAGTCAATTCATTTTTATAGAGGTTTAAATGTAGGATTGTAGACCATTATGTGTTCCTTTTATAGTTAGAATGGCATTATTGTTAGATTCAGGGCAGACAACTAAGAGGGGGGGTGAATCAGTTGTAAAAAACTTTCTATCACTTACACACTTAAATCCTCTTAGTGACTTAGCAGCATATCAATAAATCAATCATGGAAACACAATGCATTAAATCAAGAGCAGAAACACATCAACACATAAGACACCAAGATTTTGACGTGGAAATCCCAGTTAAGGGAAAAACTACGGGGTGATTAACCCAAGAATGTATTCTTTGTTAGAAGAATAGAAAGAACAAAATGGCACATGCCAATTAGGGCTCACTGCCCAAGCACACTACTCACAAGAGGTTCACTGCCTACAAGAGACACACTGTCTACAAAATAATAAGTATCACCTACTTGAACTAAAAAATAGCATCTTCACCATGCTTGAATCAGTTCCATTTAAGCCCAATACTTCTACTCTACCTTTCACTCTTCTCCTCACTACCACACTCTCATCTCCACAAGGACACCTTTGAAATGACTTCGCAATCCCTTATTTATACAAGACATCAACTTAGGAATAATCATCTAAGTCAGAAAACATCTACAAGAACATTCGCAAGATGTAAAACTCATCCGGTCGGTCAGTCTCAGGAACAACACCATCATCCAGAAGTTATTCCTCAATTGCAAGCTCCAACTTCAATGCGGACTACCAACATGAACTGGACATGATACAAAGATCTCCACAAGATTGCCTGAATCACCAAGAACATCCACACTTTATCTACTTACTGAAATCCTTCTCTCCTTCATCCGAAAACTCAAGAACACAGTCTATCATTACTGTTACAAAGGAATAGATGCTTGCGAACCTTCAAACCATGAACCAATCAAGTTGACACTTCAAAAAGACTTCCTTAACACTCCCTTAAATCTATAGAATAGGATAATGCATTTCTGGATCTCACTGGACCTGTCTGTATCACTCTGTCACCACTAAACACCTACCGGAACTGGTTTTACTTGAACAGCCACAACTTCTTCAAATCTTCATGCGGACCTCTAAAATCTTTACTGGATCACCTTAAGACACATATCTACAAAACCTTTAAACCGTATCCTCTGATCCTCATCTTATCTTGGACTTTTACCTTACTATCTTCACTGTTCTTTGTTTCTGATTAGAACTAATTTTCTCAATATCCTCAGCACTCAGCTCATCCAATCATTTTTATTAATGTAACAGGAGTATGTTGACATCAATGACAACACCGGTTAGGCCCATACTTGCAACAATCTCCCCCTTTGTCATTGATGGCAACATATGATGTGAAAAACTGTTTTGATCATCAAGACAAGAACTTCTCCTTACTGTCACAACTCCCCCTATCAGCAAAAACCATTCACATGTCTTCTCTCACTTTACTGCTCCCCCTTTGATCATAAACCACTTGTTTTTCACATGTCTTCTCTCCCCCTTTGACATCAATGGCAAAGGGCACATACTTGCAATTTCACCACTTCAAAATCATACCTGCTGCTCCCCCTGAGTAGCAGCTCCCTATCATCAATCTAGATCACAAGATATGACTATGATATCCACTGGACTGATGCACATCAATGCACCTTAGTTCATCACTGGAGGGGTAATAACCCCTAACTTCTCCCTCAGATACTCAAAAGAGTCCTTAGGTAGAGGTTTAGTAAAGATATCTGCAATCTGATCCTTGGAAGGCACAAACTCCAATCTAACTTCATTCTTGTTCACTTGCTCTCTCAAGAAGTGAAACTTGATGGATATGTGTTTAGTCTTTGAATGCAACACCGGATTCTTAGATATATTTATTGCACTTGAATTATCACAGAAGATTGTGATAGGTTCCTCATACTCCACTTTGATATCTCTTAGCATCTGCTTCATCCACAAAACTTGAGTGCAACTACCTGCTACTGCAATATATTCTGCTTCAGTTGTAGATAGAGATATTGCCTCTTGTTTCTTGCTTAGCCAAGAAACCAATCTCTTTCCCAAAAAGAATACTCCACCACTGGTACTCTTCTGGTCATCCACATCTCCTACCCAATCCACATCTATATATGCATGAAGAGAGAAGTCATGATCTCTAGGATACCACAGACCATACTCAATGTCCCTTTTAGATATCTAAAAATCCTCTTGATTGCCATGACATGAGATTCTCTAGGATCAGCCTGAAATCTAGCAACAAGACCAACAACCTGCATAATGTTTGGTCTAGTTTGAGTAAGATACAACAGTCCTCCAATCATTGACCTATACTTTTTCTGATCAGCCTTGGGAGAGTCGTCATCCTTGCTCAACTTACATCCGGTTGTCATGGGAGTACTCATTTTCTTTGAGTCTTCCATCCCAAATTTCTTCAACAATTCTTTCACATATTTGGTCTGAGAAATGAAGATTCCTTTCTTTGTTTGAGTAATTTGTAGACCCAAGAAGAAATTTATTTCCCCAAGCATGGACATCTCAAATTCACTTTTCATTTGATTTACAAAGGTTTTACACATACTATCTCTTCCTCAAAAAATGATATCATCAACAAACACTTCAACAATCAAGATATTTTCGTGGTCAATTTTGAAATACAAATTACTGTCAGCAGTACCTTTGTTGAAACCAATCTTCAAAAGATGTTTATCCAATCTTTCATACTAGGCTCTTGGGGCTTGCTTCAGTCCATACAGTGCCTTCTTCAACTTGCAGATCATATCACCATGATCAGACAATTGAAATCCATCATGTTGCTCAATGTACACTTCTTCTTCCAAGTCACCATTTAGGAAGGTAGACTTGACATCCATCTGATACACCTTGAAATCTTTGAAGGCAGAAAATGCAAGAAATAATATGACTGCTTCAATTCTTGCCACCGGAGCAAAAGTTTCTTCAAAATCAACTCATTCTATTTGAGAATAGCCCTTGCAAACCAATCTGGCTTTATTTCTGATTACTTCACCAACTTCATTCAGTTTGTTTCAGAAGACCCATTTGGTTCCAATCGCATTCTTGTTTCTAGGTCTGGGAACAAGATCCCAAGTGTGATTTTTCTCAATTTGCATTAGCTCTTCCTCCATTGCTTTGGTCTAGTTTTCATCATTGTAGGCTTCATTTATTGTCTTAGGTTCAATTTTTGAAATTAGACAATGCTCATCTGAATTTTGAGCAATTCTCCTTCTAGTTTGCACACCTTTGCTTTTGTCACCTATGATCTGATCTTTAGAGTGGTTCAGTCTTACATACCTTGGAACTTTGGGAGTTTCTTGCACTTATGATTCTTGAATAGGCTCATTAAAACTCATCTCTTCTTCCTGATTTACCGGATCAGTTTGAATCTGACTTTTAGAAGAGGTTTGGGCTCCTTGAATCAGAACACCATTCTGATCATCTTCATCATATCCATAAAACCTTGAGGGTTTCTCAATTCCCTCATCAACCTTCACATTTGTACTTTCTATTATCTTTCTCAGTCTCTTGTTATAACACCGGTATGCTTTGCTTTGAGTAGAGTAGCCCAAGAATATTCCTTCATCACTTCTAGCATCAAACTTTCCTAGATCTTCATCTCTTTTAATGTAACATTTGCTACCAAAAACTCTGAAATACCTCATAGTAGGAGTGATGCCAAACCAAAGTTCATAAGGAGTCTTATCGGTATTGTTTCTGATTTGAACTCGATTGAGAGTATAGACTGCAGTGCTGACAGCTTCTCTCCAATAGATCTGAGGAACATTTGCTTCCATCATCATGGTCCTAGAAGCTTCCTGGATGGTTCGGTTCTTTCTTTCCACTACTCCATTCTGCTGTGGAGTCCTAGGAGTAGACAACTGTCTCTTTATTCCATATTTCTCACAGAATTTTAAGAACTCACCAGATGTGAATTCTCCACCTCTATCAGACCTCAGACATTTCAGTTTTAATCTAGTTTCATTCTCTACTATAGCCTTGAATATTTTGAATTTCTCAAGAGCTTCTAATTTCTCTTTTAGAAAGGTTACCTACATCATTCGGGAATAGTCACCAATTAATAACATGAAGTATCTATCACCTTGCACACTCCTAGTTCTTACTGGGCCACAAAGATCAGTATGAACTAAGTCCAATAATCCGATAGAAGACAGTTCCTTACTCTTAAATGTGACTCTGCTCAACTTACCCAACTGATATTCTTTACACAAGCTATTTGTAGGTTTCACCAATTTTGGAAGATCTCTTACAGCTTGAGTATTGCTTATCTTGATGATATTATCAAAATTCACTTGACACATTCTCCTATGCCATAACCAACTCTAATCAACTTGAACAAATAAGCAACTTTTACCAGTACCAACCAAGTGGAAGATATTACCTTTAGTTTGGGTACCGAATGCAATCTCTGTTCTGGAACTTTCAAAGATCTTGCATTTTCCATTCTTGAACCAGAGATCATAGCCTTTGTCCACCAATTGTCCAACACTGAGAAGATTGTGCTTCAAACCTTCCACATATAGTACATTACCGGTTTTGTTCCTTCCATCAAAAGAAATAGTTCCTCTTCCTCTAATTCTACTAGCAAAATTATCACCAAACTTTACCACTCCTCCTTCATACCTTTCCAAATCTATGAACTTATTTTTGTCACCTGTCATATGGTGAGAGCAACCACTGTCAATGACCCAATCATCCTTTTCTTCAATTTGGGCAGCCAGAGCTCTTTCTACAACTTTATGATTGATAGATTCAGAGGATATTGGTTCTTCTTCCTTGATGGCAATAAACACCCAATCACTTCCAGATTTGTTTCATGTCTCTGATTCATCATCTGTTACTCCTTCATTATCATCTTCTTCATGAACATAGTAACAATTCTTTTGGAACCTTGATCTGTTAGGATTTGGCCTTGAAAATATTTCCAGACACCTTGAGGCAAAATGACCAATCTTATTGCAGTTAAAACACTTAAAAAGTAATTTTCCTTCATACTTACCGGATCCTCTTGGCAGTCTCTTTGCAATAAGGGCTTCAAGTTGAGCAGTTTCTACTTCTTCTTCTTCCATGTCTTTTCTTGCTTTTTCATACCATGACAGTTTCCTTGATGAGTTCTCTCCTGGATCAAACCTTTTTTTACATTTTATAGAGGCACTGGCTTTGAATGCAGATTCAATCTTGGGGGGGTCATCTCTAGACTCAGCCATTTTAAATGCAACCAATTTGCCAGCCAATTGATCTCTTGTGACAGTTGTATGGGCTCTGAATTCTTCAATGGCAGCAACCTCGATTTTATAAGAAGCAGGAAGGGATCTAAGAATTTTGCCAACAATCTCATTTTCATCCAAGACTCCACCAGCATTGCTAATTCCACAAACAATCTTATTTACACTTGGCATAAAAGCAATAATATTTTCATCATCTCTCATCTTCAGATTTTCAAATTTCCCTTTCAGACTCTATAACCTTGCACATTTAACATACTTGTCTCCTTCATGCAAAAGTTCTAGTTTTTGCCAAATCTCAAAAGCAGTTGGTAGGTCAACAACATTTGAGAGCTCTGAATCAGATAATGCACTTAGAAGAGCTTCTATAGTCCGCAGATTGTTTTCATCATCTATAATTTCATTTGGGGCTTTCGGACCACCCTATGGAGGTGTATACTATGTTGTATCCATGGTCTAGTACGCTATTCCCATACATTGCAAGTGACATTTCATACGACCTTTCCAAAGATTAAAATTGGTTCCATCAAACTTTGGACTATCCTTCTTGTAAGACGACATCCTGGATCTCCTCAAGCGGTTAAGCTCCTTTTAGAGGAACTTGGCTCTAATACCAATTGTTAGATTCAGGGCAAACAACTGAGAGGGGGGGTGAATCAGTTGTCAAAAACTTTCTATCACTTACACACTTAAATCCTCTTAGTGACTTAGCAGCATATCAATAAATCAATCATGGAAACACAATGCATTAAATCAAGAGCAGAAACACATCAACACATAAGACACCAAGATTTTGACGTGGAAAACTTGGTTAAGGGAAAAACCACGGGGTGATTAACCCAAGAATGTATTCTCTGTTAGAAGAATAGAAAGAACAAAATGGCACATGCCAATTAGGGCTCACTACCTGAGCACACTACTCACAAGAGGCTCACTACCTACAAGAGACACACTATCTACAAAATAATAAGTATCACCTACTTGAACTGGAAAATAGCATCTTCACCATGCTTGAATCAGTTCCATTTAAGCCCAATACTTCTGCTCTACCTTTCGCTCTTCTCCTCGCTACCATAGTCTCATCTCCACAAGGACACCTTTGAAATGACTTCGCAATCCCTTATTTATACAAGACATCAACTTAGGAATAATCATCTAAGTCGGCAAACATCTACAAGAACATCCACAAGATGTAAAACTCATCCGGTCGGCTAGTCTCAGGAAGAACACCATCATCCGGAAGTTATTCCTCAATTGTGAGCTCCAAATTCAATGTAGACCACCAACACGAACTGGACACGATACAAAGATCTCCACAAGATTGCCTAAATCACCAAGAACATCCACACTTCATCTACTTACTGAAATCCTTCTCTCCTTCATCCAGAAACTCAAGAACACAGTCTGTCATTACTGTTACAAAGGAATAGATGCTTACGGACCTTCAAACCATGAACCAATTGAGTTGACACTTCAAAAAGACTTCCTTAACATTCCCTTAAATCCACAGAATAGTATAATGCATTTTTTGGATCTCACCAGACCTGTCTATATCACTCTGTCACCACTAAACACCTACCGGAACTGGTTTTACTTGAACGGCCACAACTTCTTCAAATCTTCATGCGGACCTCTAAAATCTTTACTGGATCACCTTAAGACACATATCTACAAACCCTTTAAACCACATCCTCTAATCCTCATCTTATCTTGGACTTTTACCTTACTGTCTTCACTGTTCTTCTATGTTTCTGATTAGGACTAATTTTTTCAATATCCTCAGCACTCAGCTCATCCAATCATTTTCATTAATGCAATAGGAGTATGTTGACATCAATGACAACATCGGTTAGGCCCATACTTGCAACAATTATCTACTTCACAATTGTCATGCCCACATTTCCCATGCGGTCACGACACGCAACACACGTGTCATGTCTACATTTGTCATGTGGTCATGACACGAAATGACAAAAACTTTTCCACATGTCCCTAGAAACCCCCTCGCACGTCAGTGTGCTTGGTGGCAATACGCATAAGGCATAAACATGTCAGTCAATTTCAGTGAAGAGTGTTTAACTACGCAATCCCCTACATGATGATAGCTGACTAGGGGGTTATGCGACACGAGGAGCGTCGCTACTAGGGTTAGGATCGAATGGACTCGAACCCTAAGTTTCCTAAGTGAGTGACATGATTTCGACAGGAGTCAAAATCTAACCCAAATTCTAGAGCACAAAAAGTAGATTAAAAATATGCCTTTGTGAAAACTAATAGTTGCAAGGTAAAATGATTATGTTATCTAATGCCAAGGAATCTCAGTTAAATTAACTGCCCTAAGTCTCGAAAAAATTCGGCAGCATAACACGTTTTCAACGTTTGAAATAATTATTTTTAAAAAGGTCTCCTTCTAAAAGAATTATGAGAAAAGTTAACTAAAAGAATTAAAATAAAATTCACCTAAGTAACGATATAAAATTTCCACCCAATTAATCAAAATTTAAATTAAATAAAATCATTCAATATTAAAACCCTAAAATAATAAAGGTCCACTAAATAAAATATCGACACTTAAATTAATTGAATGCCAAGGTAAAAATTCACCAAGAAGAATTAAAACCCACTTTTCCCAACCCACAAAATTAATTAACAATATTAAAATCATATAAGGTTATCCCAGATTAAAATAATTTTAAATCCCACTAGAAAAAAATAATAATAGTACAAGGTCTAAAATAAAACGTCTAAAAAGGGATATAAAATTCCACTTAATTTTCAAACTACGCTATCCCAAATGTTAAAGGAGCTAATAAAATAAAACCCCACAATTAAATTAAAAATCCCAAGTAGTATAAAACATCTATCCAAATTAAATAAAGTCCCCATAAGAAATTGTCCCAAGGAAAATAAATAAACAATAAAATCCTCAAAGGATAAGTTTCAAATGGAGAGAGAGGGATGGAAGTGCACATTCAAAATGGAAATGAAATGAATTAAATAATAACATAACTTATCCCAAATTTCCCACTCATCTCACAACTCTAAAACTTATTCAATATTTTATATTTTCCCTATCTATTCTCCCCTCATCATTTCTTATTTTCTTCTTACATTTTGTTGTCTCCATTTTTTTTTGTTTCTCTTTGTTTGCAAGTTGAGGTTTCTTCTTCCATGACTACCATGGATTCTTTTTCTTTTGCACAAAGGCAAATACAAGGTTTATATAAACAATAGGGTTTATATCCCCCCTTATATATATATATATATATATATATATATATATATATATATATATATATATATATATATATATATATATATATACTGAACTGGGTGATACATTTTATTTGTTTTTGTTTAAAAAAAAAAATTACAGAGAGCTATATATATAATTGTTGGCAGGTATATAGAAAAAAGACAGTCAAAAATTCTAGAGCACAGAGGCCGGACAACAAGATGAAAGGGGGACAGAAGTCCCATGGGGGATCCGCCACCCTGCGGGTTTCGTTGCATATGGGGAAGGTATTGGGTGTGGGGAGGGGGTCGTTGGGTGTGGGTGGGGGCACGGCCCCCTCCCCACACCCTGCGGCCTAAAGAAACAAATGCAGTGGTGGCAGCGGCTATGGCCGCCGTCCCCACTGCTCACACTTCCATTTTTTTTTTTACTAAAAATCTCAACCCTATGAAATTCTAGGGTTCGGCCATGTAAACCCTATTCTATTTTTTTTATTATAACAGAAATGCTATTTGGTTTTTATGATATTTATTTCAGTTTTATTATTATAAAAATATGTGTATAAATATATATATATATATATATATATACACAGGTATATCAGCATTATTCAATTCAGTTTGACAGCATATATAAAATATATTTCACAGTAATATATATATACACACAATTTTTTTTGTAAGAATAAAAAAAACAATAAGATTAAATTACCAAAATAATATATATATATATATATATATATATATATATATATATATATACACAATAATAGCAATTTTAAACACTTGAATATAACAGTAGGAGCTTTTAGAACATGTTTTTTTTATAGCAAATTAAATATAACATATTCTTTATTTTTCCTTCTTTTTTGAAAACAGTAAATAACATGAGAAATTTAAACTCATTTTTTTTTGTTTCTAAGAACCTTTCAAAAAGAACTGATTTATTTTCTTTTCTATCTTAGCATACAACAAAAATCAAAATGGTAACATATGCTCTCTCTTTTTTTTTGAGATAAATTGGCAGCAAGTTATATATTCTTTTTGGCAACCTTTCCATAACTGCATGAACTCAAAACAACAACATAGTACATAGTTGAAATCACAATAAAAAGTATTACACATTAGAATTCTTTTCAACAACAAATACAATGGAGAACAATAATTTGAACATCTAAATACAATAAGGCCTCCAAGGCCATGGCTCTCAAAAATCAGCCAACAAGATGATGTAACTAAGACTAAAGAAAACTTTTCTCCCAAACTCCAAAACACCAACATAACTTGCAAAAATCTAAACACCAAAAGGGGGAAATCCAAGCCACGCAAATTGCCCTCCTCCCTACCATAGACTCACTAGTGGGTCACCCCCGAGCTAGGAGGTAGTCTCACATGGGTTTTCTCACACCACAACAAAAATTACAATCAACACAAAATCACCCATAGTATATGCACAATACAAAACTCATTGAAATGAGTTTTGAGGGGGTAGGGGAGTGGACCCCTCGACTCAAGAGGTCACTCCAAAACTCAATAATTTTAATATCACAATGCCTCAAGCCAAAAACAATATCTCCATGAAACACCAAAAATACTATGGCACTCATGCCAACCAAATAATACCGAACTCCATAAAATGCCTTTAAGGTTATAAATAGATCAACACCAAGAGGTGACCTCGAGGAGGTTCACTCTCCCCCACCCCTTACAAGTTGAGCATTTTCTCCAATGGAAAGGCTCTCACCAACACCCAAAACTCACATAAAAGAAAATAACACCCATCATAAAATTTCAAGCACACAAATAAAGTAAAACAAGCATAAGGAATGGCTAATGTCATAGGGCTTACCTTAAGAGCCCAACAATGGATGTATGTTGAAGAAGAGCCCACAAGCTTTCTCCAAGCCTCCAATCCTCCAAGTTTTCTCCAACTCCTTCCCAAAAACCTCCAAAGATAGAAAAATTTTCAAAAAGCAAGAATCCCCAACTCCTCTCCAAGAGGAGATAAAATAGGCCTCCAAATTAGGCCCTGAGGAATGAGAATGTGACACTTGTCACCTTCTCCTTCCTCATCCCATGCCACTTGCAAAGGAGAAGGAATGTGAGGGTGACACTTGTCACCCTTTTATCCATTCAAACCCTCATCTTATCCACTTGTGCTCTCACACATGTGTGAGAACCCAAGTGGAGAGGTGGCATCTCTCCCCATGGCTCCATGAGGATAAGAGATGACATATGTCATCTCTTTACTCCTCAAGAGAGCCCCTTCTCATCAAGATGCTCTCACACATGTGTGAAAGTCTTGGAGGAAGGTTCCACACACTTGGGGGTCTTGAAGACTCCCCAAGTCTTCAAGGTGGAGGAATCCCCAAGCCTTGGGAAGGGAGATGGGCCTTTTCCAAGGCATGACTCATCTCCCACCCTCAGCCATTTTGAAATTTCGTCACTTTTACTAAACCCAAGTTTAGAGTGACTAGATGGGATTTACCCTAGGGTTTAGTAAGTCCAAATGGACCCTAGACCCTAGGGGTACCACCTAGGGTAAGTTTGAAGCTCAAATAAACAATCAGGGAGGTATAAAATCACATTAAATGGCCCATAAATAAAAAGAACACCAAATGGTGTAGATTAAAATGCAAGTTTTACAACACATAATTTAAATCAAATAAAAAGGGTGAACTAGGCCAATTAATTAAAATCAAGCATTTACAAAAACATCATTCAATCAAACATGATCCTCATCCCTCTTGGGAATAGATCAGCTTAACAAGGAAATGGATAAGTGTGAGATATGCTTCTGATTTTCTGTGGCCTAGAAAATCACCTGCGCACTCGATTAAATGGTCAATCCAACATAGATATATCATAGCCGAAGCAACAGAAAGTACTAATCATGTCATCTCATAATTCATACACAACATTAAACAACTCACATCATAATTAAGATTTAAAATTGCATTTTCTATCTAATATCTCATAATCAAAATCAAATAACCAATCCATATAATGAGCTCATAAATAACATCAATAAGAATAATCACATGTATCTCACATGTCTAACATCATAAGAGTATCAAAATATGATCTTCAAATCACCACATAACTAAACAAAACTAATCCAAAACAAGAGATATAGTCTAAATCTACATAATGGAAATCAATAGTCTCTAGATATCTAAAAATATCTCCAACTATAATATAAAATGATCAAAATAGGGAAGTGAAATAAATCAGCCTCACAACAATGTTCAACATCCCCATCAGAGATGGAAGGCATCAGCAAAGTGCTTACCATAGTGCAATTGAAAGTTTGATGTCTGCTATGGTCTGTACTAGACCAAACATTGCCCAAGCAGTGGGAGTTCTTTCTAGATATATGTCTAATCTTGGTAGAGTTCATTGGGATGCAGTTAAAAGAGTCTTTAGATATTTGTGAGGTATCTCAAAGTATTTCTTGTGTTATCATGGTAATTTGATAGGAGACATGCATTCCCTTGATATTCATGGTTATGTGGATTCAGACTGAGTGGGTGATGTTGATAGCAGATGATCCACCAGTGCTTATTTGTTTACTTTATTTTGTGGTGCAATTAGTTGGATGAGTAAGCGATAGGTTGTGGTTGCTTTGTCCACTACTGAAGTTGAGTATATGACAACTACTCATGCTTGTAAAGAATCCATTTGGCTTAAGAGATTGTGTTTAGATATTAGAATAAAACAAGGTGCAATGATACTTTATTGTGACAGTCAGAGTGAAATCTGCCTAGCTAAGAGCCTAAAATTTCATGCCAAGACCAAGCACAATGATGTACGGTATCATTTTGTCAAAGATATGGTCGAAGATGGCAAGGTGAAGCTAGTTAAGGTGGATACTTTGATGAATGTTGTAGATTCATTAACTAAACCTATGAGCATAGAGAAGTTCATATGGTGTTTGAAGTCTATGGACCTCTTGGCCCCTAACAATTAAATCATGGTGTTGATACTCCCTTTGCTCTTGCATGGTGTTCATCAAGTGGGGGAATGTTAGGAAATGTGTCTCAACCTTGCAACTACAAAAGGTTACTATTATTTTCAATTTTAGTCTTTTCAAATACCCTTATCTTGAAGAATGGTTTAGAACTTTCAAAGTTTCCAAAAGGGGCTAAAAATGGTAGGGCTTACTATTTTTAGTAAGTCTACATTTGACCTTGGATGGACCTTTCCAAAATCTATGGAACTGTCAAATAAACATCATGGGTGAGTTTCGACCTTAGATCATACATGGATTGCAAGATATTAAAGTTTCCATTTTTAAAATTTCTAGAAAAGTTTTGAAATTAGGTTTGAGGAAATTAGAGGCCCTGATTTTCCCTAAAGTTGTCATAATTGACAAAATGGGTTATATATTGATAGATCCCTTCATGAGATTTTTAATGCATCAAAAGTTGGGCTTCCCATTTTGAGAAATGTGAAAATGTGTTGGACACTTAAAATAGATGTAAAGGGGAGAGTTACACATGTTGGTGTGTGATTTTTCACATCACAAGGCATCTTTTACTGGAGATAATTTGGGCTCCATTTTTGGGTGGTTTTGGCTTATAATTTTGTAATTACCGTTGATAGTTTTCTATATTGTATCTCCTATATATCAGGAGCTTGAGATGGAGTTTTTTTGTGAGAGTATTATAAGTTGCCTCTTGATGTATGGTTGGTTATACTCTTATGAAAGCTTGCTCTGCAAGTATATTGTATTCTTGTTGATTTCTAAATAATATATTGGGTGGCTTTAGGAGTGTGGGGTTTTTCTCCAAAAAGGGTTTCCCTATGTAATTACTATGTTGTGGTATGATTGCTATTTATGTTTATTTCTATATGATTTCTATAACTGTTGTAAAAGATCTGAAAAAGTTTGCATATCCCTCCTCTCGTGATTAGTGTAGGAAGTTGTTCCACTACCTTAGCTTCCTTACAGTTATTTACAACAAAGGGGTATGAGCATCATCTTTAACAAAGAAAGGAAGCACATCTATTGAATAAAAAAATCTTATATTTTAACTTCCTTACCTCAGCAACACCAAGATCACTGCAAAAGGAACAAAGCATGGGATTTCATCAAATAAACAACTCTCATTAATTTCAAAACCATGAACTAACCCATCTATGCATAAATGAGTACAAACACTACTGTCATCTCTTGCATTACTATCATGTGTCATTACACTATCATTAATTTCAATCCTCCTAAACACATTGTCATACTAATCTAACATTGCATCAATACCACCATCATCATGATTTGACCTATTGACTTCAAATTTTACGAATTTGAATTGCTTGTACTATTTCTAGGTGTCGACGAAGGCTAGGTCGACAAGCTGCTCAATCTACCCCGGAGGCCAACTTCGCCGATTAAAATCTTGCAACTCAGGGGTCATATTGCAAATCCATTTGGTGGAAGGTTTGTTGGCACATTTGGTAACATGCTTGCTCAGTTTCGTACTCCCGGTACGAGTTTTGATGGAGTATTTAATTATTTTCTGACTGCAACTGGGCTAAGTTTGGTGTTCTGGAAAGTTACAAATTTCATAATTCTAAGGGTGACCCATTTCTTGATTTGGTCTCAAACATCTGTAATTCTAATTTCATCAAAATCAGAGACCATATGATGCATTATTTTAATGTATCTCAGTCGCGGCAAACTCATCCGGCAAGTCAGTTTACAAAGGAAGTCTTTGATTTCAATTGGCAATGCAAAATATGAGGAAATGGGTTTTCTTGAAATAATTGATAATGGCCCTATGCAAATTTTTACGATCATCGGATGCTCGGTTTGCCCGCAGTGAAAAAACGTCGTTTGCCTGGAGAAGGAAATTCAAAATTTGTCGAAGTATTAAAGTTAAACTACAATTATTAAAAGGAAAATATTAAAGAGCATTTTAATAGTTTGAATGAAATGTTTTAAAGGCAAATATTATAAAAAGGATTATTAAACTTTATGTTATAAAGTTTGTGAAATGAATAAAGTGCTTTGGTGCATTTCGCAGCACACTTCTCTATTGTGCTCTCAAAGACCCTTGCGATGGTGTGAAATGGCCATCGCAGGGCATTTTTTGACCTCCTTCCTCCTCTCTAGGGTTAATATCAATTCTTCCTTTGCTTATGAGGCGATTTTGACGGATTTCAAGCAAGCTAAGGTGGATTTAGTTGCAGAATGAAAAAACTAATCACGTTTTTTCACTTTCAGCCAGTTTTTGGGGACGTTTTAGGGCCAAAAAATATTGTTCCAGGCTGCAAAATCCTCCTATGATCGTTCCTAAGGCAATGGTGGAGATTTTCAACACATTTACAATGATTTTTAGCTGCCAGAAGGATCAAAAATGCCCCTGTTTCATGAAAAATGGCCCAGAGGTGATTGATTTGGGCAAAGATCTCAATTAGATGCTACTGTATTATCTTTCTAAGGCAGAGTGCAATTAAGAAAGAGCCAAAGAGGAGGTCCCAGATTGTGTATCGCAGCATCGCCCAGGATTTCCTTTAGCCTCCAGAGAGTCGTGCGACAGCGTGAAATGAAGATGTCCAGCAATTGCAAAATGAAAAATGTGAAAAGTCAAAGGGAAAAATTACATCAAAAAACATTAGGCTTTAAGTTTTATTTATTTATTATTTTCCCTTTTGTAATATTTAATTTGTAATTGCTCTTGAGACTCATTGGAGGAAAATTGTAATGTGAAAATATCTCTCCTACCTCTAAAATGAATTAATTTTTAGGGTAACATGTTCTTGTGCTTATAAGAACATGTTGTTCCACATTACAAGGTTGTTGGAGATTGGGATATTTTGAGCTCTAAAAATGAAATACATGCTTTGACAGGCTACCCTATTTCTATGTTGTAAGTTTCAATTTTCATGTGGATTATGTTTTCATAAGTTGTCAATCAGTTTCAAGTTGCAATATATGAGTAATGTTGTAGGCATGTGTTTTTGTTAACTGTCTCCACTATTATTTGCATTTTTCTTTTGAACTAAATAGCCAAGGGTTGTTTAAGTTCTTGAATGCACACTTGTTGTATTGCATAATTGATCTTTTATTTCTGTTCAAGGAATAGATTAAATGTTTTAGGTCAAATATGGAGAAAATGTTTTATGACAGGGATATTTATAAGTAGAGTTAGCATGAATACTCATTCTTGGGTGTCTTCTGTAAGGCAGAAACAAGTGAACACTCTGAAACTGTATGTTTATGCAGTTGTTTGAAATATTCTACATGTTAAAATTTGACTCTACACCTTGGTGGTGCCTACATGAACATTCAGGTTCCAAGCATTTAAATATGCAGGCACCTTCCCCAAAAAGTCTAAAAAATCTAACACTTTCAGCCTCTGCAGTTGAAAAAATACCAAAATCAGTTAAGGTGCAAGTGTATTTGTATATACAAGGGTGTTTGTATATACATGCAGGTCGAATATGCATTGGCGGGCTTGCAAGATCCAATTGGCCTTTGAAAAAGTAAGTTATATGCATTTTTAGATGCATATCGGGCTTTGGATAGTGCATATACAAAGGGGGAATCTTTCGCAAATTCTTAAGAATATTCCCTATTTGTATATCGAGTTGCATGTATATTTGGTTTGTATGTTCAGACATACAATGGCTATGTACAAGAGAAAAGATACATTGCAGGCATATTCCAGGAAAGATTTGCTATTTGTATGCAAAGGAAATATACATTGCAGATATACATCGGGTGGCAAATATACAAGTCAATATGCAAACGCACAAATGCAAAGGATATACAAGCCGGATTTCAAAGGGTTTTTCCAATCCAATTCATAAGAACCTGGAATCTGCGCCTTGTATGTATATCTGCGTTGTATGTTCACACATACAAGTCGATATACAAGGAGAAAGCATACAATTCGGACCCGAGGGAGAAATCAATTGTAGTGTATAAAATTTGAGGTCTGTTGTTTGTATATTTGGCTTGTATGTTCGCATTGTATATGCGACATACAAGCAAATATACAAAGGAGCAATGTACAAGCCGGATCCGATGCGAAGATCAAATTCAGTGAATTCAGGGTTGGCATCTGTGGCTTATATGTTCGAGTGCTTGTATATATGCCGATATACAAGAGGAGCTAGATACAAGCCAGATTTCAAAGCAACTTCAAAATGGTTCATAAAAATTTGAAATCTACACCTTGTATGTATAAGGTGAATGTATATGCAGATATACATTGCGTCAGGTGCAATGAAACATATGCATTTCAGACCTGATGGGGAAATCAAATGTAGCAGGTAAGCGTTTGAGGTTCGGCTTGTATATCAGACGATTGTATATGCATTTGAACATGCATATACAAGGGCGAAATGGAAAAATGGAGAAAGTGAAAAGTCAGCGATAGGAACATGGAGTGCCTACGTGGCACGATATCACTGGTTGGCAACTTTTCAACATTTTTTTGGGAGCCACTGATCCTGGTGATGGGAGTAGATCGACGGCCATGTTTTGAACCCACAGTGAAGGTTTTTTCCTATGTATTTGCAATCATTTTTTAGCAGAAAAATAGCAGATGCATCCGCTGCTACATTTCAAAGGGGCTTGCGGGTAGGTGAGGCAATAATGGTGAACTTGCAGAGGATGATCGATGGAGTTGACAGGTCAACCACCTGATTGATGAAGAAAATCCCTGGGCGGCGGTGCAAATCCCGAGTTCACTTGCTCATTCATCTTTGTCTCTCTGCTACATTTACTATTTCTGAGCATCATTCCTCATGCATTGTATCTGGCAGATTTTTTATTTGCCTTGTAATTAATTTTTTGTTGAGTACACAGTCTTGGTATAAAAGCCAAACTGTGTTACTCATTGTGGTGGTGGAAGACTTGGGTAATTTGGGGGAAAGATAACAAAAAATAGAGCATTTCCTGTTTGTTTCATCTCTGTGGAGTTTATGTGTTGCATTTGAGTTGTATCTTGCACATATGTTCAGTTTCTTGTCATTGTATATGAAAAATGCATTATTGCATGTATTTATCTGTCTATCTCCACTTGTTGCATGCAATTTCTTCTTTTGAATTTGGTTGCTAAGGGTTTCTCAGATTCTAGGGTATAGTTTTGTTGTATCACATGCTTAATCTTTAACTTCCATTCAAGGAGTGGATTAAATTGTTTTAGGTTTAGGTATGGAGAAAAATGTATGTCAACAGGGATATCTGTAAATATGGACAATTAAATGCCCATCCTTGGGTGATGTTTGTAAGGTAAGCATCAATCCTACCCCTTGAAACTTGAATGCCAGTTGTAAGCCATTCTCTTGTATACGTCTAGTTGACTCCTTGCCTTGAGATAGGCACTGGTATGTTTCTTGTGTAGTAGTTATGATCCAAAACCCCTATCTTGCATCCAAAACATAAAATCCATCTTTTCATAACTTCCATCTGTTAGTTTGTAGGAGTAGGATTAGGAACCCCCTGCATGCTCTCATACCTGACCAGACAAATATGTCTAAGAATGTTGCTAACGTTGTGATTTGTCATACAAATCTTGGTCCATACATGAGAGTATTCTGCCTGCTATTGTAAAGCTAAATTTTCCTGTCAATGTTAAATCTTTAGCTATAGGGATACCCCCCTTGGTGCGGCAGAACCAGAAGTGAAGGGAAGGCAACTCACGCAACCTCCTATATCTATTGGCCGAATCTGCCTGTGCATTGGAACTGGCAAACCCTCTGCCGATTCGGGAAAAATTACCAACACACCCTGAGATAGGCACCAATCCAAGGTTAGAAAGATTTTCATGAATTAAACCCTAATCTTACAACCAAAATATCAAAACAAAAAACCATTTTATCATTAGTAAACTTTAGTAATTTTAGGAGTAGGGTTTTAGTTGCATGTTCTCAGATTTAATCAGTGGGATAGTCCAAGAATGTTGCCAGTCTAGGGTTTATCTTACAAATCTTGGTCCATACATGAGAGCATTCTTCCTGAGTTAGTCAAGGATGAATCTTTTGTTGTGAATGAGGGATACCCCCTAGGTGCGGCAGAACCTAAAGTGCAGGGGAGACAAGTGCAAACAATCTCCTGTCTTTGTTGGCCAAGTCTCGCATTAAATCTTATCATAAGAAGTGAAAAATCTTTAGGGTTTATTGTTTGCTAATTTGGGACCATCAAAACTAGCGACTCTATTGGGGACAATTCCATATCCATGAAAAGAGTCTAGAAAATTGAGGAACCTGAATATTTGTTTCAGATTTTAAGAGGGTTTCAAACCTGGACAAGTTTGGTTGCGGCATATTTTGAAGAGGTTTCATGTGACTCTACTGTTGAGGAGAACCCAAAATGAAAGAATGCTTTAAAAGGATTTAAGTTGTTTGAAGCTTAATCCTCTGTGAAGAGAGGTGGTGACTCTATTAAAAGAACCTGATGAAGACGTGAAGAAAGTTCTAGAACTGCAAAATTTTCAGTCAAGAAGAAAGGTTAACAGCTGCTACAAGTTTCTAGGTATTCTTGTAAATTTAAAGAAAGTATTATTTTGTTTGAGAGTTGTTTATGAGAAGTTTTCAAGCCTTAAGATGATAAACAATTCCCTATTGGGTGAAATAGCACTAGGAAAGGGAATGGACAGCAGTACTAAGTTTGCATACTTCTGTGATAAGAGTTACAGTTAGCATTGTATATAAGTATGCTTGTTTTGCTTAGAGCTACCCATGATGAATTGACCTTAAACATAGTTGAAGCCACATTTCGTACTTTGTAGAGAGCTTAAGGTCATGTGTTGTATAAGGGAGCTAGGAACTATGTGAGTAATAGCTACATTACTGTAAAAGTTTTTTAAAAGGCATATCAAAGTGCATCAATACATGCATCCTTGTATGGTTTCTAGTGCAACCATGGTTTGTAATCAGCCCCTGTCATGTCATCAAAGAAATTTCAAAACGGGGAGGTACAAAGCCATAAATTTTAGTGGCATTAATGGTTACCCAAATGCTGTCCCTAGTTAAATCAGAAAATATTTACCTACATTTAGTGGTATGAAGAGTGAATCAGCTGGAAAACACTTGCAGTAGTTTGGTTATCTGATGGATGATTATGAAGTTGACCATGAAGATGTAGTCATGAGACTATTTGTCCAATCCCTGAAGGATGAAGCAAGAGAATGGTTCTTGAATTTGTTACCACATTCAATCAGCTCTTGGAAAGAATTTCAATCAGCCTTCAATGAGTAGTTTGGTGAAAGAATATCTGAGATTTCACTTATCAGTGATTTCATGTATATCCACATTTAAGAAGATGAATTAGTTCCAGCCTTTAACTTCAGATTCATAAAGGCATTGAAAAGAGTTCCTGAAAAAATCAAGCCTAATGATGCTTTGGCTTTGCTCATTTATTTGTGTGCATTTAACAAGAAAATGAGCTACAGATTGAGAAGTGAGGATCTAGCAAGTTTACATCAGGCTTTTGAAATTGTAATGGACATTGAGAAGGTTTCAAAGTATGGAATGATTAGAAGTTTCAAGCCAAAAAATGTGGATTGTCATAAAGATTTCTATGCAGCTGAGCAATGCAAGTCGAAGGTTATGAATGGTTACCAAAGAAATTATCAGTTTGTTGCCCCAGTTTATGATTCATTCCATGATATGGGTTATGTTCCTCTTAATGTTAAATTTGAGCCAAAACATACTGCAAGGAACATCACATATCCAAATGCTGATCACATAGGTCCTGTTGTTGGAAGTGAACAATATGATGAGAGTATGTAGATGAATGAAGAAAATAGGTTTGAAAATATGGTTATATCTGTGTCTAGTATAAGAAATGTTCATGATCAGCTAATAGATACAATGCACATATATGAAAGTGGTGCTCTAAATGCATCACATGATCAAGTAATGGATATGCATCAAACTTGGCTGAGTTATGGCTCGGTCAATGATGAGGCAAGAGCATTTTTTGGTAGTGAGGACATTCCATTAAATTGTGCAATTGATCGTTGCTCTCCTGACAGAGGTACAACAATGTTCCAATGGCAGCCTTGCAGTGAGGCTGATTCAGATGATATGTCCAATGATTGTTATTATGTTGATTGCATTGGAATGAATGGTGTGGATAACATAAGCTCACTCTCAGAGTAACAAGTGATGAGGAATAATGAGTGCATGATTGATGGGGCATCATCATTGTTGATTGAAGACATCAAAAGGGTTGAAGAATCCTCATATTGTGCAATGTCAGAGCCTATTGACATGGCAGAAATATCATACCTATATGTGACAGAGTTAGAGGATGAAATAAGTGATAATGCTAATTATGATTGTCTCTTTGTAGGTATTGATCATCTTCTTGACATAGAGGCATTCATGTTTGTTGAGGATTCACATGTTGAACAAGTGGAAGATGTAAATGAATCATTGACATATAGCTCATTTATCCCATTAATCAGCAGTACTTCTGAGGACATGAGACTATTCAAGGGTCACAATGAAAACCATGTTGAAAATAAAGGTAAAGATGATAAAAAATCAGAATCTCATTCTGAAGTAAGTGGATATAAGGAAAATCATATCACTTTATCTAATGATTGTGATGAGAGTGGTTTCCATGAAATTATGCATTGGGGGATGTCTCCAGATTTGTGTGAACCAGTTTCTGAAGTTTTTAACATGGATATGGATCATGATTTCAAAGTTGAATCAGCATAATTTCCTGAACAAGAAATGAATGTTTTTATACATGGCATGGGTGCTGATGATTCAAATATGTGCCCTTATAGGATTAAGTGTATACAGCTAGAGAAACCTGTGTATGAAAACTGTTTGTTTCATATAGCTGAGTGTTTGATTGAGGTGCACACAAATGAATATGACAGCGTCCTTTTTGATATGCAAACTTATGATGAAATAAGAAATAATGATCCTAGTTATATGGTGGGCCATGAGTGCTTTTAGTTTTCAGTCCAGCTAGGAGATCATTTTATAATGCATAGTGGTGACATAGATGATGAGAGGTGCTATATGTCATATGAGAATGCATTGTTTGATGAATATGACATTCATATATTACCTGATGCTAAAGGATATGATAATATGTATGGTTATGTGCCTAATTTTAACGTGCAGAGTGACAAAGGTTGCATTGACAGTGACAAGCTCAGAGAAATGGTTAGAGATGTCAATAATTACGCATGTGATCGAGCAGATTTTAGTCATGTTCTCATATTATATTTGGGTCATTCAAATCAAAACTAGATATTTGACAGAGGGAGGTTGTGGTTCTTCATTTTTGGCGGCCCGGGGCCTCCAAATAATGTTTAATGTGAATCAAAGCATTATAGATGGAGTATTGACTCAGCAGCCCAATGGATTCGGCACATGGTCTACATCCCAGAGATAACTGGAATCTCACCATGCCTGCAAGAGGCATGCGTCCCCAATCAAAGCCACTGTTGACACCTTCAAATTTTACGAATTTGAAGTGCTTGTACTATTTCTAAGTGTCGATGAAGGCTAGGTCAATAAGCTGCTAAATCTACCCCAGAGGCCACCTTCGCCGTTTAAAATATTGCAACTCAGGGTTCATATTGCAAATCTGTTTGGTGGGAGGTTTTTTGGCACATTTGGTAACATGCCTGCTCAGTTTCGTGCTCCCGGGATGAGTTTGGATGGGGTATTTAATTATTTTCTGACTACAACCTAGCTAAGTTTGGTGTTCTGTAAAGTTGCAAATTTAATAATTTTGAGGACGACCCATTTCTTGATTTGGTCTCAAACGTCTGCAGTTCCAATTTCATCAAAATTGGAGACCATATGATGCATTATTTTATTGCATCTCAGTTGTGGCGAACTCATCTGGCGGGTCAGTTTACAAAGGAAGTACTTGATTTCAATTGGTGATACAAAGGAAATGGGTTTTCTTGAAATAATTGATAATGGCCCTGTGCAAATTTTTGCAGTCATCGGATGCTCGATTTGCCCGCAGTGAAAAAATGTTGTTTGCCTGGAGAAGGAAATTCAAATTTTGCCTAAGTATTAAAGTTAAAATGCAAATATTAAAAGGAAAATATTAAAGAGCATTTTAATAGTTTGATGAAATGTTTTAAAGGAAAATATTATAAAAAGGATTATTAAACTTTATGTTATAAAGTTTGTGAAATGAATAAAGTGCTTTGCTGCATTTTGCAGCATGGCACGCTTCTCTATTGTGCTCCCAAAGACCACTACGATGGTGCGAAATGCCCATCTGAGGGAATTTTTTGACCTCCTTCCTCCTCTATAGGGTTAATATCAATATTTCATTCGCTTATGAGGCTATTTTGATGGATTTCAAGTAGGCTCAAATGGATTTAGTTGCAAAATGAAAAAACTAATCACATTTTTTCACTTTCAGCCAGTTTTGGGGGACGTTTTAGGGCCAAAAAATGTTGTTCCAGGCTACAAAATCCTCCTATGATCATTCCTAAGGCATTGGCAGATATTTTAAGCACATTTACAATGATTTTTGGTTGCCAAAAGGATCAAAAACGCCCCTGTTTCATGAAAAATAGCCCAGAGGTGATTGATTTGGGCAAAGATCTCAATTGGATGTTGTATTATCTTTCTGAGGCAGAGTGCAATCAAGAAAGAGCCAAAGAGGAGGTCCCAGATTGTGTATCGCAGCATCGCACAGGATTTCCTTCAGCCTCTAAAGAGTCGTGCGACAACGCGAAATGAAGATGTCTGGTAATTCCAAAATGAAAAATGTGAAAAGTCAAAGGAGAAAATTACATCAAAAAATATTAGGCTTTAAGTTTTATTTCTTTATTATTTTCCCTTTTGTAATATTTAATTTGTAATTGCTCTTAAGACTCATTGGACAAAAATTGTAATGTGAAAATATCTCACCTACCTCCAAAATGAATTAATTTTTAGGGTAACATGTTCTTGTGCTTATAAGAACATGTTGTTCCACATTGTAAGGTTATTGGAGATTGGGATATTTTGAGCTCTAAAAATGAAATACATGCTTTGACAGGCTACCCTATTTCTGTGCTGTAATTTTCAGTTTTCATGTGGATTGTGTTTTTCATAAGCTGTCAAGCAGTTTCAGGTTGCAATATATGAGTAATGATGTAGGCATATGTTTTTGTTAATTGTCTCCACTATTATTTGCATTTTTCTTTTGAACTAAATAGCCAAGGGTTGTCTAAGTTCTTGAATGCACACTTGTTGTATTGCATATTTGATCTCTTACTTCTGTTCAAGGAATAGATTAAATGTTTGAGGTCAAATATGGAGAAAAATGTTTTATGATAGGGATATTTATAAGTAGAGTTAGCATGGATACTCATTCTTGGGTGTCTTTTGTAAGGCAGAAACAAGTGAACCCTCTGAAACTATATGTTTATGCAATTGTTTGAAATATTCTACATGTTAAAATTTGACTCTACACCCTGAGATAGGCACCAGTCCAAAGTTAGAAAGATTTTTATGACTTAAACCCTAATCTTACAACCAAAATATCAAAACAAAAAACCATTTATCATTAGTAAACTTTAGGAATTTTAGGAGTAGGGTTTTAGTTGCATGTTCTCAGATTTAACCAGTGGGATAGTCCAAGAAAGTTGTCAGTCTAAGGTTTATCTTACAAATCTTGGTCCATACATGAGAGCATTCTTCCTGAGTTAGTCAAGGATGAATCTTTTGTTTTTAATGAGGGATGCCCCCTAGGTGTGGTAGAACCTAAAGTTCAGGGGCTCAAACAAGTGCAAACAATCTCTCGTCTTTGTTGGCCAAGTCTTGCATTAAATCTTATCATAAGAAGTGGCAAATCTTTAGGGTTTATTGTTTGCTAATTTGGGGACCAACATGACCCACCAGTTTAAGAAATAGGAGTTGCAAGCATGTCGTCTTCAACATTGGGAGGTGGAACAACAATGTCAACTGTTGACTGGGGAGCATTGGCACACTCAAATGCCACCTTTATACTTTTTGGCTTATATTCCAAGGGAAGCTATATTTCACAAGGATAGAAGGTATCACAATACAAGTCTATGCACATACTTTCATTAGGTCTACATTCATCTAGAAGGTTATTGATTGCAGCAGCATTTAACGTATTATGAAAGTGTGAAACTAATTCACCATCTTTCCTCTTAAGACATTCCAAATGTTGGGCAAGGGAGTTAGGGTCATAGACATGTGCATCTAAATCATTGAAATCAGCAATAAAGCCATCTTGTTTATCAGTAAACATTGTTGTTGTAACCTCTTGTGCACTTGTAGATATAGAGTGACTGTGAAGTAGCTTGGTGCCTAAGTCAAGCATGTTTATGTGGCTCACCAAGTCAAAAAGCTATTTTTCAGATGGCTTAGGGGGATGCATAGTGGGTGTACCATTTTGGATTTTAAATACATGATCATTTATGCACTCAGACGAGGTATCACTATAGTAGTCAAGATCATATTCATCAATATTGTATAAGTTTAACTATTACATCATTTGATATAGTTTAGTAAATAGTTTAGAATAATAATAAATTAATTAATTAACATATAATGTTAACTTATTAGTATAGGTTTGTTTCTAGTTAGTAAATAACAAATTACAAAAGTTAGTTTTTGGGAAGTTATATGCCTGTAAGTAGTTTTTGTAGTTTTTACATGGGAATATGTAAGAATTTATAAGCCATTGCAAATCAACGTAAAATTATGTGGTGTAGATCCTAATTGAATCCAAAAATCAATATATTATTCTATGTTTTATATTGTTGTATAAATATGGTTTGATTTTTCCAGTAATTTATATGGACACCATTTCAATATGGTATCAGAGCATATATTTTCTTGTGCCTGTGATGCCATGAAGATTGGATTTCCAAATGTGTAAAGTTCAAATTCATTCCAAAGATCTTGATGTGTATTCCAAAAAACTTGCAAGTGCATTAATTATTATCACGGAGTGTCATTTGGTTTGCTGGTAAATTGTTTTAATTTTAGAATGACTTTTTTTTTATAACATCCTAATGTAATCTCACCAAAACTACAATATCTCTCTCATTTTATAATAAAATTTAAAAAATTTAGATGTTTTGGAAAGATGATGAAGAGGAGAATAAAATCAAGGAATATTTTGAGGATATTTTGAGTATTTGATGAGCAGTTTGATGCAGAAGAGTGGGCAAAAAAATAGTGACATGAATTCATCTGGTGAAGTATTTTTTCTCTCAAAAAAATTAAAAAAGAAATTATGATAATTTTTGCATTGACTTCTGCCAAGCTTTGAACATAATTTGAAGGAATGAAGATAATACTAAAACATTACAAAATGATTTACCAATTCAAGCAAGGGGTGAAAACTTGGAGTTTGGCGTGAAGACTTGGAGTTTGTTTTTTTATTTTTACACCACAATTTCGCTCTCATTACTTGGGTATTATTCTTCATTGTTTTGTGAAGACTTATATTTTAGGTTTTGTATCTCTTAAAATTAGTTTAAAAGAAAGTTTGTTAAAACATTTCTTCAAAGATAGAGCTAGTTCAATTGAGAAAAGTAATTATCAAGAACTCAAAGGTGGAGGGGTTAAAACCCAATCAAAGATATAAGGTGATTATTGTACAAAAGGTGCATTTTAACTGGAATTTGACACCTTGTCAATTTGATCATAGCCACATTTAATGCTTGTATTCTCAAGATTATATGTGTTACACCTGATGGGCCTATTCTCACTACACTTGAAAAAGTTTTCAAAGATTCTAATGATGCATATGGTTAGTGTTATGGAGTAAAAAGTATCCCTATGCCTTTTTACCTCCTAGTTTAGCTCCTAGGTCCCTGTGTTTACACTTTACATGCTTAATACTTATCCTGGATAAATTCCCCCCAAAACCCATGTCAAATGGGACTTAGGGGCTAGTTTTAAAGGCTTAATCAAGACCTAAAATGGCCTTGGGGCTTGGGTACCCATGCCCAAGTCCAGGTTGATTTGTCGGGACCTAAATTTTAGGATGTCAGCATAGGACCTTTAAAAAGGTTTCCCTTTGTCGGGCTTTTCAATTTGAATTATGAAATTTTATTGGAAATGCATATTTAAATAGGTTTATGACTTCATTTTACTCCTAGATGATTAGGGTGAACTTATGATTATCAAGAAAAGAGCATTTAAGGCATTCATTGTATTGCAGAGTAGAATTATGTTGTGTTTGTATGTGTTTGTTGTAGATTTGGCTTCATCAACTCATCTCCTCATGATTTGAAGGCTCTTCATCTCTATGAGGGTTTCACCTCTAAGGTGACATCTATTTATGCTTCAATCAGTTTATCTTATCATTGGATTTGGCCTCTGCCTTGCAAGGGAATGCACTTTATCTAACAACGTGTTGGAAGGCTTGAATGCCATTCCAAGGCTTGACCAAGGCAAGTTCCTAAACACCACAACCCCCAAACCCCTCTCTTTGTGATTGCAGGTTATAGGTGCAGGATTTGGTGAAGTGGAGTTGTACAGAAGTAAAGAAGAGGATAGAGATTCAGGATCTGAAGAAAAAGTGCAGAGAATCAACCCTACTGGACTAGTGTGCCCACCCCGTAGTCCTCCTGACTGACATTTCTGGAAACTCTGAAGAAGGTTACAATTCACATAGATCACTATTCCAAATCTGTAGAAAAGTTGCCCTACCAGACTTGGGCACCCTCCCCATTATCCCTAAAGTTTCCATCTCTAAAAATCTAAATCCTGGTATGTTTCTAATATGTATTTAGTGCCTGCCTGTGTGATCATCTATCATATTTCATTCATCTGTATACGATTTCATATAATTAGTGTTTGAGGTTTAATTGAACTAAGGTTTAACATATTCATCAATCTATTCTATCTTTCCTTATCATTCCATAGTGACATCAAATTTGTAGCTGAGTCCTCTTGCATCAGTAGTAACTTAGCTCAGTTTATGTCCTTGAATGTTACTGTGAAGGGAGGGTTTGATTGAATCTATCTTAACTACATTTCAACCTATCTTCTTTTTACATATAACAGTTAGTAAGGACTAAATAATCTAATTGGAGGTTGGAGGAAAATGGAGGCCAAAGGTTTTTCTCATCTTGATCTAGTTTCTTGCTCATAGATGATCCACTACATGAGAAGCACCATAAATTTGTGTCCCTTCATGGAGCATGGCGGGACTGGTAGTTCTTGGCAGTATGTGTGGATAGTGTAACTTCTGAAATAAGGTGGGGTTAGTGTATCTGCACTTACTCAATCTATGGATAGTGTAATCTTTGAACTAGGGTGGGATTAATGTATTCATAGTGGTTTAGTTCCTTTTGTACACCAGAGGAGGGATTTGGTTCTCATCGCATTGGAGGAGGGATTCTGACACACTCAGAGAAGATGTGGACTCTTAGAAGAGAGTTGTTCTCTCAAATGCAGTAATGAGGAGGGATTTTGATACACTTAGAGGAGATGTGGACTCTTAGAGGAGAGGTGTTCTCTCATTGTGCATGGAGGACAGGAATATCTATATTCTCTCATGGTGTAGATAGGCTGTTTAGGTTTGACAGTCAGGAGATCCGTTGGTGCATTCAGTTCGGTGTTTCCTGAGTGAGCGAGGAGAATTGCTGGAGGCACTTCATCGAAGTTTCTAGAAGGGTTGTTGTATTTAATCCTTGCAGTGTTTTGTCTCTTGTTCGGATTGATGTAATATGGGCGGAATGTTGGAGTATTACATCATTTGATATAGTTTATTATATAGTTTAGAATAATAATAAATAAATAAATTTACATGTACATGTTAATTTATTAGTAGAGGTTAGTTGAACTAGTTAGTAAATAACAAATTACAAAAGTTAGTTTTTGGGAGGTTATATTCCTGTAAGTAGTTTTTGTAGTTTGTACATGAGAATATGTGAGGCTTTATAAGCCATTGCAAATCAATGTAAAATTATGTGGTGAAGATCCTGATTGAATCCAAAAATAATATATTATTCTATGTTTTTATATTGTTGTGCAAATATGGTTTGATTTTGCAGTAATTTATATGCTCGCCATTTCAATAATATATGGGGCCTCTAATCCATTGTGAATCTTGATCTGTTGCTGCACCAGTGTGGAATAGGATTTCTTACACCCCTAGTAGGCATGCATCAACTGTTGGAGTATAGAACAACACTAAGAGGGGGGTGAATCAATGTTGTATAATTTTTAACATTTCAAAACTTGACTCAAAAATATTGTGTAAAGGAGTTCACTGAAAGACATAGCTATCATGATATGCAAAACTTAAATAAAGGTGATCAAATAGATACAGCATAAACAATCACAAAGAGAACACACGACATAGGTTTTGATGAGTGGAAAACCCTCAAGGGGAATAAAAACCACTCTAAAAATTTGCCTCACTGGCTTATTTGAATCTCACTGATTACAACAATAGTTGTCTCACTGACAATTAACCATGCCTCACTAACATACAAAGCCTCACTAGCAAATACAATTATTTTGGACACAAGAAAAATAATTAAAGGGGTTTCCCTAATTCACTTCTTCACAAAAACTTGTTTCTCATTTTTCCTCTCTTGACAAAATTATTTTCATTCATAATATGATCAACCAAGCTTCTGATGACAATAAATCACTTGCACATTACAATCTCTGTAATTTACAATGTCTTCCTCTGTTCAAGAATCAACATCTACATTTTGTCTTTTGCACTAAAAATTTCTCTTCATACCCTAACTCATCTTCAAGTAAAAATTCTCTGGACCTCTGTATCAAAATCACACACATCATAATATGATTTTTTCATTATATTTTCTTCATCTGCATATGTCATTCCTGCAATGATATCTCTAACATTTCACATAAATTTTCTCTTCAATGCTACATTTTGTCCACACACACAATTCCTCCATAAATGCACCTACAAATTCATTTTATAAAAATAGAATGTCCTTTCAGGTCCTTTCACATTATTACAAAAATAAATCTTTTTCATCTGCTCACAAATTATATCTTCATTTTGTTCTTGTTAGTAAACAGATTTGTCACCCGAAATTCCTCTGTGTATTTTGCCCAATCTTAAGGTGATAATTGCACTAACAGTTGAATGAACTGTAAAATAGATTTTTACAATCGCTCTCTGAAGTTTTTAGAAGGTACAGCTCCCTTCGTATGAATGTATAATTTTATATTTTTAAATAATTTCTCCTCTCCTCAATACTATGTAAAATTTTGACAAAAATAAAAAATAAAAAATAAAATAAAATATTAACGGCACACAGTCCATTAATACTTGCCGAGATTAGATAATATCAAAAATAATGAAACAAATATTTGATGAGAAATATCTCAAAACATTAACAGCACACAGTCCGTTAATGTTCTTCTAAATTTGCAAATAAACAACTCCTAAACATTGATAGCACACAGTCTATCAATATTTATCTAAATCTATGATACAAAGCCCACTTTCATTTTTGGTAGCACAAAGTCTCCCAAAAATAAATAAATTCATGAAGCAAGAAAATTGTTTATCTTCACCTCATCAAATTTCACATAACTTCAATAATATTTGCAAAATGTTACATGCAGCATACCTCCCGAGAGAGAGAGAGAGAGAGAGAGAGAGAGAGAGAGAGAGAACCCCCGTAAAATGGAACTACCCCCTTTTATACATTTTACCCATACCCAAGTAGTTGGGTAACTACCTGCAACTTAACTCCTTGAAATACTTATTCACTCTTTCCTCGGAAATTTTAATTCTTTAAAAATATTTTCCCACCTCTTCACCGGAATTTCCAATTTCAAATTAATTCTTTAAAGAATTTATTTATCTCAAGTATAACTTACCCAACCTTAATTACTTTCCTTTAGAAAATAATTTATACATCTCCTCCAACATATAATTTTTACATGCAATTACCCTTTGCATTTTCACAATGCCAATTAATCCTCTTAAGGAATTAATTTCCCCTACATAGAGAATTCACCTATGCACATGTAATTTCATTTTACATGGCTATGGTGCAAATTTAATTACTTTGGCATAATAGAACAATATTTAATTCTTTAAAAGAATTAAATAAACATGTTAGTGCAAAGTAATTTATAAATGTCTAAAGTCCCATGGATATTTGTCCCTTTGTACTTTTATAAACCTGTATGTGATTAATTGGTCTTGCCTTGATCACAACTGTCCTCCTATTATTTGCAGAGTGTCACTGAAATGGTTGTCCAGGATTATCAAATTTGAGGGCTAACACAGGCTCTAATTGGGGACTGCATTCCCTGGAATGCAGAGAACTCCAGATTCTTTGGCAAACCAGTGCCTCATCCATTAGGCTGTAGAGTCATCGATATTCTTGTCCTGTCCAAATCAGTTACTGCTTGTTTGAAAAGATCTTATCACATATCTTCTCAATATCCACTTTCAATTTTTCTAGTCTTTTTGCCTCTTCTTCCAATCTGGACCATTCCAAGTGTCCATCTAACAATTATGCCATCATAGCTACTTGAGTAAACCTCACTTTTCCCATTGTAATGGATTGATTGCAGGCAGTAAGCTCATCATGCCACCAAGAGGAAGAGTAATCAGATAATCATTTAACCAAAGACAACCAACTAACATATCACCTACTCCTCCTTCGCTTCCAAATGTCAATGTTTTCTTTATTGTTCTATTCCCTGTTTCATTAATCTCCCATATTTTTGCAGGCTTATTTGCTGACAAAGTAAGTACCTATTAACTATCAGGACTCTAACTGGCAGTATAAATGCTTCTTGTGTAGCCACCATCTTTAGACAACTCTTCTAATCTTTCCACCTGTTTTGTCAAAAACAACAGCTTTCTAATTGTTTCATGGCCATGAGTTCCAACAACTAAGAGATCTATTTTAAGTTCATCAACTGCATCATAGATTGCATACTGTGTTTCTCCTGTCATTACCTTAATTTCAATACTGACATTGTGCTTCTCACAAATGTCTCTTGCACAAGACAACACCTTTTTTTATTGTGATGAGATTCTCACTTTTTCCATCACATGATACCCAATGATGCAGCCACAAAAATAATATATACAAAGATCAAACCACACCGCAAGTCTTCAAGGTGAGTACAACATTGTTGTCACTTCTGATCTCAGAAAACTCAAGAGCTAACTTGTAGGAAGGAGCATTCTTCATGTCATATCTATTGTGTGAGCACCCCTAAATCCTCTATTGCCCCAAGTTTACCAGCATCAGCCTCCTTGATTTTCTTCAAAGCATGAGCGAGCCATTTCTTTCCTAGTCTCTTTCTCTATGCTTCCCAATGCCAATCTGATCGATTTTGCTGCTTAACTTGTGAACAAGCCTAAAAGATTCTCTCTTAGAAGATTGCAACTTAGACAAAGGAACAATGTGAATATCCATGCTAAGAAATTGAATCCCTTCAGAAGCTGTACTGTGAATCAGTGTTCTGGTGGATTCCATCTCCAGATTAAGAATGTTCTCCAAGAGTGTGACAATCCCATCTTTAAGTTCAATTGTAGGTTCTTTAGGGCCTGAAATGGCAACAAAAATTTCATCTATATATCTGCATGCATGTAGTCTTCGATTTTCTGATGCTGGGATGGTTCCTTCAGATTATTGTTTCATTTGATTGTGGAGCCACTGTCGAAGCTTAGGAGAAGGTTGCATTTGATTCAGTGAATTCCTCTTATACCCACAATTAGACCTATGATCCAGTGCTTCATAGTGTAGACAAACCTTATAAAATTCTTGGTCAAAAGGTTCCAAGGAGATATTTGTTAGAACTGAAGAAAGAATACCTTCTTGCGGACATCCTTGACCCTTTGGAAAACCACCAAATTCCACATTTTGGACATTTGCTTCAAACATCTGACCTAGAAGTTTATACATGCTATCATCTTCGATCCACACATTCTGTTTTGGATTTGATTTATTGGCGGTATACATTAACCTCAATAGTCTAATTTCCTTAATAGCCTGATGCTTCTTCCAATGTAAATGCTTGATCCAATTGATAACTGTTCATTTTCCTTTCATCATTTTCTCTTATCATTCTTTAGGGCAACATTTGTGCATAGGCCTCTAATATTTATGGTAGGATGATAGACCACTTTGCCTTTGGACTCAAATTTGAAGTCTCCAAGCCCAGCCTTTCATTGGCAAGTTGCTCACTTCTCAAACTTACAAAAGCTCTAATGATACACCTTATTGGTAGGTTTTCAACAAAACGAACCTCCCACATTTTATCTCCATCTTCTAATCATTCACCACTAATGCAAGCTTTCAGGACAATGACATAAGGGTGAACCTTATAAGTGCATTGACAACTTTTGTAGCATTCGAACCGGTCGATACTTAGGACTTTCCTTCAATCAATGATTTTTACTCTTCTCAACTTTGGTGATAGTTATGAAGTTGCTCCCACAGTGATCTATATTATTTGTGAACCCCTAGATCACTCTACACATTAGATTCTTCTCGTGGAGAAACTTAACAATGATATTATTAGAACACGAAAACCAGTCCTTTGATTCCATTTTACTCTCATTCACATAACTTGACTGTATGGAGAAACATTACTATTGCTCGTTGATTCTAAACATTTTCTCTTCCTCTTGGACTAAGAAAAACTTTTGTTAACTCTTGTAGCTTTAGAACACACCTTTCAGAGATCTTCAACAGTTGAATTGAACTTACAACTATATAACCTGACAAAAATCCCATTGCCATTCTGTTTTATATGGTGCATGTCAAAGAAAATGTTGGTGAAGGTGAGGGAGTATGGCATCACACTTGGCAATAGTACTTTCTTGGAAGGTTTCTAAAATATTTTCAATGACTCAACTTTGCGTAGATCCTGTGAAGGTTCCTTCTATGTAAATCTTACAATCATTGCATTTCATGAGAAAATTTTTCTTTCTGGGTATTTGATAGCTTGAGATCTTTATTTATGCTTCCAAATTTTGCATACTCTACTGAGGTTGGGGGAGGGAGCTGACATTCACTTTGCTTGATGTCTTTTCACCTCTGGCATCTAGGGTAAGATGCACAAGGTCCAAGAATTTTTGAAGCATTATAGAGATGTATTTCCTTTGGTCTTTTGTAGCCATCAATTGAGTCTCTATAACAGTAGACCAAACATGGTGAGCATATTGGCTCCATTAGGTACACACCATGCTTGCCAGTCAAAGGGAGGATGGGGCATTCTTTGTGTACAATTATTCCTCACCTTAGGTTCCGAGGCTTCCAAATCAGAAAGATACTAAACAGAGTTGAATACTTTGGAAAAACATGGAGAATATTATGTAAGACTTGTAAGTCCATTTCATTGAGTTTGGATTAAGGGAATTTAAGTAACAGTAACACAAGGGTTGTATAGAAGAGGGAATCAACACTTCACCATTCAATGAAAGGTTGGAAGGGGAAAGATACCATAAAACTGTTGTTGCTGCAACTTATTGAAAACATGAAACACACAAACAAAATAGAGACGAACAAAAATTGAAAGCAAGGTATGTACAAGGGAAAATAAAGGGCGAAAACAAGGTTACACATAACCGTTAACGGGATGAACAAAATATGAGCCCTTATGGGATAATTTTGGGCCATAAGAGGGTAGCCTTTGCAAGAATATGACTATCAACAACAAGAAGATTTTAATTGCATCAACAGGGAAGGCATGGCGTGTAGGTGGAAAAATAAATATTGACTCAAAAGTTTGGCCTTGGGTAGCATGAATACTCAAATTACTTTCTTCTTTGACCAAAGATGTGGGACACACAGTCTTCTCATAAACCATTGGAATATCAACATTATTTGCATCTATAAGAGGGTGTGTAACAACCATATCTTTCTCCACGAATGCAATTGAAACGTCATCAAGATTGTCCATACCTCCAAGAACTTTGTTCAATGGTTGTCTTTGTGGCTCTTGAACTGTATGCAGCTGAATTAGATCTTCCTTGGATGCCTCCAATGACAAAATTGGGGCTAGAACTTCTAGAGGCTGAAAATTTTCTAGAATTTCTTCTTGTTCATCTTTTTCCATTTCAGCTTCAAGATCTCCTTCATCTTCATGTTCAATGCCAACATCTTCTTTATGCTCTTCTTTGTTCAGGTCTTGTGGTGGAGATATTTCTTTTCTTTTAATTGGTACAGCACCATAGAAGTTTCTTAAGAACTGTACCTCCTTTATCAAATCACCTACCACCTCAATAATCTAATTTTGCTTGGAAGGGGGCATGAACCAGAAGAAGTTTGCCTCATTTTCACTTCTTGCAGGGATCCAATCTTTCAGTATTTCTGGATATTTTGCAAGCATCATCTGGTATTCATCTTCAATAGAGCCGCCAACCTCCATCCTAGGGGAGGTAGCTTCATATTTTTGAGAAAAGAAGACACTGGCACTTCGATTCTTTCCCCAGTAGAGTCGCCAAAAATTTGTTAGTAAACAGATTTGTCACCCGAAATTCCTCTATGTATTTTGCCCAATCTTAAGGTGACAATTGCACTAACAGTTGAACGAACTATAAAATAGATTTTTACAATCACTCTGAAGTTTTTAGAAGGTACAGCTCCCTTCGTATGAATGTATAATTTTATATTTTTAAATAATTTCTCCTCTCCTCAATACTATGTAAAATTTTGACAAAAATAAAAAATAAAATAAAATATTAACAGCACATAGTCCATTAATACTTGCCGAGATTAGATAATATCAAAAATAATGAAACAAATATTTGATGAGAAATATATCAAAACATTAACAGCACACAGTCCATTAATGTTCTTCTGAATTTGCAAATAAACAACTCCTAAACATTGATAGCACACAGTCTATCAATATTTATCTAAATCTGTGATACAAAGCCCACTTTCATTTCTGGTGGCACAAAGTCTCCCAAATAAATAAATTCATGAAGCAAGAAAATTGTTTATCTTCACCTCATCAAATTTCACATAACTTCAATAATATTTGCAAAATGTTACATGCAACATACCTCCCAAGAGAGGAGAGAGAGAGAGAGAACCCCAGTAAAATGGAACTACCCCCTTTTATACATTTTACCCATACCCAAGTAGTTGGGTAACTACCTACAACTTAACTCCTTCTTGAAATACTTATTCACTCTTTCCTCGAAAATTTTAATTCTTTAAAAATATTTTCCCACCTCTTCACTGGAATTTCCAATTTTAAATTAATTCTTTAAAGAATTAATTTATCTCAAGTATAACTTACCCAACCTTAATTACTTTCCTTTTGAAAATAATTTATACATCTCCTCCAACATATAATTTTTACGTGCAATTACCCTTTGCATTTTCACAATGCCAATTAATCCTCTTAAGGAATTAATTTCCCCTACATAGAGAATTCATCTAAGCACATGTAATTTCATTTTACATGGCTATGGTGCAAATTTAATTACTTTGGCATAATAGAACAATATTTAATTCTTTAAAAGAATTAAATAAACATGTTAGTGCAAAGTAATTTATAAATGTCTAAAGTCCCGTGGAGGTTTGTCCCTTTGTACTTTTATAAACCTGTATGTGATTAATTGGTCTTGCCTTGATCACAACTGTCCTCCTGTTATTTGCAGAGTGTCACTGAAATGGTTGTCCAGGATTATCAAATTTGAGGGCTAACAGTTCTCAATAAAATCTTTCATAATGCATCTGCAAAATTTATTAAAAAGAATGACCCTTGACATTTCTTTTCTTTGCATATTCATCTTCACCATTAAATCAATTCACCTGCAATAAAAATAACTTGACCTTTCATATTCCATTCTCAAACATTTCAATCTGAACATTTTTTCTTCAAATGTCTTTCATTTTTCATTAGAAGTCTTCAAAAATATTTTATCAATCCACCTTGTCAAACCAAAAAGACTTCTTTAAAAATTGTCTTAAAAACAAATTATCAATCTACCTTTTTATCTTCCTACTTCTTCTCCACAAAAGAAGTCTTCACAAAAGAATTTTCCAATTTTAAAAATGCAATCAATATTCCATAAAATCATTTAATTTAGAAAAAGGAACTAATTTATTTCCTTAATATTACGAAGGAATCAAAAATCTCCTAAAAATCTACCTTTGAGATCTGCCTTGAAATCTTCTAAAAATAGCCTTACTAAAACAAAACTGTAGTTTCAAAGCTTTTGACATTCTCAAGCACATCAAAAGAGAGACATTAAAACATGGATTCAAGGTTTAAATGTAGACCATTGATCGATCATTTCGTGCTCATAGAGGTTTTAAATATAAACCTTCGATCAAGAGTTGGCGCCCAAATACTTATGAGAAGACCACTTCATTTGGTGAATATAAGAGAGGGCTGGTTAGGTCGATGATGAAACACCCCTTTGACAGGTCGTCTTAAGTGAGATGACCTCTGATTGTAGGTCAATGACAAATCAAAAGAAAAAGTGCATGAAGGGTATGACGGGCACCAAAGATACTTAGGCTATAATGACTTAGGAATTTTTTAAGGAGTATAGACTAGAATAATAAAAGATAGTCAAACTCACATAACAATACAAATCCTAAAACAATGAAAACAAGACTTATTGACAATAGAGATATGTAAAGACCTTGCAGAGACTAAGTTAATAGTGGTTTCTCTTTTAGGTTTCACAAGTCTTCAAGGAAGCACTTAGGATGTAACATTAGGATTTAGAGTACTTAGAGTTAAGAACCTTGACACCTCATGTTAAACCCTAAAACATGAAATGAATAAGACACAATGACATCAGTAGGACATAAGAAAGGCTCTTAGAGAGACAAAGAATCTTTAGAGCAAGTCTATGCAACCTAAGTCAACCTCAAACATACAATTTAGATTTTTAGGGTTTACAACCCTCTTTCCTCTTTTTAGAGTTTACAACCTTTTTCCTTCTGAAGCAACAACCTGATGAAGACACAACTTGCTATAATGAGAAGAAAATACAACCTACTAAAGACACCACATCTGAAAGCACACCAACCAAAAACCAAACTGATTCCATGATGAAGCATGACAAACCAAATTTGTATTTCTCCATGAAGATGATATCTATTGCTTGTGAAGACATGCATGTGTGAACTCCACTTCTTCTGATCATCACCATCACCATTCATTATCACCATCACTGTTATAATGACAATACCAATAACAATATACACATAATAGAGTTGAAAACCATAGTGTAAATCTATAAACACATTATGTAACAAATACACTCAACCAATGACCTTATGTCTTGGTCTCTCTGCTACTAACACTGCACTATGACTTGAATGAGAGATTCTTCATGACCACTTATGAAATATCAAATGAACTCCAAGGACCTGTCACAAACATGATGAACAAATATGAACCAATATGAACACCAAACACCAAGAACATGTGTATCCATCCTGAGACAAGCATGAAGATATCTAACTACACTGAATCAGACTAAGAACTTAACACCTTTTTGACATCAATGACAATCAATCTCCATCATCAACAACAAAAACTTTGAATCATAACAACAAAGTCACTACCTCATAGAATGAGGAAATCCTTGAAGTAGATTGAACCACCGAGGTTAAAATATTTATGGGTCTACTCACTAGAAGAGTCATCAAATTTTTCAAAACCCATAATGAGTCATCCGCAATGGTGTCATTCTTGTTGGTACTCAAACATGCAATTCCACCAATCATAAAGACTCAACACCAAAACCTAAGGCCAGGGATATGTCATGCTTAGGAAGTAGGTATATTTTATGATCAGATAGTGGCATGAGTGGACCAATTGTTGTGAGTGGGTAAACTCAACTTTGTCTTTTTGCTCTACAAGGCCAAGCGAGCATTCCCTAAGGTCTTAGCAACATGACTAACAATTTAAACATTAGGTCCTTAAGCAACTACACCCAATGTGCTATGAATCCCCATAATTGTCACTAAGTTCATGTCAACACTAACTACATACAGACCTATTAGACCTTTGATAAATAGATGAAAATTCACTCTTAGCCTACACCCAAAGATGTCATATATACTATGTTTTCCCAGTAGTTGAATCCACTTAACATTGCATACACAGGGATAAGAGAAAAGAACACACATCCATGATTCTCTAACAATGTTCAATTTTAGAATTGCATAAGGTATGACTAAGTTTAAAATGTTGAATCATGCAAGCATGGTGGAACCTAAACCTACTACTACAACTAGCAAGAGAGAAACTAATAATTTTAAAGGTTGTTAGCCCTTCACCAATTAGATAGGTGCCTACTCTATTGGGCAATATGGTCATGGATTTACAAAAAGGAAAGAGGTGCAACAGTGAAAACATATATGGAATCTCATGTGCATCATCGTACAATGCATATATCTCATTCCATACAATGGACATTCTTAATAATCCAAGCAATATTGCAAAAACCCACATGGAATAGAAATAAAGAGCAATCACAAAATCTTTGCAATGAATTAAAATATTGTTACATATTTATCTAAAATTTGTTACATTCATACCAGAAAATGTGGTAAGAGATGATGAGCAACTAGGTTCAAACACCCTTCTGAATAATTACAAACTGCTCTAGAGACATACCATTACATGCATCTATCTTTGAATAACCTTCATATGCTTTACAAGGTGTACTTTATCTGTTTACAAATTAGACTACATCATTTGATGCCCTAGAACACTGTTGAGACACTTGCAGTCCAGAAATTGGTTCAATGACCAACCTCTTTTACATCTTAAGAACATGTATTTATATCATTATAATTCATTGTTGTAGATTGGGCATGGATCTGGAGTAGTCAACATGTTTGTAGGTCGCCCATACATGTTGTATTAGAATCATATGGGTTGTACTAGAAAACCCTACATATTTGGAGTGTTTACCCATGCCTTGGTATACAAATTTCACCATGGAGGAGTCTACGGTAGTCCTAGGGCACATGGAGTTCATCTACCAAGCCATTGAGATTCAAAATTATCACTAATGGTGGCCTTGAGAGTCGCTGGAGTGTCCCATTGTGTGTTAAAAAAGTGTGAAAATTCAGAGTATTTGGATCAGAAACTAGAATCTTAGAAGAACTAAGAACCCCAAAACATTTTGAAAAGGTGCAAATTCTAAAATCTCAAAAGAACCAAGAACCCCAAAACATTTTGAAAAGTGCAAATTCCAAAGTCCCAAAAGAATCAAGAAATAAGGACTTGGGAACCCAGCTTTAGGGAAATGGGGAACTTGGAAGAACTTGGAACATAAGGACATTAGGAAATATTTCAAAGTCTATGTGAAACCCAAAATCTTGATGGGTCACTCCATGGGAAATAGAAAACCCAAAAGAACTTGGAACACAGGGATTTCCAAAAATGATCCAATGTGCCCAAAAAACTCAAAATCCCTAAAGTGAAATAAACACCCAAATGAAGGTTCCACATGATGAAAAATGATGAACATATCCTGAATCTCCAAGACCATCTGAAAATATTAAGTTTTGACCTTTCAGATTGAGTAGAAAAAACTAGTGGGTTTGGAAGGATCACAGAAAACTTGAAAAACCCAAAATGAGAAAAACACCCAAACAAAAGGTCAAATAGATGCAAGGGAGCATCTATAACTATAGCCTTCAATTTCATTTGAATATTCCAAGTTTTCACCCCCTAAATTGATCAAGGGGGAATGGAGTCTAGGAAGGACATTAGAATCACGAATGTTCCAATGTGCCTGGGAAACTTGAAATTCTCAAAGTGGTCAAAAATCATGAATGAAAGGTCAATTTGATGCTAGATAAGACACATAGCTGCCATCTCCAAGATTATATGAAAATTCCAAGTTTTGACCCTCTAAATTGAGCAAGGGGGAATGGGGTTCAGGAAGGACATTGGAACCAGGAATGTTCTGATGTGCCTGGAAAATCTAAAATTTCCAAAGTGGTCAAAACTCTTGAACAAAAGGTCCATTTGATGTTGGATGACACACATAGCGACCATCTTTGAGCTCATCTGAAAATTTTAAGTTTTGACCCTCCAAATTGAGCGAGGGGGAATGGGGTTCAGGAATGACATTGGAACTAGGAATGTTCCTGGTTCCAATCAAGATTTGGAACTTGGACCCTGCACCCAAAAGCTATGAAAAGAGATGGAAAGAACAAAACAAAGGCATTTTATGGGAATTTTTGGTAAGAATGAGGCATGGCCATGGCATGGGGAAGACAAATAGTCACCACAATACAAATCTTCATCAAGGCGGGCCCAGTAAAGATTTCTCAAATCGGTTATCAATAAAGGGTGAAAAAATTTCCAGATGACAATGAGGAATAAAACAAGGTACCTTTTGAAAAAAATTAGGCATGTGCCAACACAGTCTAGGACATGAATCAAATTTTTAGATGCCTTGTCACTATAGTAAGTTATTCTTTCTCACCTCTTGAGGGCTTCCAAGAGGAAGCCTCTTATTACAGGGGAGGATGTGATGTCCACCCCTCCTCATAACTACTTTAGTATTAGATATGGTGTTTTAGTATATGATTAAATAGGATTTTGTTTATTATAATTTTTTCGATCATGAAATTGTTAGGATATTAACGTTATGACTAGATTAGTGGTTTTTATTAGGTAGTTACGCTAGTTAAGTTAGTATGATATAATTAGATGAATATAAATTATCTTGTCTTTTTTATTTGATTCTTGTGTGGATTCAATCGTGTGATGATGAATTTTAATTTAATTTTAATTGATTTCTATTTTGAATGAATTGTTTAAAATATGATTATTGATCATAATATTTGGATTATTGATTTCAAATTAAAATGTAATTTACCATTAGCAATTTTGCATGAATGTAATTATGTGTCTAATATGTAATGTATCATGTAATATGTGATGGAGTATGTAATCTTGTATATTGAGAATGATTTAGATAATTAGATGTGACTATTATAGTGTTGTTGACTATGAAATATATGTGATGCACATGTTAATTATTTAGTATGTTGCTTCAGCTATTTTCATGGATATGTTAATGTTGAATTGTAAGTGTGCAAGTTAGGCTATATGGCCAAGGAAAAATCACGGAGACTATCTAAGAAATCATTGTTGTGTATACCCCATATAGCTAGGCCTAATCCTAAGAGAGGATTAAGGTCTTTATGTGTTAGGTGTTTTTGATAAAGATAAGTGGAAAAAAAAGGGTGTCAAACCCTCGTAAATATCAACTGAGAGGACACACAAAAAAGGCACCAGATGCCAAATAGAGTATTAACCTAACAGAGGCATCAAATTGACAGCAGACCCGCAAGACCCCAAACCACAAAAAACAAAATAGAGTGAAACACACACAGAAGACTAATTAAAGAGTTTCTCCCAACCTTCTATAAGGAAAGTGTACATGTAATCATAATATTTCACTCTCTCTTTCCCTAAGCCATGTTTCTTCATCTCTAAATCTTGAAGCATAGTGAGAGTAGTGGTCGATCGATGCATTATCTTAGTAGAGAAGTGATCCAGGACCTTAAACTTCTTCTCCAACTCTGTCATCCTGACTTCCATACCTATGAAATCTATCACATCCTTGGAACTGATATCATCATCTTTCTTGACAGTGGCACAAACTTCAGTCTGGTTATCAGGTGTCTTCAATTCAGAACCCAAAAGATTCATTTCAAGGAATAGGCTAGGGCCATCGGTACCCATAGGAACATCCTCTTCCAAAATATTAGTCTCCTCCATATTATAATCACTATCATGGCTACATTTAGTCTCATCTTTCTTATCAGAATCACTAGAAACAACTAGCTATTTGAGTGAAGAGGAGGGTTTACTAGCAAGTCTGCTAGACCTCCGAGCAATAGGTTTCTGAATCAACTTTCCTTGAGGAGTAGCATTACCCTCAACCTTAGCATCATCACTGCCCTCATCTTCCTCCATAGAATTAGTAGTCTCCTACCCTTTCCCCATTTTATCTCCCTCTTTATTAAGAAATTTTCCCACATCAACAAATCTACATTTTTCCTCCTTATACTCCATCCTCCCTTTCTACTTCTTGTCAGCCGGGCTACCAGTAGCTTCCAACTTCCTCTTAGATACCATCTTGGCCAAGCTAAAATTACTAGTACCATCTTTGAGAGCTACCAAGTTGTTAGTAGCTTCACAGATAGGAGGGGCTTTAGTAGGCTTAGGGGATTTAGCAGGGCTTTGTTTAAAGATGGCCTTCTTCTTAGTCATAGAAACCCTTGGCTCAATCTCAGTCTCAATGAGATTCTCAGGCATGACCTCTCTTATCACAACCCCATGCACTAGTTTACCTCTACCAGACTGTGGAGAGCTAGTAGGACTACTAACAAGATTAGTAGTTATGGGTTTGGGGGCATAATGCAAGGTGGAAATTATAGACCTAAGAATAAACCCCTGATGCATTGGGATTAAGGGATTTTTAGGGTTCTAAGAGTGAATTTTAGTAACACTTCATTAAGGCCTCAAGAGAAGAGAGGAGGTAAAAGGAGAAACTTAATAGAAGATTATGCCTGAAGTGGTTGAGTAAACAAAGTGATAATGGTAAAACCTCCTAAAACAACCTTCAAGTGTGAAATACTTTATGAGCATAAAGAAAATCGCATCCCATGGCTTTGGAATCTTTTCCCAGTTAAACCCACCTTGTAGTTTGTACAATTCCTCTCCTTCTTTCAGGAAGATAACAATATTTTCTAGGTTAGGAATTTTGTTGTCTTTTCTGCTTCTTACCCTTCATCGACATGCCCGTAGCCAGACCAATACTCTCCTCCAAAATTTCAAACCTGACACCACAAATCTAAACTCTCCTATTGTTCCAGGAAGCCATGCACTGAATAGATAGATTTTCATCGTGTCCACTAAGGCACTCCAAAAAAGGGGCAACCCCTCCTTCACAACATATGTGCCATAAGGTCTTATTTCGTTTGAACTCCTCGCAAGATATTGGCTCCGTCCTCATTCTATCACCTCTCATTATAGCAAATTTAGCAGAGAGAAGATAACAAATGAGAGAAGTAACACTGTGAATAGGCAACTACAGAAAAATATGGCAGGTATTTCTTTAAGAATACAGCTAATATCTTCTTGAGATTGAGAACTTTCTCATCCACCATGATAGCTCATGATATCACAATTAATTAAGCTCACAATATATGAACTTAAATAATTGTATCACCCCAAATGGTCTTCATTATTAAATGGAGCCACCAGTGATGAAATATCTCTACCTCGTTAGCCCCTAATCCGCATGAAGAGCCACATGAAGGAAGAGTTGAATTAGCTCAATCATCCTCCTAACGTGTCTTATAGTACTGCCACCTTGGCCAACACAATTAACGCACCAAGGGTTTAATTTCAAATTTAAAACTCTACCATTTTTGTCAACCATCATGTATTATTTAAAGGTAGCTCCTTTTGGAGAAAGCCTTGTAAAGGCCTAGGGAGTTTATCAACCTGCCACCAACATCTCCAATTAGTAAAATTTTGTCCTAGGTTAGCTAGGCCATCCACCACTGTGTTGCCCTCACGATACACATGGGAAATTTTATTTTCCTTTAACCCCAACAAAAGACCCTTAACATCTTTGATGATATTGTTGAGTTACCATCCAGAGCCAACATTATCAATCACAACATCTTTAATGATTTTAGAGTCTCCTTCAATCTAGATTTGATCTGTCTTCAAGGAGACATAAATTTTTAAACCCCAAAGTAAGGCCATACCTTCAGCCACATTGTTATTCTTATCTCCAATCCCTCCTGCATAAGCCACCACAAGATTACCATAACAAGATCTGATGATCCCTCCACCATTGGCTAATCTCAAGCTACTTTAATAGCTCCATCAAAATTAAACTTAAACCAACCTTGAGGAGGAGGTTTCCACATAGTATTCCAACAAGCTAACTTCTTGGAGTTGTCAAATTTAGACATATTAGAAGAGATACCCCAATTTCTGGCCAACTAAATCTCCATAGGGGTAGGGGGACTTTGAGTGGTCTTCAAATTACATATAGAAACATTCTCAGCAAGCATTTTAGACAAAATGATAAAAACCTCCTTAGGAGTCCTGATGGTCTCTCTAAAAATTATGTTGTTCCTTTCTTTCCAAATGCTCCAACCTAAATGGGGGGTAACCTGCCTCTAGAGTTCTCTAATCCTTAGGTGGGAAAAAGGAGTTTTCCAACTCTCCACAATCTCAATCATATTTTCATTCATGACTCAGTCTATTCCTAACTTCATGAGGATAGTACCCCATAAATCTATAGCAAATTCACAATGGAATATCATATGAGATACAATTTCTTCCTCCTCTAGCCATAACACACATCTATTTGGCATTAGGAACCCCCTTTTATTCAGATTATCCAAAGTTAGGATTTTGTTATGAGCAACAGAGCACCAGAAAAAATTAATTTTTGGGGTCAAGTGTCAGTTCCAAATTAAATGCCAAAAACTCTTACTCAAACCTTGGTCTAACAATAGATCATAAGCAATTTTGACAATTAATAACCCCCGGCTATCTTGAGACCATATCATATCATCCTGTCTAGGGAAGATAGGAATTCTGAAATTACTAAGTCTTTTTTATAAGGAGCTAATCATCTGGTCCATATTGTTGTGATCAGGAACACAATCAACTAAGTCCCTCCACTATCTAAGCCCCTAAATATGAATGATATAGTTGTTTACTCTTTCCCCAAAGAAACTGGTGGCCAAATGAACCAGATTACTATAGATTTCTTGATTTATAAGAGGCTTCTCTTGCAGCTAGGAGTCCTTCCAGAATCTAATAAGATTACCATTACCAAACTTCCATTTAATGCCTTTGGATAAGAGGCTTCTAGATTTCAACATTTTATTCCAAATTATGGAACCTTTAGGAAGGCCATCTTGGTCAATAAATCTATCATTCACCTCATTGAAAAAATATTTAGCCTTCATAATACATCCCCAATCTTTATTATCTTTCATGAAACCCCAACCCACCTTAGCAAGAAGAGCTTTGTTTATCAAATGAATCTTTCTAATACCAAGACCTCCTTGAGATTTAGGAAGATAAACACTATCCCACTTAACTAGAGAGATTTATGTGTTAAGTGTTATAAGCATGAATGTGTGTTAAATCTCCTATTTGACCCTTGTTGGTTTGTGTTGAAGTATGGTCATATTTTCTTAAAAGTCAAATTTTGGATTTTAATTGAGGAGGAAGTTTTATGGTCATAATGTGTCATTTTATTTATTAATTGTGTAAAATTAAACTCTTATAGTAGTAGTCTATTAATGGGGCCTTTATTATAATGTATAAAAGATGTTCAAGAAGCATCTAGAGGGTGGAAAGGAGTCATTAATGAAGGGTGATGAGATTGAGAGTTATGATATTCTATTTTGAGAAGATTCTAGAAAAGAACCATTAATCACATTTCCCTCTCCTCGCCTCCACTCACTTAGCCTATTTTATGCTATCACTATTGCTTGGGAAGGGAGACTAATCATCTTCTATTTTTGGTTTTTCTGAAAGAAAATAGTTTTCTAGAATTTCTTGTTACTATGAAAGAGTTGGGACTTTGATAAAAGTGAAGGGCTTTTATTAGCATTGGAGCTTTGGGAAGCCATAAAGGATACTTGAATTCAAGGCTTTTCCTAACTTGGTAGAAGCGTGTGGTAAGGGTTTGTGCAATCTTTATTCTTTTATGAATTTACTATAAAGTAATTGCAGCTGTCTTTTTGATTGATAAATTTTGAATAAAATTTGTTGTATATGTGTAGAAACAATATATGTTTACTTGTGTATATTTTTTGGGATTTGGACCTTGTATTGAGTTCTAATCTTCCCCATTGGGGTTAAGAGTCTCCCACATGTTTAGGTTTGAGAGAGGTGTGGACCCTCTCTTGGGGAAAGATTCTTGTGATTCTTGTGATTTACTAGGCATGAGTGCCCTTATTATTTGTGATTTATGGAGGTTAGTTGTGGAGAACCCTTGTGATTCTTATGATTTATTGGGCATGAGTGCCTCTATTATTTGTGCATTATGAAGGATGGTGGTGGAGATTTCTTGGAGAGTTATGGTTGTTGGGTTTTGTAGAGATGGAGAAATTTGTTTATGATCATGATATGTGTGGGGTTTGATTATTTGGTTGTGCTGGTTTCTTGGAGAGCGTGGATTTGGAAGTTGTGGAAATGGTTATTAAATAATTGTTCTCCCCCAAGAGGTTAGTGTGTCCCCTCTTTCCTCCTTTTCTTGGATCTTGTGATGATCCAATGTTTGTGAGTTGACCTTATGGATAGATGTTTGTTCATGTCTTCTCTATGTTATTTTATATTTTTATCTAAATGTGATTTTGTGTTTGTTACCCAATTTCTTGGAAGTCTCCTAGATTAGGGGTGGACTTGCTTGCAAGTCCTTTGGTTAGGTGGAGAGAAAGCTTTGGCCATGCATTTTGTTTTAGATTGTGTTTAGTAGATTAAGAGAGGATGTCTTCTTAAAGACTTGTGAGTTACCTTTGTGTAAACAGTTAATCAGTTTTCAATTGTTAGGAGATTTAAAGCTCTCTCATTTGCAATGTAAAGGAGTGAAGATAATAGATTTTAAATCTGTTTCATATTGTATTATTTTATTTTGTTTAAGTTGTAAGTGTTATGGAATTTGAGTGTTTAGTTGAAACTAAAGATTACATATTTTATTTTTATCTCAAGTTGATCTTAACAATATGAATTAGCAATGTAAAGATGAAGAAATAAGTTTATTGATTTTAATTCCTGAGGAATATTGATAATCCTCTTTTATGTTTTTGTCCATATTTAATAAATTTGTAAAAAAAATATACTCCTTGTTTAATTGTAAAGATAAATGCAATGTTTAAGATTTTTTTATTGAAAACATTTTTCTTCAAAATTATGATAACACTAACATTTATATAAAATATGAATTTTGCAAAAGATGTAATTAACTTAATTGAGACCATGATTTATTAGAAATAATTATTTTTGTGTAATTCCATACCTATAGCTTTTATTCATTTACATGAAATTATTTTTATAAAATATAACTTGATATATGTTGTTCTTTTAAAACTGCTCTTACATTGGTTTTGGTTATCTTAAACCATTTCTGGGTTGTATGCAAATCTTTCTTTCATCTTTCTAGAACATTTTAAATTTTAAAATTCTATTGAGATATGAGAAAATTATGATTTTTTTAAGATTGTTAGACAACTTGTGGTGTAAAGATTTGCAAATTTACTTGATTTATGATCCATAATATGTTGAATTCTTCCCTATTAAACCATGCACAAATAGAAATAGATTAATAAGAGAATTTCATGATCCTTCATTTCATATGTATATATTCTTCTAAAAAGAGCTATTTCTTAGCAAATAGATCATTTTCATTGTTAAGTTTTGTAGACTCAAATGTTTTTCCTAGAAACAAACAGTAACAATATTATCATAGAAATTATTTTTGAATTAAACCAAGAATTAAATTATACCAAGTTTATCATAATGGTTTTTTGATTATGAGATTCAGTTTCATAGAAAACACAAACAATTAAAAAGAAATTATGTTTGGATTAAACCAAGAATTAAATTATATAAGTTTATCATAATGTATTTTTTATTATGAAATTGAGTTTCATAAAAAGCACAAACAATTAAAATCAAGTTGTTTCTAAATCTATAGAAATCCTAATTATTCCCTTCAACTTCTCAAATACTTGGTAAAACTTCAAATCAAAAGAAATAAAGAATCAAATCTTTGTTACTATTGCAATCGTTGTGGCTTATCTAGTGATTAATCTAGCAAGAGTAAACCAATCAAAACACAGTATAAATTTTCTTGTCGAGAAAATTTAAATTAAATTTGAACTTTTCCTATGTCAACATACCAAAAAAATGGAGAAATTATTTATCTCTATTGTGATTGGCTAAAAAAATGACCTCTTCTCGGCAGATTGTTGGAGATACTATTTTTAGTGCAACAAACACCTAAAATTGAGGAGGTAATTTTGGTTAGAAGGGAGGAGGTGGCAATTGTAACAATTTAATTTTTTTGAGTGAAACAAACACCTAAAAATGCGGAGACAAATCCAATTACAAGGGAGGAAGTGGCAATGGAAAGCAAATAACTTTTTAAATTTTTTTAATGAGTGAGTCAATATTTGCAAGAATTTGGTTATGAAACAATTCATTTATGCTTATTAAATTGTTATATGATTATTATTATTATTATTATCCAAATAATTTTTTAAATATTTTTATGAGTCAGTCAATATTTGTGGGAAAAACAATTCATTTTTGCGTATTGGTTATTAAAATGTTATATGATTATTCTCATTATTATAATTATAAAATCATTGTAATATTTATATTATTATAATATATAATGATTTAATGTATTTGTCAGTTTTCTATAGTTTTTTAATTGTTTTGGATATAAAAATATTAAAAATAACTAACAAATTAATTTGTTTTTATTAATATTATTATTTTATTCTCTTATGTTTGCTAAATATTAAAAATTAGTAACAAACTAATATATTATATTATTATTATTATATTATTGTAATATTTATATTATAATTTATAATGATATAATTTATTTGTAGACATTCTATAGTTATTTTATTCTTTTATGTGTAAAAATATAAAAATTACTAACCTTTTTTTTAATTAATATTATTATTATTATTATATTGTGTAATGTTATATTTTTTTTATTATGGTAAGCTGCAAACAAGGGTGTGGATCCCTTTACAAAACAGCCCACAGGGCAAAGCAAAGCCTCACACAAGCCAGAAACAACGCTTTAACAACAGACAGACAGCAAAGCCCAAAAGGCTAAGCAACAAGAAGGTACCAAGGCTACAAGGAACAACAGCCTAAATAATTACAAAACCTGACCTAGCAGATCGAACACCCTTGGCTCGTGTGTTGGTTTGTGAAACATGCTTGGGAAGACCTCGCTTCCTCCTTTGGACAACAGTCCAAAAAATGTCATTATCTCCATCCACAGAAATAGGAGATGAAGGAGGTGAAAATCTCACCAAATCCTCGGAAGGGGGCAGAGCCTAGGGCATAACAAAACCATCCCCAACAACAAACTATGCATCTACAACATCTATCCAAGTCACAACAACATCAACAGGCAAGATCCCTCAGCAGACCTAGCAACAACAGCAACAATAGGGGAGGTCCCTGCAGTAGTCCTAGAAGCAATAACAACAGCAGGGGAGGTCCTTGCACAGCAGTCCCAAAAGCAACAACAATAGTAGGGGAAGTCCTTGCAACAATCCCAGCAACAACAACATCAGGGGAGGTCCCTGACAACACAGTAGCAACCCTAACAACAGACGGTGCCCCAACAACAATAGCAGTAGAAACAATATTGAAAGTCTCAGCAATAGTCCCAGTAGCAAAACCACCAGCAACAGCCTCAGTCGCATAATGGACTATCAGAGCAAGAATCGCAAAAACTAAAGGGACTGACGAATCAGGAACCACTACAACATTAGGGGTAGACCCATCATTATCAGAGGAAGGTACATCTGCAATTGAACCAAGAATATCCCCAACATCATCAATAGTGAGATGTTTAGGCAAAGCATTCTTCCACCAGGAGGAAGGATGAGGGATCTTTAAATGAGGGCACCCAAAAGCTAGATGACCCGTAGTGAAGCACCTATGACACCATAAGGGAATACCTTCATAGTATAAAACCTACCTCTAAGAACTATCAGCAACCTGCAACACAATCTCCGCAGGGAGAGGCTTAGAGAGATCCAGATCCACAAGAACACAAGTGTAAGTGGTATGAGAGAACAAGGTAGCCACTTGATCCACTATAATAAAAGAACCCAATGAATTACCAATACCAGCATAACAAGAATTGCACCAAAGATGCAGCGAAAGATTTGGGAGGTGAATCCAAACAGGCATTCTGTTGAAAGACGTGGTCAAAGGGTTAAAGGAGGGAACCCAAGGCTTAAGAAGGAGGGCATGTCAATGTCCCAGAACCAAGCATGAGTATCCAGAATAGCATTCCGATCAGAAACTAAATCAAAAATGACTACAAAGAGACCCTTTGCACAAGGGTAAATTTCTATTTTCCCCTCCATGATAGGGCACTAATGTTCTAAAATCCAGAGGTTTAAATTGCCAAACCAAGGCCACCATCGATCAAATCTACAAATCAAACCATGCTAAGAAAAATAGTCCACATTTTTTAAAACCTTGTCCCCTAAGACCACTACAGGGGGAGGCAAGTCAAACTGAGAAATAAATCTCCTAGCAACTAGAGTAGTAGCAACATTAGAAGACTCCTCACACATTCGAGGAGAACCACTATAAAAACATTTGCATAAGAGGCAGTAGCAACAGCAGTAGCCTCATTCATGGATGGTGCCCCAACGGCAACAGCTTCAGGTAAACCCTGCAAGCCCCCCACTGTAGCAGCCACACCCATAGTTATTTCTCTAGCAACAAAGCCCACTATCGCGAATGATGCACCAACAGCCGTAGCCACACCAGCAGCAGATGAAAACCCTGCTATTAACTCAGCAACAGATGAATCCTGTAAACCATGTGCATGGACGGGAAGAGGAGCGGGAGAGGCCATTTCAAAAACTTCCACTATTTTGTGTAATATTATATTGTTATTTTTGTATTAATATGATAGCTTAATTTGTATTGAATAATAATATAATTCTTAATAATAATAATGATATAATAATAATAATTTCATATTAATATAAGGAGGAGGAGGAGGAGGAGGGATTATTGATTTTACATATGAATGGAATTATAATTTTTGTACTAACAAATTAATATGTTTGATTAAATAATGAGTGACTAAATTAAAATATTGTTGTAATATAAATGTTTATATATTATTATGGGTGAGTAATTTTTTGCGGCAATTTGGTTATGAAACAAGTAATTTTTGGTTATGAAACAAGTAATTTTTGGTTATTAAGCGAATTTTTTTAAGTTAGACAAGTATTATTTGTTTTCTTCAAATGTGTATTATTTCGCTCATAGAAATCTATATTCTCTTGACAATATAAGATTTTGATTTAATTTATTCCTAGTTTATATATTCTTCAAATGTGTAGTTGGTTCACCAAATATAAACTTAGAAATAAAAATTTATGACCTACAAGTAAAAAAACAATCTTAAAATTATAAACTATTTATTATTTTAAAATTAAGAAGGAAACAATTTATAGTTCATTTTTTTTTGGCAACCTTTAAGGAGTAGTTATTTGCTTGGAGTTGGATTATTCAAAGCAATAAATGTATGAATGTTATTCTAAACAAAAAAATAATTGGTCTGTAATGTTTTTCTTATTACATTATTTTTGCTTTTATTTCAACTGATAACAAGTTAATAATATTTGTGTTATTATTTTCATTTTAATTTCATGTGATTTTATTTTAATTGTAAATACAGATGTATAGACAACCAACATTATTTTGGGTGCATTTCTTCATCTATACAAAGTCAGGAGAGGACAAGGATCACCAATTGATTCAGTTGATGTGGTTGTCGTACCTATTAATCACCAATTGATTCAGCTACAGTGGTTGTCGTACCTATTACATTGGCTTTTCTTTAAATCATTCATGTTGGATAGGGGTTTGTGTTGCACTAAAAGACTCTCAAATGTCTTGAAACAATGTTTTGATTTCATGTGATTTTGTTTTAATTGTAATTGCAGTTGTACAAATAGCCGACATTATTTTGGGTGGATTTCTTCATCTATACAAAGTTAAGAGAGGACAAGGATAACCAATTGATTCAGTTGCAGTGGTTGTCATACCTATTAATCACCAATTGATTCGGCTACAGTGGTTGTTGGACCTATTACATTGGCTTTTCTTTAAATCAATCATGTTGGATATGGGTTTGTGTTGCACTAAAAGACTCTCAAATGTCTTGAAACAATGTTGGATAGGGGTTTGTGTTGCATTAAAAGACTTTTGTGAATGGTTTCCTATGTCTTGGCAGAAGATTAGTGCATCTCCTTATGGATATGAGAAACTTAGTTTAGCTACTGGTAATTTATCACATGTACTCTCTTCATCTTCAGTTTTCTAGCATTTTGTGTAATAGTTGTCTTTTACCATTGTGATCTTAGCAATACAAAGTAAATAGTGAGAATTTATTAACCACATGTTGCTATTTAAAGGGCTCATTTGCATGATTTAGTCATATCTTATTATCGTATTCTTCTCATGAATTCTTGAATATTTTTTTCCTACAAGCTTCTTTTTGGTTTTACTTTGATCATAGTTATATTTGAAAACCATATTCTAAAAGGCAATGCTTTCAATTAAATTAATAAGTGTTTATACAACCCTTCGATTGATACCAAAGATGGAAAAATTTAGAAGAAAACAGAGATATTGTATTTAATTTGAATTATAATATTTTATAAATTAATTATAATATTATATTACTATAATATTATATTATATTTATATTATTATTACAATATTAAATATAATAATATTATATTTGTATAATTACATTATTATAATATTATATATTATTATATTATATTTTTTTTTATTATTAGTACGTGCCTTCGACAGTGCTACTGCATCCACTAAGGCTTATCTAGTTATTAATCTAATAGTAAACCAATCAAGACATGGGATTATTTTTCTTGTCGAGCAAATTTGATATAAATTTGAACTTTTCCTTATGTAAGATGATAAAATTTTAACAAAAAATCATTGAAAAATAATTTATCTCTATTGTGATTGGCTCAAAAAAATGACCTCTTAAATTCGGGAGGATGTGGCAAGTAAACAAATTATGAACACTAATCTTACCTCCCATGAGTTAAGTCATGCCTAAATGGATGGTGATAATTTGAGAGTGAAAAATCATCAGTTTTTTAGAATTTAATTTTTTAGTTCATTACCTAAACTTCAAAATTACTTTTTATCAAAGGTACAAAATCGTTATTATTTATAGTTATAATATTAATAATACTATTAATAATATTATTAATATCCATTATTAACACTTCTTCATATATTATCTTAATTGATATTATAATATTATAATAATATTGTATAATAATATTGTATAATAATATAATAATAAGCATAAACATAAATATAATATAAAATAACAATATAATAAAAAACAAAAATATAATATAATACTATATACAAATATTATAATATTAGAATAATGTAATAATATAAATATATTATTATCATATTTATAATATAAACATTGTTTATTAAAAAAAATTATAAATTATACTATAAATATTACAATTTTGTTATAATATTTATATTAGCTTTAAAAAAATTATTTGTTTAACATTATTGGAATCCAATTTGTCTATACAACAAATATTTATTCTAAGAAGAAAATTAAGTCAAATACTATATCAATTAATATTATACTATATTATATATACTAAAAATAGCCTTTTCACTATATCATTATCAAATACCGCCGAAAATGAAGAAGCTGCCGATTTTGACTGCATCTAGGGTTTCTTATGGAGCTACTTCAGGCAAATGCTATGGAGCTTCTCTGGAAGGAATGTATGCTTTGATGGGTGCCATTCTCCAAAGCTCACAAGGCACAGATGTCACACCCGATCTCTGTACTGCACAGACTTCCTCTCCTCCTGGGGTTGTGGGCTCACTCAGCGATTGAGATATTTTGATGCAGGCCCCCATAGAATTCCCAGAAGATGAAGGAAATGCTGACAGGATCAAGGTTAATAGGAAATTATCACCAGAAATGGGTTCGTGTAGGGCTTAGAATGGCCCGTCCAGAGTTTCAATTGCCTCAGACAGTGATATTGGGGGTACATCTTCTACTACTTCCATTAAGCCTTCCTCTGCTATTAAGGGCACCTGATCTACAATTGGGGAAAATCCTTGAGGGTCTGGTATATCTCAACACCCCTCCAGGCCGCCATCCCTGGGAGACAAAATGGCTAAAAATTCCACCTTTGTGGATGCAGTAAAAATGTGGAAAGGGAACTACCACACAAATTTTGACTGCTTCTCTTTTCGGTGGCCCTTTGGTTGAGATCAAATCTAGGTATGAGTCGTTTGGGGCCTCACCATTGCCGCCAAATTTAGGAACTACAAACAGAAGGTAGGTCCAAAGCTCAGATAAACCACTGAAGATGAATTTTGATGATACATTATTGAAAGAGCTGTGTGAAAACGAAGAATATTTCTTTGAGAATGGGTTGATTGGTAGGTTTAACCAATTTTGGCCCAGTCTTCCTGTATTGCATGAATGGATCTCAAATTCTTGGGGTCCTTTGATGGAAAAAATTTGGAAATATATCCGAGCACAAAAGGTTTTTTTACAGTGGTCTTTGACAGTAAGCAGGACAGAAAGGTCATTCTCAATCACACTTGGATGCGGGGAGATAGTACATTACTCCTAAAATCATGGCATCCAAACTTTGATCTAGCCACTGAATCATTTTTTGTTATGCCGATCTGGGTTCGCCTCCCAAATCTTCCCCTACATTACTGGTTTGAATTATGTTTTGCAGCCATTGGTAATTCTCTTGGTAAATTCATATGCACAGATGCAAACTCAAAAAATTTCATTCACACAACCTTTGCGCGGATATTGGTTGAGATGGATTCCTCCAAAGCCCTCCCAGCAGAAATTAACTTGGATGCAAATGGAAAAAGTTGGGTGCAAACATTAGACTATGAAGGTTTAAATTTCAGATGCAGAAGATGCTACAAAGTTGGACATGTCATAGCAGATTGTTCAATTGGGAAGTCTCAAGCTAATTGGGAGGCATCATGGTGGAAAGATGCTTCCCCTAATCATTACTCTGTCTCAAGCTCACCCAAGAAGTGCGGATCTTTGAAGATAAACTCAGCACAAAGAAGGAGAGGCAGTTGAGTGAGATCTCTTCCGAATCTAGGGTTGTCGTTGAGGGTGCTCAAACCACAGTTGTTGAGTGTTCCCTCTCTCAGGTTTCGGCATATGCACAAACGTATTCCACTGGTGAGGTTGGGAAAAATGAGTAGCAAACAATACGGAAAAAGAAGCGGTGCAACAATCAAAATAGGGATGTATGCAAAGGAGTGCAGCTTCAGCCTCATTCCATTCCCGTCGCTGAGGATCAAAAGTTGGGAGGTGAGGTTGAATGGCTCGGCGCTCAAAAAAAAGGAAAATGTTATCCTCAAGTTAAAGGAGATTGGTAACAATTTGTGTGATCAAATTAATTTTGGTGTCAACTCTCAATAAACAACTCCTGGACAGAAGGGATGAATTGATAATCTGTGTCTGTAGACTTTTTTGATTGATCAAGTAGTATGTAAATGGTAATCTTTTGGGGTTAGTCTAATAGGTTGGATGGATGGGTTTGAGCAGTTGGATCTACAACTGTATCTGCATGGCAGAAAATGTACTCCTCTTTTTTTATTTCAATATAAAAATTCTACTTACCAATCAAAAAATATATATATTATACTATATTATAATACTATAGTATCAATTAAGATAATATATCAAGTGTTATAATAAATATTAATAATATAATTAATATTATTATTAATATTATAACTATAAATAATAATGATTTTGTTGGTTTGACAAAAAATAAATTTGAAGTTTACCTAATGAATTAAAAAATTAAAACTAAACACAACCATAATTACAACTAAAACGCATACTATAATTACAACACTACAAGGCATGTACTGACCACTACGTGACACTTTTATAAATTTGATTCCATGGTAGAAAAATTGAAATTAATTTTGCTCTTTTGTATCAAATTTGTAATCCACATTTTATTGATTTCTTCTCTCTTCAAACCCTTCATTTAATAAAGAGGAAAAAATTGAATTTTGAAATTTAAATAGATAAACTTTTTACAAATTAACAAGTTTGTTATATTTCTAATACTAGCAACCAGTAAATTTTTCTAGTTTTTAGCTCCTCATTTAATTTGATATGACGTGCTTTTAAAATTAGAAAATTAAATTCATTAGTGTTTTATATATTTTTTTTCTTTAAATATAACCTAATTATTTTCTTTTCCTAAAAAAATTATTTCCTTGCAAGAAAATATTTAAATTAAATTGATTTAGAATATTTATTTATTAATTTGAGTAGAATTAGATTTGTTAAAATGTTTTAAATATTTATTTTATCTCATTTTTATTATGTTAGTTGGAGCAAGGGTGGAAGAAAAGAGCCTCAAAATTCTAAATTTGGTGTAAAACAAACCCAAAAAATAGAATGAAATAATCAAGTGATAAATTTGGCAGAGATGGCGAGCGTCAGCGCATTAATTTTTGCAGTTATTTTTAGCAAATTCCCTCTAAATAACATATCTCCACCAAGGATTTAGGCATTGAAGTATAACAACGTTTTGTGCACACTCAGGGGTCACCACTTGAGTAGCTCACGATGTCGTTTTTGGTGATCCTTGCGTTGACAGTCTAAGAACAAATTTCCCATTGAACATGTCTTATTCACATAAGGTTTAATGAAAGAAATAAGTATAGATATTTCTTTTTATTATAGATGCTGCACAAGTTCTCTATTATTTTGAATACCCATTATTTATTGAAGGGTTGACTGCTGGTCATTTAGAGTAGGTTTACAATTTGATGATCGCTCTATGAAAATTTTTAACTAAATTAAATTTAATATTGTATAAACCATGGTTGTAAGTTTGAAGTCACTTTTGGGCTATTCTAAAATATCATCCACTTTAACATTCAAAAGTCAATTTTAGTCAATAAAAATAAGACAAATATTTATCACTGTTTCTTGTGAGTAAGGTATAACATTACTATTGAATGTTTGACCAAGAAAGAAGATAATATCATTTTATTTTGTCACTGACGTTTTTTTTGTTTTATTCAAATATATTTAATGTGCTCTACAATATCAAATAATTATACCATGTCTACTTTGTTGGTTTGCTAAGTTTTATTTTTCTTTATTTGTTTACATTATTGTATGTTCTATGTTCTTTTTTCACGTCACCCCGGACCTCATGACCTTCTTTACCGCAACAAAGACTGGACCTCATGACCTACGGGGGACACTGGACCTCATGACCTTCTTTACCACAACAAAGACTGGACCTCATGACCTATGGGGGAGACTAGACCTCATGACCTTTACTGCAACATAGCCAATCGACCCAAGCCCCGCCCCCCTTGATTAATTATTATAATGAGAGATTAATAATTATATAATATTTATTATTAATTTTTTTTGAAAGGATTATTTTTTTTAATTATTTAACAATTTGTTCATATATAAGTTTGATTTGTATTAATCTACATGCACCTATTCTCATAGAATTATTGTGATAGAATTCTTGTGATTTGTAAGCCCTCATAGCTAAAATAGTGATTGTGTATTCAAATAATCCATAATAATATATAGAGAGATGGAGAGAGAGCGATTACAGGTAAGTGGCGAAAGGCAGGCAGAGGCAAATGGTGATAAGCAGTCAGTGGAGAACAACATGCTATGAAAGGAGGTTCCATGCAAACTTGGCGATCTTAGGTGGGAACCGGTGGAAGAAAATTTGATCTGCTCAAAATAGTGGTGCGCAAGGCATCCTCTATTGACTAGGTGCATTCTGCTTCAAAGTCCAAGGTCTTTAAGGGGTGCAAAAATTCCTCAAACTCTCATCATTGTTGCAATGACTTCTAAAAAACTAGATATATTATCTTCTACTTAAATATCATCTATTTCAATGGTCAAACAATTAATAGCAATTTTACACCTCATTCACAATAAAAAGTGTTAAATATTTATCCTATTTTTACTAGTCAAAAATGTTATATGACATATTATTAATCCTTTGAGATTGATTTATTGTAGAAAGAAAGGTAACATTTCAAATTCATCATGATTTATATTTTTCTAAAAATAACACAATCTTCTTAATTAGCTACCAAATCTTTTTAATTTTATACTATTTTTAAATGTGATAAAATGGCTTCTCAAATCTTAGTTTTTAATTTTCTCAAATCGCAGTTTGATTGAAGATTATTTTTTATTGTAGAAGTGACAAAGTAGAACAGGGCATACAAAGCATAGCAAAGCATATATATATAAGGAATTTAAGGAAAATAAAATAAAATATTGTTAAACAAAAATATATTATAAAATAAATTTTATAAGAGAAATTTAAGGGGGGAAAGGCCTGCTATGCAGACCGGTTCCCCAGCGACCTGCGCATGCAGGCCGAGGGGGTTCGGGCCCCAATGGAGCACCTTTAATATTTTTTTTCTTTTATTTAATTATTATTATCTCTCAAAAAAGTATATATATATATAATAAATTCTTCTAGTCATTTTCTTTTAGATGATATTATAAAAGGAGTAATTTCTAAAATTAAAACTAATAAACTATATTTAGTTTGTAAACATTTAAAAATTACTTTTTATAGACATATAATTTCAAATTTTAAATATATTAAAATTACTTTGGTTAATTTAATGAAATTTTATTACATATTTTTTAAATGTTTTGAATTAGTTAAAAATGTTATTTTGTTAAGTAATTAGATAAATTCTCTAAATTACAATAATAAAATACTAGGAAATTTTATTTAAATGGGTTGAATTGAATTAATCCTATGGTTAAATTCTATTAATAATGTTTAGGAGGCAAGATAAACAAATCTTCTTAATCCAATATAACTTCTCCTTCCTTGGTTTCTTTTGTAGTGACATTTATAATTAATGGTTTGATTATGAAAATATGCAAGTTCATCAAATTTATTTAATCAGATAAAAAATTATTGTTTAGCAACTAGAAAATCCTCTAACCGTGAAAGTTAAACTATTGGCTTATCTTGATGAAATCAACTAATAATTGGTTTAATTTGGATGGTCCTTAAATATTTGATGGACTAATGAAATTAAATTACGAGTTAGTTACCCTAATTAGGATAACACTAATTAGGAGAATCTTGATAATCAACTACAACAGCTTGAGTTTCAATAATTGATCTACAATTTAATCATTTAGACAAATGCAATATTTTGTTTTACAATTATCCACTTATAATTATCGTTAGGTTTAGACTCACAAGGATGGATCAATAAAATTATTGAATTATAATTTACTTAGTTTTATTAAGAAGGGACAAATGCAATCTCTGGCTCTCATATAAGTTGATACCTAGCTATATAACCCACTAGTCAATTAATTTGCAAAGGACTTAGGACATTTCATTTTAACTTGTTTAATTCATGATTGTCCACTTAATTAATTAGGAAGGACACACTCCTTTATTCTCAATCTATCATTTTAAAAACTATTATGGGTTCAAATTACAAATTTCAATTACAAATCCTAAGTAGGAACCCTCTTTTAAAGTTAATAATTCGGAGTAAACATATTTATTTACTTCCATTTGCAATGATTTATTCATCCTTCTTGTGATCAACAATTGTAAGATGTATGCTCATAATGAAAGTATAATGTTTTCCTTCGCACAATTCAAACAAAATAATAAAGAGAAAACTCAAAACATATTGTAGCGTTCGGTGAATAAAAGGTGCCTCTGGTTCACACTTACAGGGCAAGCCGTCGTGATGAACTACTATACCCGTGGCCTAAAATAGTTGCAACAATGGTGTCTTGGCATCGTCCCTATAAATCATCAGGGAGTAATAAGGATCATCTCATTGATTCAAGTACTATCTAGGCAGGGTAATCCCTCTTGTATGCTACACTAAAAAGATAAAACCATAAAGAACCCACTTAACAAATTTTCTCTTCTTTACATCTAGTTGTGTTAACTTCATTATTGCAAGGGAATAACCTTAGTAAGGGAAAGAAGTTTCCAAATACATAGTTGAAATCTTATTTTTATAGTAAACCAGGCATGGGTCCTTACAATGTTAATAATTGAAATTACCTAGGGTATTCCTTAATAGCACTTGTGCAAGTTCCAATTTAGAAAACATTAAACATTATTATGAAATCAGTCTTAAGACTCTTATGTTATTGGTTAACCAGGATTTGGGTAGTATTCTTTCAAATCATTATATTTTACTTTCTCATACTAAATAGCACTTAAATAAAAGATAATTTTAGGCTTTGTGGCTTCTTGTGTACATTATAATTTCTTAACACATACTTAATTCATTCAACTAATTAATAAAAGGTAAGTTGGGTAGTATGTAGGGGATGTAAACCTAATTATCTAATTTCTCGACTATGGTAGGATTATCATAAGGTACTTAATAGCTAAGTAGATCTATGATTTATTGTTGAATGCATGATATCTATCTATGTCACCCTTATAAGATGTCAGTAGTACCTCGAACATGACAGCCTAGGTACTTAAGTTAAATTGATTTTAGTTACATGGATAAAGTTCTTGAGAGCCCTTATTGATTATTAGGGAACAATGCATACTTGGAGTAGAAATTGTGATTTACACATCCTTTTATGGTTATTTTTTGCTTAAAAGATTATTAGTTAATTATCATATCCGTAGGGTAGGTTTTCATAAATGACCAAATTCTCTTCCTTAAGTTTTAGTCTTGAACATCGTAGTAGTCCGAAAACAACACCTAAAAGCTTATGTGGGAACTTGTTATGGAAACTTTGTTGTTAAAAATAAAATGATCTCTTGGGGAAAGGATGTCGATTAGTAAACTTAAAATGTTTTGAAATTGAAACACTTCACGTCAAACACTCCTATTAGGTGTTTTCTTGTAGTCAATCCTTAGGGTTCTGTCCCTGTTCCACTCAAGTGGGTGGCAGTCGACGAAGAACTGTCTAGTGAAAATAGACCCCAGAATGGGTTGCATACCCACTCATGTAGTTACATAAACCTAGTGCAAATAGAACTACATATTTCGTGAGTGCGATCGAATTCTCTATGGGCTTGATCCTATGGATACATGGTATGTAGGCAGTTTGGGCAATGAAAGAAGTACCTAGTACGCAGACCTTGAGAATATAGTTTGAAATTTATGTGTTGAGAGAATTGTTATTTTTAAACTTGTTTTAAATTTTTTGGATTTTGGGTCGAGACGTTACATATAAGTGATTATGAAATTTGTATCAAAATTTCTATTATTGTAATGATAAAATTAGAAAAAGCATAAAAAATAATGTAAAACCCATTAGTGTATAAATAAATTTTGATTACCAGGTAATAGAAGAATTGAATACCAAATGGACAGAAGTTGTGGCCTTGAAAGAGGCAACTAAGGGGGCTCTCCTAAATTATTATGAGTACTTAATAGCAAGATTTGGTGTACTAGATTCTATTGTTTTAGACAATGCTTTAGCTTTTGTTGGACTGAAACTAACTGATTGGGCTATTAAGTATGGTATCTATTTGAGTACCTCCTCTAACTACTACCCTTAGGGCAATGGACAAGCTGAGTCCACGAACAAGAACTTAATCAGGATCTTCAAAAGGACTATTGAAGATAACCAAAGGACTTGGCATTCAAAACTGAAATCAGCCTTATGGGTTGATAGGATCACTCCTAGGAGGTCCACAGGATAGTCTCCTTTCATGCTCGTATATGGAAGGGAAGCAAGGCTCCCCATTTCAGCTAAGCTACCATCTTTGAGCCTCATGAAGGAACTTGAAATTATGGAAGAAGGCCCCATGGAGGTAAGACTAGCTGAATTGTTAGAGATGGAAGAAACTAGGAGGCAAGTAGTGCAACAGCTAGAGGTGCATCAGATGTAGATGAAAAAGACCTTTGATAAAGGGGCAGTACCTAGGCAATCCCATGTGGGGTGGCTATAACATCCACGTTCTAAAAACATAGTAAAATCAATAATTTACCATAGAGTAATTCAACAAGGTAAAAATGAGATAGAGAAAAATTTTCTTTTTTTTAACATATAATCAAGTAACTACAATTACTTGAGAGTTCTCATTACAAAAACAATAAACCATATTGTCTTTCACAGGTACAATGTTTACAAAAGTAAATCAATTACAAATATTTGCATTAGATAATGTTTAACATAGTCTCAATAAACACAAGTCTCAAAGATATACCGCATCTAGAAATCTGACATCTTTATTGCAAGCCTCAGCATGTCTTTGCTAGAGAGAGAGTATCTTTCTAGTGATTTTCCTCCATCCACAGATCAGCGGTCTCCCACACATCTTCCACATAAGAAGTGGCCCTACCCTTCACGAGGAATATAGACCAAAGGTGACCAGTGGCAATTTGCCTTTTTGAGTACATAGTCTTGTATCCTACACAACTCTATCAACCATACAACCCTAGATACCCTCTAGCTAAGTATGATTTCTGATAGGTTGTGCAATCCAGATACAGTGAACCGATAATGCATGCAGAGACATGCATTACTATGGCCATAGTTTCAATATAAATTGTCGTTCGCAATGAACGTTGTCGTAATGTTCACCCACCCCAACTCGACTTGGATACTATCATATTCTTACAGTTTGACTTGGTCAGCTTATATAGTCTTGACAACATCAATGTTCTAGTCTTCACGACTTTGACTGGTTTTTAATCAATGTCATTATTCCATAGATCTCATGGATTTAATTTTATACAAGAATATCCTTTTGCATCCTTGCATTACCTAGGTTCCTTGACTTATCAACACTTATTTAAACCTAAGTCGATTTGTAAGCAATTGATTAGGTAATCAAACCTAGGATAAACTTTAATGATAATGACACATCATCTTTTCAACAAGTACATAAAATGAACATTATTATTTAGGGTACTCAACCTTCTTTGTCGACCCATATAGAAATAGCTAAACAAGTTGTGACCTAAAAAGGTACATTTAATAACTTTAACCCTACTAGGTCATTCTAGGGTTTGTCTTCCCTTTTCCATAATAATGAGATAAACCTTCTTTACAAGTTTGAATAAAAATTTTAGGTAAATGATTGCCCTATAGCTTCTTTCTGACTAAAAAGTTCTTTTCAAAATACTCAAACAAGACTATTTCTCTTATACAAGAAAATCTTAATTAAAACCTGCCACAAGGTTCTAATCCAGTTATACCTCAATTATAATTGACTTGGTACCACTAGGTGGATAAGTCTATAAGTTTGACAATCGATTCCTTGTTATTTTTATGTAACAATGTGAAATATTTATCCCAAAACTAAAATAGAGTTTTATTTACCCTTTTTCAACTCTATGGGTTAACACATTAAAACTTACAATCCTTAAGTTTTTTTAAAAACCACTAAATAGGTTTCAACCTAACTCTAAATGTTATCAACTAGAGTGAAAATCCCCTTATGACAAGAGTCGGAGTACCTTCATAACTAGGGTTCATGTTTCCTCCATATGATACTATTCGAAAAATATATCAACATACTTAAATAACAAAGTATTTAGAATTAACTATCACCTCACTATGTTAAGTTTTGGGTTTTGTCCTTCCTATCCGATATATAATCATATAGTAATAATTTAATAGAAAGAAGGAATAACTTCTTAGTCTAAATCTGACCACGAGGTCCTTCTTAGTTCCCAACCCTGGACATTAATATTATAATGTTCTTAACACTAAAAGGTTGATCCATCTTTTTCCACAAGGATAATCTCCCACACAATGTAAGCTTATTTATATTATACTAACACTTAGCCTTATGATTCCATAAAGAGTAAGATATCGACTGAGATTTATTTGACATCATGGAATTAAATAAGACTAAGTTAACAAACTAATATCTCCCATTTTCAGCCTGGTGATCTATATCACATAGAGGAATATATAAAGTAATCATGAACGTAATATTGAAGTTAAATGCCTTTGTACTACGCAAACTTATTGTTTCGTTAGTTGTTCTACAATTCTCACAGCATGATTTTCCTAATCAACATGATGACTCTATCATAGAACGAATATAATAGTCTCGAGCTTATTAGTTCATATGAAATCATTACCAAAGAATCCTAATACTAGCGTAAATCTGAATTGATTACATTGTTCAAAAAGAGGTCTTCGATATGATAATGAGAAGGGAGACATTTTCATTTATCTATTTGAACAGAGTCTTAGGAATGTATACACAAATAGACTATGAATATGTTTGTATTGATTAGTAGAAGTTCTCTCAAGTTAAACATTCCTACCTATATCATTGTCTACATTTATTCCATGATTTTGATACGATACCAGTCTAACCAACATTCGAAATAAAAGAAATGATGACTCCTATCAGTCAAAAATGACTCTAAACATAGTTAACTTCATTATTCAAAGTTAACAGCACATGCTAGACCTCAAAACTTCAGTCATTTTGTTATCTAGGATGTCGACCTTACAGGATAAGAGTAGCAATTTTGAGTTTGAAAGAAGACTACAATATAAATACCAGTATAGCAAAATCTATGCAAAAACTTTACGTGAGGAAAAGAACCTGTTTAGATAAGTTTTTGAAGATCCTATGGCAGATTATGCACATTCCTCGTGATCTCAAGCTTATGTTGTTGCTCGTTCTCCCTTGCTTCTACTCTCAGCTACCAAACTTAACACATAAAGTATGCCTATCGACTATCTAAGTCGTGCCTATTAAGAGCCCCAAACCGACTCATAAATCTGTCGTTCCACCATGTGCTCCATCTTTTGTAGTTAAGAACTCATTCAATACCAATGGTTCTGGTCTCCTGGTTTAGCTCAACCGTCAGCAAGAATGGTGCTATCGACACCATATGTCGATTATGCAAAAAATTGTTGAGAAGAAATAGTGAACGTGGCTGGGTTATCCACCACTCCTCCTTAATGAGGCTACCAACTCAAATAACTGAAATGGAGAGCAATCAATTACTCTAAATGAGTAGTTCGATCCATCATGTTTTAATATTTAAATCACTCCTCAATTGATGCCTAAGGTTGTTCAAGCACAAACCATAATAACTTATCATGAGGTATTACCTCATTCGACTCATAAACGTATTATATTTGATTATATCAAATATTACTTTCATATCATTATCTCTATTTGGTTATTATGATTTAATCAATAAAAGGATAATACTAAAACAAAGGATTATGGAAAATGTGATTGGGTTGAGCTAGTCTCCCCATCACAATCCATCTACAAAAACATGTCATCTTAACTTGACAATAAAGTCTTAACGTTAAGAATTGGTTAAAACACCTCAAGTGACTTAATAATGATAAGATAACTATTTTACGACAATAACGTCGTAATATTTACGTTAAACACAAATAGTCACAAATCATACTCAAACAACGTCGTTAACGTTATTAACAACTAAGATGACTTACAATGACTTGACTAGAATAGATTCGAAAGATATCGACTACATGTCAGTTGGGTTCAAAAGTAAACTGACAAGACAAGACTTACCTCTTATGACACTGGCTCACGTTTTCATTAAACACTCATACTCGATTTGGCAAATAAACCACTCATAACCTGAGGTCTATATTTCTCTCCTCGAAAGATACTCTCTCTCTCTCTTCTCTGAGAGCCATCTGAGAATCTGTATTCCTATTTCAACTTGTAATCAAACAAATTATGATCAGTACATCATTATTCAAACAATAAATCAAATCTCATAATGCAATATTAAAATGATAATAACATAATCATTTTCATAACTTTGTAAATGACATTCAATATAATTCCATGTCTTTCCTTGACATTAATCTAAACATCATAATAGGTTTACTTATATCCAAGTAAAAGTAAAAAGTATAGAAAGACAAAATTAGGGATGTAATAGTGGCTCATTCCTAATTGCTGAGTGTAAACAACACAATGCCTTTTAGCTGTCCAACATGGAAGGTGAGGTTTTACCTATCCTAGTCAATGGGATACACCTCAAACATTGTTTCTGAGGAGCAGAAGTTTTCAAATGTAACATATTAGAATAGGTGGTTTAGTCAATACGTGTTGATTGCACATTTGTTTTAGTTTGTTTTTCTAATAAGTGTTGATGCACAGTTTGCTAGCCCTGTTTAGGGTCAGTCTCATCTTGTTTTCAGTTGTTTTGTCCATGTGTTGTTGTTCAATGTTTCTAACAGTTGAGTTACAAAGTTTTCTAAGTTTTGTAAAGGCCTAAAAGACTCTATTACCCAATGGATATACTAGGCAACTGGTCCTATGAGTTTTAGCAAGCAAAACTGACGTAGAGGTTGCCAAAAATGTTACCTATTTGTGCACTTCAGCCCAAACAGGCAAAGCTGGGACATCATTGTTTATTTTTACATTGAAGAGGGAGACAGGTACAACAAAAACTTAGACCCAGTGTCTAACACAGGAGGAAAAGAAGAAGACTAATGCAAGGTGAGAGCTCGTAGCCAGCTTTAGAAGGCCTACTACCCAGGTAGGAGGCCATTTTGGTCATCACTTCTACTAGAATCATGCATCAACTCAGTAAGAGTTTCTACATGAGCTAGATAGAAGTGGGAAGGACATCCTACAAGAGTAGGAAACATTTAAAAGCAAGCAGGAGGGGGAAACTAAGCTATGAGTGTCAGATTGTTTCAAATCTATTCATTGCAATCACTATTCACGTCTCAGATGATAAAGGTACACAACTTGTTAAATCTATTTATGATTATAAGCAACTGTATTAAGAAATAAGTTTCAGATGTATTTTCCTTATGCAATTGATAGTTTACAAAAGAAGAACAATATACAAATCATTACATAAAACAACTGCTTATATTCACAAGGAAAATGTGTTCAAAGTTCCCACATAAGCCGTGGGAATTGACTGCAAAAGATGAAATGAAAAGAGAACATATACCTCTGAAATAAGAAACATAGAGAAGAGAAGGGGATCCGTCATTGCCTGTGAAGATGAATCCCCACTGATGGCTGCACCATCTTTAGAATCTCCATTTTTGTCTTTAGAGGTACCTGCAAGAGGAATAAATAGATATATCAGAGCTCAGGATATCCTTCACCCATGTATGTAAGAGCATCAAATGTACATGATATCTTTTCATAATCATCAAAGCAGGAAATGAGAAAGATAAAGAACCATCTAGATGCAAACATACAACCACAAGAAGATGCAAGAGATGAAGATCATATAATCAAAAGAGAGGCTCCTAGCCTCTATATTTTTCTCTAACTTGTGTTCTGAGTGTGCAGGTACAGGTACATGAAGAATGTTGTTCATGAAGTAGCAGTATAAAATGAAAAGAGAGATAGTCATCAAAGGATTGTTATATCAATGAAACAAAGCCCTTCAAGAATCATCATGACATATTACTAGAAGAGGCGTTCAATGGTTGTCAGGAGAAACTCAGAAGGAGCAGTCAAAAGACAACCTAAAAATGGTTGTATGTTGTCCAGAGATCAGTCATATAAGACTGTCAAAAGAGGAAATGATAGGAACAACATCACAGTCAAAAGGTAGTCATGAAGTCCATGTATGCAGTATAGATAGGATGTCAAGGAATGTTTAAAGATTTCAAAGATAAGATGCACTTAGACAATGCAGTATATAGGTTCAACAACAAGGAACAGTCTACATGCAAGTGAAGAAGGAAAGCAATGACAGCATGAAGGACAATCATGCTAACACACTATCACGGTGAGAAATGACAATCAAGTAAGATCATATGACAACCTATAATAACCTTTAAAGGATTGAGCAAAAGTGATCTACATAAAAGTGTTAAAGTGAAACAGGTATTAACATCATGACAGTTATAGAAAGCATAAAGGCAACACACAGTCATCCATAACAGCTACATAGATATGAATAGACAGTGGTGATCAAAAGATGGAAATAGAAAGAGGGGTGCAATCCAAGGCCTTTCAAGAGCATCCAAACCTCTGTCAAGGGTCATGAAAACCAAATACCACTCTAATCTTTACACATTATAGTCAGGGGTCAATTCAAAGATATCAAAGCATAATATGATGAAATGAACTATATGCATGTGTCATAGTAATGGCAAGTCATAAGGGAAGAGTATAAAGTCTAAAATTGTTCAAGTCAAGGATAATGTCCAATGTTAACAATGAAAAGGACTTCAAGAGCATATATGCAAGTGAAGGACAGATATAGAATCCCTCAATAGAATGCCATGAGATCCTCACAACAATAGAGAAATAGTCAAAACAGTGATAAAGAATGGCAGTAACAAAAGATGGGAGAGACTATTACAAAAGACTGTCCTGGCAGACAGGAGGAACTTTCCTCTAAAATGACTATCCAAATTTGTTTGTATAGGATCAGAACATTCATCTGAAAGGGGGGTCTCTATAACATAAGGAGCAAATGCCAAGCAAAGTTACATGCCTTTAGCAGTGGCATAGTGCAAGACCATGGAAGGTTCCACACTTTGTCAAGATATGCATTTTATCCAAGAAGATCTTATAAAACAAAGAGGTAAAAGGTATGTCTATAACCCTATGAAGATCCAAACAAAGAGGCAGTCCAAGGAGCTCAAGATAGTTAAGACTAAAAGGAGAAGGCTCAAGGTGAGCAGAGAAGTAATGAAGGTGCCCAAACAAAAAATACAAGAAGACAGACGTTTTCATACTTATCTGACAGCTTCATACTTATGTCGAGAGCTTTGGTGAAATCAGTTCCATTCAACATAGGGATATCAAGAGAAACCCCTAATTTGAAAATGAAGGAGCTATGAGAGCAATCCATGATGACTTAGCAAAAGCATCTTTTTGAAATAAGTATAAAGATGTCAGATAACAGATAGTAGAGATAGTCAGCAAAGTAAGACAAAGATTTACAAATGCACTGTATAATGAAGTTGCAAAGGCCTGTCATGAGGTGTGTAACATCCACATTCTAAAAACACAATAATATAGAGAACTTACCATGGAATAAATTCAACAAGGTAAAAATGAGAGAGGAATTTTTTATTTATTTATCATATAATCAAGTAACAACAATTTGCAAGATTCTCTTACATAATACAAATGTGACATATTGTCTTTCTCAATTACAAGTATCTACATAAGTAATTCAATTACATAAACAAATTTGGAGTGATTACTGCTTCTGAATATCTAACATCTTTATCACAAGCCTTGACATGTTTTCTACTATAGAGAGAGCATCTTTCAAGTGTTTTACCTCCATCCACAGACCGGTGGTCTCCCACACATCTTCCACATAGGAAATGGCCCTACCCTTCATGAGGAATATAGACCAAAGGTGACCAGTGGTAATTTGCCTTCCGAGTACATAGTGTTGTATCCTACATAACTCTATCAACCATACAACCCTAGATACCCTCTAGCTAAGTATGAATTTTTGATAGGTTATGCAATCCGGATACAGTGAACCGACAATGCATGCAGAAAATGAACGCATTACTTTGGCCAAAGTTTTAATATCAATAACATTTGTAATGAACGTGGTCGAAATGTTCACCCACCCCAACTCGACTTGGATACTATCATATTCTTGCAGTTTTATCCTCACCAACTATGTTTACATAAATAGTTTTAACATCTTTCATGGTAATGGTCTACTTGACTTAGACGAGTTCATATAGATATAACTAATCATTTGTTTCCATATTCGAAACTAGGGTTTTCATTGCAACCTTTAATAATTCTGATATTTCAAAATAATCCTACCTCATAACTATGAGACTAAGGTTAAAAATGACCCCTAGATTTACTCCACCAAGATTAAGAATAATATAGTTCCAGAAAAGATATCACCTCCTACACAATGGAGTATGAGTACTTTCTATTTTCCCTATTGTGATATCATTGATAGTCACAACATAAACATATATATGTTTCCATACCAGGTCATTTTCTAGTTTAGACTAGTCTATTCCATCATAATGGTTTACAAAGAATATCTTCAACAAGATTAATATAATAGGTAATAAGTATTGTCCTATGGACCTTATTTTTTCTATCAAAATATTCCTAGTTTTTCTATCACTCGACTAGATAAAATGGTTTTCCAAAGATTACTAAGAATCTAGGTTTTTTAACAGAATTCACTTTGACATATAACTAAACAAAGAATGGTTTAAATCGATATCAATCTAGCTTAATGACTAAGTCGGGTTTCACATATCCAAAGGAAATACATTTCAAAGTATCATATTGTTCTAATGACACCGAAAGTCTTTTTCATGTTTAAACTTATAACTTCATAGTTGTTCTGCTACATGATAAATCTCAATCACCAAGGCGACCATTTCAAACTTATAAGGCTCACGATAACTACCAAAAATAACCTTATTCAGGTATGCGAATTGTAATGACCTTACTATCACTACATAGCAGCTTGACATGTTTAACAATTTTAAAACATATTGTATGTTATCGGCTCAGGGTGCTATGGTATAGATTTCAATGATATATTAGCATGCATCGGCCAACCAGGCTCAATCGATGCTATCGGCATTCTTGTAAGGTAGCTAAATATATTACTGTCAACTCTATTAGTGATTCCACACAGTCAACACCGTTGGTTTAAACAGAATCATATTGAATTAAAAGGTTTATCCTTATTGGCATATTCAAATGTATACAACAAGACACTACAATGAATAACATAAAAGAAAATTTGATTCTACATTGCTTACAATGTACACTAGGTAGAAAATGATAACCTGGCAATGACAACTTCAAGGATAAAATGAGTTGCAAACCGAGAGCTCCACTAGATGCCTAAACCGACGTTTATTTCCTTCTCAAGACTATTTTATATTCCCTCCTGCCCACACCAAATCTCCCAAGCATAATACTCACCGTATCAACTCATACAAAGTCGTTCTCCTTTTAAGACTCTACCATGACTCTTAATGAGTCCTCCTATCATTGCTCCCCCACGATTAGAGTTAGAGACACAAGGAGTACACGTATAGTCCACGTATACTTCAGTTACAACCGAATCCTCATAAAATGCAAGGTGTAACATATGTTGATGGGAAAACATCTCACGCAGAGAGTGTAAAGAATGTGGTTTGTAACACCACTAATTCCTCTCAAAGAGGCTGACATAACAATAATACTATTGTTTGATCATGTAATGATCACATTGAGTTGTTTGATCCTCTACTTGGGATAAAAGAAAAGGATTCCTATAAACATGCCTACGGCTACTCCATGATTGAGCAAGCAGTTAATAATTATGAGGTGTTAACCTCAAATCGATGTGTGTGTGTGTGTATATATATATATAAGTAATGGTTTAACATGACAACTACCTTACTTGATCATTTATGCTTTGATCAATATTTGATAATAATAATAAGTCAAAAGGCTTACGAATAATGTGAAAGGGTTGAGCTTGTGTCCCCTTCACAGACTCTCGTTAAATCACGTCAACTTGACTTGATAAGATCATCATATGACATTTTAATATCAACAATTTAACCTTCAACGACGTAAGGAAGCTAACACAACAATTTTGCGACAATGTCAACGTAAGATTTATGTTAGTTGTAAATGGACATCATTCTACTCTGAAGATGTCATTCTACTCTGAAGACGTCGTTCTACTCTGAAGACATCGTTTTCTTTTACGAATGACAATGTCGACACACACGACTAACCTAGAAAAGAATCAAAAGATATCGACTACTTGTTGAATAGACTCAAGAGTTATATTGACAAAACATGACTTACCTCTATCGATACCGATTCACATTTTTGTTAAACACTTATACTCGTTTTGGCAAATGAACACTCGTAACCCAAGGTCTATATTTCTCTCCTTGAAATATACTCTCTCTCTCTTTTCTTTGAGAGTCATCTAGAACCTGTAATCCTGTATAAAACTTGAAATCAACAGATTATGATCAGTGCATCATTATTCAAACCATAAACTAAATTCTCATAATACCATTATTAAATCGATAAAACATATGCATATCAATAATTCCATAAATGACATTCAATAGAATCTATATTTTTCCTTGATATTAATCTAAACATCAAAATAGATTTACTTATGTTCAAGTAAAAGTAAAAAGTATTAGCAAGACAAAAATTAGGGATGTAACAAGGTGTACAATTAGTCAAAAGGAGATAAATGTTGAGGGGTTTGATCTTAAACTTAACAAAACCCTAGCATAGAAGCAGTGAGGAGGTCTGCACAAGGGCCAACTCTGGCAAGGCCAGCCTAGAGCCCTTATACCAATGGAAACCCTAAAAGCTCATACTCAAACTTTAGCATACTTTTTGAAACAAAGGTATATGAAGACTGTTATTATTTATGAACTTGGTTAATGGAGCTTCAAGGTTTAGAGAAGATAAAAAGTTAACCTAATAGTGACCTAGGTTTTCAAAAGAAGACTGTGTAGAAAGCCATGCAAATAGACAGAGCAACAATCAAGGAGTTTAGTGTTATATGAGTGACAAAAACGGTCATCATGAAGGAACAATGTATGCATATCAGGGTACATGAAACATTTGGTGACAGGAGAGGCCTTAGGGTTTATGCCTTGCCCTTAAATTTCATGCTTTTAAACCCTTGAACAACTATTTTGAAGTAATAGTGAAGAACTAAAAGAGCATCATCAAGGAACAGTGAGCCAAAAGAAGTAAGGAGACAGTTAATATACACTTTCATTTATCTTTGGTCTAATATAATAGTGTGAATGCATATAGTTTCCTCACAGTTTTACAAAGCCTTCAAAATCTCAGTATACCAAGGGAAATTTTTCTATGCAAGAGCCACACAAATAGAGTTCTTTCCCTCTTTATTTCATAGTATGTAGAGTAAGACAGAAAGTAGTTTTCACAGTTTTCATGGAAGGAAAGAATAGAGAAACCCTATGGAGATCACTGCCATAAAAGAAACTCAATACCATGCTAGGAGATAGATGATACTCCTATAATCTTTCTTCATCAGAGAGTATGGAAGCAAAAAAGAAGATATTCATGAAGTCTCATAGGGTGAGAGACAATAGATACACTCCACTATCAGATCAAGCATAGAAGAAACAATAGAAGTTTGTTACAGTGTTCTTCAATGAAGAAAGCAGAGATCTCATAAGGAAACAAACTTTTCACTATTTTCATTCACAGTAAAGAACAAAACTCACAAAAGAAACAACTTTTTCACTAGATTTTCTTTCATAGTAAGAGCCATAGAAAAGAAGGCAGAAGTTTTTCACTTTTTATTCACAAAAAGGAACAGCAAAGGGAAGTGATTCTCATACTTGAGCAGAGAAAAGATCTAGTAGCAGTCCGTAGAATACCCTTCAAAGGAGCTTCAACCAGGAAGTATCATGGTAGCACCTCCAGAGAATAATGGAGAGAGTGAAAGCAAAATGAGCTCACTGTTAGGGTTTTGAAAACCCTTTTTACCCAAATGGAGCCCTAAAATTTTGTCAAAAGCTCAAGCTTTTCAAAAGTATTTTCCCACTTTTAAATATATCATTGAAACAATAATACCTCTGTGGTCAACAACACTTTCAAAGTGTTTTGTAATCATAATAAAATACCTCATAAGCCCGTAAGAGAACTTCAAGTGTTTGGAGAGATTAAGAAAGACATTGGAGATAGCGACCTTTTTAGGTCTTATACTATGCCAAGTAAACATTATCATGAGCCCTTAAATCTTTTTAAGGTTGGAAATCAAATAAACAAAATCATGAGACCTTTTTCCCTTTTGCATGGTCAAAAGACCATCATAGATTATTTTAACACTTATTAGGGGAATTAATTACCAAATTATCTTTAATACTTGTTAGATTAATCAAAAACATCATGTAATTATTCTAACACTTATTAAGGTAATTGATAAACTAAAATTACCTCTAATACTTGTTAAAATAAACCATAAATTACCTTCCAATCATGCAAAAAGGGAGAGAGTAAGAGACCAAGTCAAATAGGAGCTATAAGATCATGCAAAAGGGGGATTTTTTGCTTTTTGTTTGGACTTTTAGTCAAACCATGCTATTTTTAGAGGTCCACTTGGTCAAGTGGCATGATAAGAGGAGTCCAAGACTAAAATAACTCAAAATGAAATAGTTTTGAACCCTCTAATATAGTGTTTTTTGCCTTGCTCACCCAACAACTGGGACTTCACTATTTTTGGTTGAGGACTTCTTTCCAACCCATTCATGCATCAGAGGAGAGTTCAGTTAGATTGGAGTTGACTTCCCCATTGTTTTGGAGGGAGTTTGTATAGTAAAGGAGAAAGCACATATGCTTTTGTCTTAGTTCTTTCTTTATGTTTTCCATTGCACATTGCAAAGAGGGCTTTTGGTATTGTAACTTTGTAGATTTATTTGATTTTTATAGAGTATCAACATTATTTTTAGCATTATTTAGAGATTATTGCAAAGGTATTGATATTATTTTCTCAATAAAATCAATGTTACCTTATGAGATTCATGTGTTGTGTTTGATTGAATGATTTTGATAAGGAGTTTTGATTGTGATTGTAAACAAATCCTTATGAATTTTTGTCTCATTCCTTGAAGCTTAGATACAAAAAAACAATTGATTTACACAGGTTGTAGGTTGTGCAAGTCATTTTCTGACTTTTCCTAGTTGTGAAAGCATTAGTTTTCCTTCAAAGAAAGTAGAAATATTCAAGCCTTCTTATGAAATATTGATGTGTGAATATTGTCCAAACTAAGTTGTGTAACCAGATCTATTGAGAGATAGTTGTGAATCAGAATAACAAGTTAGAATTATAAACTCGGTGCATCACCTCCCAAGATCTAGTTTTCAGTTTTATAGTAATCCTTCTATACTTTTTCCTTGCAAAAATACATCATATCCAGGAGATTTCAAGGGAACCAACTCTTCTGAAGGTTCACCTTTGCCATAGACAACCCACAGTCTGAAGGTGATCCCATGTTTCACAGGATTGTTGAGCTTCATGCTTAACAAGAGTGCAATCCTTGTGACAACAATTCTCATCCCCACAATATTTTTGACATCCCAACTATTCTCCTCCCCTTGAATATGACTAGAGAGTAAGAGTATTCTGCTCATTGCCCTAAAATATAGTTTCTTAAAAGTAACTTATGGTCTCTTCCAACAACTAGATACTGAAATAAACCCTGACATGTTTTTCTTATTGATTGAAACCATGTATACGTTTTACAGCTCTTTGGCTCCAACGTCACCACTTGAACATTTGTTTGATGAAAATCTATGAGTTGCACATATGGAGTAAGCTTCTCCTTCCATTTAGGCTTTAGAATATTAACTAACCCACGGATAAAAAAGGCAAGATCATCCCTCCCTCTAAAAATACCCAACTTCCACAATTCTCTCCAACTCTAAACAAATCTTGAACTAAGGTCCCCAGATTCCCCACTCAAACTCTTACAAGATGGACTATTAACAATTACATGCTACTCATTTAAATTACAATGTCAACTGGATATTTTTTCCTTATTTAAGTAGTAGTCAGATATTATTAGTTTCACATAATATTATCAAAGACTCTCTACTTTTAAAGGGATTATTAATTTGACTAGGTTTATTATAGATTACTATTACTTGAGTTTTTACTCTCCCAAACGTTGTAGATCAAAAGTGTTAAAAGTATTTTTCAAAAATTTCAAACAAATTTAATTTAAAATAATAATTAGAATAAAGAAGATCAAAGTTGGTCCACTCTCTTCCTAACTTTAATTAACTTATATTTTCCACTTTTATTAACTTAAATAATAATTTTATATGATGCAAGATACTTACAGACTAATCCTTCAAGATGTTTGCTCAGAAATATTCTACTCTTATTCTTTCTTCTGAGGGATTAAAATTGTCTAGCATGCCCCAAACACGCTATTATTTACAAAACTTTCAACAGAAAACTCCTAAAGGTCTTTCAAATTTCATTATCATAGGAGGTGTCCCAAATGTGCATCTAAACTATTATAAATGCCCGACATACTTTCTTTCATCTTTCATCTATAAAAGGCATCAAAATCTCCATTTATATACTTTTTAGGTCATGGTAGTTTGATTGTGTAACAAATTTCCACTTTTCTCTTCCCTTCTACACTAGAAACATACAAGATTTTGTTTCAAAAAAGGCCAATATTCTTAGTTGTTATAAATTTTATGGTAGTTAGTGGAAACTACTTGAAAAGCGTCTGGAAACCATTATTGTCTTTTTGACACTAACACTTAGAAGTAAAATGCTTAAGTTGACTATCACGCTCTTTCATTTAAGCAATTAAATTCCCTTACAAAGTTTGTAAGCTCAAGAATTTGCAATAGAAACTAGTAAGTTTTACTTGTTTGTTATCAGTTAAACACTTGTTACAAGACCATGTGTGAGCATACATTATTTGCAAGTTTTTTATAATAGCTAATTCGTTATCAATGAAACACTTGTTCCAAGACTATGCGTGAACATACATTATTTGTAAGTCTTTTATAGGGCAAAATTAGCTACAATTTGAAATTGGATTGTTATCTTGTGATGTGAATTAATGGGGCCATGTTGTTCTTGTCCCTACTGATGTTTGTGAAGAAAAATTACAAGACTTGTAATTTTGACTTTAAATATATATGGCATCCAGGTCATACAGGAATTTATGTATATCATCCCATGTTTGTAATAAAACCAATATTACCATATTGGTAAGAATTGTAAGCGAAGAAAGGTTCATAAAACAATTTATACCCCCAAAAATTCCAATTGATAACCTTTTCTCATTCGTGACCTTCAGCTAAGACCAATTGATTTTGCAGATCGATTTCCCTCCTCCCATTTGACAATTGAATTTATCGCAACAATTTTTAGGTTATTATTAAATGCCCATTCTTTAGTGCTAGTAGATGGATTCTCTAGTAAACACACATTGTTGAATGTTATTTTGTAATTTGCAAATGCGCAATGTATTGTCTATTTTTGTTCTCTTTCTTGATGCAAATTTTCGATGCCACTAATATAAAATTTGAGGCCAGCGGTATAAGCAAGTCTTCTGAAGTTAATGAATTGTCAACTTGAAAAAGTTCTGTTCTTCCCCAAAAATAAAACGAATACTAAAAAAAAACTTCATTTTTTTCAGCTCCCAACTCTATAATATAGTAGAACATTTAAAAAGGTAGTAATGGGGTTTTTTTAGTTTTTGTGCTCGAAAAACATAGAACTAATGCCAATTTTTTTTTTTTTCAAAAGATTTCCTTCACCTTGGATCGATTCCTCCAAAGCGATTGTTTTGTTTTATGTTTGTGCTCGCCTTTGGCTCACGTCATATCTTTCTATTTGATTTGATATGTTTTGTTTTGTTTTGTTTTATACACCCTCAATTGGCCTATTGGTGAAAACTTACCCTCTTGAAAGAGAAATCACAAGTTTAAATTCTATAAGAAGTAGGTATGTATGCTTTCAACCGTTTTCCTTTGAAAAAACAAAAAAAATACAAATCCCAGGGTATCCAGCGGGGGACATTTAAACGACATGAGACTTTTTCTGACACGATTTTTTTCCCGGCGTGAGAACAACCGACGAGTTTAGAAAATTCCCCGCGTAATTTTTTTTTACGGCGTGAGACAACATTAAAGTTAAGATTGCAAGTCCAGAACCACATTGCACTGCATTACCCTTCAAAAGCACTATTTGGTAGGTAGATCCCAGGTTGGTTTCTTGGATAAGAAGTGAGATGAGATTTTAGCTTCTTAATCCCACACAATGGAGAGCAAATTCTCCAAATCTCTTTAAGGACACCGATTTCTTACTCCAGCGTTGGGTTATTGGAAAGATTGTCCGCATGCTAGTAAGGAAATTGATTTTTATTGTCTGTTTGTTAGCATGTATTCCCGCACTTCCAGTTTTGTGCTTGGTTTCAGATTTCATTTCATAGTTTTATTTCTATAGAATAGAATTTTAGGCGCTGAAATCTTTGATTTCCTTCCATGGATGAAGAAGTGGTTTTGTTTCAGATTGTGGATTTTATATCACTAGTGGGTAGGGGATGGTTTCTGCCAGTGCCGCCTCCTTGATAAAATTTGCAGCAACACAGTTAAGAAATGTTAGGTTAAAGACGTCCATCTGTGTCTATTGAGTTAGAAAAATCTTTCCATGTATCACAGATTCCTATTTCTAAATATAGCAAATGAAAAATACAATCCATGAGTTTTGAATTTGTGTTGTACATGAAGAATGTTTACAGGACAGAGTTATCTCTGATAGAGGAAATAGTGAGCAGAGGAGACATAAAGATATGGCTTGAACTCTGTCTTTCAAGACCGTTTTGTAAGATAAGATTGTTTCTGATCAGATCTTGAGAATAATGAGTCCTGTTCAATGCATGTGTCTAAATATGTCATCAGCTTCACTAGTGACCGCCATAAAAATGGAGCAGCAAAGAAGGCATAGGCTGCCACTGCTAATGCACGCACTATACCATTGTTGTAAAGAGGAAAAGCCATGACAAGCAGTGCTCCAAACACTTCAATCCAGATGATAAAAACAGCCAAAACTGGGATATGGAATGTGTTCATTATGACAAGAAGAAGGGACATAGAGCCCAGTAGGTAAAGCCCCCATCCCATTAAGGGATGGATTGTTTTGGGAATAAGGAAAAATGGAATTAAATAGCTTGCAGCTATACAAAAAGGAACTAATTTCTTCAATACCACTGAATGTAAAGAGGAGCCAAGTACTGATTTCAAGCAGCAGAGATTCGATGAAGAGGTCTGTGAGTTGAAGCTTTGCCGAGTAAATATTGCTAATACAGCTGTTATTAAGTAGAACACTGCCTGTGCCACTGCAAGGGGTATCTCCTCATCATACCTGTTACAGGAGTACTTTACTCATTAGCCTAACAGAATTTTGAATTTGGAGATAAAACTAAAATAGCCTCCATTTCTTCGGTAGGAGTGAATTGAAAAACAAAAACTTCTCAAATTAGAAACGAAGAGAGCTTCAGATATTAGATTACCCTATGGTCTCAAGACGTTGCTTATGCCATGACAAACCCAAAGGCAAAACAGGCCATGCCCACCAGTACCATGGCTTCAACCACAATGCACTAGGAAAAGTTATGACGCTGTTTGGTCCACATGGTATATTCCATTTTAGCGCCAAGTCTGCAACACATGAAAAGTTCAATTACAAAAGTCATTTTGATTTGATAAAGTAATGAAACGTATATCAAAAATAGTTGTGCTCATCTATCCAGACTTGAAATGTTTGCACAGTAAACATTGATTTTACTTTTACTAATATAAAATGTGTTGTAATGGCTAACTTGTCTCTACAAATGCAATGATAAAGTGAAAGAGTGGCAATGGAGGTCATAATTGTCATTAACCTGGAACTCACCAAAGAATGATAAATTTCCTACAATCCTAGTCATTTCAGAGAGTGGGAAACATGATTTTTGGTAAAAGACATGATATTTCCACAGTCCATCTGTATGATAACTGATTGTTTCTGGAAAAAACTGTGTAGAGCTTTTTTGCATCAACGTTTTGGATCACACTCTGTGATCCATCCTCTTCCTGATGATGAATTACGGAGTGTGATCCGAAACGTAGATGCAAAAAAGCTTTACACAGTTTTTTCCAGAAACAATCAGTTATCAGGATTTTCAATAGTCAATTAGCCTTATGTAGATCCACTGCAGAATCATTACGAGGCATTCAATGAGACGATCTGTTCCCACCTTGTAACATCATTGATCTGCTTGCAGGTATGATAAAATATTGATTGGACTCAGATCGATTTTGGTATTAATGCAGAGAGCTACTATATTTGTTCTGATCACTTGTCACTAGGCAGCTTTGATGTTTTAATTGGGTGGAGAGGGAATATGATCAACTGGGTATTTGAACAATTAAATGGAGTTAAAAAAATTCATAGAGGTGGATTATTCAGTGTTCCTCCCTCTATTAACAAATGCTTAGAGGTGTATGTCAGTTTTTTGTGAGTTTAATGGGTCCCCTTATAATTATTACCACCATGTATTAATGAAAATGTCACTACCTACTACTCATGCAGGTTATCTTCAAATAATTTTTAAAGCGTACTTGTCAAATCCCACAAAATTTGAAATTCTAATACATAAGTAATAAAAAAATTCAATCAACCACACTCCAAAAGAATGACTCCATCTGCATTTATATGGCTTTGCCCTTCTACAAATAAACATATACTTAAACAGAGAATTTTTAAGGACTTATTTCAACATGATAAGGCTATCAATCTTTTGAAAGGAACGGTTTAAGAATTTTCCTAATATGTGTATGCCCTAATAAAGCTTCTTCTAGCATCTATAGGTTTTGCAGATGATAAATCAACCAAATACACATATGTTCTGCTCTTGACATGAGAAGAAACAACCTCTCCTCCTTCTCGTACACACCAATCATTGTGAGACTGCTGTGGAGGACTGGATATCAGGCACAAGATGGAATCCCTACAAATTTAGCTCATGGAAAAACATGCTGTTCTTTGACTCTACCGAGTGCATCCTACAAATCAAGAGTTAGTGAGACACATCTAGACACTGGTTCTTAGATCTCCTTGTTCATAAACTAGATATGAAAAATCATATTTGCTTTTGGGTGTGGATAATTACAGGAAACTAAGTTTTTTTATCATTGCATTGTCAGACAGTCCCTGCAAATATTGGAAATCTAGGCAGTTGATTTGCTCATGTATAACACACCTAAAACACAGAAGTAATACATGATCTTTCTTTCTGCCCATGTTAATTCGTTCTCAAGGGAAAAGCACTCCTAAGGGCCATGTCAAACAAATGGTTAAATTAAGTATATTTTCAAATTTTGTCAGAAGCCTACTGCATGAGTTAAATTAAGCATATTTTCAAATTTTCTCAGAAGCCTACTGTTTGATCGAAAAAAAAAATTCAGCATAGACTAAAAGTTCCAGGATTCATGTATTTCCTTATCTTCCTTACAAATCATAAAAATATAAAGCCATGGAAAGGATGCTTACAGTAGTAAGAAGCATCCATTTGGTATCCCAGTGGTAATCGATAGAACCCATTTAGCTTGGATCCATTTGCAGGTGGATGAAACATAGGCCTTTCCAGTAAATCATCAAAATGTGCAGCCACAAATCCTTGATCTGCACCATCGTCATTTTTCAGCCCTGTAGCCAGTTCATACAGCATGTGTTTGAAAACCTCCTCCGAAGGCTGCATATGAATGAAAAAAAATCGGTTATGAAAAAAACAGAACAAAACGGCTATTTGAAAATGACAAACTTAAAAAATTGCAAACTCAAATCCTGTCATGAAAGAAGTAGAATTAAAAGGGCATTTTAAAAATAAGCAATAACAACCAAACAGAATGCAAAATCATAAAAAAAGTAAGACACCTGTAAAACAAAAAGACCAGTGTGAAAAATACAGGGGTTGATAAAGGCTGCACAAAACTGCCCACACTGAAAAAGCTCATCAGTTTTCTGGAGGAAGATATTATCTGCATCAAGCATGACTACCCTCTCATAATCCACAAGGCTCCAGGCATATAGCTTGTTCAGAGAAAGAGCAAAGCGCTTGTCAAAGTCTGACTGGTTCTTGTAAGGATTATCAATGTTGTCTACATACACAACTCGTGCTCCATCTTCGGACCTGCATATGAATCAGCAAATTTTCTTCATTTTGAACTTCTGAGATAAGATTTTTTCTCTATTCGCTTCTGTTAAAAAAAAAAAAAATCAAATGACCTTGGCCTTACAGAGTTTTTCCCCAATCCAGAGGGACATCCTTGGATGCTATAATAACAAGGTCTGCATTCACTTTGAGGTTGACAAGGGATCTCATCATGACTCGAATTGCAATGTAAAATTCATAGTCTCTGGGGGTCCCCATGTACATCATTGTAGCATAAGCATGTTTGGAATAGCTCTCTGCAAATGCTCCTCCCTGTATAGTATTGCCATTTCTATACACACATAAAAACAGAACACAAACTAACCACCAAAATGTATTCTTCCTTGCAAAAACAGAATTCATCATAACAAAAGCCAATCTCAGCTTTGGTTGAAGGTAGTTCTGTGGACTGCAGGAAGGATTTTGACGTTGACCAGCAACTCAGATTCATCAATATAGCCCGTTACCCGAGTATACCTATATGGGACAGTTGAAAAAAAACAATTTAAAATAAGTATAATAATAAATGTTATCGTTGCAACTCAGGTGGGATGATACTTAGTTGCAGGTCTGAAGGCTGTTTATGGGAGGAAGATAAACATTGACCACCCAAAAAATAATTTATGAAGTCTGACTTTTATAAATTATTAATAAAAAATGGAATACAGGTAACTTCATAAATTAAAAACTATTTTTTTGAAATTTTACTATTAGAGAAGTTTACTAGAGAAGTTTAATGGTATAATTTGTATATCCACATCATTTTCTATTTAGTTTTGTGTTCATTTTGATGAAATGTTCTAATATATGCATATATCTATAAATGGTGCAATCTTGTGTAAAGTTGGTATAATGCCCCAAGCTTAAGTCTAAGACATTAACAGTTAAAAGCAAGACGAACATTTTTTTCGTGATACAAATGTGACATCAACTAATCACAATGCACTCTCTCGTGCACAAGGTGTCATAGAATCAAGCGATGACACACTTGGCACACACATCAATGCACAATGCAAGGTGACACAAGTAGAAGACTTAAAAGCACCACAAGACAAAACATCATAGTCAATACTAAAAAAGAGATAAGGAGGAGAGTAAGGGTTTTCAAGCCCACTTATGAATCCCTGCAACTTGCCTACCAAGCCACTACCTTGACATCTTGGGGCACAAGAAGAGCCAAAAATGCCAAAAGTTTGGGCTTCATAAATAAATTTGCAAAGGCTCGGACTTCCCAATCAGCCTTGCAACTTGACTTGGCAACTTAGCTTGATAGTCAAGCCTGGCAACTTGAACTTCAACCCCTAGACAACATTTTAGACCTACACAAACACCTCAAACTTCGGCATTGGGTTGCAGTTTACATCCTGCAGCACCCACTTGGAGTTTGAGCTCCAGGTTGTAGCCTACATCATGCATCGCCAGCTCGGTCCTCCAAGCCAAATTCTCAAAGTCTCGGGCTTTGGAGTCTAACCAACACTGAACATGGACTACACAACTCTCAGACCTTAGGGTTTGATGTGCATCGAGCACTTTAGACTTCAGGTTTTGAACGACAACATGCATTTTAGACTTTGGGGTTTGAATTGCAACTTACACTATGCAAAATCTCAACATAAGTGTGAACTAATGCACTTTTAGCATTTCAGACTTTGGGGTCTGATGTGCACCTAGCACTTCTAACTTTAAGGTTTGACTTGCAATTTGCAACATGCAAAATGTCAGGTCAACTCCAAACTCTAGCCTAGACTTCGAACTATGGACTACAATTTGCACTAGCAAACAACAAAAAAAGCATAAGTCCAAAAACCAACAAGCTAAAATTTTGCAAACAATGAGGCATAACTTCCTCAATTTGTATGTTGAAAGAAAACGATTTGGACCAAACTTTTGAGCACCTATGGGCTCTAAATTGGTCAAACCAAAACCCCTAAAATGCGCATGGGTCCTTAGAAACATGGTAAAATGAGGACTTGTGTTTCTAACATGAACATCCTAATAAACCACATGACAACATATGCATATGAGGCAAGACAAGACTCTCACAAGAATTAGAAAGAAAACATAACATAATTCACAAGCATTAACATCATAGTCCACATGGGACCCCCATACAAGAGCAATACAAATTCTAACCTAATGCTAATTACACAACACCAAATCCTTCTTTCTAGCTCCATTACAAGTTCATAACAATATGATCTACTCATTTTATTACAAGGATTAATCACAACATTCTTCTCTTTTCGTGGCTAACAACCTATTGTGGCATGCTATTAAAACACAATTTAGATCCTAACTTTCCATGCATCAGGACTAAGCAATGCATGATGCAATAGAGAGTTTCATTTCATTTTCATAACATCTTACAATGCTTAATTCACCTAAATATTTTCTTTCCAAATAAGCTCTAATTCAACTAGGTAATGCATGAGAACAAGCCTATCTATCATGCTACAATGACATAACGATTTGATCATAAATTACATGGAATTAAGGGTTGGATGAACACAACAACCACACCATGGAATTCAATTAACATTTACAACACAACCATGAAATCAACAATGCTCAAATGGAATTAACTGCCTACACATGCATTTTCTACCAAAATACATAACATAATAATTATTACAATTATAAGCCTACATTTGAAGGATACAAGGATGGACATAAACTGAGATCAATTACAAGTTTAATTACAATGATACATGATTACAACCTTACATAACTCTGTTATGGAACAAAAAGTGGACACATGCCTTTTTACCTCCTAGTTTAGCTCCTAGGTCCCCATGATTACATTATACATGCAAAATATTCATCTCGATGGAAAATCCCCTGAAACCCATGTCTAATGGGAACTAGGGGCCCATTTTATAACTTACCCTGGACCAAAAGGCACCTTGGGACTTGGGCGTGCGCACCCAAGTCCTCCCTAATTGGTTGGGATAAATTTTAATGCATGTCGGCATAGGACCTTTAAATGGGTTTGTCCTTGTCGGCTCTTTCAATTTATTTCACGAATGTTAGCAAGAAAGCATATATAAGTGTGTTTTTGAATTCATTTGTGACCTAGATGGATATTGCGAACTTATGATCTTGGAGAAAAGAGCATTCAAAGCATTCATTGTGTTATTATTATAGATTTGTGTTTGTATTGTGTGTGTTGTTGCAGATTTAGAATCATCATCCATCTCCTTATGAGTTGAAGGATCTTCATTCTCCTAAGGGATTCACCTCTGAGGTGATATCATTGTTATTTGAATCATTCTATCATCATTGGTTTATCTTTAGCCTTTGCCCTGCTAGGGCATGCAATCTCTCTAACAACGGTGTTGGGAAGCTTGAATGCTATCCCGGGATTTGATTGAGGCAAATCCCTAAACACCACAACCCCCAAACCCCTTTTCATCTTGTGTGTAGGCTACAGGTGCGAAGTCTCAAGAAGTGAAGGTATATGAAGGTTGTGTAAGGGAAAGGGTTTCGGGATCTAAAAGTAATTTACAAATATTCCACTATGGAAGACTTGGGCGCCTGCCCCTAAGTCCTCTTGCTCAAACAAGCATTGAATCTGGCATCAGGATACTCTTTGTAACGTTTCTCCAATTCTGAGTTACTGAAGATTTGGGCTTTCTGGACTTGGACGCCCGCCCTGTAGTCCTCCAACTTCTAGCATTTGGAGCACAGGTTCTAAGATCTCTCTGATCATCTTTGTACATTTGATTTCTGAGTTTCAGTCGTCTTCAATCTGTTATAAGTTGATTATCTCATAACTAGGGTTTTATGCATACTTGACCTAGGGTTTGATAAAAGGCTTAGTTAAATCACATCTTTCCATAGCAAACAAGAGCACAAAATCAGTAGCTGAGTCCTCCTCCATTTGGTAGTGCCTTGGCTCAGTTTTGTCCTTGAATGTTATTGTGGAAGAGGGTTTGATCTAGTGTACACAAGATAGTAGCATTTGCATCTTGCAAAGTGTTGAATTCAGATCTTGCATTAATTCATATCATACTTATCATTATTCATTGAAAAATCTTGCATAAACTTGAAAAAAGTGAAAAAAAGCATTCTAGACTTGCATAAAGGCATAGTTTTGCATTATTTTCATTGCACATCATTGAAACATTTGATTTTCTGATATTTACATCAGATCTAATCCATATTACAACAATTAATCATTTCATGATATCACATCTTGCATTTCGTTTGCTAGGGTTTTGTTGAAAATTTGCATGTTTTCCTATAACCTAGTCATTTACAAAGCTAGGGTTTGTAGTCAAAATCTTATTTCATATTTTTTTTGCTATCATAGACATTCATTTAAATTTGATTTTGAATTATAGTGTTGCATCATTTGACATACTCGCTTTCAAATTTGGCAAATTACACATTGTGTATTTCAACAAGCATAACTACCTTAATCTTATTGATCATACTATTGGTTAGTGCATTGAGTACATTATAGGACTTTGCATGAGTTGTATAACTCACTGCCCTAAAACAAACACCTTGGTAAGAAGAACTTGTAGACTAATGGGCTCTAATGTTGTTGATAGAAATGGTGTGCAAACATCAGAAAACCCTTTACACAACTATTTTACGAAAGGTGAGTCAACACCTTTGCAAGATATTATAATCAACAACTTGGAAGAACAAACAATTCTTGATTTTGAAGATATGGGTAACACAGTTACACATGTGCCTGACGAACAACTCAAGAAATTGGACAAACAACTGGCTAAATTTCAACAAATTGTAGAACGTGCACATCTAGCTCAAGAAGTGGTACCTATTGTTGAGGGTATAAGAGGATTGTTACGAGAAGGACAAGGTGTTGACATGCTCCGTGGATTAGCCCACATAGTGGATCATAACATTATGCCTGTGGCTAGCCTCGTGAATAACATTGAAAATGTGTCACCACCGAAGTCTATGAACTCACAGGTATCAGTGCCCATACTGATTACTGGAGTATCCACTTTTACACCATCAATTCTCACCACCAATCCACAATCTTGTAGTAATGCTACCACTACCATGGGAACATCTACCAGAAACAATTACAAATTTGTTGCATTTAATTATCAAAATTTGGCACCTCATGTATCCATACCCATGCATAATTATTCTCAACCACCCATCACCTCCACTTATTACCAATCACCTCTCAATTTCACAACTACAACATCAAATACTTTTGTCTCAAATCCACAAGCCACATCATCTAATGATGTTCTCCTAAACCAAATTTTACAAAGTATGTCATCCTTACAACAAAAAGTGACAAACTTGACTAATGCTTCTTCTCAACCTACTTTACCAACATATCGTGCTCATAGTCCTTTATCTTATTCAATCCTAAGAGCTCAAATGCTTGACAAATTTGAGACTCCTCGCTTTGAAAAGTATAGTGGTAAAGGTGATCCTAATACTCATGTGGCAGCATTCATAGCGATGTGTAGTGACTTCTTCTTTGACGAGGACTTGTTAGCAAAACTATTTCCTTGATCTCTCAAAGATACGACTTTGGAATGGTTTTGCTCTTTACCTCCTAATTCAATAAATTTCTTCTCACAGCTATTTGATCAATTCTTACAACATTTCCAAGAAAACATTGGACCTACTATCTCATTGATTGATTTGGTCCATTGTAAACAAGGTTCGAAAGAGAAATTAACAAAATTTATTAGTCGATATCAAGCTCTCATTGCACAAATACAATATCCGATAAAAGATGGGGATGTTCAAAAGGTATTCATTATGAATCTACAACTAAACATACGTGATAAAATACTATTGATGAAGTATAGTTCTTTCCAACATCTATGCACAACTCTCCGAGATTACCAACTTTCGGCTAGTCAGTATGAGAATCATACCTCATTGGCTCCTATTAGTCAATCCACAGCTGGATCATCTCAAAATTCATTCAAGAAGAATAACATGAATTTCATCTAGATCAATGGGCAACACTTGAACAAATTTCAATCACAAGTGCCTGCTATTACAAAGCCTACTCAGACACCATTTCAATTCAGACAACAACAAAGAAAATTTACTCCGTTATCGGATTCTCTCCATTCAATAATGACTCAAGAAGTGAATAATAATCTTTTGAAGCTTCCTCTTGCTCGTCCTTTCGACAGTAGTAAGATACAAGGACCTTAATTTGATGCTAATGCTTATTATCACTATCACTGCTCGTCGGGACATGACACCGAAAGATATATACATCTTAAACATGAAATTCAAGACCTCGTCGATTCTAACATAATACAAGTTACTGGTGTGAATGACAATGGAAATAAGTCGGTAGCTCCTCTGAATCAAAACTTAGAAATCTTCACTAATCCTTTTCCTAAGCATAGCGACAACAACATGGTGGAACAAAATACAATAGAGGTTGAAGATGACTATCTTGACTATGATGAAATAGTTGGTATGATAGAAGTCAATAAGGCAACAAGTGAAGATTTACCTCGCCCACGAGGAAAAGGTATCTACGCTGAGGTTCCTCCTCCATTATCCCTCTGTGGATCGGGAGATAACCAAAATGTACAAGATATGCAATTGGAACAGCCTATATGTAATCTCTTGAAGCAAGAGAAAGTGGTGATGATGAGAAGCATCCCATTTCATCGTGAAAGGCTCATTCATAAAGCAAAGCAGAATAAGAAAGCAAAAGAAAGGAAAAGAACAAGGCGTGAATCATCCGTGGAAAGAGGTAATGATTCCCCTCCTCGCAAGCATCAAAATACTTCAAGCATACAAGGCCTGGAGAAACAAACATCGCGTAGCCGTTCTGGAAATAAACATCAATCAGGTATGAATTCCTCACACATCTTACCACACTTGATGGAGCACCTCTCAAAGATACTCGCAAGTTTGGCTTCCTCTTAAATAGCTACATTTATATGTTGATGTGTTGTGTTGTGTTCCCCTGTGTTGTGTTAAGTGTTGTTTAGGTCTCCTTGGATGACCCTTGATACTCTTGTAAGGTCAATGATACAAGGAGAATGCCTCTATTGTGGCACTTCTTCTATTTGTGTCTCTATTCTTCTACTCTTCTCTCTCTTATTGTAATTGTTGTGTGTGGTGCCTTGGAGGCATAACGTTGTGGAGGATGTCTTGGGGGCATCTTCGCATGTCGTAAACCTGAGTTACTTTTGTCTACTCTCTCTTTTTAATGTTTCCATTCTTCAGCAGCTCTACTAGTTGGCGAATGATGAAAACAAATAAATATTGATAAGGACCGTGCATCCCTACAGCAAGAAAGAAAAAATGGACCCAGTCCATATATGAAGATGGGGTTGATATATTATTGACGCTTGACTAGTAGAATCACTCCATGTTGTGATGTATTGTATTGTAAAATTTGTTGTAACAAACCTTTGCAATACTCTAAATCTGCTTCTATGCACTTTGGATTGTTTTGTATCTCACCTTGTAGCTACACTCGGTTCTAAGATACCTGAAGTATAACCTAATGGCTATACTCAGTTCTGAACCCACAAGTGTAGCCTTGGCCTATTATGTGATATGATAAATGATTTATGTGTAAATTTCATGCATTGATTTGGTTGTTGTCTTAGAATAGATTTTCTAACCAAAGCTTGTATATTGTTGATTATGTTAGAAAATAATAATGATGTGTTTGTGGGAACATTCGACGATCGCACGTACATGTCACCTTTGGGGCATGGGCTTTGTGAAATCTCTTGTTCCCTTGCGTGTTTTCACTTTACCTTAAATGCACTTGATATCGGCAAGCAGGATCAACCACTTTAAGGTGGGGGCATATATCATGGTAACTGCTTGATTTTTTTAGACATTGATAAAGTGTGTTTGTGTACATTTGCTTTTCACCATAAGGCATCTCCGTGATGCGGGTGGGGTTGTGTACTTTTATTTATTGTATACACCTCCTTTTCACTATAAGGTGTCTCCGTGATGTAGGTGGGGTTGTATACTTTGAGCACATGCTTCCTTTTCACTGTAAGACATCTGTGGATGTGGGTGGTGCTGCATTTTAAAAGTCCTTCTATGGAAGGCGGGATGGTGTAACTCTTGAGTTAGTTGCACATCCTTTTACAAAGTCCTCATCGCGAGGCAGGGCTGGATCTTAAGTTATTCACCCTTAAGTGTGTCTTTGGTGGTTGTGGTAGCATAGCTTAATCGTCAGGTATGTTTGGTGTGTCTCAAATAGTGGAACGTAGCAATGAGCTCCTCCCTATCACCTGTGTTTGCCAAGTATAAGACGTATTGTGTGTCAATGACATACTATACAATGCTTATGTATTCCATGTGTCTTCCATGTGTTTTATGTGTCTTCCTTGTGTGTGTTGCATGTTTTTGCATGGTCTAAAGGCGCGTAGCAATGAGATCCCTCCACGCCATGTGTTTTGCGTGGTCTAAAGGCATGTAGTGATGAGCTCCCTCCATGGTGTGTGTTTTCTATGCTTAGTTAGAGTTATATATTTGTTTAATCATGTCTTCTCTTTGTGTATTCCTCGTGTATTGTGTGATTGTATTCATGTCTTCTCTGTACATATTGTGTGCTTTCACTATCATCTCCTTGTATTGCGTGCTTTCTTACTGTATTCATTGTGTCTTGCGTGATTGTCAACTGTTTTCTTATGTTTGCCTAGGAATAGTTCTTCAAACTTAGGGTGCATCTTCATCTGAAGCATAGAAATGGTGGAGCTATGGTGATTGTCATGGTGGTGGGTGCTTCATCTGAGGATGGTAGCTAAGTCATGGGAATGGATGGGGTTGAAATGGTGATCATAATTATGGATGGTTGAATGGTTAGTGCTATAGGAGTGGCTGATTGAATTGGCTAGGATGATAAAAAAAGGGATAGAAAGGGAGAATTATAGAGAAGAGGGGGTGGCTGGGATTATAGTAGCCTATGATGATACTTAAGGACCTTCCTCCTCTTGGTCCAATCCCTCTTAAAGTACCAATCTTATTTTCTTCCTCTTAAGCTCAACAAATGAAGGATGCTTTGAGACTTGACTCAAAGTTGTCTACATAGTAGTTGTAATCTGCTCTACCAATAGTGTGCTAGGTTCTTAACTAGTGTGTGTAGATTGATGAAGTTATCTGGCAACTCTTTGTGTTGTCTCTTGTGCTTGTTGGTGTACATGTGTGAGTTCTACCATAAAACCCCTAGATGTTGAAGCTGACTGAGCTAAATGGGTGAGGTCTTATGACATCTATCCATGAACAACATATAATGGAGTGGGCCACGGGGTGCAACTAGTGCTAGGTTGTGTTGGCATTGCAATCTTCTTAATAGAGTCATTGCTTGTCTATGTGTCTGATGCACTTTAGGCTTCTTCCTCTAGGTACTCTTCTACTATTGCAACACCTCTCCTTGGGATATTGCTTGTGTCATATCTTGATGCTAGGGATGCATGTTTAATATCCCAAAGGTTCTCCCATGTTCCATCAATTGCCACTTGTCCATACCCCTTTTTTGGTTTGGAAACCTCTTGTCTATACTTCTAATAGGCTTAGATATTATCTTCACTCCAGGCTTGATCTCTCAAGGCCTTTCATAGGTCATGCATCATAATTTGAGATGGGTCATAGATGCACTACAGGGTTTAAAAAGATTCCCAAGGTGGGAATGACTTACTTGGAATTTTAAAAATTTCCACATATACTCTTGGGGATTCCTCTATTTTCTACTTCCTTTCTTTAATCTCTGGTTGACTTTGATGAACAAAACTCTTCACCCAACTAACCATAAATCCATCATGGTTGTATTCCCAGTAGTCATCTATCATCTCCAAGCCTAGGTCTACTAACTTCTAACTAAGGAGTTCATTGGATTCTCTCTTGACAAGAGTGACCTCTCTAAAAGAGAAGAATATTATAGAATGCTCTTTTCTTCCTCCTTGCACCATACTCTGCATCCACCACATCTACTATCATGTGAACTTGAGATCAAGCACTCTATTCGTAAGGATCTTGGGGAAATGAAAGGGCTCCCTTCTGAAGCCATGAACTCTTATAATTCTATGGTGTTGGTCAAAATACTAGTCGCAAGGGTCCTTTCTATTAGTCATTATCCCTTTTTGTATTGGGCTTAACTGCATGAGGTTAACATAGTTCAAATATGCAAGAGCAGGGCCAAGAAAATGCTCCATAAACTCATAATAGTCTAAGGTTTTGCTAAGCATGTGGGTCCATGTTGACACTAGAATTACCTTTTGTGCATCCACAAAATCATCCATGGTGGACAAGTGTATGTGATGTTAGAAGAACTAGGCATTTTGAAAGACCATGAGATGCACTGGGAAAGAGGAGTACTTGAACATCCACTAGGATCTGAAGCTACTTAGTTGATAGTATAGTGTGTTAGCTATGATGTTTGCAAAATAAAGATTAAATACCTGATCCTGAGAGATAGTCTTTAGTTTGTGTAGGGCTCCCAATTGGAAGTTGTGGAACTTCTCATCATCATCCATCCTAAAGATGAATGCCATCATAGAAAATGCATCTCATACATTTAACAAAAATTCTCTTGGTTCAATGGGCAACTTCAGAGAAATGGTGTTCCCTTCTTGTTTATTCAACTCTTTATTGAGAAACCCTAGCTAGTTGTTTCTTGTTTCCTTCGTCTTCTTCAAGTTGTTGTAGCTACAATGGAAGGCATCTACTGAATAAGGAATCTGCAACGTCTCTCTGATTTTGGGGCACTTATCGTTACTTAGATGTTATTGCTTTGAATGACCCCTCTTTTTGCATCATAATATTCAAAAAAGATATGCACCAATTTAGGGTAGGGATGCACCAATGGAACCATGCATTGTGCTAAGGTAGGACTCCAAACCCCAAATCTAAAGGTTTGGTGCTCACCCACTCATATTCTTTCAAGCATTCTTACATGAGCTCCTTCTCTTAGAGCTTTTGTATTTTTTGATAGATCACTATCAAAAACACTTTCTACAATATCAAGCACTAATGATGGATCAAAATACTTTCTCATTTTAGCTTCCTTAACATTCCCAACTAGGGATGCATCATTTGGTTGTGCTAGAGCTTATGCATATGATTTACTATTTTGGAGTTCAAGTGGAAAGTCAACATGGGGTCGAGGCCTTTAACTCCTCTTTCTCTTATGCATTATTTATTTGATATCCTTCACAATAATAATCTAGAACACAAGGACACATGCAAATATAATAGTAGATGTGAAGGCCAAAATTCACATACGAAGACAGATCCATGAAAATAAACTAATCAAACAAGCATACCTTCCTTCGCACACAAACTTGACCTCACCGATTGAGTAGAATGAAGTGCACCCAAAATTCCACTAGATTTTCTCCTTCGATCTTCATGAATATGATGTGGATTGCTTATGTCGACAACATAACTTTGATCTCCCAAGATGATGTGAATTCAACAGCATAAGTTTACATGAATGAGAGATGATCAAAAGCTTGAGAAGACATTCTATTTATAGATTTCGAGGAATGAAGATTAATGATGGAAAATGATTGGAGAGATCTCCGATTGAAATTGGATGAGAGGTTTTGAATGAATGAGAGTGTCCTTGTCCTCTCATGAATCAAGGGAGTTAATAGGTGAGTTGACTGAATTGATTAATCTGTTAACTGGATTGATTGATTAGTCAACTGAGTTGATTGACCTATTAACTAGCTTGATTGATTAGTCAACTAATTTGATTGATTAGTTAACTGATCTAATTGAGAGTCATTTGAGGGAGTGATGAGAGAGAATCATGGTGAGACAAGAATGAATTATGGTGAGATGAAATTATGGAGGAAATTAAATAACTTAATTATTTAATTTTTGGTGCACATGGATAATATTGGAAAATAAATAAAATATTAATTTTATTTATCTGCGATGGAGGAAAATAGAAATTAATTTATTTATTTAATTAATATTAGAAGAAATGAAGAATTAATTAAATAATTGTGAAATTATTTAATTAATGTTAGGAAATAGAAAACTTAAATTAATTAAATAATTAATAATTATTTAATTAACGTAGAAGAATAAGGTATAGTGATAATAGACAAAATTAATCAAATAATTAAGAATTATTTAATTAATGTGAAGCAATGGAAGATGAAAAACAAAGTTGGGATGTGAGGCTAATTTTAGGTGTCTATATTTTGCCCCACTTTGAGATGGTGTTGTGAAGTAACATCATTTCAAAGAAGTTTAAAACATGGTGTTGTGTTGGATAGAGGAAGATTTTGATTTAGAAGAATATGATTGGAATAAATGATGATGCCCCAGATGGGTAGAAGAAGTACTTAGTGAGTTGAATGATGCCCCCTCGAGAGGATGGATGAATTTGGATGAATATGAGTGTGCTCTTGAAATGAATGGATGTGAAGAAAAGGTTAGATAGAAGATGGAACATTGGTGAAAGAAGAAGAATAAAATAGAGAAAAATGGGGAAGATAAAAAGATGGATGCAAGAAGAAATGGAATCATTATGAGGAGTAGTTATGCTGGCGTGATCTTAGAGCAATCCTTTATTTAATATGGCAAAATGGATATTATGCACCAAGGTATAAGGAACCAGGGTGACTTTGTATCCTTTGCATGGACTTGACGCTGCAAACAAAAGGATAATCTTATGCATGCCCAACATAATGCAACCTTGTCTAGACGTGTGAGAAAGAAAACTTAGAGCATGAGTCCGTAGTGCATAAAAGGTATTGCATAGCCTTAGATGCAAAAGGACAACGTAATATGCAAAAAGCTATTCCGACACATACAAGGTATGAATATTAGCTAGAGTAATAAGATCATCCAACAAATATGGCACACAAAAATTAATGACTATGCCCCAGTCTATGCCAATCTTAAACACACCAAGATATAAAAAGATCGAGGTGGCCTTTGAATAAGCAATATAAGGAGGCAAAAGACAAATCAAAAAGAAAAAGACCAATTGATAAAACAAAACCAATAGCCATCGTAATCTCTTGCCCCAAAAATGTGATTGATATTAGATTATGTCGGAAGTAGGAAGGATCTATCATGTTGTAGGCATGAATCTAGGTGATATCTCAATACGTTGAGACAATAGGTACTTAGGTATCACAATGCTTCAAAAGGTGGTCTTACATATGATTTTGCATAAAAGCTCTATGTTCTCAATGTGTATTTTGCTTTGCTTGGGTATCAAGTCTAAGGGGTACACATTTATTATGGGTGAAAATGGATGAAAACTTGACTTACATATGACTTTATTGCTTTGATTTTGTATGTTGTAATTTTTTTTGTATTTTTTGGGAATATGTAATGTTTTTGTGTTTTTGGTATGTTTTAATATTTTTGGTGTTTTTTTTGCTAAAAAAGGTGGGTATGTTTATTGTGAAAAGTGTGAGTCATAAAGGTAGTGATCCCTCTCTAGGCTGACTGGGTATATACCAAGAATGCCCCCAATTAGGTACAAGAGTATTTATTATGGAATGGGATAGGTGATACTAGTTATGAAAATGGATGAAGGTAGGATACTATCAATTTCTATCAGTTATCAAGCCATGATAGTGGGATAAGTGGATAAATGGGAAAGATAATAAATGGTGGATTGGATGGGATGGGTGAGAAGATGATAGATGGTGGATAATAGCCTCTACACATGGTGCATGTTTGCCAAGTTTTCACCATGGTACTTGCCCAAGGTGCCACCAAAGTGGTTTTCATCATAGGATGGATTCTTTCTCTTTATTTTTTTACTTTATTTATTTATTTTATTTTTTTTGACTTTTTTTACTTTTAAGGGTTAAGCATAGAACCGCTTGAGGTGAATGATGTTTATTGGCTCTTCAAGAGGCTGGCCCTCTGATGTTGCAAGTTGGTAAGCACCTAATCCATATGTAGCTGTAATGACAAAAGGTCCTAGCCATTTTGGTTCAAATTTGCCCTTTTTCTCTCGTTCTTGGAGATTGCGTTAGTTTTCTCTAAGGACAAGGTCACCAATCTCAAAATGGTGGGTCTTGACTTTCTTGTTGTAGCTTCATCAAAGGAAGTTCTAATACACTTGAAGATGGTTAAGGACCTGAAGACACCTTTCATCCAGGAGTTCTAACTCTTGCAATCTTGATATACGGTACTCCTCATCATTTATGAGATTATGCAATGAAATCTGTAGAGAAGGGAGCTCGACCTCGATTGGTAAGATGGCTTCAGAACCAAAGACAAGTGAATATGGAGTGGCTCTGAGAGGTGTTTGAATGCTAGTATGGTATGCCCATAAGGCGAGATTTAATTACAGGTGCCAGTCATGGCTAGCGTCATTGATAGTCTTTTTCAAGATTTTTAGGATGGTTTTATTTGACACCTCGACTTGGCCGTTACCTTGTGGGTAATAGGGGGTGGAAAAATGATGTTGGATGTGGAATTTATCACAAAGGGATCAAAATTCTTGATTCTTGAAAGGTCTTCCATTATTAGTGATGATGGCAAGGGAAATTCCATACCAGCAAATGATGTAATGCAGGATAAATTTGGCTATTTGGGTATCGGTAATGTAAGTGAGTGGAATTGCTTCAACCCACTTAGTGAAGTATTCGGTAGTGGTTATGACAAACTTGTGGCCATTGGAGGATGGAGGGGTGATTTTACCAATGAGATCAAGCCCCCACTGTGAAAAGGGCCAAGGAGTTGTTATTGGCTACAAATCTTGAGATGGTGCATGAATGAGATCACCATGTTGTTGGCACTATAAAAATTTCTTGGCAAACTGAAGTGCATCTTGTTCCATGCTAGGCTAGTAGTATCCTTTTCTCAGCAACTTCTTTTCCAGGATAGGACCAGAGGCATGTGCACCACATATTCCCTCATGTACCTCATGTAAGGCAGTTTGGGCTTCTTTCGAGTTGAGGTACCTAAGAAGCGTACCTTTGAGACTCTTTCGATATAGGGTGTCTCCTAGGATGGTAAAGCAGGATGAATGACGAATGAAGGTTTTTATTTGGTTGGTGGATAGGTTTGATGGAAGGGATTGGTCATAGAGATAGGCATAAATGTATTGATACCAAGGGGATGCGGGTCCAACTATTTCACAAACGAGTTTAGAATTAGGGGTATCATATGCAGGGAGAAAGAGTTCCACAAGAAACTCACACCATTGGCTATTGGTTGGCATGCCAATGAGTGATCCAATGGTTGCCATGGCATCTGCAGCTCTGTTATTTAGTCAATGCACTTGTTTAAACTAAATATCTAAAAAATACTTCTTGAAGTCATCGACCATTTTCTTGTAGGGAATTATCTTGCTATCTTTGGTTTGAAAATCATCATTACCTTGGTTAATGACCAACAGAGAATCTCCATACATGTGTAATGAGTCAATATTCCATTGAACATATATTTTCAATCCTGTGATCAAAGTCTCGTACTTAGCAATGTTATTAGTGCACAAAAACACAATCCTGTATGCCTTGGGGATGTAATCACCTTGAGGGGTGATGAAGATAATTCCTACTCTAGAATAATGAGAAGTGAATGATCCATCAAAGTATAGTTTCCAATGTGTTAATGGGATGACTGAGCATATGGAATTATTTGGGAACTCTAAGGTAAGTGGATGATCTCAATGAATAGGAGCATCTGCAAGCTGATATGCTATAACATATCCTTTGATAGCTTTTTTATCCACATATTCTATATCAAATTCACTAAGAATGATAACCCACTTTGCCATTTGCCCTGTGAGTGTAGCCTTTGACAATAGATACTTTAGTGGATCTACCTTGGAAATGAGCTTAACTTGGTGATTAAACATATACTATCTTAGTTTCTGGGAACTAAAGACAACTACTAAGCATGCTTTCTCCATGGAAGTATAGTTAAGTTTGTATCTACCAAGGTTTGATTGATATAATATATAGCTTTTTCTTTTCTTGCTTCATCGTGTTGTGCTAGTAAAGCTCCTAATGTTGTTGATGTTGCTGAAATATATAAAAGTAGGGGTTTTCCTTGAATAGGAGGCATAAGAATTGGAGGAGAAGCCAAATATTCTTTCAACTTGTCAAAATCTGCTTGGCATGAAGCATCCCATTGAAATGTGATAGTTTTGCGGAGAAGATGCATGAAGGGATGGCATTTGTCTGCAAGATGAGCAATGAAATGATGAATGGCTTGAAGTTTCCCTTGTAAAATGTAGAGCTGCTTTAGATTCTTTGGCAAAGGCATGTCAACTATGGCCTTTACTTTAGTTGGATCCACTTCGATACCTCTCATTGATACTATATATCCCTATAATTTTCTAGCAGTGACACCAAATACACACTTTTTAAGATTGAGTTGGACTTTATGTTGTTCTAGGCGATCAAAGATCCTTGTTAAAACTTGGAGGTGTTCTTTTCTTGTTGTTGACTTACCCAAGAGGTCATCTACATAGTCTTCCATAATTGTATGAAGCATATCATGAAAGATCACTATCATTGCTCGTTGATAGGTGGCACCAGCATTTTTGAGACCAAATGGCATGACCTACCAACAGTAGGTACCCCATGGACAAGTAAAGGTTGTTTTATGTTGGTCTTCTTCAGCGATGTGAATTTGATTATAGCTTGAAAACCCATCCATAAGTGAGAGCATTTCATGTTAGGCTATGAGATCCACAATAGTGTTGATGTTTGGAAGAGAAAAGTCATATTTAGGACATGCTTTGTTTAGATCTTAGAAGTCATTGCAAATGTAGATGCCCTGTTTAGTTTGGAAACTAGGACTATGTTGGATATCCATTTGAGATAATCAATAGGCCGAATGAAGCCTATTGTTAACAACTTTTCAAGTTCAGTCTTTACCAAAAATGCAATATGTGGGTGCATCTTTCTCAATCTCTTCTTAACTAGTTTGGCGTCAGGATATATTATTAGATGGTTCACCACTAAAGATGGATCCAGACTATGCATATCAGCATAAGACCATGCAAAGTTGTGGGAGCATTTATGAAAGAATGCCATGAAATCCTTATGTTTTGATGATAAAGAAGTAGCCAAAAATGTGATCTTTAGGTCCTTTATTGTGCCCAAGTTTATCTCCTTAGATTTTTTATCAATATTGGTGACTTTTTTGGATAAAGAGGATCTTTTGAAAGGTCAAATCCCCCATCCTTTGGCACCTCAGAGAGGTTTTCACCATTGGATGCGTCCTTTCTTTTTACTCTTTTATGGTTTGATAGCGCCACAAAGTGGTTTTCACTAGCGGACCTATTTATTATGTTACTTTTGCGATTAAGGGATTTGGCCTTCTCACCAATGTATGCTTCAGTGTTAAGCTCTATGACAAAACCAACTCTATGATCCCCTAAAGGAGTGTGTTCTCACAGTCCCATGAGTTTTGCAAGTGCTTCTTCATTTTGAACAATGTCTAAGATGGGAGGGCCTTGTTGTTCCCAATCGATCAGTTGGGGGTATATGAGTGGTATGTCAGTGGATGTAAATGAAATGGTAGAGGATAGGGTATATATGGAAGAGTCTTCAAAGATTTGGGCTAGGTATTTGAAAGAGTCACAATGGGAAAAGTTTTGGCTACCTTATTAAGAATAAATTCAAGATTTGAGGACGCACATGCAGCTGATCCATACCCATGCCCTTGGAATTGGGGTCATCTTGTTGCACTTATGGGTTCTGTAGTACCTTGCTCATGTAGACCAAGTCCACCTTGTCCTTTGTAACCCATATTTTTGATAATGTGAAGTCCAGTGGCATAATTTTCTACAGGTAATAGGGCTTGTTCTTCCTCTTTATATAACCATTTGGAAACATCTTCTTCAATGGACTATTTGTCTAACACTCCCCAATGCTAAAATGTTGTTAGTTTGTATTTGATGACCACATTTGATACTGAACTTGAACTTGAGGATTGGGGTTTGCCATGTTATCGTGGAGAAAGTGGTAGTTGGCCTATGTAGAAAGATTCTTGAAACTTGTATTCTCCACACCCCTTGTCTTTGACTTGGTGTTAGGAACCTGTGTTTAACCCTTCTCTTTACTTTGTTTGTATATTACATTTGGACGCATATGCTTTGTAAGTCGTCCCATGAGCATATTGTATTATCCCACATTCATGGGAAGTAATAGTTGTTTAGATTAGACTTAGTATATAAGTACGTGTTGAGGCCAATGAAGGCATCCACGAATTTATTGTATTGAGCTTGCTCAAAGGAGGTTGCCTCCTCGAAGTGGCCTGCAATCAATAAATTCCTTCTGTGTTTCTACTATTTCTGCTATTTCTATTATTTTGTGTATTTTTCATTATATTGTTGCAGGAGGTTCCTCTCATCTGGTATCAAAGTGCTTTCTTGGGCTCGCTGGGTGGACTTTCTATGGAATTTTTTTTTGCAGTGGCATCTAGGCGCTATGATTATTGCAGTAGTTCTTTCTTTTTTGCATCTGTATTGTTCATTTCAATTGTAGGTTTAGATCAGGGAATATCCCTATCCGCTTAACTGTGGGAAGTGCCTGGGCATAGCCCTAAAACTCATTGTGAGGAGTACCACAGGAACCTCGAAGTAGCTGGCCCATTGAGAGGACCTGCTAGCGAAAAGGGCAACGGCCCCTACCTGATTGACTAGTTCCCATCTGTGAGGTAAACCAAGAGCTGTCGTTTGTGGCAAAGCGATTATTAGTTTTACTTGTGCCGTGGAGTGAGGGGTACTGCCCTAATATGCAAGCCATTAGACAACATTGGTGGCCGAGTGACTCCCCTAAACCTTTAGGAAACTAAACAAACTTGGGGTCCATATCTATTGACAACAGGCAAATCATAGATTGAATCCGTCCAGAGCAGTTTGCAGATCGTTTCCAGAAGAAAAAAAATTCTATTTTTTTGTCGTATCTTCCTTGCTTTAGCTCCATTTCCTCTCAAAATTTACTAGAACCCCTAAAATTTCATTCTTCATATTTCCTTCCTTGTGGACCCTATCCCAAATTCCACGTATCGAAGCCAAAAATTCCACATTTGTCTATTTTTAGGGTTTGCCATAACTTCTTCGATTCTCACCCAATAGCCTTCAAATTTTGCCATAGTGTTCATTTCATCTTTCTGCTCCTTTGTCCCTCTTGGACATATTTTCCCATTCTTTCACCTCGCTTCTGAAATCCCCATTTTCTTCTCCCCTTTCCCTCAGAAAGTGTCCAAAACCTAGTCAAACCCCAATTACCCATCAAAGTTTTTCCCAAATCCAAATTTTCTGTTACTAAAAAAGTTTTTGTTTTTGTTTTTCCCCATTCCCAAAAAAAAAGAATCTCTTGGTTATGGTTGTCACCTGCGCAGGAGCAAAAAACATGGAGAATGAACTTGCAGCCCTCAAGACCAAACACCAAGATCTGGATGAAAACATTCTTGGCCTCAATCTTCAGCATTCAGCCATGAATAATAGACAGTAGCCAAAGTCTTCTGCAGACACTGGGTTTTCTTCTTCCAGCAATTTTCATGGGCCGAAGCTTGATTTTCCTTGCTTCAATGGTGATGATCCGATTAGATGGATATACTGGGCAAAACAATATTTCAGTCTGCATAATACTTTTGGTGTCAACAAAGTCCCACTTGCATCCTTTCATTTGGAACATGAAGCCCTTCAATGGTTCCATTGGTACATCAAGGCTCATGAAGAGCCAAAACAGACAGATTTTTGCAAACTCATTTTGCAATGATTTGGCCCTAGTGCTTTTGATGACTTCATAGGAGCACTCACTAAACTATACCAAACAGGCACTGTGAGAGAATATCAAACAGAATTTGAAAAACTGGCCAATCACACAGAGGGATTGTCTGATGAATTCTTCAGGAGTTGTTTTGTCAGTGGTCTGAAGGATGCAATTTTCTCTGAGGTTAAAATGTTTCATCCCAGCACAATGATGGAAGCCCTAGGGTTGGCTAAGTTGGTGGAGGACAAGATCATAGCTCAACAATGATCCAAATCCAATTTTGTTCCATTTAGAAATACGGCTTCCCAATGACTTCAAATAACGCTAGCTCCTAGAACAACTCCTATCAAGCATTTGACTGAAGCAGAGATGAGGGCATGTAGAGAAAAAGGGCTTTGTTATAATTGTGATGAGAAATTCACTCGGGGACATAGATGTGTTGAGCAAAAGTTCTATCTCTTGGATGTGGATTCTCCGCCTGAAACTAAAGTTTATGCAGATGCTTAGGATACAGTGGATGATCAGGTCGACACTCAACAGCCGCTTGTTGACCCTACTTCTCAAGAAGACCACCCAGAGATCTCTCTCCATGCTTTAGTAGGAGTCACCACCCCACAAACCATGCGGGTCAAGGGTTTCTTCAAGAAGCTCCCTCTTACAATACTCATTGAATCTGGCAGCACTCATAACTTCATTGACCCTTGGATTGCCAAACAGACTGATTGTTTTGTCCATCCTTGCTCCAAATTTGAAGTCATGATTGCCAATTGGCGTACATTACCTTGCAAAGGGAAGTATCACAATGTGCATATCTCTATGGGAGATTATAACCTGCGCTCTGACATGTTTTCCTTGCCCTTAGGTGGATGTGATGTGGTTTTGGGTGCCCAATGGTTACACACACTTGGACCCATCTTATGGGATTTTGCTAAACTTTGGATGCAGTTTTTAGACAATGGGCAAAAACACACATTGAAGGGCTTACAACCGGGGTATCTCAACATCATAAGTTCACATCGCATGGAAAAGTTTCTTAAGAAGGATTCACATGGTGTCATCGCTCAGCTCCATTCCATTCAGATGCAACCATCAGTGGTCTCCACTACTCCTTCAGATCTACGATGAATTTTGGATAGGTATGCATGTGTCTTTTTCGAACCAATGGGATTGCCACCTTCATGACTAGAGGACCACCATATTCAGCTCCTTCCTAGAAGTGTTCCTCCCAACATCAGGCCTACCGCTACCCATTTCACCAAAAGATAGAGATTGAGATGCTCATTTGAGACTTACTGAAACAAGGTATTATTCGCTCTAGTACCAGTTCCTTTTCTTCACTAGTCCTTCTTGTCCAGAAAAAAGATAGGTCATGGCACCTCTGCATTGACTTCCAAGCACTTAATCACATCAAAATCAAGGATAAGTTTCTGATTCCTATTGTGGATGAGCTTCATGGCGCTCATTTTTTCTCCAAGTTGGATCTTCATTCTAGGTATCACCAAATTCAGGTTCATGAGGATGATATCCCTAAAACAACTTTTCGCATGCATGATGGCCACTATGAGTTTTTGGTCATGCCCTTTGGCCTCACTAATGCTCCTTCAACATTCCAGGCATTGATGAATAAAATATTCCTACCCTACCTGCGGAAATTCATTTTGGTCTTCTTTAATGATATCCTCATCTATAGTAAAACATGGGCTGAGCATCTCCAACATCTGGATCTTGTACTGCAACTTCTCTCTGATCATCATCTCTGTGCAAAACAGTCTAAATGTGTTTTTGGCCAAGAGGAAGTGGAGTATCTCAGGCATATTGTTTCAGCCCAAGGGGTTCGAGTAGATCCTGCAAAAATAGATGCCATGAAAAATTGGCCACATCCTCAGACACTCAAGAGCCTCTGTGGTTTTTTGGAGCTGAATGTCTACTATCGCAAGTTTGTCAAGGATTACGGGAAGATTGCAGCTCCATTAACAGCTATGTTAAAAAAGGATGCTTTTATCTAGACACATGGTACTGAGTGTGCATTTGAAAAATTGAAACAAGCTATGTGTACTACACCTATTCTAGCTATGCCAAATTTTTCCAAGACCTTCACCATTGAGAGTGATGCTTGTGGCAATGGAATTGGCGTTGTTCACCTTCAAGAGGAACATCCCATTGAGTTCACCAACAAATCCCTTTCTGGCAAGAATTTAGTACTCTACATATGAGAAGGAAATGATGGATATTTTGCATGCAGTATAGAAGTGGCAGCCATACCTACTAGGGAATCATTTTTACATCAAGATTGATCACCAGAGTCTAAAATATTTCCTAGAACAATGGGTCTCCTCCCCAGCACAACAGAAATGGGTCAGCAAACTCATGGGTTATGCCTATGAGATCACTTACAAGAAGGGTAAGGACAATATTGTGGCGGATGCTCTTTCTCACACATTTGATGACCAAGCTTCCCTTTCAGCTATTTCTATGCCTGTTCCAAATTGGTTGGAATCTGTCCAGCAGGGCTATGTCAATGACTCTTCATTATCTCAAATCATTCAACAGTTGGCCACTAACCCCTCTGTTGTACCGCATTACTCTTGGGATGGTGCTTCTCTGTGATACAAGGGTCGTCTGGTGCTTCCCCAGAGCATAGATCTTCAGCAGGTTGTTTTCTATGAACTCCATGCTTCTCCATCAACAGGCCACTTTGGGTTCCTCAAAACTTATGAGTGGGCACGACGTAACTTATTTTGGAAGGGAATGAAAAGGACAATTCAACAGATGGCAGTTGAATGTGATACCTACCAACACAACAAGGGTGAAATGACACTCCTTCCTAGATTGCTCGAAACCTTGCCCATCCCTACATGGATTTCGATAGATATTTCTATGGATTTCATTGAGGGGATCCCTAAATCTGGAGGAAAGACATTGATCTTGGTTGTCGTTGATCTCCTCTCCAAATATAGTCATTTTTGTGCCCTCAGCCATCCCTATATAGCCTCCTCAGTCGCACAAATTTTCATGGACCAGATCTTTCATCTTCATGGCATCCCTTCTTCCATTGTCTCAAATCGTGATGCAACTTTCACTAGTCATTTTTGGACATAACTATTTCGACACACTGGCACCAAACTAAAGATGAGTTTTAGGTATCACCCACAAATAGATGGTCAGACTAAAATTATCAACAAATGTTTGGAAACTTATCTTTGTTGCTTCACCTCAGAACAACAACATCAATGGGCAAAGTGGCTCCCTCTCACTGAATGGTGGTACAATACCTCCTACCACACTGCATCTAAAATGACTCCATATGAAGCAGGCTATGATCAGGCACCGCCAGTGCTCCATCCATACACCCCCAGCAGTTCACTAGTTCAGGCAGTCGACATTGTTCTCCAAACCTGGGATCAGATTCTTCGCATTCTGTAGGACAATCTTCACATGGCAAGAAATTGAATGAAACAAGCAGATCAACACCGTTTTGAGCACACTTTTCAAGTAGGTGATATGGTTTGTCTTTGTCTACAGTAATACAAGCAATCATCCCTAGAACTCAAAGGGCGTCATAAGCTAGCTCCAAAGTTCTATGGGCCATATAACGTTCTTCAGAAGATTGGGTCGGTTGCTTATAAATTGGAGCTTCCTCCTTCTTCCCGCGTTCATCCAATATTTCATGTCTCTTGTCTAAAGAAAGTTCTTGGCACCAACGTCAGAGCACAAACTGTTTTACCAGAACTAGATAACGAAGGATCCATCATTTTGGAGCCAGAGGCAATCCTCGATAGATGCACCTGTCAGCTTCGATCCTGATCCACCATAGAGGTCTTAATTCAGTGGCACGGAATGCAAGAAGAGGATGCTCTATGGGAACCACTCCTTCAGTTTTAGCAACCATTTCCACATCTTAAGCTTTGAGGACAAAGCTTTTTTTAAGAGGGAAGGAATGTTAGGAACCCGTGCTTAACCCTTCTCTTTACTTTGTTAGTATATTATATTTGGACACATATGCTTTGTAAGTCATCCTGTGAGCATATTGTGTTATCCCACATTCATGGAAAGTAATAGTTGTTTAGATTAGACTTAGTATATAAGTGCGTGTTGAGGCCAATGAAGGCATCCACAAATTTATTGTATTGAGCTTGTTCAAAGGAGGTTGCCCCCTCGAAGTGGCTTGCGATCAATAAATTACTTCTGTGTTTCTGCTATTTCTGTTATTTTGTGCATTTTTCATTATATTGTTGCAGGAGGTTCCTCTCACTTGGACCTTGATCTCAGGAATTGGAGCTTTTGAGGTGGATGGGATTGAAAGTGACAATGGGTCTACATAGGATGATGATGAAGATATGATATATCATTGTTAGGAGAAAGGTTGGAACTTTTTCCTTCCATCATCCTACAATATTGAAATGGGCAGGGGTCAGCGAAAATGGTAACTTCAGAGCCAATATAAAGAATTTTTATGCATTGATGGTATGTTGAAGGGATAGCCTGCATGGCATGGATCCATGGGCATCCTAGGAGGATGTTATAGGGGAGATCAAGGTCCAAAACTTGGTAGGGAGTTTCCATTATTACAGGACCAACTTGAATGGGTAATTTGATGATACATGTAGACTCATGTTCAACATCATCATAGCCTTTGATAGTAGTACTTTTCTATGAGTCTATGACATTTTTAGCATATCCCAACTATCTTATTAATTTCAAAGTACAAAGATTGAGGCCTGATCCACCATCTATAAGGACTCACTTTATTTTATGCTTGTGGATGAATACTTCTAAATGGAGGACATTGTTATGTGAAAGTGTATCAGAAGGGATATCTTTTTTAGTGAATACGAGATGACGTGGTGAGGATAAGTTTCCTACCATGGCCTGAAATTGATTGGTATCAATGTTATTAGGGACACAAGACTCTTGGAGTTCTTTATCAAGGATTTGTCTATGTGTGGGGGATATACAGAGGAGCTCAAGGATAGATATTTGTGCAGGAGTTTTATTCAAATGATCAAGGATGCTATACTGAGGTGATGGTTGCAAATTGGATGGGGCTCCTTGAAGGGTTATTCAACCTCAACGTGTGGTCACAACACAATTAGATATTCTTGGTACAATGGTGATGGTGGCAACTTGAGAATAGCATTCATCAATATGACCTACAACAGAGTCATAGGAAGTAAAGGCATTGATGTTATATGTGTTGTTGGAGCCCTTGTTTTTGTTGTTACCATGGGTTGGGAAGGCATCTTGATATATACCCAAATCTGCATTTGTTGTCTTTTGAGGGTTTCCTTCTACCACAATGTCTCCTTGGTCTATGAGGTCTTGGATACAATTTTTGAGTCGCATGCAATTGGAAGTTTTATGTCCATATACCCTATGGTACTCACAATATTCATTTTCATTGAACCATGGGGGTTTCACTTGATTTTCATCATGTTGTCTTATAGTGGGCAAGTTTATGACATTTGATTGTACCAATTTACATAAGACAGATTCGATGGGTTCACCTAAGGGAGTGAATCATCATCTAAATGTAGATGTTTGTTTAAACAGTCCCTTAGGAATGGTATTGTTGTTATTTGGGGTCTGTGTGAATGAAGGTTTGGTATTTGGCAGTTTTTGAATGTGTTTGACATCAGTTACTCCATCATTCACAATGTTTTTATTCTTGGCCCAAAAACGAGGTTTGTCATTAGTTTGATAGTTGTTGTTGTCTTTGTTATCTTTGTAAATCTTAACTAAACCTTTAGCTATGAGGGCTTTCTCAATCGTGACACCTTTGTCTATGATTTCCTCAAATGTATTCCTACATTGAATTTATAGGTGAAAACCCATCTCTTGATTTAAGTTTTGAACAAATATGTTGATAAGTTGTTTCTCAAGGATGGGATAAGAGAATTTACTAGCAAGGTTCCTTCGGTGTTGAAGGAAGGCAGTGAAAGATTCTACATTCCTTTGCTTGGTATTACAAAGGTTTATCATAGAGACCTCATGTTCAATTTTATATTCAAAGTGTGCAATGAAATGGTCGGTGAGTTCTTGAAATGTCTTAATGCCATGAGGTAAATGGGAGAACCATTCGATAGCCTAGCCTCCTAGACTACGAGGAAAGAGTCACATGAGATAGGTATCATTGTAAGCAACTTTCATACATTCTATGTAGAATTCTTTTAGATGGTCCCTAGGGTCACCTTTTCCTTTATATTTGTCAAACATAGGTATATCAAAGTTATGTGGAAATCGGATCATGACCAAGGATCTATCAAAAGGCTAGGGACATACCTCTTCAAAAGAGTATTTCTTATTTGAATGTCCCATTTCCATATCTTGTACCTTCTTCCTCAATTCATCAAGTTCTTGGGCAAGGTTAAAGAGGGAGATGGATTTAGATTGGCATGTGGAGGTTGTTGATTGAGTAATTGTTGGATGAAGGAATTTGGTTGTTGTGATGTGGTAGTTTCGGTAGTGTGATAAGGATGGGAATTAGAAGGTGGTTTGGACACTTGGGAGTTGATGTATGAGTATGAAGTGGAGACTTGAGAATTTTGAGGATGGGTGAAGGACATTAATGATGAGTATTGTGAAGTTTGGGGATTTAGTGGTGGAATGGTGGTTGTAACTTGGGGGATGGAAACAATTATTTGTGATGGACTATGATGTTGTGAAATAGAAGTCAGAATTGAAGTTTGTGATACATTAGCATGAATGGGTTTACTAATTCTTGGGTTGATGCGAATATGGGATGAGGGATTATTTATGGGAAGTTGTGATGTTGATGGAGGATTGTGAGGATCATATGCAAATGGATCTTGTGGCTTGAGATTGGAAATATCATAATCCAAAGCTAGTTGAGCTCCACGTTGAGCCAACATGAGAAAATATTTATCAGGGTTCGCTTCAAGCATTCATTGCATAAGTTCCATGCATTCATCATCTTGTGAAAATTCACGTAGGTGTGCGGAAACATGTTGATGATCTTGAGAATTTTGGTCCAAGATAAGTGCCTTTGGTGGTGATGGTTGAGAGATTTCTTGATAGGCACTTGGGATATAAGATGGCATCCCAAATTCAGGTACCTTTTCCATGATAAACTTCCGAGTAAGATCTACTTGAATGTTGGACTCCATAAGCTTTCTTTCTTGCGACCTTGTGAGTGGCATGAATAGAAAGGACTTGGGTAAAAGAAGATGAGATGAAAATACGTGGAAGAGGGGAAGAGAATGTGATGATGACTTGGGGTACTCCAAAATTTGGACTTTGGTACTTTAGGGATGATGTTTGAGATAAGGAATCAAAATAGCCTCAAGGACAAATCTAGATCTTAGGATTTGATGACAAATGATGATACCTTTCACTACTTAGGAGATATTTACTTCTAAGCAATAAAAGAGGTAAGGATGCTCCGTTTCCTACTTGAGGTAGACAAGATCTCAAGAAAAATAGGGAGTAAGATAAGGACTTCACTAACTCAAGAGCAGTCATGACTCCTAAGCTAATTAATCCACAAGACTAACTCAACTCTACTTGAGGTTGACAAGATCTCAAGCGAGATGTCAAGCTAAGGATGAAAAGATAATAAGATCTAGATTTGACAAGATGGATTTTAGATTCAAACATGATTTGGATATGATGTGATAAGATCACAAATGATTGACAAGATTGAAGTCCCAAAGTGGTTGAGGAGCAAAACCAAGTATATGAGTAAAAATGGAAGGGATAGTGAAATGAAAGGATGGGTGAAATGAAGCTTGGAAAAAGGGGAATGATATGACAAGGTTTGCGTAAGGAAAGGATGAATGAGGAAGAAGGTTGATAGATCCCAAGTGTAAGCTATGAGCTCCTAAGTAGTTCGATGAAATGCTACAAGTTAAATCAAAAGGCTAATTTTCTTTTTGTGAGACAATTTTGTCAAAAGCTTTGGAGCAAGAGATTACTGCAAACAAAAGACGCGATGGCTGACACAACTTTAAAGGAAATGATGCAAAAGTTACAAGACCTTCATGGCTAACAAATGGTTGTTACAAGTCTTTCACAAGAAAAACACACCAATCACTTGAGAACATTCCTAGATACTATTCAAGTAGGAGTGATTTTGTATTGTGGGCCCACACGATTGAATACCTATCCATGTTCTTACCTAACTAAGAACACTTTACCTTGAGTAGATAGCTAGGGATAGGGGCGTTGCACCCAATACCCCTTTCCTTGGAAGCTTTTATGCCTTGCCCAAAGAAAACTTCTATCTCACCTTGAAGGAGGTACAATGGTGAGTAATTTCAGGGGTTGGTCTGCATCCCTTGCACCACACTGGAAAATGACTGAAAGGTCTTACCTAGGTCATTACAATCTTGCTAGGGGAGTCCTCAATATACACAAGGTACTGCAAGGCACATGTTCGTGAGCACTAGTTCGTTGAAAGCATGTGACATAAGCGATTAAGCGAATGCCACTTCACCTTGTGTCTGTAATCACCCGGGGCCCCAAGGTTGTGCCAATAACTATGTGACTAGATTGAGGTACAACTTTCACTCTCCCCCTTTGATATACCCCACTGGAACGTATGGTTGAGGTCATCCCTAGGGGTGATGAAATCCCTTAGCAGGCCTACTAAAGGGAAAGATAGATACTAATTGCTTTTGATCCCCAAATTCGCACTAGGCGCAAGGGGAGAGCATACACAAGTTAGTTCCACTTTAGGTTTTAATCTAAACAAAAAGGAAATGTAAGAGTTCTGATCTCCAAGATCACACAAAGTGCATGGAGAGAGCATACGTCTTGACAAATCCCACAAGCACGAAAAACAAATTCTTTAACCCACTACGCTAATTTAGATGCCTAATTTAATGAAAAACAAATGTCTTCGACACATGAACCTGCAAGACAATGGATTAGTAGTTTTTTTTTTGTTTTTTCTTTTTTAAACTTTGACAGGCGATGGGCAACTGCACACACAATGTTAATAGTTTGCAAAAAAATATAGTCTTCAGCAAACAATTTCACCTACAACCAAAAAGTTAGTAGCAAAAAAAATGTAAACAAAACAACTAACTGAACTAACATATACAAAAGTGAAAACTATATTAAAATATACTAAAAATTAAATTAAAACTAAAAAATGAAATATACAACTAATAATAGACATCAGATTTCCACAGTCCATAATGTTGTAAATAAATACTTCTGGATTAAATTAGATTAAGACTAAAAAAAACTAAATTGGAAAACTAATGTTAAAAACTAATTTAAAAAAAAAAAACATACTAAAATTAAAATTAATTTAAAACTAAAAATCTAAAACTAACATAAAAATCTAATGCTAAAGCTAATTTTTTTTTAATAAAGACCAAATAAAAGGTAAGATTAAACTAAAAATCAAAAAAGCTAATTTTTTTTAAAAAAACCGAAGCTACGATTAAACTTAAGACTAAACTAAAAATAAAATAAAAGCTAAAAGCTAACTATACCGCATGTTAAAACACCAAGTATTTAAAAATTAAAAAAAGCTAAATGCTAACTAATACGGCATGTTAAAAGACCGAGTATTTAACAAGATGAAGGCTGTGGAAGGAAGGGAGAAAAAAAGTGCCGAGTATCTCACCCGTAGTTGACTTGACTTGCTACAAGTGGAATTTACGTGTTGCCCTTTGTGCGGCCCTCTTCAAGCTACATTTGACAGATGGAAAGCCAAGCTGAAATGGTTTTGGCCACTTCACGTGTTATGTAGCCTGCAGAAATTCCTCAGATCCAACAATCGGCCCAATGTGGACTTTGAGTGCTATGCAGCCAGCAATGAAAGATTAATCTCTAGAAGTGCAGCATGTTGCAAGGTAAATGTGAATGCTTCCTTTTTTCAAATCCCAGAAAAGCAAAAATAGATAGAGAACTCACAAAATCACAAAATAACAGTACCAAATTTTAACTTCTTTAAAAGAACTTGCAAAAATCACCAACTCAACAAAAATAGGGTCAGAGTGAAGGTGGAAATTCGTATATGAAGACAGATCAATGAAAATAAACTAATCAAACAAGCATACCTTCCTTCGCACACAAACTTGACCTCACTGATTGAGCAGAATGAAGTGCACCCAAACTCCACTAGATTATGGCTCATGTCGAGAGCATAACTTTGATCTCCCAAGACGATTTGAATTCAATAGCATAAGTTTACATGAATGAGAGATGATCAAGAGCTTGAGAAGACATTCTATATATAGATTTCAAGGAATGAAGATCAATGGTGGAAAATGAGAGTGACAAGTGTCTTTGTCCTCTCATGAATAAGAGGAGTTAACAAGTGAGTTGACTAAATTGATTAATCTGTTAACTAGATTGATTGATTAGTCAACTGAGTTGATTGACTTGTTAACTAGCTTGATTGATTAGTCAATTAATTTGATTGATTAGTTAACTGATCTGATTGAGAGTGATTTAAGGGAGTGATGAGAGATAATCATGGTGAGACGAGAGTGAATTATGGTGAGAGGAAATTATGGAGCAAATTAAATAATTTAACTATTTAATTGGTGCACATGAATAATATTGGAAAATAAATAAAATATTAATTTTATTTATTTGTGATGGAGGAAAATAGAAATTAATTTATTTATTTAATTAATATAAGAAGAAATGAAGAATTAATTAAATAATTGTGAAATTGTTTAATTAATGCTAGGAAATGGAAAACTTAAATTAATTAAATAATGAATAATTATTTAATTAATGCAGAAGAATAAGGTATAGTAATAATACACTAAATTAATCAAATAATTAAGAATTATTTAATTAATGTGAAACAATGGCAGATGAAAAATAAAGTTGGGATGTGAGGCTAATTTTAGGTGTCTACAGTATATTATCTCTAATGATTACTAGAACACAAGAATATAGTGGTAGCTTAAGTATTTTAAGCATAAGAAGCCTTTGAATTTTAAAATTTCAATAACTTTGAATGAGACAACTAGCCCCCCTTTTATAGATTTTCACCATTCCTTGGTATAGGTGCTCTAGTATCAAATAATACATGACCCTAGACTGGTGAGCTCATACTTCATCTTTTATTTAACTTTCTTGCATAGTCATATCATAATGACATCTCATGATTTTAACCTCTATCCTAGATATGCAATATTGTTCAAGACTTACCATAAGTAGAAATGTAATGATAACCTTTCAACTACCCTTATAATGTAATGATAACCTTTCAACTACCCTTATTTGGCAAATTATTAGCATAATGGTCTTTTGGTAATGATGATTTTCCTTAATTCCATTAATGGGGAGTAGTTTCTTGTTATTTGGAGTAATATTTGCTAGATTTTGGAGCTTCTAGCATTAAATCTTGTTGTGACAAATGGCTATGAAGTAGATTAAATTATTATTTATACCCAAAGCCTTACAACTTGTACTTTGGTCAAATCTTTTAAAACACTCTATTTTTATTTTTGTTATACATATTTCAATTTTTTGTAGGAAAATTTGAAATGGAGCAACACCCATAGGGTCAAAGGACCATGGAAAGATCAACAAAAAATCTTTGAAAGAAGGCAAAGACACACAAATAGAAAAAACTATATAGTACATATATACTAGTAGATTGTCATGTACCTTATTCGTAGTGTTTTAGATATCAAGGATCTCTCCAGTGTTGTTCATTAGTCAAAAGAGTTAAACTCTTTGCATGATACAATGGTGTAAGAGATACTCCATAAAGAATCAAACTTCAAATGATGCCCTAGCCTAGTTACTCTCTCTTCCCATTTGAGTACTAAGTCCCCTACCTTGAAACGAGGATTTGAAGAGTGCTTGTAAAACCAACAGTTGACTATCAATTGATGTTTATACATTGAATTCCAAGTAGATTCCCCATTTTCTTCCAAGTCGAATAGCTTTGCTACTCTAACCTCCATTACTCTATTTTCTTGGTCGCACTCCCTGAGGTACATCTCATAAACACTCTATTGAAACTCCTTTTGAATATGAAGTCATTGATCAAAACAAAAGAGACTCCTTGCAACCTGTAAGAACTCCTCTTGGAGTAGGACATGTTCCCTAGATATTCCCTAGTTTTCATAAATGTAATCCTTTCACCTATCCATTTCTCTAGATCTTATTCCTCAAAAGTCATGACCTTCTCATCTTTGTATTCTCTGCTTCCTCTGGTGCCTTATTTTCTACAAAAAGCTCTCCATTTTACTAATTTTCTGGGTTTAATGTCAATGTCATACTCCAATAGCTTGGTTATCCAATTCACCCCTTTTTCACTTATCTCTCCCTCCATAATGTATTCTCTGACACATGGATGAATAACGAAAGATTTCACTTAATTTCCTGATATCAAGTGTCTAAAATTTCTAAGGCCTTTGACTAGGGTGTATGTTTACTTTTCAATAAAATTATACTTCACCTCTTATTCCTTAAGGGTCCTTTAATGGAAAGAAATGGGGTGCTCACCTTTTCCTGAATCATCTTTCTGTGTCAACACCACAACAATATTGTGACCCTCATCATAAACATACATTATAAATTCTTTTGAGAAGTTAGGATTTACCAAGGCTAGTCTTGTTGCTATTACATTTTTATCGTTTCAAAAGCCTACCTACCTTCAACTATCCACCTGAAATTCCTATCTTTCTTTAATATAAGAGTTATTCACCTTACTAACCCAACAAGCATGATATGAATTTTCCCACAAAGTTGATCTTTTAAAGGAAAGATTAAGTTGCTTTCTTGTTCACAGGCATGGACAACTTGAAGATGAACTGCACTCTATCGAGGTTGTTTAGGGTAAAATTGGATTTTGATAATCTTTGTTGTTTAGATGTTTGAATCCTCCTTTCACCCTAACATTGAAGGATCTAGGGTCAAGTGGCAGGCGCTATCATACCCTAGATCACTTGCAAATGAGGGGAAGCTTGGATTAGGGAATTTAATTATTAATTTTCCTTCTCTTGTGTCCAATTAACCATTAAAACCCTAATTATGCAAATACAGAAACAAATTGATGAAAGACGGAAAAAGCTCTTACAGACGGGAGTAAAATAACAAATTACAGAATACCTATTTTTGGGGTTCCGAGGCGGAACAGTCGGGGACACTGGTGCGGGTGCCCAAGTCCAAGGTACCTACTTTTTCAGGGAATCTGGACCTCCTTCCGACACAGGTCAGCCCTATAACTTATGTTTCCTAAAATCTGTCTATGGAGGACACTTTTGCGGGCACCCTAGTCCTAAAAGTGCTCCTTTGTCTGACTTTTCTTTAGATCCTGAATCCTTGATGTCTGCCACTCCTTCCTGCAACTCCACTTCTCCCAAGTGTGACACCTATAACCTGCAATCACAAGACTTGGTTTGGGGGTTGTGGTGTTTAGAGGTTTGCCTCAGTCAAACCCCGGAGGACACTTAAGTCTCCGAACACCGTTGTCAAATAAAGAGGGCGTGCCCTTGTGAGGCAAAGACCAAAAACCAAAGGAATCAATGATAAAAACACAATGATATGTCACCTTGTAGTGAATCTCTCATGGAGGAAGATGCTCTTCATGCCATGAGGAGATTGAAGCTCAAATCTGCAAATATTAATGAACAAAACATACAAGTCTACTCTTGCAACATAATAGAAAGCCTTGAATCACCTTGAGAATGCTTAGAGTTCACAATGATCATCTAGTTTACAAATGAATGCCTACACATGCATATATATGCACCTACAAGCATTCCCACCAAGATTTTAAAAATCAAACTTTACCATGTCGGCAAAAGAACCTCCTAACAGTCATAAACCGACACTTAAAAATTAGGGCTGCCCCAAAATAGGGCAGGACTAGGGCACGGATGCCCAAGTCCTCCTCCCCTATTTTGGGTAGGGTATAGCTCAAGGGGTCCACCTAGGTCCCATCTGTCATGGAACCTAGGTCTCATTCCATCGGGATGCTAAAATATGAACTAAAATGTCCTAAATGCACTCTAGAGACCTAGGAGCTAAACCTTATGAGGGAAAAGCCCCCAAGGGGACATTTTTCGATGTTACATTTAGCCCCCACTTTAATGTATGTATAAATGCAAGGCCAATACATGCATTAAAGTAAGGTCACAAACACAAAAAACACACCAATCACGGAGAAGACACACCAACCACATAAAAGATAGTAACAGGCATGCAAAACATGGAGAAGACACACCAACCACATAAAAGACAGTAACAGGCATGCAAAACACGGAGAAGACAGTTACAGTCACGCAGAACACGGAGCAGACAGTCAATGCATAGAAGACACATTAATGCATGGAAGACAGAAATGATATCTTTTTTTTTCTCATATATATGAAATGCAAATGCAAGTACTGGAAAGTAAACAAACCTCCCAAAATACATGATGCACTCATCATGCAGGTCTTTGTATTTATGGGGCAAGACACACGCAAGACACACAAAACTTCCCAAAATGCAGGATGCATATGGGGCAACAGACACACCAAACAAAGCAAGCACGACAAACACACACACTTGAAGACACGGAGAAAACACGGCAGACAAGCGATGGTGTGTTCCCTATTTCTAGGCTCATCACCATCTCAGGCACATTACAGGCACACATCGACGATTGGTCTTCGCCACAACAATCACTGAAGACACACTTAAGGGTTGAGTTAGTCACAGAACCGCTCCCTGCCTCCGCAGAGGACTTTTGAGAATGCGACCCCACCCGCATCACGAAGACACCTTACAGTGAAAAGGAAGCATGGCATACCACCCCACCCATGTCATGGAGATGCCTTACAGTGAAAAGGAAGTATGATCTCAAAAGTATACAACCCCACCCACATCACGGAGATGCCTTATGGTGAAAAGGAGGTATACGCAATAGATAGATTGATTGATTGCAAACAAACTCAGGATGCAGGAAGTACTCATCATACTAGCCTACACCTGAGGACAAGCACATTGCTAACATCTACAATAGACAACCTACCTTATATATGCCCCCACCTTAAGGTGGTTGATATCAGTTATCGATATCAAGCACGTTAAGGTAGGAAGAAAACACACAAGGGAACATCTTCTTTTGGAAAGCCCATGCCCGCCATAGGTGACATGTACTTTATGATCACCAAATATTCCCACAAACACATCCCTGCAAGAAACATGTTAGTGTCTACAAAATCATGATAAAAACAACATCAATGCATATGATTAACCACACAAAGAGCCAAGGTTATACAACAAATTCAAAGTTCGAGGATAACTAGGGGCTATATCACGAAGCTCTTTGAATCGAGTACTACCAAGGCTAGATTCAAAGGCAAACAAAGGTGCACGGAGCAGTAGTATTGTTAAGGTTTGTAAATGCGATAAAAACATCATGAAATTCACTACGCTGAAAGCACGAATGCTTCCACTAGCCAAGCGTCGGATAAGATATACAACCCCATCGTCATATTAGGAACTATAGTCTATTTTTTGATTGCTCTCGAAAGGGACACTAGGTCCGCATCAGTATAAATGTTTGTCGTCATCCGCCCGCTAGGTGGAAACACTAGAGGAAAAGAAACAATAAATAAGAGAGGAGAAAACAAGTATCTTAGGGACAGTCACATAGGAGGGTGCCCCCAAGTCACCAACGATGACGCTATGTCCGTAAGACACAACACAATAATTAAATCAGAGAGAGAAATTTAGAAGAATGATGATACAAATAGAAGAAGGTTATAACAGAGGCGGTCTCCTGGTATCCCAAACCTTACGGGAGAATCTGAGGTCATTCCAGGAGGCCTAAACAACACATAACACATCATGGGGGAAGCACATTACGAGAGAAATAAAAGATTAGTTACTTACCTATAGGGTCTTCATGCTAAAAATCACTCTTTCCAATTGCAAACATGAGGTACTATTACCAAGTTTTTGTAATTATTCTTTTGTTCATTCTTAAATGCTTCTTAGTTTGACTCAATGTTAGGTGGAATGTTTTCTTGTTGGAGTTCATTATTACACATACTCACTATCCTCTTAGGTGGTGGGAGAAGCAAATTATTTTGAGTGATCTCAACATCCATCCTTGGAGTTAATGTGAGAGGCTTTTCCTCATCCACTAGTGCTACATCCTTAGTGATGTCCAAATGACTTGAATAATCAAACAAAGGAGGGACATTAAAGGTCTTCTCTTCCTTAGTGAAATCCAAGGTATGTGGACAATCAACTAAAGGAAAAAGGTTGGTGGGATGATCCACAGAGGTAGGAATTTGATTATTGTTAAATGAATGCTCATATGCTACCCATGGAATGATCTTTGTTAGAAGGATCTCTTCATTCACTAATGCTTCATCTTGGCCAGGGAGAGTAGTGGAATTACTAAAGCTATCACTAGTCTTCTCATCTAAGGTTCTTAAATGCTCTATGGAATCATTATCAATGTTTTCATGAGTATTCCTAGAGATGAATTTAGTTAAATCTTCTAAGATCAAAGGATATGCTCCTATGAATAGTGTGAAGCTACTAAAATCACGTGGATAACAAATTAATTGCAATTCATATGTAGAACATATAGAAGCATCAATACCACTTACATAAGTTATGTGCTCTAGAACATAAGGATTATCATTAGTGAAATTAGAGAAATTTTCAAGATCTAGGATATACTCATGCAAATATTTCATAGATGAATAACATGAAGATGCCATAATGAGATGCAAAATCAGATTTTGAAAGCTTTTCAAAAGTATGCAAAAGACAAGCGCAAAACTATATGCAAAAATAGCCTAAAATGCTTGATTTTTTGATACTTTTTCAATGCCAATGAATGAAAAAAAGGATGCTATGAGGATTTCAGTCAAGGGAAGAAAGTTATATGTCTGATATCAGTCCAAAATAGAAATATAATCACTCTCAACACACTCTTGATGCAAATCCAAGATAATGCCAAGTCAAAATATAGTGAAAATATGTCAAAATAGGCACCTTTTTCACCAAAATTCAATACAAAAGAGCATAACAAAAGGTGTTGTGAGGAAAATGATGATGGAAATCAAATAGTATCAGTAATAAAATCCACTTGGTGCCAAAATACCTATCACAACACGCTTTTAGCACCACTTAAGGTCAAACCCTAGTGAAGATATAGCAAAATATGCAATTTTTCACGGTTTTTCAACTCCAAGACCTAGAAAAAGGGGTGTTGTAAAGAATTTTAGGAGGTAAAATGAATAATATCAGTAATATCAGTCACCTCAATCCATAAAATTGATCACAACATGCTTGAAGTGCAAACTAGGTCAAACCCTAGGGTAAAAATAGTCAAAATATGTAGTTTTTTACAAAATTTTCACTACAAGAGCCTGTTAAAAGGGTGTTGTGAAGATTTTTATGAGGGGAATACAATTATTACCCTAATAACAACAAATTAATGCAAAATTATCCTTCACAACACACCTATAATGCAAGTTTAGAGAGTCAATAAGGTCAATTTTAGTGAAAATTGTTGTTTTTGAAGCCCTAGGTTTGAAATCTTGAGACAAAATACTATGAAAATGATTTGAAATCTGATTTATGATGAAATTTACTTACTATCAGATCTAAAAATGATTTTTAATCCTTAACATGCAAATTTAATGAAAATGCACCAAAATTGCTAGTTTTTGTTGAAATTTTTTATGTAAAAATGCAATTATTTTAAATCTAAATAAAAATTCACACTAAAATGAAAGACTACAGCCAAATTCAAATTTGAATGAGCCTCTAAAATAAGTAGAAAAATCTAATAAAAGATTTTGCCTACAAACCCTAGATTTTGGAATTACTAGGTTATATAAAATTGTCAAAATTTCCACAAAGCCCTAGCAATTAAATGATGAAAATGCAAGGTAAATTTTTTATTTTTTGTATTTTTCTATAGTTTATATCATATCTGATGCAAAAATCATGAATTAGGATAAATTAGAAAGAATTGATGCAATTTAGTAAGCCAAACAATGCAATTTTTTTTGTATTTTTCCAGTTTTTCAATTTTTTTGAATTTTTCTCAATGCAATCAAGTAAATGACCAAATGAATGAATGAAATCACACCAAATTAGAAGACAAACACTCAGAAAGTTGCAATTTAAGTCCAAAAACACGGGTTCACCAAAATTTTTAGGGTAAAATTGGATTTTGTTAATCTTTGTTGTTTAGATGTTTGAATCCTCCTTTCACCCTAACATTGAAGGATCTAGGGTCAAGTGGCGGGCACTATCATACCCTAGGTCACTTGAAAATGAGGGGAAACTTGTATTAGGGAATTTAATTATTAATTTTCCTTCTCTTGTGTCCAATTAACCATTAAAACCCTAATTATGCAAATACGACAACAAATTGATGAAAGACAGAAAAAGCTCTTACAAACGGGAGTAAAATAACAAATTACAGAATACCTATTTTTGGGGTTCAGAGGTGGAATAGTCGGGGACACTGGTGCAGGCGCCCAAGTCCAAGGTACCTACTTTTTCAGAGAATCTGGACCTCCTTCCGACATTGATCAACCCTGTAACTTCTGTTTCCCAAAATCTGTCTGCGGAGGACACTTTTGTAGGCACCCTAGTCCTGGAAGTGTTCCTTTGTCTAATTTTTCTTCAAATCCTAAATCCTTGATGTCTACCACTCCTTCCTACAACTCCACCTCTTCTAGATGTGACACCTTTAACATGCAATCACAAGACTTGGTTTGGGGGTTGTGGTGTTTAGAGGTTTGCTTCAGTCAAACTCTGGAGGACACTTAAGTCTCTGAACTCCGTTGTCAGATAAAGAGGGTGTGCCCTTGTGAGGTAGAGACCAAAAACCAAAGGAATCAATGATAAAAACACAATGATATGTCACCTTGTAGTGAAGCTCTCATGGAGGAAGATGCTCTTCATGCCATGAGGAGATTGAAGGTCAAATATGCAAATATCAATGCACAAAACATACAAGTCTACTCTTGCAACATAATAGAAAGCCTTGAATCACCTTGAGAATACCTAGAGTTCACAATGGTCATCTAGTTTACAAATGAATGCCTACACATGCTTATATATGCACCTACAAGCATTCCCGCCAAGATTTTAAAAATTAAACTTTATCATGTCGGCAAAAGAACCTCCTTGGTCATAAACTGACATCCAGAAATTGGGGCTGCCCCAAAAAAGGGTAGGACTAGGGCGCAGGTGCCCAAGTCCTCCTCTCCTATTTTGGGCAGGGTACAGCTCAAGGGGTCCACCTAGGTCCTATTTGTCATGGAACTTAGGTCTTATTCCATCAGGATGCTAAAATATGAACTAAAATATCCTAAATGCACTCTAAAGACCTGGGAGCTAAACCTTATGAGGGAAAAGCCCCCAAGGGGACATTTTCTGATGTTACAAAGGTGAATGGAAATTCCTTCATTAGAAATCATGTGTCCAGAGAGTTTTCCTTGAGGGACTCTAAAAACACATTTCTTTGAGTTCAAGGATATGTTGAAGTCCTGACACTTTTGAAAAACTTGTTCCAGGTGTTCCAAATGGTCTTCCTTATTCTTTGAGAACACAGTAAGATCATCTAGATATATCAAGATAATCTTATTTATAAGATCACTAAAAACAAAGTCCATTTCTTTCTAGAAGTTTGTGCCTACATTTGATAATTTGAAAGGCATTTTAGAATATACATATGTTCCCCACTTGGAGTTGAACGTTGTCTTGTATTGGTCTTCTTTGACCCATATTTGGTTATAGCCCAAAAATCCATCAAGTAAGGAAAAGTGTTAGGAACTAGCCAATGTCTACAATATTTATTCCATTGAAGGGAGAGGGTAGTGATCTTTCATGGAGGCTCTATCCAAATCATGAAAGTCAACTCAAAGCCTAATGTCCATGTTTTTCTTTCTAATCCACAACAAATTAGATACCTAAGTGGATTATTTGAATGGAAAATGATCTTGGATTCAATCAATTTGGTGAGTTACTATTCCATTAGAGGTTCAATATTTGGATTAATTGGCCTTTTCTTTTGTGTGATTGGCTTTGAGTCCATGGATAGCTCAATAGTGTGTTGGATTATGTCCTTGTCATATCCTTTCAACTCCTCATAATTCCATGCCATGACTCTATCATATTTTGCACAAAGGAATATAAACCTATCTAATTCTTTTTTAGTACAAACCTTTCCCACTTTAATCTTTTTCCTAGGAAAATTTCAAGTTCCACATAGTCCCCTTTTTCTATGGTGAATTTCCTTTTATTCAACTTGAGATCATCAGGAGTAAATAGATTCTCCAAGGTGATCAACCCCTTTGGAAACTTTGGATTTAAGTTGCACAACTTAATTTTCATAAGCCTCCTCTATCTTGGGTAGTAGCTACTCTACAAATTCTCTTGACTAATGAATAAATATAGCAATTTGAGCATTTATTTCAGACTTTCCAATGGTCTTGGTTGTTGAGGATTGCAAGATGGATAATCATCTTGACAAAATCCTCATTTGTCGAGAGATCCTTTGTCAAATTAAATTGTGATCCAATTACAATAATTTGATCAGCTTTAGCATTCTTCATCCTTGGGATTACTTGGAGATTTAAAGCTTCAAATATTTAAAGGATATCCCAAACTCTATGTTGATAGGATCTATTCCTTGTATTCTTGGGAGTGGTTGATCCTTTGACTTGTCTAATCACTAGTTTAGAATCACCAAATATTTAGAGTTGTTTAACATTCATTTTCTCTACCAAGATGAGTCCATGAATTAGAAACTCATACTCAGCTTCATTATTATTACAACTAAACTAAAAATAGGAGGTTTTTAGAACTTTCCTCCCTTTCAGAGACACAAGACATACTCTTGCTCCTAAACCATTTGCACATATGACACCATCAAAGTATAACTTCTATAGTCCTTAAGGATTCTTCTTTTCTCCTCCAATTGGTTTTTTATCAGCATTTACTTCAAGGATAGTCTGATTGTAATCATAGAGAAGATAGGTTCCCAATCCTATTGAATTAAAGTTACCAAAGGGGTCCCATTGTGCTACTTCATCTATCCCCTCATCTACAAATTGGTAAAATGATAGAATGTTGTTATCATCTTCTCCCTCCAAGAGCTCTACATTCTCTTTTCCTTCTCTTGAGAACATAATGTGTGTAGGATCAAAATTCACCATTACTTTATGAGTAATGTTCTCCTTATGAACTGTCTCTGATACAATCTTCATCTTCATCCCATACTTGGTCCTTAGAATGAGATGAGACCAACTAAGAGATAGATACCCTCTAATTTTAACCATGGAGTCTCTAGATAAACATAAACCAAAAACTAGAGGGATATCAATTATCACAATGTCTTGATGCATAGTGATGTGAGGACATGCATACAAAGTGATGAGAAGATTCTTTATGATCCTAAAAGTCAGTAATTTCTTCCCATCTAATTTCATAATCCCTGTATCTAGGTGCTCAAATGTTATCCCCATAGTGTCAACAATTTTCTTAGGCATAACTATCGTACTTGCACCAGAATCTACCATAGAATTATGTAATAATTTCTTTCCAATCATCAATGTAAGATAAAAGGGCATAGGATTTGATTTACTTACCTCTGTAGTAGCATTATGAAGGGTAGTAGGATAGTCAACTAGAGAAATTATCCCTTGTTTTACTATTTTCCTTCTAGTATTAGTGGCTTGGGATGCTACTTTAAATAGATCTTCCTACATCTTCAAGGATTCCTAAAGAAAATTCTTTACTCAAGGATGGATAGAAAATCCCACAGTGACACACTCATAGTTGTCTTCTTTAGTTGATCCGCCATGTTAAGAGGTCTAGTTGTCTAAGTCTTTGGAATATAAGTCAAGTTGGCTTGATACTTTATTCTTTCAAGGACTACATTTGATGCTCCTATTAATATAATTCATACAATCTTTGGTTTCTTATTTAGATATGCATTTTCCTACCTTTGAACTATAGGATTATAATTCCGAGCTCTGATATTTTTTAAACTATCTTAGGTCATTGTTCAACAACAGGGTTCTCAACTATCCTTCTCTTTGATCTTGTGAAATAATTAGATTGCATTTGAGGATCCTCTGATGTGGAGGGATTATTTGTGATTATTTCTTCCTCTTTCTTAGTCCATGAGAACAAGGCTTGTTCTAAATCTATTTCATCCTCTAGTTTTAGAGACATACCTTGCATATGAATTGTTAGAATTGCATTCTAGACTCCTGCCAATTGATAAGGTATTTTAGGTAGTGTCGCTCACATATTCATAGTAGCTTACCTTTGTTTAGAAAGTTTCTATTGTATATTTCCCCTTGAAAAAGATCTAGAAGGATGCACCTCATTACATGGAAAGCACCACATGTTTGGGTCATCAACAAAATTGTTTTGCCCAAGGACCAAATCCCTTATTAGATTGTGAAGAATCTTCTGTAATGCCATAGGCACTGGTATAATCTAATTCAAAGGTTATTCTTGATTCTATCCTTGGTTCTATTATTTTAGATATGGAGACCACTAACCTTGATTTACTTGATATGTTGGCCTTGGGTAGGCTACTTGCTATCTGTTTCAATTAATGATTTCATTTGAAAATTTGCACAACAAATTCTTCAGAACATCCATTTTTGGATTTATCTAGGGACTATGCATTTGGATAGGAGGATATATGTACATGGATGGAGAAATTTGTTGTGTGTTTGAGGATGGATGGCCCAGCTTTGGCAATTCTTCTTGCACTAGGAGTGAGAAATCAGGGAACATAGGCATAAATCATCTAGGAGGAAGACTTCTAGTATCAATAAGACTTTTCTCTACTCTAACCACTAGATCATAAGTTGTGGGAAGACTTTGGCCACCTAGGAACTAACTCATTGTTGAAATGTCAAAATTGAAGGCTTTTAGGTAGAAAACAAATGCCATTTCTGTTGGTAAGTGTGTGACCATAGGTATTCGATCCTAGGTCTTTTGAAGCCAAGAATTGAAATTAATAATGGCCTCTTGTGGATCTCTTTTTATAGCAATCAATTGTAATAATGAGGACTAATCTCCCTTTTATTTGAAACTTTCAAAGAAGGCATCTCCTAGTTGATCCTAGGAGTCTATTGAATTTTGTGCTAGGGATCGATACTAGTCAAACACTTTCCCTTTGAAAGATGCAGCAAGCAATCTCAAAGATATGTTCTATTCTACAATAGAATGTACTATGCAAATATCTATAACATCCTTGAGATGCTCTTCGAGAGTCTCTAAATCTTCTCCAATGAACTTTGGTAGAGCATTTAGAGCATTTGTACAAATAGGGTCCCAAGTTGTTAGAGTTGGAGGAATCAATGGATTGTCAGTATTTTAGTTTACAAAATTCCTAGGGACTCTAGCTTCCATTATAACTTGAGTAGGTGGATTGTGCTAGATAAGTCTCCTTAAGGGACTAATGACTAAGGGTGGAACCAATAGATGAGGGTGAATGGAAATAAGTGACCTAGTTATAGGTCCTTCTCTCATAAAATAATTTAGGATCCAGGCATAAAATTATGTGGCTTTGAACTAGGGAAGTGGTTTGCATCCCATTGAGCATGCCAAAACTATTGATATTCAAATATGCATTTTCATGCATCTTTTTACAAACATGGGTAATTTTGTGGACATGGTGTGTGGTTCACATAATGACCTCTGAGATTATGAAGCCAATTCTTCATATGAGTTTTTAGAGAATTCTAGATAATGAGATTGTGAAGAGGAAAAAGAGAAACATGAATATAAATCATATATTAATAAGAAGGGGGCTAGAAAATAAACTTGGAACTATCATTTAATTGAGCACAAAATTTGTATCATTTGAAATACATATCTTCAAACAAATGATAAAGGGCATGAATTTCATGGTTACCTTTTTCTTAATAGTTACAAAGACTATGAAAACAAAAATAAGGCCTAAAACAACTAAATATAAAATAGAATCAATACTAGAGGAACCATAAAATAGCACAACAAGGTGAGAGATTTTATATATGGATATCTAGGCTTCTACAATCACGTGAAAGGCGAAAAGTGCATAGTCACCTTTTCTAATAGTTATAGAATAAAATGAATACTATAGTTTTCTTTGAAGGCCTGAAGTACAAAGAGTATGATTATCCTATTACCAATTCTTTTTTTCGAAAATATCCTAATATAGAGCATAATAAGGATATTTATATCTTCAAAAAGAGTGTCAATCCATTACAAATTTGAAATGCATGCTAAAAAAAATAGTTTTGTTAAAATAGAATGGCACTTGAAACACCAACATAGGACAAAGAAAATGACATGTTTTTTTTCTTCATCATTTAACTAATCTTAGCCCTTTGATAAAAATCTCCATGAATCATATCCAACAAATCTATGATCTTTTCTTTATGGAACCTGATCTATCCTTAACCAATGGTGCAATAGAAAAAATATGTTAGTCTTTGTCATTTCTACAGAGAGTTTCATGATGACACCTATTCTTTTCACATACCTTTATCTGCTCCTTTATGTTGTGGACCATGCAATTGATGAGCTATGTGGAACTAACCAATGGTGCAACACCTTGAATTTGTTAGGTTGACAACTCCCTTAAAGATGCATGCACCATTGATCTCCAAAATAATTAGTAGTTTAACAATTAGGAACTAAAAATGTTACTTTTTTATTAAAACAAAAAGGGGCCCACTTCATAATCTACTTGGTTATTTTTCATCCAATGATGCAAAGGAAAAAACCTAGTATACTGACATACTTTGAAGGAGTGTCAAGAGACAACATAGCATTCATAACCCTTTGAAGGATAATAAAAACTAGGACCCACCTTTCCTACCAACTCAAATGCTCTAGCTAATATAACAACATTTTGAAGTTGTCAAATCAACAAAAAATGGAATGTTGTGTGTGCCATTAGATCCTATAAAAATGATCAATAGTTCCATAGCCACTAATTTATTTTCCCTCTTCACTATCTTATTGTCTAGAATTCTTTGGGAAATCATATGAAGTACTGGCTTCATAATCCCAGAGAGGTCATTTTGTGAACCATGTCCAAAGTTCATAGAATTTCCCATGTTGGTACAAAGATGCATGAAAGTGTATATTTGAATATCAACAAGACCCTCATGAGTACTATGATAATCTACTCCTTCAACCTTTCTATGCTTTCTCACCTAGAAAATGATTATGCTTTCATAACTAGATTGACACTCTTTTCTTCTTTGCACATTGACATAATCATTATTGATGAATGGAGGGATCTTTGTAGGATGGAATCATTGGATGTCTTTATCCCTACCATAGGGAAATCTAGAGAGGTACTTTTAGTTGATGTTGGGGTGCCTGCACTAACAAGTTGACACACATATGTTCTTGCTCCTACCTACCATGTTGGCTAGGACATAATATCCTAGAGGACTAAGGTTGTTTCATTAGAAGTAGAAGTCACTTTGTTGTGAGAGATGGATAGCCTTGGGGTCCATAGATGGACTTCTACTCCTTCATGGACTCAGAAAATGGAACCATCACACTCACAGATTCACAACCATATCCCCTCATAAGGGCACACTCAGAGGACTCCTAGACTTTCCAACATGGAAAATAGCAGGAGGAGACCACAGAGCAAGAGCCCTAGAGGTTTTGTGGGTTAGAGATAACCTTGAGGTATATGAGAGACCTACTTAATGTAGATATTTTTAAATTTTCCCATTGCATGGGGAGACTTTACATGCTTTTCTACACTTTTTATCTCTTTGAACTCACTTGATGGAGTGACTTGTACTTAGAGATTACTTAACACTTATTATAATGACTTTTATTGGTTTTAGACTTATACACAGTTGCAATCAATATCTTTTACTTTGCTTTCTCTCTTGTGCACATGGCTAGTTGTAGAACTTATGTTTTTAGAACCATGTATGCTTATATAAGATGACACTATGCTTATGCTATTTTTATTATCTTTCTAACTATAAATAATATGTATGCAATGTGAATATGTATGGATGTATTTGATGCACATATAGATGGTAATGTAGCTACTTGTCTACTTCCTTTATTATGAATGCCATTTTTCTATGACATAATTTTTTTTGTATGATATGCATACAGAACTAACACTGTGGTTTCTCTTTTAGTAGGATTTTTAACCTAGGGGATTATAGGTTGACTTAGCATAGGGTAGCCTAATAAACTTTCAGGATAGGATTTTATTACAGGATCAAGTGGGAATGGGGTCCAAGGTAATGAAATAACTTTTGAATTAATCTTCACAAAAGGATAAATATTAATCCTTATCTAGATCGACAACTTAGACTTTCCAGGAGAAAAATTGATTGCCAAGACTCCCCTCTTACTAAGGAGAATTAAGGGAGATCTGCATGTTACCTTCTATTAGACACTATAGGTTTGAAAACTTTATTTTCTTAGACTTGACTAGATGATAGTTAAGACTAGGATTAGTATAAAGCTAAAAGTTTAACCTTATTTGAAATTGCTAGGGATGTAAAAGGAAAAGGTAATAATTATTTTTGGGAATCTAAGGCTTAATGGGGACAACCTATACTAGAAAATTTCTGACTCCTTACTAGGATGAAAATTGAACAAGAAAAAACCACTCATAGATGCAAAGGTGGACAAAATGAAATGCATGTTTTATTTTTTAAATTCTTTTATACTTTTTAAAAAATTTGAATTTTTAGAATTATTAGATTTTTTTAATTTTTAGATGTAATACTTTTTCAGATGAAAGGCATTTATCATTTCACTAGATTCTTCACCTTCCATGGTGCACAAGAGATAAGCTTCATTACCAACATCTTTCTTAACCATGTATGGTCCTTTCCAATCTTCATGAAACTTTTGTTTATTCTTATGTCTTTTGATTTTCATTCTTCCTTTTCTGAGGATAAATTCACCTATTTTGTAAAGTCTTGTCATGTTTTGTTTCTCCATGGGAGTTGTTGTGTTTGCTTGCAAGGACTGGGCTATCATGATATGAGCTAAGGATTGAAACACTTGTTGGTGGGATGGGGGTCCAATATAAGGCTCCATCACTAGCCAATAATTCAATAAGAAGATCAAGGTCATCTTGCATATAAAGCTTGACTTCAACCTGCTCTTGGAAGGTTTGCAAAAACTAAAATAACTCAAAGGGAGTTTATGGCTCTCTTTGCTCTTTTAGAGGAATAAATCTTATACTCATTTTCCCTTAGGTTTAAGTTGTAAGTCCATTAAATGTCCTGTGTACTTTTCAAGTAGTTCCATAATGGTGGGGTCTTCGACCCCATTAGTTTTGCATAATTTGTTCTCCTTTCAAAATTCTCCTTCACTTACTTTGTCTTCATTAGGGAACCTTTAAACCATTTCAACTTGGACCTGAGGTGGTTCTCATATCTCATTATATTGTATGGAATTTGTATGTGAAGGTGGGTTACGCAAGATGCTTCCTCTGAAATCCTTGGAGGAAACATCGAGATCATTTGTGGATTCATTATTGATTTAGTGTAAAAATGATCCTTAGAATTTTTTCTGCCCTTGTTGAGTTGGAAAAGTCCAAGGAGTATAAGACTCACTTGGTTGTGTCAGAGGTGTATAAGAATCACTTGGTATTAGTGTTAAAGGCATGAATAACTTGTTCAAAGAGGTTTCCCTAGGAGGTGTTAAGGGAGTATAGTCGTCTAGTAGATCTTCTTTTACATTAGCAAAGGCATTTGGATTTGTTTGCAATAGGTCAATGGTTTTCAATTGAATTTGATTTAGAGGGAGGGGCCATCTTTGAACAAGAAGAATCTCATTTCTTACCAAGAGCATTTAAATGGGCCCCATTGGCTCAATCATTTCTTCTTCTACATAAACAAAAATGTTTAATTCTAAGACCATGGTGATGGTACAAATGTCCCATGGGAATTGTATTGGGGTGTCCTTTTCCAAATAAATCATGATCTTGGTAGTTGTTTCTATTGAGATAATCGATCCTTGTTTTGATGATTCTCCATTTTCTATAATTTTGATGCATGGGTCAATAGTAGTTTTAGCTTTATCATCATTCTTATTTAAGTGTAAGATCTAAGGAAGAGGCTTAGGTATGGTAATCTTGTTAGTAAACAACTTGTAATTACTTAGAATGCCTATCCTCTTTTTTGTCGAGTTATTTTTTAGCATGTTAAATGGCTCAGGGTTGCCCTTTACAACATAGACCTTTCCAAGGTGTAGGAAGTGACTTTCCTAGATTAGGGTTAAGGGGATTTCCCTTATCTAGTCTATTTAGGGTCTTCCTAACAACAAATTGTATCATGTGTCTGTTGATGACATAGAACATAGTTGGACTATTTTAGGTCCTAGAGAAAAAAGGAGCATTATCTTTTTGATAGTAGCCACTTTCAAGTTATCATAACCTCATAGGTTATCTCTACAATCCATAATATTGGTGTGGAAATACCCCATTATTTTGAGAAGAGAGAAAGGAACAATGTTTACTGGTGGAACCATGTAATATTTTCACTAGTTCTAGTATTTGCCTATTTCTGTGCCTAAACTTAAGGATATCTAACCTAGGGTTTACTTGCTAAAAGCATTGAACAGATCCCTTAAATCCTAAACCCTAGTGTTGTTTAATGCAGGTAATGAGTTACTTTTGTTATAATCTTGTGTTGATTGCCTGTAGCCTGTGTCAGGTCTCTTAAGTCACAAAGTTTATATGTCAAACTTCATTATTTACCGGCCTCGTGCCCCTATTCTACTGCCTGTGGCCCATATCTAAAATTTTATCAATATGCCTAAGGTTTAAAGTCAATCCTTCACGAGTCTCGCAACCCCCTTTTTCCTAGTAGAGCCAATGTTGTTTTAAAAAAAGCATGTTCTCCCTTTATTTGGTCCATCCCTAAAAACACAGCAGAAGTTGCTAAGTGTCACAACCGCACTCTTTTGAGATCCTTTGAAGCTAAAAACTCTCTCAGCATGCGTCAAGGCTCCACGTGGTGCAACAATGGGTCTCTAAAGCATAAAGGATAAAAGGGGCAAGTGAAAGAGTTATGACGTCATATTATGCCGATAAAAAATGAAGTCTTTGTAATAACTGCGAAGGTTGCCAAGTGTCAGCATCATGACCAGTATTGAGTTTCTCTTTGTTGAGTCTACAGGTCTTAGTAGAAGGTGCCACTTGTCAACCGGGCACTCTTTTGAAGGATTTCTTTTGTAAGGTTTTATATATTGAGCACCGTCTTGCCATGTGTCCCTAAGAGTCTTTTATTTGAATATGGCGGAGTGCACCACGTGTTCACATGGTGCTTGTTTATGGAGTCTTGATTTGTTAAGCAGTTGGGTTTACAGAGGGTATTTTGGAGTGTGTTATATTGTGGGGCCTGCTCTTAACTAAGTTGGATCTTGTTCCTGAGAGATCAATGTCTTGTATTCAAATTTGTAAAGCGATGCGGTGGAGTGTGGTGAGGGATAGACTGGTGTTGAATTAATTTCTCAGGCGTGTGCTTGGTTTCCATCGCCGCCACTACTAGAAAATTAACAAACTGAGGGATTAGCATGATGCATGGTTGACCCTTGGGAATCTATGCTCGCACCAAAAATGACCTTTTTCTTGCTTCATAATGAGTTTTGGCACGGTGAATGAGTAAAAAGGAATTAAATGCTAAGACCAAAACAATTGATCTAGTAGCTTTAATACATGATTTGATGTTTTCAGTTATGTGAGATGAAAAAATACTATCTGTCTGCCCATTTATGACAATCATCAAGGGATTTCCATGTACGATCAGCATACCATGGAAATGACTAAAATTAATTGATCAGGGACATCAAAGTGTGTGAAATCTATCAAAATTTCTATAATAGGTGCTTCTGATGTTGTTCCCTATACTATTTTTTGTGCAGACAATATGGATACTCATTGGTTTAGTATGCTCTTTTTGTTCCCCTATTTTGTAGAGTTTTCTTCTCTGTATTCATGGTTAGCAATCTGTCCTTGCAAAATTAAGAGATTAGAAGATCTTCATCTATAGGATGGGGGAGTTGGAAATATTTCAGGGTAGTAGTAGTATCCATTGAGCCCCTATGAGCTTTTCTCCTTCCTATCTTTTCATCCAGATGAGGGTTCTGAGTTCTAATCTCCTGACTCCAATAGTTCCTTATTTCTGTGAGTTGGCAAATTGAGTTCTCAAGTAGAGAGGAATCATTACTCTCTCTGCCCCTCCCTCACATCTGCATTTCCTAATAGAGCAACATCTCTAGTTGTGGGAGTGTTGCCCCTTCAGATGGAACATGTGGAGGTAGAAAGGAGTTTTGTGGTTGTTGTTACTACTCTCCTGGATGGATATTTGGCACGGCCAAGACCAGCTCTATGTGATTTCCTCTGGTTTTTATCTGGTTGAACTGGTTGGGAACCTCTCAATTAGAAGTGAGGAGTCACACCCTTGTAAAGGACACTGGGCATAATGAGGACTCAAGTTTATGGGGTTTTCTTCTGATATTTTTCTTTGCAGGTATTCTCACTCTTGCGCATGTGGTTGGAGAGATGAAGTAGGGAATTCTTGTATTTTTTGACAAGTACTTGGGAAATCAAAGGTGACGAAGAGTAGCTAATGAATTACTAACCATCAACACCCTAGCCTCAACTCCCCGCCATAAAGTGAGAAGCATACAAAACAAAACAAATATCTCTGCCTGTTGGAGGAGATATTCTATTACAAATGCATCTCTTGTCACTTAAGAGATAGTTATACTTGGATCTTGTTGTAACTTCATTTGTCAAATGAAAATATGACATTTGTCATCTAAGCCTGTAGCTTGTTGCTCCCTTGGTCTTATAAAAGGGAATTCAGGGCTTGTTAATTTCATTGTCTCTAGGTCATACTCTCCAAACATAGTCTGAAGTATGGGGATCAATCTAATCTCAAAGAAGTTTTGTATAATAGTACATGAAAATAGAATTACTTTTCCCAATTTAGGTGTTGCTTTGAGTTCATAGTTAGATATTTTTGCAAAATCATTTTCTAATTCCGTATCAACTCATTTAGCAGAATACTGTTAAGTTTTAAATTATATTGTCTCCTACATGTACTCTATAACATTTATGAATACAATTTGGTTAAGGATCAATTTATTCATCATCATAGTCTTTCCTGTGTATGCATATTCATCTTATGGTGTTTACTCAAGTAGTAAAATAATTGCTCTAAGAGAATATTGAATGTTGTCTTAGTTTACAAGGATAACTAAGTAGAGTTAATCTTGAAACTGGTGAAATATAATAGTGTAATACATTATTGTATCATCACAATGGGCTAAATGTTTACTGATCACAATAGAGTTTTCATTTATATCTATTTTTTTTACTCTATCACCTAGGAATTAGGCATTGATCCTGTAGAATTGTTACTTTATACAACTCCCTGATCATTCCTATTCGAATATCAAAAAAATTTCCATTTTAGTTATAGGTTATAGGTATTAGTTTACCCACATGTTCTCCCGCAATGAATTATGTTAAAGCTTTGAGAATCTATCCCGTTGCTCTCCTCTATCAGTAATTCTAAAAGCAATTTAGAGAGAACATATCTGTTTAAATAGTATTTGGAGAGAAATAGCAAGAAACCCATAAGTCAAATACTATTAGGAACACCCTCCTTGGTTTCATAGAGCCTAAAGTGTAGAGGAAAGGGATTGAAAACCCATTTCCTATTCGTTGGCCAATCCCTCAAGGCATACCAACCATTAGAACTGGTTATTCTTTAGGTTTTCTCTTTTGAGATCAAGTTGGGAATTTAAAACAACCAACAGATTGACGACTCCACTGGGGACTCTTTTTATCTCTAGAAGACTAGTATTGTGTCTTACCTTGAGTCATAGATCAATTGTTACATTCCCTTGTTTGAGGGTGGTGACTTTACTTTTCTCCTTGCTGGTTGATCAAAGGAGCATACTATGTGTGAGACTCGTATGTTTGAAGATGTTTTGTGTGGATCTACTGTAAGAGAAGGCCCAGAATGAAAGTAGACTTTAAAAGAGTTTTATGCTTTTAAAATTCAATCTTCTGTGAGAAGAGGTGGCGGCTCTATGAGTGAAGAACCCGATAAAAATATGAAATATATTACAACACTCTTGAGTTTCCAGTCAAGACAGAATTTACATCAGCATTGACAATTTCCCAGGTATTTTACAAAGCTTGAAGGAATTTTCAAAATTATAGTAAATACAAAATTGATAAAGGAAAGTTTCCATGTGCATAGGGAAATTGTGTCATCAATATATATCCCTGTAAGGATCTAGTATGTGTATTGTACAACCACATTTGTTTTATCAAGGGGGTTTGTCATGGAAAGATATAAGGCCATCAATTTTAGCAATATTTGTGGTTTTCCAAATGACATCCCACCTAAAATTAGACATCAAATACCAAAGTTCTGTAATGACAAGTCTAAGTCATCTAGCAACCATTTACAAGATTTTTGTGACCTAATGGGAGACTATGAGATAAATTTTGAGGATGTGGTCATGAAATTATTTGTTAAGTCCCTAAAAGATGATGCTAGGGATTCGTTTACATATTTACCAACTCATTACATTTATTCATGGCAAGATCTTAAAATAGCTTTTACGGAATAGTTTGGTGAAAGGATTGATATTACACTAGTATAAAAAGAGCAATATATTGCTAAAAAAACTACTAAAAACTGCTTATAAGTGACCAAACATGGTCATGTGACCATTAGTAGTTTCTTGCCAATCATTTATAACGTGACCAAATTGATGACTCAACCATTTTTAGTCATTTATTGGTTGTTTTGATTGATCGATTTGGTAGTATATTTAGTCATTGATTGTTGTTAACTAGTCACTTATTTAGTCATTTTTATTCATTGATTTATGTCCATCGGTAGTGTATTTAGTCATTAATTTTAATCATCATTTTGATCAATTTGGTAGTATATTTAGTCATTTTTATTCACTGATTTAACATTGGTCAGATATTTAGTCATATTTATTCATTGTTCACTAATTTTTGTCAATTAGTAGTATATTTAGTCAATTTAATTATTAATTGACGTCAATTAGTAGTATATTTACTCATTTTGAAGCTTGCACAATGAAACAACTTTGAGAAGGTAAAAACAACTTGTTTTATTGATAAAAAATGCTTACAAACAGCATACAAATCTGAAAATAAGTTACAATGCTTTCTCTTTGCTAAAAAAACCTTCATGGTTACAATACATATCTCAAAGAATGAGAAAGAAACTAATTTTTTGAGTTACAATGCACTAAAAGACAAAAAGAATATAGGTAAGAGGCCTCGGTGACTGTACAAAGCTTGGACCAGCAGGAATTCCACCACTTGTAGGCACAGAGCTTGATGTTGTTGGACACTCAATAGAAGAACCTCCTAAAATTTTAGAAGTATCGCTTGCTTTATCTCTTCTCCATTGGAAACTGTGAGTACTACCAAAAGGCCTTGACATGTAGCCTGCTCTTCTATATGTACCTAGAAAGCCCCTTCCATACGTAGCTCTTGTTGAAGGTCTGGTAAAAATAGACAAGGACAACATAATGGAGACTGAGCAATGATAGGAGGTTCAACATTTGAATTCAAAGTAATTTTTTACATAACCTGTGCATAAACAAGAAATGAGCCTAGATTATAAAGTTGGCCATATAAATCTACAAGAATAAACACACCAACAACCTTCAAAACCTTGAGAAACCTACCTTAAGCATTTGAGACATGAATGATGTCTCATTCAAGGTCAAAGCCATTTCGGCCATTTCTTTGCTAGCAAATTCAATATAGGCTGACCTGTTATTTACAATAGTTAGATTACAATTACATTAGCTTTTTCAGTTCTTTGGACTATCAAATGAGGATAATTCAGAAAAAATCACTTATACATAGCATTGAATTAATTAATTTGATAGAATTAGCATCTACCCTTTGGGTTGGCTGGCTGCAGCATTTGTTTGTATTATAACCTTGACAACTTCACCATAACGGTCGAAATGTTTGGATAATGACTCTTTAGTTCCAGCAAAGTGAACCTAAAATGTCAACAAACAATGAGTGAACAAAGACCAACCATAGATAAATTCTTCTCTATTGAGGACAATTTATGTGCCTTGTTTATGCTTCCAAATTTTGCATACATGTCTAACAGGGCAGTTGCAACTACAACATATGACAAAATTCCTCTATCCTTTATGTTTTGATGGATGTCCATACCCTATTCCAAAGCTCCCATTTTGACACAGGCAAGGAGGATGCTGGCAAAGGTTGTGGAATTTGGCTTTACACCACCCAATTGCATTTGCTTTCAAATTTCTAAAGCCCTTTCAATAAATCCATTTTGTGCATATCCTGCAATCATTGCAGACTAAAATTTACACTAGCCTTCAACTCAACTGCTACAAGCAATACCATATTCTTCTTCTGTGGCATTGACATATAACTAAGTATCGTTAATCACATCTGTAACAACTTAACATAAGACATAGAAAGTAATCCTTACAATACTCCCATCACTTCTTTGACAATAGATTGGAATTCATCATCTGTATATTCATGAGTTGGAAAAGGTGCAAAACTGATATTTGATGGTCTAAACAATGTCCAAGGAAAATCCTGCTCAGAGTTCTCTTCAAGCATACCAAACATCTGATGGTTCTCTTCTGTACGATTGTTCTCCAAGTGACTTTGGGTTTGGTGAATATCTAAGTCACCTCCTTTTTTTGTTTTGTCATAGAAAGTAGAGCTTCCATTCCATTGTGCAACAAATATTATAAATGAATCCAAAACTTATTGTAGCTGTTATGCATACAAACCCATCAAAATACATGAAATTAGTAATAAAAGAACTCCAAACATTAAGAAAAAATCTTTTAATATATTCCAAATGAGAACCTACAAAAACACAATTAACATTTGAGTACAATATAATTTATAGTGACGATTCAAATAAATTATAATCATTGATCAAAATGAGAAACCCAAGAAACATGAAAAAACAACAATAAATTAAATATTCGTATGAATACACAACTAGCACCCTATTTCAAATTAGGTCTATGGGAATAAAAATGCAACAAAGGTTGGAACTTCTTGGGATTTTCCATTCAGATCAAAAGTTATTTAAGTATAGACAAAGAAGATCAGTGAATACCGTCAAGAAGCCACCGAATCCATACTATAAAGTTGGTCTGATGTCGACCCTTAATTGTAAGTCATTTACATATGGTCCATTTGTATCCATGATAGTCTTCACATCCATAAATCCTAAGGGAGCCCATGAATGATTCAGACGGGTGCTATAATCATATTTATGTGGCCCCTATTTATGAAATATAATTGCTCCTTTGATTTTGGGATGGGTGACATTCCTGATTGAAAAGAAAAATTATTCACCATGAGAACTTCAACTGGAAAGTATTCTACCATGCTAGAACACCTATAATGTAAGAGAGAAAGAAGTTGAAATCTTTAAAACACGTTTTAAAACTTAGTACCAAAATTTATCAGTTGAGATTATAAAACAAATAAGGTTTTCTAAATTTGAAAAGATGGTACAAAATTCTTAATTAAAAATGTCATGTATACAGTTTTGAGGTGCCTGAGACCACATATTATTTTCCACCTAGATTACATTCCATGCCTCATTTTTAACATGTTCTAACCTGGGAAAGCAAAATATTGCTTAAATGTACAGATATAAAGATTTGAATTTGGATTTTAGCAATTGAAATGTCATTTACTCTTCATCTCTTTTCTTCCACAACATGAAACAATAAGATGGTTATTCTCTCTCAAAATGTGATTTTGAGAAAGTATGGACAAGACAAAGGTTGGCATCTTGAGGCCTAGGAATTTTTTTTTTTGACAAAAATAAGAGGACTTGACCTAACCAACATTATAACACAAGAAGGTTATTCTCATAGCTAGGTAGATGTTGAGACCAATCCAGATGAGGCTCCATAGAAAATACTACTCAGACATCATTTTTCTAATTGGTATAAAAACTAGAGATGTATCAATATAAAATAAATGATAGAAAATACTGCTCAGGCATCATTTTTCTAATTAGCATAAAAACTAGACATATATTAATACAAAATATAGGATGCAAAAACAATCCTTATCAAGGTTGTAAAAATCTTGAAGTATAGAGTTGTGATATACATGAAAAATATTAGATACCACAAAATCAGGAACAATATGTTGGGGGCAATAGTTTGCCTCTCATATAACTACAAGATTGAGAAACCCTTACATGCCTATAGAGTTGGACAACATCTTGCATATCACCTTCTCCATAATTGTCCTTATCCCCAGTTTTAATGGCAAGTGTAGCTTCATCATGGCCAAGGCTCTTGAATCGATTCATGTCCTAGAGAAGAACAAGATGAACATCATTAATCTTGAGGTGTAGATCTACTATTAAGAGGAAAATTCCTTAATGAATGTTCCCCTCCATCTGACCAAGATAAGAAAAAATATGTTTAAAATCTCAATACATTTTTTCTTTATGATATGGCCTCAAGATGGAGAATGTTCGGGTCCTCTGATTTGATTTAATTCAAAAAAGGGGACATTACATTAAGTGCAAGTGAATTCCACCTTAGCTACAAAACATGGTTCATTTAATGAAAAGCTCTGCCCAATAGTGATAAGTGGCTAATACCCCTCATAAGTGTGCATAAGGTTCAAAAGACTGAGTAACTAGTGGCAAAAGCAGCTTGTGGGTGCACTTGGGCTGAAAGGAGAATTTTAGTCGAAGGTCTTCATGATGTTGCAGTAGTTCCTATAAATTTTTAGAAGGGATGCATATATTGTGTAGGATTTTTCTTCATTTCTAGCAAGTTTTTACACCATTAAATTCAAAAATTCACATGCTAGTACAATACCTAGGGTTTGAAGGGACTTTCAATCTTTATTATCATTCATATGCTGTTGTTCTTCCTCTTCAAACTGCTTAGGGTTTAGTCATCATTTCAGGATGTTTTTAGTCTCTGATAACAACTAAATTCAAATTTATAACAACAATTTGGATGCCTTCTTCATTGTAGACTTTTATGGTGGCTTCCATATCTTTGTTGCTACGCTTCACCAAATTTCATACTAGGGTTTCAATTTTTTTAGTCCTTACAAATCCTATGCTATGGTTTTCCAGTTGGCAAGATAGACACAAACAATTGGGTTTCATCTCCAAAACCCTAGGGAGTGATTTTTCAGTTTGCATTTGCTTTAAAATTTCTTAACCCTTTTCAACAAATCCATTTTGTGTATATCCTGCAATCATTGCAATCCATGAGACCACATTTATTTGAGGCATTTTGTTAAACAGATCATGTGCCTTGTCTATGCTTCCATATTTTGCATACATGTCTAATAGGGTAGTTGCAACTACAACATCTGAAAAAATTCCTCTATCCTTTATGTTTTGATGGATGTCCATACCCTATTCCAAAGCTCCCATTTTGACACAGGCAGGGAGGATGCTAGCAAAGGTTGTGGAATTTGGCTTTACACCTCAAAGAACTGCAAGATATGCAAAAAATGGATTTGTTGAAAAAGCTTTATAAATTCTCAAACAAATGCAAATGGCATGTGTAAAGCCAGACTCCACAACCTTTGCCAACATCCTTCCTTCCTACGCCAAAATGGGAACATTGGAACACGGTATGGACCTCTATCAAAGCATAATAAAACGGGAATTTTTGTCCAACACTATAGTTGGAAATACTCTGGTAGACATGTATGCAAAATGTGGAAGCATAGAAAAAAATCATGAACTGTTTGATAGAATTCCTCAAAGAGATGTAATCTCATGGAATGCAATAATTGTAGGATATTCACAAAATGGATTTGTTGAAAGGGATTTCAAAACTTTCAGGCAAATGCAATTGGCAGTTCTAAAGACAAATTATACAACCTTTGCCAGCATCCTCCCATCCTGTGACAAAATGGGAGCTTTACAACAGGGTATAGAAATCCATCAGAGCATAAAGGAGAGAGAAATTTTGTCAAATGTTGTAGTGGCAACTATCCTGGTAGACATGTATGCAAAATGTTGAAGCATAGACAAAGCACGTGAACTGTTTGACAAAATAACTCAAAGAAATGTGGTCTCATGGACTGCAATGATTGCAGGATATGTACAAATTAAACTTTTTGAGAAGACTTTAGAAACTTTCAAACGAATGCAATTGGTAGGTGTAAAGCCAAATTCCACAACCTTTGCCAACATCCTCTCTGCCTATGCCAAAATGGGAGTTTTGGAACAGGGTATGGACATCCATCAAAACATGAAGGATAGAGGAAATTTGTCAGATGTTGTAGTTGCAACTACCCTGGTAGACATGTATGCAAAATGTAGAACCATGGCCAAGGCACATGAACTGTTTGATAGAATACCTAAAAAAAATGTGGTCTCATGGACTACACTGATTGCAGAATACACACAAAATAAACGTTGTGGCTTTAATAAATTTCCCCTAAAAACATTACCACATTTTATTACCCGCATCCAAATAAGCGTGAATGCAGGAGTCATTTTTACTTTATCGCTCACTCGCACCATCATTTAGGGTTTTTTGTGGGAGTGTGGTTGGAATATGGATAGAAGATGTAGTCCAGGCTCTTCCTGCATCACCACGGGAGCTATCAAGAGTTAGTGCGGGAGTGTGGGAATTGCTTCCCGTACTCCCGCATTAACTCTTGATAGCTCCCGCGGTGATGTAGGAAAAGCCTAGACTACATCTCACATTATCTTTGGTATATACAACCTTAGATTTACATATTAAGTATAGATGTGTATGCGGATATTTTTTTTTGAGAGAGCACCAAAATATGATCTAGTCATCATTGAAACAAATGAGTTGTTGAAAACAATGTTATTGTGTTGCATAGTTTGCAATACAATTAAATGTGGTGTTTATGATATGGTTCATAACTTTGGTTAAAGAGATGTCAAAATATCATAAAACTACTAGACCTTATCAACAATTTGTTACAAGTATGGGTCTAACCAGTGTTGTCATTGATGTCAACAAACTCCTGTTGCATTGATGAAAAGGATTGGATGAGCTGAGTGCTGAGGATATTGAGAAAATTAGTCCTAATCAGGAATAGAGAAGAATAGTGAAGATAGTAAGGTAAAGATCCAAGATAAGATGACTATCAAAGGATGCGGTTCAAAGGGTTTGTATATATGAGTCTTAAGATGATCCAATAAAGATTTCAGAGGTCCGCATGAAGATCTGAAGAAGTTGTGGCTGCCCAAGTAAAACTGGTTCTGACAGATATTCAGAGGTGACAGAGTGACACAGATAGGTCTGGTGAGATCCAGAAATACGTTATCCTATTCTTCGGATTTGAGGGAGTGTTGAGGAAGTCTTTGTGAAGTGTCAACTCGATTGGCTCATGGTTTGAAGGTCTACAAGCATCTATTCTTTTGTGACAGTGATGACAGACTGTGTTCTTGAGGTTCTAGATGAAGGAGAGAAGGATTTTAGTAAGCAGATGAAATGTGGATGTTCTTGGTGATTCAGACAATCTTGTGGAGGTCTTTGGATCGTGTCCAGTTTGTGGTGGTGGTCTGCATTGGAGTTAGAGCTCGCAATTGAAGAATAAGCTCCAGATGATGTTCTTCTTGAGACTGGTCGACCAGATGTATTACACATCTTGCGGATGTTCTTGAAGATGTTTGCTGACTTAGATGATTATTCCTAAGTTGATTCCTTGTATAAATAAGGGATTGTAAAGTCATTTCAAAGTGTGAAGTGTGGAGATGTGAGTGTGGTAGTGAGGAAGAGAGTGAAAGGCAAAGCAAAAGTTTTGGTCTTAAATGGAATTGATTCAAGTATGGTGAAGATGCTATTCTCCAGTTCAAGTATGTGATACTTATTATTCTGTAGACAGTGAGTCTATTGTAGGCAGTGAGCCTCCTGTGAGCAGTGTGCTCAGGCAGTGAGCCTTAATTGGCATGTGCCATTTTGTTCTTTCTATTCTTCTAATAGAGAATACATTCTTGGGTTAATCACCCCATGGTTTTTCCCTTAACCAGGTTTTCCACGTCAAAATCTTGGTGTCTTATGTGTTTATGTGTTTCTGCTCTTGATTTAATGCATTATGTTTCCATGATTGATTTATTGATATGCTTCTAAATCACAAGAAGGATTTAAGTGTGTAATTGGAAAGAAAAGTTTTTGACAACTGATTCACCCCCCCTCTTAGTTGTCTGTCCTGAATCCAACAATTGGTATCAGAGCTAAGTTCCTCTAAAAGAGCTTAACCGCTTGAGGAGATCCAGGATGTCGTCCTACAAGAAGGATAGTCTGAAGTTTGATGGAACCAATTTTAATCTTTGGAAAAGTCGCATGAAATGTCACTTGCAATGTATGGGAATGCAGTACTGGACCATGGCTTCAAATAAGTATACTCCTCCACAAGGTGGCCTGAACGCCCCAAATGAAATCACAGATGCTGAAAATAATCTGTGGACTATAAAAGCCCTTCTAAGTGCATTATCTGATTCAGAGCTTTCAAATGTTGTTGACCTACCAATTGCTTTTGAGATTTGGGAAAAACTAGAACTTCTGCATGAAGGAGACAAGTATGTTAAATGTGCAAGGCTACAGAGTCTAAAAGGGAAATTTGAAAATCTGAAGATGAGAGAAGATAAAAATATCACTACTTTTATGCCAAGAGTAAATGAGCTTGTTTGTGGAATTAGATATGCTACTGGAGTCTTATATGAAGATGAGATTGTTGGCAAAATTCTCAGATCCCTTCCTGCTTCTTATAAAATCAAGGTTGCTGCCATTGAAGAATTCAGAGCCCATACAACTGTCACAAGAGATTAATTGGCTGGTAAATTAGCTGCATTTGAAATGACCAAGTTTGGAGATTCCCCCCCAAGACTGAATCAACATTTAAAGCCAGTGCTTCTTTAAAAGGAAAACAAAGGTTTGATTCGGGAGAGAACTCTTCAAGGAAACTATCATGGTATGAAAAAGCAAAAAAAGACTTGGAAGAAGAGGAAACTGAAACTACTCAGCTTGAAGCCCTTATTGCAAAAAGATGGCCAAGAGGATTCGGTAAGTATGAAAGGAAATTTCCTTTTAAGTGTTTTAACTGCAATAAGATTGGTCATTTTGCCTCAAAGTGTCTGGAAAGATTTTCAAGGCCAAATCCTAACAGATCAAGGTTCCAAAAGAATTGTTACTATGTTCATGAAGAGGATGATAATGAAGGAGTAACAGATGATGAATCAGAGACAAGAAACAAATCTAGAAGTGATTGGGTGTTTATTTCCATCAAGGAAGAAAATCCAATGCCCTCTGAATCTGTCAATCATAAATTTGTAGAAAGAGCTCTGGCTACCCAAGTTGAAGAAAAGGATGATTGGGTAATTGACAATGGATGCTCTCACCATATGATAGGTGACAAAAATAAGTTCTTAGATTTGGAAAGGTATGAAGGAGGAGTGGTAAAGTTTGGTGATAATTCTACTGGTAGTATCAGAGGTAGAGGAACTATTTCTTTTGATGGAAAGAACAAAACTGGTAATGTACTGTATGTTGAAGGATTGAAGCACAATCTTCTCAGTGTTGGACAGTTGGTGGACAAAGGCTATGATCTCCAATTCAAGAATGGAAAATGCAAGATCTTTGAAAGTTCCAGAATAGAGATTGCATCCAGTACTCAGACAAAAGGTAATATCTTCCATTTAGTTGGTACTGATAAAAGTTGTCTATTTGTGTAAGTTGATCAGAGTTGGCTATGGCATAGGAGGATGTGTCATGTGAATTTTGATAATATCATCAAGATAAGAAACACTCAGGCTGTAAGAGATCTTCCAAAACTGGTGAAACCTACAAATAGTTTATGCAAAGAATGTCAGTTGGGAAAACAAAGCAGAGTCTCCTTTAAAAGAAAAGAACAATCTTCTACTAGAATATTGGACTTAGTTGACACTGATCTATGTGGTCCGGAAAGAATCAGGAATGTGCAAGGTGATAGATACTTCATGTTACTAATTGATGACTACTCCCGGATGATGTGGGTAACTTTTTTGAAAGAGAAATCGGAAGCTTTTGAGAAATTCAAAATATTCAAGACTATGGTAGAGAATGAAACCAAATTAAAATTAGTGTCTGAGGTCTGATAGAGGTGGAGAATTCACACCCAGTGAGTTCATAGAATTATGTGAGAAACATGGAATAAATAGACAGTTGTCTGCTCCTAGGACTCCACAACAAAATGGAGTAGTGGAGAGAGAACCAGACCATCCAGGAAGCATCTAGGACAATGATGATGGAAGTAAATGTTCCTCAGATCTATTGGAGAGAAGCTGTCAGCACTGCAGTCTATACTCTAAATTGAGTTCAAATCAGAAGCAATACCAGTAAGACTCCTTATGAACTTTGGTTTGACATCACTCGTACTATGAGCTATTTTAGAGTTTTTTGGTAGCAAATGTTACATCAAAAGAGATGAAGATCTAGGCAAGTTTGATGCAAGAAGTGATGAAGGAATATTCTTGGGCTACTCTACTCAAAGCAAAGCATACTAATGTTATAACAAGAGACTGAGAAAGATTATAGAAAGTACAAATGTGAAGGTTGATGAGGGAATTGAAAAACCCTCAAGGTTTTATGAATATGATGAAGATGATTAGAATGATGTTCTGATTCAAGGAGCCCAAGCCCCCTCTACAATTTAGATTTAAACTGATCCGGTAAGTCAAGAAGAAGAGACGAGTTTCAATGAGTCTAATCAAGAATCAAAAGTACAAGACACTCCCAAAGTTTCCAGGTATGTAAGACTAAACCACTCTGAAGATCAGATCATAGGTGATAAAAGCAAAGGTGTACAAACAAGGAGAGTTGCTCAAGATTTAGATGAGTATTGTCTGATTTCAAAGATTGAACCTAAGACAGTAAATGAAGCTTGCAATGATGAAAACTAGACTAAAGCAATGGAGGAAGAGCTGACGCAAATTGAAAAAAATCACACTTGGGATCTTGTTCCTAGACCTAGAAACAAGAATGTGATTGGAACAAAATGGATCTTCCAGAACAAACTGAATGAAGTTGGTGAAGTAATCAGAAATAAAGCCAAATTGGTCTGCAAGGGTTAATCTCAAATAGGAGTTGATTTTGAAGAAACTTTTACTCCGGTGGCAAGAATTGAAGTAGTTAGATTATTTCTTGCTTTTGCTGCCTTCAAGGACTTCAAAGTATATCAGATGGATGTCAAATCTGCCTTCCTGAATGGTGACTTGGAAGAAGAAGTATACATTGAGAAACTGGATGGATTTCAATTATCTGATCATGGTGATATGGTCTGCAAGTTGAAGAAAGCTCTATATGGTCTAAAGCAAGCCCCAAGAGCCTGGTATGAAAGATTGGATAAGCATCTTTTGAAGATTGGATTCAACAAAGGTACTGCTGACAGTAATTTGTATTTCAAAATTGATCATGAAAACATCTTGATTGTTGAAGTGTTTGTTGATGATATCATTTTTGGAGGAAGAGATAGCATGTGTAAAACTTTTGCAAATCAAATGAAAAGTGAATTTGAGATGTCCATGCTTGGGGAAATGAATTTCTTCTTGGGTCTACAAATCACTCAAACAAAGAAAGGAATCTTCATTTCTCAGACCAAATATGTGAAAGAATTGTTGAAGAAATTTGGTATGGAAGACTCAAAACCAATGAATACTCCCATGGCAACTGGATGTAAATTAGGCAAAGATGATGACTCTCCTAAGGTTGATCAGAAAAAGTATAGGTCAATGATTGGAGGATTGTTGTATCTCACTCAAACTAGACCTGACATTATGAATGTTGTGGGTCTTGTTGCTAGATTTCAAGTTGATCCTAGAGAATCTCATGTCATGGCAATCAAGAGGATTTTTAGATATCTAAAAGGAATAGCTGAGTATGGATTGTTGTATCCCAGAGATCATAATTTCTCTCTTCATGCATATACAGATGCAGATTGGGTAGGAGATGTGGATGACCGGAAGAGTACCAGTGGTGGAGCATTCTTTTTAGGGAAGAGATTGGTTTCTTGGCTAAGCAAGAAACAAGAAGCAATATCCCTATCCACTGTAGAAGCAGAATATATTGCAGCAATAGGTAGTTGCACTCAAGTTCTATGGATGAAACAAATGCTAAGAGATATAAGACTGGAGTATGAGGAGCCTATCACAATCTTCTGTGATAATTCAAGTGCAATAAATATATCTAAGAATCCGGTGCTGCACTCAAAGACTAAACATATATCCATCAAGTTTCACTTTTTGAGAGAACAAGTGAACAAGAATGAAGTCAGATTGGAGTTTGTGCCATCCAAGGATCAGATTGTAGACATCTTCACTAAACCTCTACCTAAGGACTCTTTTGAGTATCTTAGGGAGAAGTTAGGGGTTATTGCCCCTCTGATGATGAACTAAGGTGCACTGGAGTGCATCAGTCCAGTAGATATCACAATCATATCTTGTGGTCCGGATTGATGATAGGGAGCTGCCACTCAGGAGGAGTAGCTGGTATGATTCTGAAGGGTTGGAGTTGCAAGTATGAGCCCTTTGCCATTGATGTCAAAGGGGGAGAGAAGACATGTGAAAAACAAGTGGTTGATGATCAAAGGGGGAGCAGTAAAAGAAGAGAAGACATGTGAATGGTTGTTGTTGATAGGGGGACTTGTGACAGTAAGGAGAAGTTTTTGTCTTGATGGTTAAAATAGTTTTTCACATCATATGTTGCCATCAATGACAAAGGGGGAGATTGTTGCAAGTATGGGTCTAACCGGTGTTATCATTGATGTCAACATACTCCTGTTGCATTGATGAAAAGGATTGGATGAGCTGAGTGCTGAGGATATTGAGAAAATTAGTCCTAATCAGGAACAGTGAAGACAGTAAGGTAAAGATCCAAGATAAGATGACTATCAGAGGATGTGGTTCAAAGGGTTTGTATATATGAGTCTTAAGATGATCCAATAAAGATTTTAGAGGTCCGCATGAAGATCTGAAGAAGTTGTGGCTGCCCAAGTAAAACCGGTTCTGGCAGATATTCAGAGGTGATAGAGTGACATAGTTAGGTCTAGTGAGATCCGTAAATGCGTTATCCTATTTTGCGGATTTGAGGGAGTGTTGAGGAAGTCTTTGTGAATTGTCAACTCAATTGTCTCATGGTTTGAAGGTCCACAAGCATCTATTCCTTTGTGACAGTGATGACAGACTGTGTTCTTGATGTTCTAGATGAAGTAGAGAAGGATTTCAATAAGCAGATGAAGTGCGGATGTTCTTGGTGATTCAGACAATCTTGTGGAGGTCTTTGGATCATGTCCAATTCGTGGTGGTGGTCCACATTGGAGTTAGAGCTCACAATTGAAGAATAACCTCTGGATGATGGTGTTCTTCCTGAGACTGGCCAACCAGATGTATTACACATCTTGCGGATGTTCTTGAAGATGTTTACCGACTTAGATGATTATTCCTAAGTTGATGCCTTGTATAAATAAGGAATTGTAAAGTCATTTGAAAGTGTGAAGTGTGGAGATGTGAGTGTGGTAGCGAGGAAGAGAGAGAAAGGTAGAGCAGAAGTTTTGGGCTTAAATGGAACTGATTCAAGCATGGTGAAGATGCTATTCTCTAGTTCAAGTATGTGATACTTATTATTTTGTAGACAGTGAGTCTATTGTAGGTAGTGAGCCTCCTGTGAGTAGTGTGCTCAGGCAGTGAGCCCTAATTGGCATGTGTCATTTTGTTCTTTCTATTCTTCTAACAAAGAATACATTCTTGGGTTAATCACCCTGTGGTTTTTCCCTTAACCAGGTTTTCCACATCAAAATCTTGGTGTCTTATGTGTTGATGTGTTTCTACTCTTGATTTAATGCATTATGTTTCCATGATTGATTTATTGATATGCTGATAAATCACAAGAAGGATTTAAGTGTGTAATTGGAAAGAAAAGTTTTTGACAATTGATTCACCCCCCCTCCCAGTTGTCTGTCCTGAATCTAACACAATTGTTATGGTTATTAGAGAGGAATTGGAGGTTTGTAAAGAATCTCTCACAAGTTGTAACTAGATAAATTTGCTATCACTGAGAGTAAGGACTGCCATTGAGATCAAGTACTGCAAATTAGCAATGAAATCAGATGATGTCTCCTGAGAAAAGAAGAGGAAAATATTTCTTTGGCTTGTAGTTCTCATGGTATATTTACAACGTGGTGAAACTGCTCCTACAAGCCACCAATAGTAGTGGATCCCATGCCCTCCCATATTTTTGTGGAATCAACTTCATCACTATCAACTCCAACCATGTCTGTGTCCCACCAACCACCACCATCAACATCTGAAATAGAACAAATATTAAAATATTATCATCCTTAGGTTCATTTGCATAATAAAGATCCCCTTTCTAGAATATTACACTTTAGGAGATCAAAATTCCCTTCTTGAGATATGAAATAGCTAAGGTGTTGCATCATTAGAGGCAAATTAGTAAAAAGTACTCACAGTGATTGAAGATGGCACATGATCTTTCACCCAACCCTCTATGCACATGTAGCCTCCTTTTTAGCTTGGGATCATCTCCAAGAACAAGAAAGTGAGCAGAAGAAGACTACTAAAAATCATCTGAAAACAAAGGCATTGCAAAAAATGAGTTTGTATGGTCACTGAGACTCAACTTCATGTCATAGTCATATCATAATACAAATGTGGGAGAAATTGCGTGCATAAACACTATTGAAAATTTCAACACCTTAGCACTTTTACAATCGATTTCATTTTTATTTTACTAATTAGGTGACCCAGAATGACCACTTAAGTTGTCATGCATTGAATTGACTGACATCATCCATGAGACTCCTTAAAGAGTTATTAAACATGTTTCAAAAATAACTTGCAGTCTTAGTCTTTCAAGGATGGTGAGATGATAATTGAGTAAAAGAAAGAGTGTTGTGACGAATGACTCTCAAAATTGGAATCAAGATGTCCTTGTACCAAAATTTAACCTCTAGATTGGAATGACAACTTTCCTGAAAACAACCCATGGATTAGAAAAATATACATCAAATAATACATTAGTATAACCATGATTACCAGGTCCAACCAAACCTGGCACAGGCTTAACAACCTTGAACATTTTGGGTCAATTGAACTAGTTTAGAACAAACCTGGTCCAACATTTAATTAAAGAAAGATTAAAATGATTGAATCTAAAAATACAATTGGGACAGTCAATTCTCCCTTCAAGGGGTGATAATTGAACTCATGATAGACTCCACAAAATGATTATCTTTACAAGGTTGAACTCTACAAACATAACCCTGCATGAACTAGCTGTTTGAAAACTTAAACAAACCCTAACACAAGTATGATTATCCTCTAACTGTGATAATCTTTTAGGGAAACTCTGAGCTGTAACAATCAAAATGCTCATCACAGGCACTTAAAATTTTATAAAATTTTACAGTGCCAAAACATCCTTCCTACATGCACCAAAATGGGAGCATTGGAACAAGGTATGGACATCCATCAAAAAGTAATGGATAGAGGAATTTTGTCAGATGTTGTAGTTTCAACTTCCCTGGTAGACATGTATGTAAAATGTGGAAGCATTGATAAGGCATGTGAATTATTTAGCAAAATACCTCAAAGAGATGTCATCTCATGGAATGCAATGGTTATGGGATATGCACAAAAGGGATTTGTTGAAAAGGATTTAGAAACTTTCAAGCAAATGCAATTAGCAGGTGTAAAGACAAATTCAACAACCTTTGCCAGCATACTCCCTACCTGTGCCAAAATGGGAGGGTGTGGAACAAGGTATGGGCATCCATCAAAGCACGAAGGATAGAGGAATTTTGTCAGATGTTGTAGTTTCAACTGCCCTAGTAGACATGTATGCAAAATGTGGAAGCATTGACAAGGCATGTGAACTGTTTGGCAGAATGCCTCAAAGAGATGTCATCTCATGGAATGCAATGGTTGCGGGATATGTACAAAATGGATTTGTTGAAAAGGTTTTAGAAACTTTCAAGCAAATGCAATTAGTAGGTGTAAAGTCAAATTTGACAACCTTTGCTAGCATACTCCTTGCCTATGAAAAAATGGGAGGGTTTGGAATAGGGTATGGGCATCCATCAAAGCATGAAGGATAGAGGAATTTTGTCATTTGTTGTAGTTGCAATTGCCCTAGTAGACATGTATGCAAAATGTGGAAGCATTGATAAGGCATGTGAACTATTTGGTAGAATTCCTCAAAGAGATGTCATCTCATGGAATGCAATGGTTGTAGGATTGCACAAAATGGATTTGTTGAAAAGGCTTTAGAAACTTTCAAGCAAATGCAATTAGCAGGTGTAAAGCCAAAATTGACAACCTTTGCCAGCATACTCCCTACATGTGCCAAAATGGGAGCTTTGGAATAGTGTATGGACATCCATCAAAGCATGAAGGATAGAGGAATTTTGTCATTTGTTGTAGTTGCAACTGCCCTAGTAGACATGTATGCATAATGTGGAAGCATTGACAAGGCATGTGAACTATTTGGCAGAATGCCTCAAAGAGATGTCATCTCATGGAATGCAATGGTTGGGGGATATGCACAAAATGGATTTTTTGAAAAAGCTTTAGAAACTTTCAAGCAAATGCAATTAGCAGGTGTAAAGACAAATTTGACAACCTTTGCCAGCATACTCCCTGCCTGTGCCAAAATGGGAGCTTTGGAACAGGGTATGGACATCCATCAAAGCACAAAGGATAGAGGAATTTTGTCATTTGTTGTAATTGAAACTACCTTGGTAGACATGTATTCAAAATGTGGAAGCATTGACAAGGCATGTGAACTATTTGGTAGAATGCCTCAAAGAGATGTCATCTCATGGAATGCAATGGTTGTCGGATATGCACAAAATGGATTTGTTGAAAAGGCTTTAGAAACTTTCAAGAAAATGCAATTAGCAGGTGCAAAGCCAAATTCAACAACCTTTTCCAGCATACTCCCTACCTGTGCCAAAATGGGAGCTTTGGAACAAGGTATGGACATCCATCAAAGCATGAAGGATAGAGGAATTTTGTCATTTGTTGTAGTTGCAACTGCCCTAGCAGACATGTATGCAAAATGTGGAAGCATTGACAAGGCATGTGAACTATTTGGCAGAATGCCTCAAAGAGATGTCATCTCATGGAATGCAATGGTTGTAGGATATGCACAAAATGGATTTGTTGAAAAGGCTTTAGAAACTTTCAAGAAAATGCAATTAGCAGGTGTAAAGCCAAAATTGACAACCTTTGCTAGCATACTCCCTGCCTGTGCCAAAATGGGAGCTTTGGAATAGTGTATGGACATCCATCAAAGCATGAAGGATAGAGGAATTTTATCATTTGTTGTAGTTGCAACTGCCCTAGTAGACATGTATGCATAATGTGGAAGCATTGACAAGGCATGTGAACTATTTGGCAGAATGCCTCAAAGAGATGTCATCTCATGGAATGCAATGGTTACGGGATATGCACAAAATGGATTTGTTGAAAAAGATTTAGAAACTTTCAAGCAAATGCAATTAGCAGGTGTAAAGCCAAATTTGACAACCATTACCAGCATACTCCCTGCCTGTGCCAAAATGGGAGCTTTGGAACAGGGTATGGACATCCATCAAAGCATGAAGGATAGAGGAATTCTGTCATTTGTTGTCATTGCAACTACCTTGGTAGACATGTATGCAAAATGTGGAAGCATTGACAAGGCATGTGAACTATTTTGTAGAATGCCTCAAAGAGATGTCAGCTCATGGAATGCAATGGTTGTGGGATATGCACAAAATGGATTTGTTGAAAAGGCTTTAGAAACTTTCAAGAAAATGCAATTAGCAGGTGTAAAGCTAAATTCGACAACCTTTTCTAGCATACTCCCTGCCTGTGCCAAAATGGGAGCTTTGGAACAGGGTATGGACATCCATCAAAGCATGAAGGATAGAGGAATTTTGTCATTTGTTGTAGTGGCAACTACCCTGGTAGACATGTATGCAAAATGTGGAAGCATTGACAAGGCATGTGAATTGTTTGGTAGAATGCCTCAAAGAGATGTCATCTCATGGAATGCAATGGTTTCGGGATATGAACAAAATGGATTTGTTGAAAAGGATTTAGAAACTTTAAAGCAAATGCAATTAGCAGGTGTAAAGACAAATTTGATAACCTTTTCCAGCATACTCCATGCCTGTGCCATTGGAATGGGGTATGGACATCCATAAGGATAGAGGAATTTTGTCATTTGTTGTAGTTTCAACTACCCTAGTAGACATGTATGCAAAATGTGGAACCATGGACAAGGCACATGCATTGTTTTTGGGGTCAATGGGAGTAGTATCAAACTTTGACTCTTTATTCACCATTCATTCTCACAAAATGGAGTCTATGGCACATCAACATACAAGACTTCAAGCTATGTAGTGGGAAAAGAGAAAAAGGAGACCGCAAGCCCTAGGATAGGAGAAACGAGTAGAGAGCAAAGATTTAAGGAAATGGACTTCAAAGTAAGGAATGACACTTTCCTATAGATTCCCAAAAGGAGATCACAGTCATGACTATTCAAATAAACAATCATAGTCTATGGCATAACCATGAAGGGGGCATTGAAATTAATAATAACAGTGATAGGGTAGTATGATAGACTTTGAAAGATACATAAAGACAAGTAATTGAGTAGTTAAGAGGGCTTTTAAAACATCATAAATCTTGTCAAGGGTTCATTGTCTTCAAAGTAGTATGGTAAACTAATAAATATTTCCATCCTACAAAGTTTCAAAAGAGGACAACCTACAAGTGTATTAAGGAGTACATGGACAATATCTCAAGGAGCTACCACAGTCAATTTCAAGGTGTTGATCATGGGAAAGAGAGGTTTACATGAAGTGGGACAGTCCTTAAGAATACAGTCAGATGGTAAAGAGGATAGTCCATAAGATAATATTCACCCAAATACACAGTATGGACTTGGAGGATAGTCCTTATGGTGCATTTATATAATCACACTTATAGGTCTTATCAGAGATCATGACTCCATTAGGATATGAAAATGAGCACTAAACAAAATACCTCACTATGAGCTAAGTGTGAATGACTTTAAAGACACACTAGATAGTGAGTTGTTAGTAAACAATTCATGATCAACAAGGATAGAATTAAATAAGATGGACTACGATAATCACAAGTGATAGTATCCATTCATATGACAATGACAAGGGGTTTAATCATAGTCCATAAGACAGTCATAAAAGAATAAATTCAAAACTTAATAGATGGCAGTTCCAAGGCATTGTTAGAGTCTTCATGAAGAAAAATGTTGATGGAAGTGCTTATGACCCAAGGTAAGAATAATTCATGACAATAGGGAACTTTTAAAGAGTAGAATGCATGACTGAACCACGATGACAATGCATTGTTAGAAGTTTCATGATATAGAGGATAGTAATCTTCAAGAGATAGTAGCACCAAAGGAGATATCACAATGATAAGAAAGGCACACTGGAAGGTGAAAATTTTCTTCAAAACATATAGTTTCATTATTGATTGAGAGGGCAGTTTCATCCTAAAGAAGATAGTGTTGAGGATAGTCACAAAGGCTTAATCAGTTCTTCTCACACAACAATATTGTGTACATCCTCAGACAAACTCTAATATCAGTTCTTCCACATAGCAATACTATGTACAAAAAATAAATACTATTGATCTAACTTACTTGTGCTTAAACTCTGTATATGGTGTATCCTTAGGGAACTTGTGAAGATGTTCCTCAGCCTTTACCAAGGCAGCATGTAGCTTTGGCAAGCTCTATATCCTTTCATTAAGCATGAGCGACTGTAAATTAAATGGCACAGTTATACCATTTCCTTGCACTGTCTTTGGAATACTATATATACTAAATTGAAAAAGACATAAAAGATAAACATCTAGTGTCCGTGATGCAAAATTGCATCTCAGAATTTACTATGTTGATCTCACAACAGACAGCCACATCAAATCATTCAATACTAAGATGCCTTTTAGCATAGTACAAGTATGTATTGCAAAGAGACAACCCAGATAGTTACAAGATGTAGAAAAGGGTATAGTTAGCAAAAGAAATAATATAGTCATGACAAATCTTCAAATGGTCATCGTCAAACGAAAACAGACAAGCAAGATCTTCTTCAAAACTTCAAACAAAACTAAAAACCCTAACGACATATAGTATACCTGGAAAGATGTGAGGATGAAGGCTTCCAGGAAAACCTCAAATATTATCTCAACGTGGGCATGATCTATCCTCAAAACCTTGGACAATCTCCTTGTGCATGCAACAGGTTTTCAAACCCTTGTGAATCTCTACAGTGTGGATGAATTCAAAGCCAACAAAGAAAGGTTTCTTCAAAGCAAACTCAACATGCCTTTATCCTAGATCTTCTCAACAACATGGATAGATGATGATGTAACCAATTGTTGGTTCTATGCCATGCCCAAAAAACATCTTTGGACTTCTTCCAACCAGCAAACTAAAAAGCCCACTTAGACACTTCAATTGAAAATTTATTTTTTCATTGTTTGGCGCCCAAGGAAATGAAGATTCTCTTTTAAAATTGTTTGGTACCCCAAAAAAACTAAGTTCTTTTTTATTACTTCCACTTAATTTTCCACTTATGATCAAATTAGTCACTTATAGTTGTGTTGCAAAAAATGATTAGAATTTAATCATTTTTAGTTGTCATGACTAAAAGTTTTAGTCACTTAGTCATTTATTTGCCAAAATTCTACTAGTGTTAGCTTCTTGATTAATAAGATTATATATGCTGAGAAGAATGATGAGGAATTTGTCCCTGTTTTGAATCTAAGATTTGCAAAAATGATGAGGGACATTCCTAAAAACACTAGACCAAATGATGCTATGTGCCTAGTTATATATCTAGGTACCTTTAGTGAAGAAGTCAACTATCTTTTAAGAGATAGGAATCCCACTACTATGAAACATGCATATCCTATGGCTATGGATATTGAGAATAGTCTGAAGAATGAAGCATCTGAGGATTAGAGAATGTGAATTTGCAAATAGAAACTCTATGATGATGTATGAAACCAATGATGTTTGCATTTGTCATAATAATGAAGATTTAGATACTTCAATATGTTTCTCATGTGACCACCCAAGAAATAGTGACCTGGTTACTACACGTAAACCAAAAAAGGGAATTCATCAAGTTAATAATGAGGGGGGAAGTGTTGTTTACAACATTTTACAAGATCAAAGTGAAAATGATGCGAGCATGCATCAAGCTATTTCTTCTAGTCAAGGAGAGATGAAATATTCAAATTCTTGGCCTAATAAAATAGATAGAGAAGTGGATAATGATCAAACATATGGGGAATGTAAACAAATGATAAATGAATAATCATATCATATCCTTGCAATAGATGAATCTATTAATTTTAACAGTTATGTATGTAATGAAAAGAATTCTCAGTCTCACGAATGTTTGCTAAAGACAAGGGTGGATTCTCCTATTTTTAAGGAGGCATGTATGCTTTCAGGTAATAAAGTTTCGTTGCCTAATAATTCACATAGTTATGAACCTGAATGTGAAGTTGAGTTAATCGCTACTAGTGACACAGGAGATGATGATTATTTGTCTGAGTGCTCTTCTCATGGTTGTGATAACTCTGAGTCTGATAATGATATGGGTTGTTAGGATGGTAAAATTGAAAAATGTATGAAAACAATAAATATAAGGAATAATCCACTTTATGATGAGCCTTTGGATCTGCCAGAGGTAAGAAGTGCTAAACCTTATTGGTGCAGAGATAACCCAATCTTTGCAGAGAATCCAAGAGATACACTATTGGAAGAATTTGAAGAAGGATCCTCATAAATTCACAAGTACACTAATAAGGTTGAGGATTTTTTTCATATAAAGATGATGATCTATCAGAAGAAAAGGGACATGATCCAATATTAGCTCAGTATGAAAGGATGTTTGAAGACAAGAGCTTTTTGTTGACAAAACAAAATTCAGATGTTTGTTCTATTAGTACATTTGAATCATTTACTTTTGATCAGATTGGTTTATCAGACACAATGCTAGAATGTAGTTTCAAGGTGTCAGAGCATCATGTTAAAGAGATTCAGGAAGAGGCCAAGTATGAATGTTTTAGGTTTAATACCAATTCAACAAACAAGGAAGATGCCACCAATGCCAGTTATCCAATGGAATATGAATGTTTTCACTTCCCAGATCTAACTGACATGCTTAAAGAAGACCAACAAGTAAGACATGATAATTATTTCAACTAGCTGGATATGATGGAACCATATGTTGGCCCTATGCTTAATTAAAATATATTTCAGTCATGATTTGATTACAGTGATCAATGGAATATAAGGCACCTTGAAGATAATGAACTTGAGCATCCTCTAAGCTATAGAAACATCCATATTGGAAACAAGATGGATTTTGACAAAAAATTTAGATATGGCTTAGTGAAGTCATTAGAAAATAAGATGTTTGATTGAGGCAAATCTTATTCCTTCCTTTTTTGGTAGCCTTGGGCTGCCATGTGTATGTATTTTTGTTTCTTTGTTGGTATGTTCTCTTTTGTGGTCTACTTCTCCAAAGTTTTTTGTGATCTCGCTCTATTCAGGTTGAACAGACGTCCCCAACTAGAGCCACTAGTGGAACCATGTAAAATTTTCCCTGGTTCTAGTATTTTGCCTATTTCTGTGCCTAAACTTAAGGATCTTTGACCTAAGGTTTACTTGCTAAAAACATTGAACAAATCGCTTAAATCCTAACCCTAGTGTTGTTTAGTGCAAGCAATGAGTTACTTTTGTTATAATCTTGTGTTGACCGCCTGTAGCCTGTGTCGGGTCTCTTAAGTCATAAAGTTTATATGTCAAACTTAATTGTTTACCGGTCCCATGCCCCTATTCTACCACCTGTGCCCCATATCTAAAATTTTTATCAATATGCCTAAGGTTTAAAGTCGATCCTTCATGAGTCTCGTAGCCCCCTTTTTCCTAGTAGAGCCAATGTTGTTTTAAAAAAAAGCATGTGCCCCTTTATTTGGTCCATCCCTAAAAACACAGTGGAAGTCACCAAGTGTCACAACCACACTCTTTTGAGAGCCTTTGAAGCTAAAAACCCTCCCGGCTTGTGTTCAGGCTCCACGTGGTGCAACGACGAGTCTCCAAAGTATGAAGGATAAAAGGGGCAAGTGAAGGAGTTATGACATCATCATATGCCAGTAAAAAATGAAGTCTTTACAATGACTGTGAAGGTTCCCAAGCATTAGCACCATGATCAATATTGAGTTTCTCTTTGTTGAGTCTATAGGTCTCAGCAAAAGGTGCCACTTGTTGAAAGGTGCTCTTTTGAAGGATTTCTTTGGTAAGGTTTAATATATGGAGCGCCATCTTGCCATGTGTCCTTGAGAGGCTTTTATTTGAATATGGCAAAATGTGCCACGTGTTCACATGGCACTTGTTTATGGAGTCTCGATTAGTTAAGTAGTTGGGTTTGCAAAGGGTATTTTGGAGTGTGTTATATTGTTGGACCCACTCTTAACAAGGTTGGATCTTGTTCCTTAGAGATTGACGGATTGTATTCAAATTTGTAAGGCGACGTGGTGTCATGTGGTGAGGGATAGACCGATGCTGAATTAATTTCTCAGGCATGTGCTTGGTCTCCATTGCTGCCAATACTAGAAAATTAACAAACTGAGGGATTATCACGATGCATGGTTGACCCTTGGGAATCTGTACTCATACTAGAAATGACCTTTTGCTTGCTTCATAACAAGTTTTGGCAAGGTGAATGAGTAAAAAGGAATTAAATGCTGAGACTGAGACAATTGATCCGGCGGCTTCAATACATGATTTGATGTTTTCAGTTATGTGAGATGATGAAATACTATATGTCTGCCCATTTATGACAATCAAGGGATTTCCATTTATGGTCAGTATACTGTGGAAATGACTAACATTAATTGATTGGGGATGTATCACAGTGTGTGAAATCTATCAATTTTTTTTATAAATAGGTGCTTTTGATGTTGTTCCCTATACCATTTTTTGTGCAAACAATATGGGTACTCATTGGTTTAGTATGCTCCTTTTTCTCCCCTATTCTATAGAATTTTCTTCTCTGTATTCATGGTTAGCAATCTGTCCTTATAAAATTAAGAGATTAGAAGATCTTCGTCTATAGAATGGGGGGAGTTGGAAACATTCCGGGGTAGTAGCAGCATCAATTGAGCCCCTGTGATCTTTTCTCCTTCCTATTTTTTTCATATGGATGAGGGATGTGAATTCTAATCTCCTGACTCCAGTAGTTCCTTATTTCTATGAGTTGGCAGATTGAGTTCTTAGGTAGAGAGGAATCATTTCTCTCTCTGCCCTCCCTCACATCTATTTTTCCTAATAGAGAAACAACTCTAGTTGTGGGAGTGTTGCCCCTCTGGATGGAACATGTGGAGGCAAAAAGGAGTTTTCTGGCTGTTGTTATTGCTCTCCTGGAGCTAGATTTTTGGTGCGACCAAGACTAGCTCAGTGTGATTTCATCTGGTTTCTATCTAGCTAAGTTGGTTGGAAACCTCTCAATCAGAAGTGAGGAGTCACACCCTTGCAAAGGACACTAGGCATAATGAGGACTCTAGTTTATGGGGTTTTCTTTTCATATTGTTCTTTGCAAGTATTGTCACTCGTGTGCGTGTGGTTGGAGAGTTGAAGTAGGGAATTATTGTCTTTTTTCAAAAGTACTTGGGAAATCAAAGGTGGCAGAAGAGCAACTAACAAGTTGCTAACCATCAACACCTTGGCCTCAACTCCCCACCATAAAGTGAGAAGCATACAAAACAAAACAAATATCTCCACCTATTGGAGGAGATATTCTATTACAAAGGCATCTCTTGTCAATTAAGAGACTATTATACTTGCATCTTGTTGTAACTTCATTTGTCAATTGAAAATGTGACATCTGTTATCTAAGCTTGTAGCTTGTTGCTCCCTTGGTCTTATAAAAGGGAATTCAGGGCTTGTTAATTTCATTGGCTCTAGGTCATACTCTCCAGACTTAGTCTAAAGTATGGGGATCAATCTAATCTCGGAGAAGTTTTACTTAATAGTACATGAAAATAGAATTAGTTTTCCCAATTTAGGTGTTGATTTGAGTTCATAGTTAGATATTTTTGCAAAATCATTTTGTAATTCCATATCAGTTCATTTTGTAGAATACTGTTAAGTTTCAGATTATACTATCTCCTACATGTACTCTCTATAACATTTATGAATACAATTTGGTTAAGGATCAATTTATTGATCATCACATTCTTTTATGTGTATGCATATTCATCTTATGGCATTTACTCAAGTAGTAAAATAATTGCTCTAAGAGAATATTGAATGTTGTATTAGTTTACAAGGATAACTAAGTAGAGTTAATCTTGAAATTGGTGAAATATAATAGTGTAATGCATTATTGTATCGTCACAATGGGCTAAATGTTTACTCATCACAACAGAGTTTTCATTTATATCTTTTTTTAGTCTATCACCCAAGAATTAGGCATTGATCTTCTAGAAGTGTTACTTTATACAACTCCCTAATCATTCCTATTCGAATATCAAAAGAATTTTCTATTTTAGTTATAGGTTATAGGCATTAGTTTACCCACATGTTCTCCCGCAATGAATTATGTTAAAACTTTGAGAATCTAGCCCATTACTGTCTTCTATCAGTAATTCTAAAAGCAATTTAGAGAGAACATATCTATTTAAACAATATTTGGAGAGAAATAGCAAGAAACCCATAAGTCAAATACTATTAGGAACACCCTCCTTGGTTTCACAGAGCCTAAAGTGCAAAGAAAAGGGATTGAAAACCCATTTCCTATTCATTGGTCAATCCCTCAAGGCATACCGACCATTAGAACTGGCTATTCTTTAGGTTTGCTCTTTTGAGATCAGGTTGGGAATTTAAAACAACCAACATTTAACACTACCCCATCATCTATTAATATTCTCTTTACATAAGTATCATTAATCCAAACCTATAAATATAAGGTTGAATCTCCTTTTTTGTCAATTAGCTTCTAAGAGCATCTACTTAAGATCAAAGAAAAAGCTAAGATCATGGAGTTCTACATTCAATGGGTTCATGTCTAGATCCACTTGGTTTATATATTCATCCATGGGTGGTGTTATATTATCAAGTTAGTTTATTTCAATTTCTTGTAAGAGAGATGCATGATGTGGTGATGAATTTTTGAGAAGCTTAATGAATGGAAATTTTACATAGATCTTTTTGAGATCTTTTATGAGATCATATGGTCTGATAGGGGGTGGCATCGGATAAACCATTGAGATCATCCTCCTATAGGATTTTTTTTCTTGTTCAATAGTAGGTTCTTGGTTTTCTTTGCGATGAACAATTTCTACTAATCCTAGCATCTTGGTTCACCTTCTAGCCATTTCTAACTATATGTATAAGGCTCATTGGCATTAGAGGTGGTTTTTGATCTTGAATTGCTCAAAATTTTCACATTTATTTAATTATTTTGATGAGCTGAGAAAGGATCTTAAAAGATCTTCATGTTCACATTTTGTGGGGTAATGGATATTTGTTGAATGGTATTTCTATTAGTCATCACCTCTTGGGGGTTGAGGAACATTTCAATGAATAAATATTTTTGATCCTTGAGTAACTACAAGATGAGTCTATTGTATTCCCTACATGATTCAGTGCTATACCCTCTTTATTTGTGAAATGAGAAAAATTGATTGTGTTCATATGGTCTACAATATTGCTCATTCTTGTTGTCAATGTATTAGTAGATTCCTTATTGTTGATTATCCCTTTGATAGTAATTATTATTGTATTTTTGAGGATAATCAATGGCATTGACATTTTGATTATTTTGAGGGATATAATCTCTCCCACCATACCCATTATTATAGCCTTTGTTGGTATTGTTTTACATGGAAGGTATGTCACATACCCCATTCATCATCGCATTATAATTGTTCTTTAGGATCTTAATGGTAGAAGGGTTGCTTCCACTATTCTCATTGGTTTGAGAAGTGATGAATCTTTCGTTTGTACCATAAGCTCTTCATTCTCTATAAATAGAATCTTGGTCAATTCTTAACATACTTTCTAGAGCTTCCTCATAGAACTTACAAGGTAATTTTAGATCTCTTCTCTCATGTCCCTATTGAGGGCATGTAAAAATAGGTCACATAGTTCTTTGTGGCCCATGTTCAGGCCATTAGTCAATGAATAGAGGACTCACCTCATGAAAAAGTGCACCACTAATTTATTTGTGTCTTGTTTCATACTTAAGAATTCTCATATTCCTATCTTCACTATTTTGTTCATATCAAAGGCAGTGATGAATTCACTAATGAGCTATTAGAAGAAATGTATGGATGCCTTAGGAAGGTGATAATTCCAATCCAAGGAAATTCTTTCAAGGGTTTTTTGAAATATTGAGGCTTAGAACTCCATCCCAAGAGAGGAGTTCCCTTATAGATAGTGTGTATGCCTTGATGTGTGAGTTTGGGTTTCCTTCCCACTTGAATTTTGGCAGGTCGAGGAGGGGACATTGTAATAAAACATTGTGAAGGTTGAAATCCAAAGGTTCCTTTAAGTATTCAAGATAAGTCCTTGAAAAGGGGTTTTTTGAAGCTAATGTTTCTCATCTGTGTTAGGATTAAGGTGCCATCAAACTTGTAAATCAAATTAATTTAATTATTCCTAATATTATAATTGTAAATGAAAACATAAGGGAAGTAAAATCCACTGACTCTAGTAATTATTTAATTATGGTGACATGTAATACTTATTTTTATCTTGAGATAGTAAATAGGTGAAAAAGGGGCATCCAAGTTTATTAATAGACTTATGACGAGTGTAAGAGAATCTTCCTAGATTGTATCTTACATGTTGTAAGAGTATTGGTTATTATTGGACAGCTATGATAGAGCATCTTATGACAATGTGTAAGAAGGTGTAAGAGGCTATTTTTGGCTTGTTGACTTTTATAGAGGTAGGTGTGGGATTTTTTCTCTATATTGGGTGCATTATTCAATGTGGAGGTTATGATAGATGTAAGACACTAAAATTAGCTAGATTCCCAATATGAGCACCATATTTTGGATTCTTCTTCTACAAGATTGTAATTTCTATTTAATAGAAGCTAGAGGAAGTGCAGAGTATGAGAGTTGTTTTTTATAGGTACATAAGTGTGGTTGAGTTGGATGTAGGATTGAAGCAAATTGATGTATTGTAATCTCTTCAGAGATAATACAAATTTGTCCTCTTTTCTGGTGGAGTTTTTTTTACTCAAAAGGGTTTTCTTCATGTAAATCTGTGTGTTATGTGTATGGCTCTTGAGTATTGTTGATATTGATTTACATCTCCATTGATATTCTATAGTAAAATTTTAGATTTGTAAGTTTATTTCAGATTTCTATATTGTAGTAGTTTCCTTCATTTCTAACATTTGGTATTAGAGCCTGGCCAACTATATTTACTGGGTGGAAGTGTGAAGGATTTTTGTGCTATAGTGGGAGTTATGGTTTTAAAGATTTGTATGTGTGGAAATCATGGATGAATCTAAATCTTGGTTAAACATTGAAAAATTTAATGGAACAAACTACGAGCTGTGGAAGTTGAAAATGGAGGATCTCCTTGAAGAGAGAGATGAATGGTTGGTAGTGTAGACACTTAAAAATGTCCCGAGCCTATGAGCATCACTTTTACATCAATTTCTCCCTAATACCACATTCCTCTATTAATTAAATAATTTTAATTATTTAGTTAATTCATTTTCTAATCTATAATTAAATAAATTTCATTTATTTAATTATTTATCTGTTTTTCTCTATAATTAAATAATTTTTTTAATTATTTAATTATTCATTATCTTATGTTTCCTTCACCCAACTAATTTAAATAAATAAAATATTTATTTAAATATAGCTCCCACCTTTAATTAAATACAACATATTTAATTAATTAAAGTTTCCCACTCATTTCCCATTTCAAATTAATTAAATAAATTGTAAAATTTATTTAATTAAGACCTTCCCACCTCATCATTTATTCAAATAAAATAATCACTCTTATCTTCTTGTGGAGGGAAAACCCTACTCAATATCAACCGTTCACATCACTCAAAGTCAACAACTCAATCCTCACCCTTCATTTCCACTCAAGCCTTCTATAAAAGAAGCCCTCTAGCCTCATTTTAGCTACAACCACAATAGGAGTCTTCAAGATTTTGCTACAGTCACTATCATTGAGCTATCATTCTCTCTTACATGCATGCAAATCTGAGAACATTTGAAGGCAAAATGGAGAAGAGCAATGGAGGATAGACAAGCTTAGCATAGGATTTTTGATGTTCTTGTTGTTTCATTTGATTTCTATGCTTATTTTGTACTCCATTGTTGGATTAGGGCCTATTAGCTTACATTTGATGGTTTGTGGTTGCTATTTGATGATGTAGGTCCATTAGCTGATTTTTCGTGATCTACATTGGTGAACCTGACATGAACTAACCTATTTTTTTGCATAGATTTGTGAGATTTAGGGTTTATAGATAGTATGATGCAATTACTAGTTTTTGCGATGCAATTGCTAAACCCTACGATGCAATCAATGCTTCCTACACTGCATTCACTTGATCTTGCACTGCATTCGACATGCATGGAGATGTAGTTGTTGTACAGTCAGCCGCATTTGCTCAATTCTTTGATGCATTCACGGGTTATAGCGACACAATTGACTGTGTATTAGACATATTTCTTAGTTTTTTTTATCATTGATTGTCTAATCTTGTTTGTAGGGGTTTTTAAAGGTTTTGCTGATTGATTCTAATACTTTATCTACCTGTCTAACCCCCTACTAATTAGTTTTCATTACTAGGGTTTTAGGGTACATCATTAGGGTTTGATGTTTCATGGTCCTTTGTTGGAATTCAAAGCTTCCTTAGGTCAGTTTAGTCTAGCTTACTAGAATAGAAGTAATTTTCTATGATTATTGACTTCTCTGGTGTCCTAACAGTAACTCTACAACATTAGGGTTTCACATTTATCATTAGGGTTTCTATTTTGAACTATTTTTATTAGGTTAATTGTGGTTTTGATTTCCAGGAACAGTATGATGTAACTGCTTAATCTTGCGATGCAGTTGCTTGTTTCTACACCACAACTGTTTAATAGTGCACCACATCTATTGTATTCTGTGATGCAGTCGTTAGTCCCTATGATGCATATGCAACTTTCTACACTGCATTCAACTACCATAACAACAGGGGGTTTTTAGTTTATTATTTTCTATTTTTTTGTTTCACATAGTAGGGCAGAGGCTTTATTCTGTTACTAATGTTTGATCTGTAGCTTTGTGGCATTCACTGGGAGGAGACTTTGAGCTAAACTACTAATACATTTGTTGCAGGGATCCATTTGTGTGTTTGCATTTTTTAATATAGGAACACTTGGTTTGGTGCTTTAAAATGAATTTGTGTGTTTAAAATAGGAACATTTCAATATAGTGCTCTAAAAAGAACATGTGTTTTCTATGTTTGGTGTGCTTGCACATTCGTTAGGTAGTCACCAAAAGTGTGTTTGTCTATTGCTCATCTTCCCTTGTTTATGAGTCTAGGGTAATGAAAAAAGAACATAGTGTTGTTTAAAGTATCCTCTCCTCGTGCTATATGCGGTCTTGAGTGATGAGAAATTACAACACCTTGATGTCTTGTGTACTTCCCTTTACTACAATCCTGGGTCCAAGAGATCATAGCAACACAGTATTGTTTAAGTATCCTCTCCCCTTGCGCTGCGTGCAATCTTGGGTGAAGATAAAGAACAATACACAGGCTTTCCATTTTTATTTTTTAGTGGGTGGCCTGCTTGGAAGTTCACCCTAGGGTTCGACCACAAGCATGTATCTCCAGTGGGCTATATAAAAGGGAAAAAATTGAAAGGTGGTCTCAATCCACTTGTTCCATAGGGGGTGGTCCATGCAGTCCTGGGTGATTCTAGATGTGGGTTTGAGATTTTGATCTCCCATTGCTACTATGTCGTGGCATTCTTAGGAGTTCCCTCACTACGAACCTTTGGTGTAGAAGACTAAAACATTTTGGCCATTTATCATAGTGGTGCAAGGAATGCAGATGGTACCTTGAAGTTACCATGTAGGGTCTTTGGTTGAGGTGACACTGTTCCTTGATTGGGTCTTATCCTTTCAATTCGAGAGGTGTCAATATCCAAGATCTTGGCATACTCTAGTTACCCACTCCAATTACTCCTATCTAAAATCACCACAAGGTGAGGTAATCCTACTATGATAAACAAACTTTACTACTAGCTAGGTTGTGCTTGCTTTATTGTTTGTGAACTAAGGCCACACAAATTTTATGGGATACAACTTGCAAAATACCTTACCTTCCAAAAGTCAAGAGTCACAAAATAGTCAAATCTGAATGCTACATGTTTTCTGTGTTTGCTATGTTTTCTCATCATCCAGACAAACTGCTCAAATAGACTTAGAAAACCTTATTTTTGGTCACAAATAGACAGAGCACCACAAATGTAGGTTTTTGCAATGCAATCGAGGGTTCCTGCTATGCAACTGACACTTTCTGCAATGCAACTAATAGATAGAACACCGCAACTAAGCCTTTCTGAGTCTTAATTGACCATTCCTGTGATGCATTTATAGCCTTTTACACTGCAATTGAAGTATGTAGTGATGCATTAGCTAGTAGCAATAATTTTAAGGAGATTTCTAAGTATCCACTTCCCTTATCTAATTCAGAAAGTAACTATATGCTGATATCTCAAACTTGCTAGTTTTTATCTGATCATCCATTGCATTTTCCTAAGTCTAGTTTGCATTCCATAGATAGCCTCTCTCAATCCATTGCATTGGTTTAGCTTGCCTTGCATTGTCAAAACCAACCTTCTTAATTTTAGAACATCCTTAGTTTTGCTCCCCTTTGAGATTTGAAAGTAGGAAAACTTGTCATACTTGACCCTATCATTGTCACAAACTTGGATTGTACAAGACCTTGTCATCCTTCTTCAAACAATCAACCAACAAGTTGGACCTAATACTCACAAGTCTAGTTTAGGTTCACCTTTTCCAAATCAGCAAGTTGAGTCTCAAAATCATGTGTCTAGTTTTTAGGCTCACTTCAATCAATCATCATTAGCACTATCCTCCTAAAGGTCTTGACAATTTCAACTAGTCACTTTGATAAGTCATAATTTGCCATTAGTATCCTCTTGTTCAAATTCCTCAAAGTTGCATATATCCAAGTAGCTTCAAACATTATCTTAGTTCCATTGTCACTCATCATTCCCCACACCTTTGGTCTTAGTTGTATTGATCATTCTTATATCCCAAAAATCTAAAAAAAAAATAGCATAGTGCATAACCATTTTGTGTTGCTGTCCTTAGTTCATCCCCATCCCAAAAACTTGCAAGTCTTATATGGTTGAAACAAAGTTATAAGAGAAAATAAAGGGAGTGGATTCCTCTAGTTATCCCCATAACAATCGCATTGGCATGATGAAATTTGGATCTTCCTCCAACGATATCCCCGAGTCACACTCTCACAAGGAAAATCACTTTGAGAACTACACCTTACATGAGGTTGAACAAGGGGTAACACAATAAGAGATAGAGGAAGCCACCCAAGACCCTAGGCTATTGCAAATCTTAGATGAGATGATAACTGCAAATCCCCAAACTTACCTCATGCGACTTTTACTAAATGGAACCAAACTTCCCACGGGTGTAGACATAAACATGATTATTAGTTCAACCTCAAATAATTCCATGCAAAGTCAAGATCATGCAACATCTTCAACTAGTCACTCGAATCTAGACAAGAACACACCAACATACTTTTTGGGGAAACCTCACATGACACCTCTAATGTCAACATACCTCCACCATTTGGAGAAAGCAATATGAATCCCATGTCCCAACTAATGAACATTGAAAATCCATTTGCTTCAATGAACACAAACCCCATAGGTAAAAACATGAATGTACAAGGGTCAAAAAGATAAAGAAAGATACACATAGTGACCCCATGAACACAAGGGACTACTACCACATCAAGTGCAAATGTAAATTTTGGGTCTCAACCAATCAATAACTTGAACAAACACAACATAGACCCTCTTGGCCAAAACAATAATGTGTCTAACCAAGGTGCTAGTTCATCCTATGTCCATTCAAATCCCATACAACAAGTCAACCCAAACATCCTTTTTCTAACAACTTCCAACCCACTCCAGAATCAAAATAACACAAGTGTTCCACCCCATTTTCAATACATAAATCCAAACACCACTTACATACTAGATACTCAAAATTAAAAATCAAATTCATTACATACCCATCTTAACACAAACATTAATCCTCTTGTTGCAAACATGGGATCTCAAAACACACCTATTTCAAACATGGGAAATCCCTATCAAAATGCAATTGCAAATGCTGCAAATACATCATTATCCTCTGTGGAGGTCTTAGCACATGAGATGCATGTTGAAAAGCGCAATACAACTGAGAGGGGGGGTGAATTAGTTGTAACCAATACTTCAAATCCATTAACACATCAACCTCTTAATCACTGTTATTGTATTTAACCATGAAAACATGAAATCAAAAATTTAAACACATTCACACATGCAACACATGAGACACCATCTTTTTACGTGGAAAACCCAATAAGGGAAAAATCACGGTGAGTGTTAGCTCACAATAATATGCAATAACAATACCAAAAATTAGAGGCTCACTGCCTTAGGGCTTATTGCCTAGAATGCTCACTACAAGAAGAGGCTCACTGCCAATGGGGTGGCTCACTGCTAGTGGGTAGCTCACTGCCAAAGTTGGTGAACTGAGATAAGAGCATCTACATTATGCCAAGGTTCAGTTCCATTAAAGCACAATAGGTATCATCTACTCTGCTCTGCCCTTTTATTTAATAATTATCTTGTCATTTTCACATCCTACACACTAATTCATGACTTTATTACATGTTTTTATACAATTCATCAACCTTGGAATTTACATCAAGGTCAACATTACAATCATCAACCATTGGAACAATATCCAAGGTCGGCAAACATACATACATCAAGATAGGTCTGGACCTAAATAGATTTGAGAGAGAAAAGAATGAATGCGGATCACGCCAAGCCTTAGCTGGAACTCAATTGCAATCTTCCATGCAACAACATGCTTTACAAACTTCGAAGCACAACCACAAGTAGTGAAAACAGCCAAGTCGGCCAAGAGTAGAGTTAACACCAAGACTTTTAGGAACACGCTTCATGCATGATCTGAATTATACTTTGTGAACCAATCAGAAGGTAGGAACAAGATCTAGAGACTCCCACAAGCACGTTACAATCAGCAAGAACATCAGCACAACCTCTAAACACTTTAACCATAAGATTCTTCAAACTTTTGCACTTGAACATTATTGTCGGCCATTGTCATAAAGGAAAGATCACTTGTGGAGCACCAAATCATGAACCATTTGAATTGAAGGCACATAACATCATCAAAAACTTAATTCTAGAACCGCAGACTGTGAAACTTAAATGCAGAGAAATGCAGAGTGGAATACATTCTCCCTGTCATCATTAAATATATAGAGAAACAATTTTTACTCTGGTGAACAGAACTCACTCAAATCTTCACACCGAAGGCTCAAACTTGAAACATAGCATCTATAGACATCCCTAACATTACTTCCAATCTATAGGTAAACATATTCAACCTACAAGATATGTAGAGAAAAACATTGCACTGATCTGGTAGATAAAGCAATTCTACACTTCGTATTAATTCCTCAAATAATTGTTCAAACTTATTCAAATGACTTCCTTAGGTGTTGACATAAATGGCAACACTTACTACTCATACTTGCAACAATCTCTCCCTTTGTCATTGATGGCAACACATGAATTGAAAAACCATCAAGACATATAATCTTGCTTTGCTTCTTTGCTCCCCCTCACTTGATGCTTTCTCTGTCTGCAACTTTCTTCTTAGGTTTTTCCTATGAACTTCTCTCCCCCTTTAACATCGATTGCAAAGGGTACTAGACCTTTTCTTTCTCTTTACTGCACAACTCCCCTTGTCATCAACACTACAACACTTATTGATCTTGATTAGAAACTTGTATCAGCAACACTAACCAGCAACCCTGAGAGGTAGCCTACAGAATATCAATCCAGATCAAAGAATGAGACTTTGAGCACCACTGGACTGATGCATTCCTTATGTATCTTAGTTTAATGCAAGAGGGGTAATAAACCCTAACTTCTCCCTAAGATACTCAAAAGTATCCTTAGGCAGAGGCTTAGTGAAAATATCTGCAATCTGATCCTTTGTAGACACATACTCCATCTTTACTTCTATTACTAATTTTTTGTTCACACTTAAAATTAGTTAGACCTAAGTGTAATTATTTAGAAGGAATAAAAGAAAACTTCAAAGTTATGTAATTATTTAGAACGAATAAAAGAAAACTTCAAAGTCTCATTCTGATGGGATTATAAGTGTCAGGCAGCATTTGATCAACTTAAAGAGTATCTAGCTACACCTCCTGTATTGGTTCCACCAGTTGTGGACAAACCTTTGATATTATATATCTCCACTACAAATTCAGCCCTAGGGGCCCTTCTACAACAAAATGATGAAATAGGAAAAGAGCATGCAATTTATTATATTATTAGAACCTTGGTGGGATATGAGCTCAATTATTCACCGATGGAAAGGCCTTGTTTAGTAGTAGTGTTTGCCTCCCAAAAGTTGTGGCATTACATGTTGAACCAACACACAATTCTTATAGCTAAAATCAATCCCTTGAAGTATCTACTAGCAAAAGTAGCTCTTACAGGCAGACTAGCTAAATGGGTCATGATCCTTAGTGAGTTCGACATTGAATATGTGGATCGTAAAGCAATCAAAGGACAAGCTCTAGCAGACCAACTAGCAGAAGCACCCATGCAAGATACACACCCTATGGTAGCAGACTTTTCGGATGAGAATCTATTCACTCTTTCCAACTCCATAATGTGGAATTTATATTTTGACGAGTCCTACACACAACATGGATCAGGAGCCGGCATCTTATTTGTCACACCTCAAAATGACTATATTCCTAAGTCATATCGGCTTGCATTCCCTTGCACCAACAACATTGCTAAGTATGAAGCACTCCTTATAGGTCTCAATACAGCAGTTCAATGGGACATCACAGAATTACAAGTATATGGAGACTCACAGCTAGTCATTCTCCAAGTCACGGATGAGTACCAAACAAAGGATGAAAAGTTGGTCCCCTACAAGCAACTAGTGGACGCCTACAAACCACACTTTTCTAGCATCACATTTGAGCAAATTCCAAGAGAGCATAATAAAGCTGTAGATTCTATGGCTTCTGTAGGGTCACTGATTGACATGCCTGCAAATACACAGAAGTGTGAATTCTTGATCGAGCAATTGTTGATACCCGCCATCGACGTTCCAGTTACTAAAATCATCTACAAACTTGTTGGTCCCAATTCCCCATGGTATGAAGATATCTATGAATACCTTAAACACAATACCTTTCCCCCTGACCTATCATCAACCCAACGCAAAACCTTTATCCGTCGAGCCTCCTATTACATCATTCTGGGTGATACACTATATTGCCAGAGTCTCGATGGTATCCTCTTATGATGTCTTAACGCAGAAGAAGCTGAAGCTACCTTATGAGACATACACGAAGGTGTCTATGGCACACATTCTACCAGTCCTAATCTTTCTAAGAAGATACTTAGAACAGGTTATTACTGGCCTACAATAGAGCAAGATACTGCACAGTTTGCTAAGAAGTGTCTACAATGCCAGCAACATGGAGATTTGATTCACGTACCAGCTCATGAATTACAACCTGTGACAACTCCATGGCCTTTTTCTCAATGGGGTCTCGACCTCGTAGGACAAATCTACCCTTCCTCCTCTAATGGCCACAAGTTTATCATTACTGCCACTAAGTATTTCACGAAGTGGGTGGAAGCCATTCCTATGACCTATATCACTGGTAAGCAAATAGCCAAGTTTATCCTAAACTACCTCATATGCCGGTATGGTATTCCCCAAGCCATTGTCACTGATAATGGGAGACCATTCAAGAATCAAGATGTTCGTGCCTTGTGCACACAATACAATATCCAACATCACTTTTCAACTCCCTACTATCTGTAGAGTAACGGCCAAGCTGAGGCTTCCAATAAAACCATTCTCAAAATCCTCAAGAAAACAGTCAATGAAGCTGGTCGCGATTGGCACTTACAACTCAATCCCGCCCTATGGGCCTACCGCACTAGTATCAGAACACCAACTGGTGCCACACCTTATGCCTTGGTCTATGGCTCTGAAGCCATCCTACCTATAGAGGTTGAGATCCCATCCCTCAAAGTATCCATGCAGGACCTGATCGGCGGAGACGAGTATCACACTTCCAGATTAGCTGAGCTTGAACTACTAGATGAGAGGTGCCTTGCCGCACTTAATCATCTCCATGTCTATCAAAATTACCTCCGGCGTAATTACAACAAAAAGATCAAAGAAAGACGGTTTCAAGTTGGTGATCTTGTACTTAAGGAGAATCAGAGAAATCAAAGAGATCAAGAAAAGAAGGGCAAGTTTGAGCCTAACTGGTTAGGTCCCTTTATTGTGACAACAGCATATGGATCAGGAGCTTATACTTTAGCTACACCTGATGGCATTCCTCTAGATGAGCCACTTAACAGTGTCCATCTCAAGAAGTTCTATGTCTGATCCTCAGAGTATTCCAAATTTAAAAAAAAACAACAAAAAAAATTAAAAAACAAAAAAATCCAAAAAAACCCGTCCTCTGGTGAAAACTTGGCAAACGGGTGCCTTGGATAAAGTACCATAGTGAAAACCTGGCAAATAGGTGCTATGTGTAGAGTCAGCACCCATCGTCTATCGAGTCATGTCCACTCCATGTCCAGTTCGCAGCGCACTTTTCATCCATCCATAATAAAACCATTGACCTTGTTTGCATTTCCATCTCCCTATCTCGTATAGCTTGGAAATTTGTCAATGTCCATCATCGTCTCCCCATGTCTTGATCTGTGTCTATAGTTAACACTATCTTGTCCTAGGTCAAAGCTTTCTGTGTCTTCTTCGGCAGTCACCCCTACAGTTTCCTATACCAGAATGGGGGCAACTCTTTCCTTAACTTAGGCCTAGGATTGGTTCCTTGTTCGTGGTTCGCAACGCATACTTCAATCATTCTCCTTTCCACAGGTAACACCCTTTAACGGACACATCGCTCCTACGATAAGGATGTTATCTTCTCAACACTTTTCCCACATCATCACACTTACCAGAACTACATATTATCTTTTCTCAGTCTTAAGGTACCTTGATCCCATGGATATGGGTATGTAGGCAGTCTGGATTACGAAGGAAGTTTTCAGCACTCAAGTACAAAAGATCCCCTCTTCTCAACCCTTTTCCCACATCATCACATCAACCAGAACTACATATCATCTCTTCTCAATCTTAAGGTACCTTGATCCCATGGATATGGGTATGTAGGCAGTCTGGAATACAAAGGAAGTTTCCAGTACTCAGGTACATAAGATCTCCCCCTCACCACCTTGATCCATCTCATCACTCTATCTAGAACTACATATTTATCATTTTTATCTTTCATTGTAATGTGCCTTGATCCCATGGATATAGGGTATGTAGACAGTATGGAATACGAAGGATGTATCTAGTACTCAGGCACATACGATTCATCATTCTCCACCTGTCTCAATCCATTTAGCATGTCATCTTTGTAGTCTTCCATTTATCAAAATTCATTCACCCCGACTTGACTAACTCAAGCAGCAATCTAGCGTATCCTTTCAAAGTAAAAGTCCTTAACAAACTTGAAGCAAAGCAGCTTCCTTCCAAAGTCATCTACTGTCCTGCATACCGATTGCCAGCATCAGCTAAGTCTCACTTAACCAAAGCACCAGATCCACAAGCTTGTCTTCTGCAAAGTGTTCCATTGTCGAGACCAACACACGCGTCTCCTATGACATGTAGCATTTCCGGCAGCAAGATATTGTCTTTTTAGGTAGATAGCACCCTTTAACGAACACAGAGTTCCTACGATAAGGCTGTTATCTTTCCTATCCAATCTATCCTGAGCAACCTCTTTGGCAAGAGAATATGTTGGCTGTATGTTTACTTTGTAAGTCAGTCAATTTGCTTTTTGGTTTATCTTTTTCTCCTTTTTCCAATACCTATTCAAAGCTACCTTGATTTATCTATAATCTTGGTATGTTGCGATGCAATACGGATTGGGGGCATAGTCATTGCTTTTTGTGTGTGCCGTGTTTGAGGAATGATCTTTAGCATCTTTCTTAGCATCATATTTATCTTGTGTGTGTTACGACCTAGCATCTTACATATTAATAATTCTTCTTGCATTTACATGTATTGAAGTTTATTTTATGTTCAAGACTATGGCTCATTCACATGTTCCAACAAGGTCATATTATGTCTAAAGGAATCTAAGTTCAATCCGCTTGCTTGCAGAGTCAATGTCCATGCACTCGGATATTACTGCACCTTGGTCTTTTATACCTTGGTGGCGAACTATCCACGTGCTATATCAAAAATAAGGATTGCTCTTTATAAACAAATGTGAAACCAATGCAACAAGCTCATCCATCTACCCATCCATTTTTCCATGGCCTTATATAGTTTTGTAGCAAAGATCAATCAACAGTCTTTCTCTTATGTCCTTTTCTATCTCCACTTTCTTCTATTCAACCTCACCTATCTCCAACAAATCTTCTAGTCGAGCGTCAACACAGTTCTTCTGTCACTTCCTTATCTTTCCTCTCGAGGGGGCACCCTACGCCAACTACGCTGGGGCAACTAGCTACACTAGGACATCAAAAATTGTATCATGTCTTCAACTATCAATTTCTTTGAAGCAACGCTGTAAACTGCATTGCATCAAAGAGGGGCAAAATGTAGACACCCTAAAATGACCATGTCTTCAAATCACTTGCATTTCGTCTAATCTATAGCATCACCTGCACTTCAGCATTAATTAAATAATCTAATTATTTAATTAATTTCATCAAATTCTTCCAAAACTCCTAAAATTCAACATTAATTAAATAAATCCTCGTTATTTAATTAATTAAATTAAATTCCTCTATTATTCTTCCACAATTAAATAATTTCAATTATTTAATTAGTTCATTATCTTCTTTCCAAATCTCAAGTCTCCATTAATTAAATAAATCCCATTATTTAATTAATTCATCACAAATTCCCTCTTATCTACAATTAAATAATTCCCAATTATTTAATTAAATTAAATTCATTCTTCCAAATTTAAATAAATCATGCAAATTTATTTAAATCCTCTCATTCTCCAAAAATAAAATAAATCAAATATCTTATTTATTCTTCCAAAATCATGGACAACAATTAAATAAATTTATTTATTTATTTTGCTTTCTTATCTACAAATATCTTTCAAATCTTCTAAAAATAAGTCTTCTTCTCCATGCACACAAAATTAAATAATTTATTATTTAATTTCTCTCAAATCATGCAAAAGCAAATCTAAAGTTGAGTTATCTATTCACTCAACCTTGTTTTTATCAATTTCTCTTAAATTAAAAAAAAACTTTCTAATTTATGAAAAGCATGTCTTATCTTTAGAAAAGAAAGTGTTTAACTCAAATAAAACAGCTTTTGTGTGACACTTGTCTTCTTCTTATTCGTTGCATGTTCATCAACTGTTCTCCTCCGTTGATTCTTCTGAATTATCTGGACTGTTGATCGATCTCTATTGAAACCTATATAAACCCTCCTCATTTCCTTCATTATCTCTCTCTTCGATCTTATTCTCAGGCATACTTAACAGAGCTTTGAGCATACAAAACGCGTCGATTGAGCAACCTTACGATCTTTTGACATTGATCTTTGAGCACATTGAGCACACTACTTGCTTGTTGCATCTATGGTTTCGCAACTTGATTGAGCAATCCACACTTCTCCAAAAGGGAACAATACATGTTTTGGTAAGAGCTTTCATTTGTCTTTTGATTTTGTGATAATGGCTTTTACTTAGATTGGTTCACTTTATGTGATTGGTTTTTGGTTTTATTAGTTTAGATTTAATCAATTTTTTCTCATCCACATTCTCCTCTCATTCTCCAAAAATAAAATAAATCAAATATCTTATTTATTCTTCCAAAATCATGCACAACAATTAAATAAATTTATTTATTTAATTTGCTTTCTTATCTACAAGTTTATACTGTAGACCTAGCCCCATCTCAAGAAGAGTGACACTTTGAAATAGGTCAATCCTCTCAAGCAGATGAGCAAGATCTTGACGAATTCATACAAGAGCCTAGAGTCGTGGCCGCCTTTGACAAAATCCTTAGGAGAAACAGGATCATTTCTTTCGCTTACTTGCAGAGCAAGGAGCCAAATTACCTCAGGATTTTGATTTATCCTCTCTCAAGGAGACAAACAACACATTGAGTGCCATACAAGCGGTGCAAACCATGTCCACAGTGACTACGCCCTTACCTGCACAAGGCTCGTAGTATAGGAATCCCCTTTTTCAAAACTCAATAGGAGAGAGGGCCGTATCACCGCTTCTGACTCCTATGGAGATCTATAACAACCAACAAGAAACTCTCCAATGTCAAGCAGAGTTAGCTAAGCAAGCCACCTTATCTCGATCGAATATGCAACCACCTCCTCAAGTATCCACACCAATCGCAAGTGGAATCTTGGTTACCCCATCACGAATAGGTTTTCCACCAAATTACAATTCGGGGAACAATTATGTAGCCATGCAACAAGGGTCTCAACAAATACCACCTCCTATATCATCAAACCTTTATGTCTCTCATCCAATTAGAGTCATGCAACCCCAACCACAACATTCTTCTACTCCCATCCTCAATCAAACCCAACCACAACATTCTTCTACTCTCATCCTCAATCAACCCCAACCGTCGCAAATCACTTCTACCTATGCCCCTCCTCTAGAATGTTCATCCTCGCTCAACTTCTTTCACACATTGCCTAGCCACTCTCAACATTCCCAACATCAAGTTTCCCAAAGCTATGTGCCGCCATCACAACCTAATCAAACGCACTTTAGCTTTCCTCCACCCAATACTTTTCCTCAACCATCACAAAGCCAACATTCTTACCTAGCACCACCTCCACCTCTGCCAAATCAAAACCTCCAATTGCAACCCAATCTGAACCAATCGTACAACCCATATGATCCCAATCAATCCTACGACCCGTATAACACCAGTGTGCATGGCTTACATTATAATCTTCCGTATGGGCAACACCAACCACTTTTGGGACAACAGGAGATATTACCAACCCCTCCCACGACTATGGAGCTAAAAATTGCGGAAGTGCAACAATAGCTATCTGATCTTACGTTTGGCCACACCAAGAAGACCTTCTCTTTAGAGGAAGTGTGTCCTTACCCTTTTGATCGGTCATTACCAATGATCCCTTTTCCTCAAAATTTCACTATTCCCAAGTTTGATAAATACAAAGGAAAAGGTGACCCAAAAGACCATCTTAGGGAATTCTATCTTGCTTGCTTCGAGGTCTCACATAACGACACATATCTTATGTGTCTCTTTCCTCGTAGTCTTGGAGGTCAAGCTATAGAATGGTTCTCACACTTACCCACGGGTATCAAGTATTTCAATGAGCTAGCAGAGAAGTTTGCCACCCACTTTTCTTACAACACAGAGCATGAGATTTCCATGACTGATCTATGCAACAACAAACAGAAAAATGGGGAAACTTTCATTCTTTCCTTCAACGGTGGAGACAAATGGCTAGCAAATTTCCTTTCAAGATTCCTGAGAAATAGCATGTTAGCATATTTGTGCAGAACCTCAACCAAGAGTTAGGTTTCCACTTGCAAATTCTCAGTGCTACAACCTTTGACGAAATCACATACAAAGGAATCAACATTGAAAAGGCCCTCATTGCTAAGGGTTTGGTCAAAATCTTCAAAGAAACGAAAGACAATGCTCCTCATCAACAATCAAATGATAAACCCAAGTTTTGGAACAAGAACAAAAACGTGGTCAACGATGGGATGGTCGATTCTAAACATGTCCAAACATTGCAAACACCACTGCAGCTCTCCAAACCAAGTCAAGCTCCACCTCAACAACAACAACAACAACAGCGGCAACCATATCAAAATCAACAACAACGACAACAGGAGCGACCTCAACAAGATTACCAGCTGCGACACCAATTCACTCCCTTGGGAGTGCCTATAGAGTCAGTCCTACAATAGATCTTACAGAAAGGACTCATCACCTTACCAGATGGTCCCCCATATGGTGAACCTGTTTACAAAACTGCGCGGTATAGAGAAAATGAATACTGTGAATTCCATAGGAGCAAAGGGCATCGAACTGCATCATGCATGAAGCTCAAGCATTTAATCCAAAATCTCATCGAAGGCAACCAAATCACTGTTGAGAATGAACCACCAGCTCAAAACACAAACAAAGATCTTGATATGTACAAGGAACCATTCCCTCATCATGGTCCACCTCCTCCTTAGGATAGAGGTAAAGGTATCAATCATGCTTCCACTTCCTTTGATTCCATTGTAGGTCATTTTGAAGAGAGTTGAGTGTCTACCCTCACAATCAAAGGCAAATCTACGGATTGCACTGTTACAACTCGCCGTGGTCGTGTCACCATTCGTGGTCCTACACCTAATTTTCCAGCTCAATCTGATTATAATCTTGTCAAACATTTAGGGAAAACGCCAGCACAGATCTCTATTTTGGACCTTCTACGGTCATCACCTACACATAGAGTAGTGCTAGAAAAAGCCCTCCAAGAGTCTTCGGTTCCTAACAACATAGCAGTTGCAGATTTCCAAGCTATAGTAGGTAACATTGCTTCACCCTACAATGTGGTCTTCTCTGAGAAAGATGTCCCTTCCCATGATCTGTGTCACAATGATGCCCTTCATATTGAGGTTCTCATCCATAAGCGCAAAATCAAACGTATACTCATAGATGGTGGTGCTGGTCTCAACATCTGTTCTTTAAAGTTACTTAAGCAATTAGGATACTCTAAGGATCATTTCAACAATAATCAAAGTATTACAATCAAGGGATATGATGATGCAGAACGCCGTTCAGAAGGTGTTATCCACTTGCCTATACAATGGGCCCTGTCATGCTTGAAACCAGGTGTCAAGTCCTTGATATTGAGCTACCTTACAACATTAGCCTCAGCCGCCCATGGATCCATGCAATGAAAGCTATTCCCTCCACGTACCATCAGTCTCTAAAGTTCCCATTCAATGGTACGGAGATAACTATCCCAGGAGACCCCAATCCTTTTAAATTCTGTCATGTCTTGCAAGGCAATTATAAGAATTGCAACCAAGTGCCTAACAATGAAAAAGCCCTTGAATCCCCACTATATGTCGATCCTGAAACTCTGACGCAAGCATCTACAAGTAACCCAAATCCTCTACCTAAGATCAAGGCTCACATCCGTGATATAGGCTTTGGATCTTATGATATCTCAAAATCTTGTTGTGTAGGGCGGATGCCTTTATCTCCAAAATCTTACGGCCAACCACCCATTGCCAAAGTAACCAAAAAAGCAACTATTTCCAGCTATTTCTCCCCCAACATTCCTAACCCAATTCCAACATGGACGGTTATTGGAAGAGGAAACTATTGAGGATATTTCTTCTTGGCTCTATAAGGAGAAAGAACCAGTCACAATACCAGTCAAGCAATACGGCAATGGCTTAAGGATAGTAAAAAACATGGGCTATAAAGGCAAAGGTGGCCTTGGGAAACAGAATCAAGGAACTATGGAACCCATTGTTGTGACAAAGAAACTAGACAAGAAGGGATTAGGATTTGGTAAGAAGGTACCACACGCCTTGGACATCGAGTATATCCTCGATGAGGTAGCTGACACTTTTCCCACCGATTCGACGTCTATAGAGGATATCATCGATGACTCTTCCCTCCACATGACCAACCTATTTGCAGAATCCTCCATTTTTATGTTATCCTCTGTATCCTTAACCTCCACCACCAGCACCCAGAACGTAACACTTGTCTACCCTGAACTTATCGATTGGGACCAAAAAGGGTCCCCTGTTATAGATGTATTTTAGAATGACGAAGCTTTAGCTGAGTTCATGGGACTTCGGGAAGGTATCCCCCTTGGCAATCATAAAGCAGGTTTTGTCATGGAACTAGAGCCAACAACTTATTTTGGTGAGAATGCCAAATCCTCCAGTCGCAAAAGTGAAAATAAAGAAAGATCTCTAGGTGAAAACCGCACTGTGGCACCTCCTGATCACAAAGTAGTAAAAACAAAGGACGTATCCAAAGGTGAAAACCCAACTGTGGCACCTGAGGATGGAGGATTTGACCTTCCCCTACCATCTAAGTATCAAGAGAAATCAACTCTCCTAGTGGAAGATTCTACAGAGATAAACCTGGGCACAGAGCAAAATCCAAACACCACATTCCTAGCAGCATCATTATCAGAAAAAAAGCACAAGAATCTTAACACATTCTTCTTATAGAGAACCATCAACTTTGCATGGACCTATGCTGATATGCCAGGGCTAGACCCCAAGCTAGTTGTTCACTACCTCGCAGTTGATCTGAAAGTGAAACCAGTCAAGCAAAAGCTGAGAAAGATGCACCCACAGATAGCTCTCTTAGTAAAGGTGGAAATACAAAAGTTGTTAGATGCAAAGTTTATACGACCAATCGACTATTTAGATTGGGTCTCAAACATTGTACCTGTGTCTAAACCTAATGGGCGCATCCGCATGTGTAATGACTTTAGAGATCTGAACAAAGCATGTCCTAAAGATGAATTTCCACTACCAAACATTGACATTATAGTGGACTTGACAGCAGGTCACGAGATGCTTTCTCTCATGGACAGATTCTCAGGTTACAATCAGATAAGGATAGCAGAGGAAGATCAGCATAAAATAACCTTTACTTGTCCTTGGGGTAACTATTGTTGGTGTGTCATGCCATTTGGTCTAAAGAACGCAGGAGCAACCAATCAGAGAGCAATGACAGTGATATTCCACGATCTCTTTCATCACATCATGGAGGACTATGTGGATGATATACTGGCTAAATCTTCTAGGGCAGATCACATACAGGTTCTAGGACAAATCTTTGACAGGCTTGAGAAATACCAAGTATGACTCAATCCAAAGAAGTGTGTCTTCGGTGTAACATCAGGGAAGCTGTTGGGATACATTGTATCTCGTAGAGGCATCAAAGTAGATCCAACAAAAGTAAAAGCTATAGTGGAGATGCCTCCACCAAAGAACCTTAAAGCATTAAGGAGTCTTCAACGAAGGTTGCAATCCATCAGGCATTTCATCTCACAACTAGCAGATAAATGTCAACCATTTCAACACTTACTCTGCAAGGATGTCTCATTCTGATGGGATTATAAGTGTCAGGTAGCATTTGATCAACTTACAGAGTATCTAGCTACACCTCCTGTATTGGTTCCACCAGTTGTAGACAAACCTTTGATATTATATATCTCCACTACAAATTCAGCCCTAGGGGCCCTTCTACAACAAAATGATGAAACAGGAAAAGAGCATGCAATTTATTATATTAGTAGAACCTTGGTGGGATATGAGCTCAATTATTCACCAATGGAAAGGCCTTGTTTAGTAGTAGTGTTTGCCTCCCAAAAGTTGCGGCATTACATGTTGAACCAACACACAATTCTTATAGCTAAAATCAATCCCTTGAAGTATCTACTAGCAAAAGTAGCTCTTACAGGCAGACTAGCTAAATGGGTCATGATCCTTAGTGAGTTTGACATTGAATATGTGGATCGTAAAGCAATCAAAGGACAAGATCTAGCAGACCAACTAGCAGAAGCACCCATGCAAGATACACACCCTATGGTAGCAGACTTTTCGGATGAGAATCTATTCACTCTTTCCAACTCCATAATGTGGAAGTTATATTTTGACGAGTCCTACACACAACATGGATCAGGGGCTGGCATCTTATTTGTCACACCTCAAAATGACTATATTCCTAAGTCATATCAGCTTGCATTCCCTTGCACCAACAACATTGCCAAGTATGAAGCACTCCTTATAGGTCTCAATACAGCAGTTCAATGGGACATCACAGAATTACAAGTATATGGAGACTCACAGCTAGTCATTCTCCAAGTCACGGATGAGTACCAAACAAAGGATGAAAAGTTGGTCCCCTACAAGCAACTAGTGGACGCCTACAAACCACACTTTTCTAGCATCACATTTGAGCAAATTCCAAGAGAGCATAATAAAGCTGCGGATTCTATGGCTTCTGTAGGGTCACTGATTGAAATGCCTGCAAATACATAGAAGTGTGAATTCTTGATCGAGCAATTGTTGATACCTGCCATCGACGTTCCAGTTACTAAAATCATCTGCGAACTTGTTGGTCCCAATTCCCCATGGTATGAAGATATCTATGAATACCTTAAACACAATACCTTTCCCCCTAACCTATCATCCACCCAACGCAAAACCTTTATTCGTCGAGCCTCCCATTACATCATTCTGGGTGATACACTATATCGCCGGAGTCTTGATGGTATCCTCTTACGATGTCTTAACGCGGAAGAAGCTAAAGCTACCTTACGAGACATACATGAAGGTGTCTGTGGTGCACATTCTACCGGTCCTAATCTTGCTAAGAAGATACTCAGAACAGGTTATTACTGGCCTACAATAGAGCAAGATGTTGCATAGTTTGCTAAGAAGTGTCTACAATGCCAGCAACATGGAGATTTGATTCACGCACCAGCTCATGAATTACAACCTGTGACAACTCCATGGCCTTTTTCTCAATGAGGTCTCGACCTCGTAGGACAAATCTACCCTTCCTCCTCCAATGGCCACAAGTTTATCATTACTGCCACTAAGTATTTCACGAAGTGGGTGGAAGCCATTCCTATGACCTATATCACTGGTAAGCAAATAGCCAAGTTTATCCTAAACTACCTCATATGCCGGTATGGTATTCCCCAAGCCATTGTCACTGATAATGGGAGACCATTCAAGAATCAAGATGTTCGTGCCTTGTGCACACAATACAATATCCAACATCACTTTTCAACTCCCTACTATCTGTAGAGTAACGGCCAAGCTGAGGCTTCCAATAAAACCATTCTCAAAATCCTCAAGAAAATAGTCAATGAAGCTGGTCGCGATTGGCACTTACAACTCAATCCCGCCCTATGAGCCTACCGCACTAGTATCAGAACACCAACTGGTGCCACACCTTATGCCTTGGTCTATGGCTCTGAAGCCATCCTACCTATAGAGGTCGAGATCCCATCCCTCAGAGTATCCATGTAGGACCTGATCAGCGGAGACGAGTATCGCACTTCCAGATTAGCTGAGCTTGAACTACTAGATGAGAGGTGCCTTGCCGCACTTAATCATCTCCATGTCTATCAAAATTACCTCCGGCGTAATTACAACAAAAAGATCAAAGAAAGACGGTTTTAAGTTGGTGATCTTGTACTTAAGGAGAATCAGAGAAATCAAAGAGATCAAGAAAAGAAGGGCAAGTTTGAGCCTAACTGGTTAGGTCCCTTTATTGTGACAACAGCATATGGATCAGGAGCTTATACTTTAGCTACACCTGACGGCATTCCTCTAGATGAGCCACTTAACAGTGTCCATCTCAAGAAGTTATATGCCTGATCCTTAGAGTATTCCAAATTAAAAAAAAAACAACAAAAAAAATTAAAAAACAAAAAAATCCAAAAAAATCCGTCCTCTGGTGAAAACTTGTCAAACAGGCGCCTTGGATAAAGTACCATAGTGAAAACCTGGCAAACAGGCACTATGTGTAGAGTTAGCACCCATCGTCTATCGAGTCATGTCCACTCCATGTCCAGTTCGCAGCGCACTTTTCATCCATCCATAATAAAACCATTGACCTTGTTTGCATTTCCATCTCCCTATCTCGTATAGCTTAGAAATTTGTCAATGTCCATCATCGTCTCCCCATGTCTTGATCTGTGTCTACAGTTAACACTATCTTGTCCTAGGTCAAAGCTTTTTGTGTCTTCTTCGGCAGTCACCCCTACAGTTTCTTCTACCAGAATGGGGGCAACTCTTTCCTTAACTTAGGCCTAGGATTGGTTTCTTGTTCGTGGTTCACAACGCATACTTCAATCATTCTCCTTTCCACAGGTAACACCCTTTAACGGACACATCGCTCCTATGATAAGGATGTTATCTTCTCAACACTTTTCCCACATCATCACACTTACTAGAACTACATATTGTCTTTTCTCAGTCTTAAGGTACCTTGATCCATGGATATGGGTATGTAGGCAGTCTGGATTATGAAGGAAGTTTCCAGCACTCAAGTACAAAAGATCCCCTCTTCTCAACCCTTTTCCCACATCATCACATCAACCAGAACTACATATCATCTCTTCTCAATCTTAAGGTACCTTGATCCCATGGATATGGGTATGTAGGCAGTCTAGAATACGAAGGAAGTTTCCAGTACTCAGGTACATAAGATCTCCCCCTCACCACCTTGATCCATCTCATCACTCTATCTAGAACTACATATTTATCATTTTTATCTTTCATCGTAATGTACCTTGATCCTGTGGATACAGGGTATGTAGGCAGTCTGGAATACGAAAGATGTATCCAGTACTCAGGCACATACGATTCATCATTCTCCACATGTCTCAATCCATTTAGCATGTCACCTTTCTAGTCTTCCATTTATCAAAATCCATTCACCCTGACTTGACTAACTCAAGCAGCAAGCTAGTGTATCCTTTCAAAGCAAAAGTCCTTAACAAACCTGAAGCAAAGCAGCTTCCTTCCAGAGTCATCTACTGTCCTGCATACTGATTGCCAACATCAACTAAGTCCCGCTTAACCAAAGCACCAGATCCACAAGCTTGTCTTCTGCAAAGTGTTCCATTGTCGAGACCAACACACATATCTCCTGTGACATGTAGCATTTCCGGCAACAAGATATTGTCTTTTCAGGTAGATAGCACCCTTTAACGGACACAGAGTTCCTACGATAAGGCTGTTATCTTTCCTATCCAATCTATCCTGAGAAACCTCTTTGGCAAGAGAATATGTTGGCTGTATGTTTACTTTGTAAGTCAGTCAATTTGCTTTTTGGTTTATCTTTTTCTCCTTTTTCCAATACCTATTCAAAGCTACCTTGATTTATCTATAATCTTGGTATGTTGCAATGCAGTATGGATTGGGGGCATAGTCATTGCTTTTTGTGTGTGCTGTGTTTGAGGAATGATCTTTAGCATCTTTCTTAGCATCATATTTATCTTGTGTGTGTTACGACCTAGCATCTTACATATTAATAATTCTTCTTGCATTTACATGTATTGAAGTTTATTTTATGTTCAAGACTATGGCTCATTCACATGTTCCAACAAGGTCATATTATGTCTAAAGGAATCTAAGTTCAATCCGCTTGCTTGCAGAGTCAACATCAATGCACTCGGATATTACTGCACCTTGGTCTTTTATACCTTGGTGGCAAACTATCCATGTGCTATATCAAAAATAAGGATTGCTCTTTATAAACAAATGTGAAACCAATGCAACAAGCTCATCCATCTACCCATCCATTTTTCCATGGTGTTATATAGTTTTCTAGCAAAGATCAATCAACAGTCTTTCTCTTATGTCCTTTTCTATCTCCACTTTCTTCTATTCAACCTCGCCTATCTCCAACAAATCTTCTAGTCAAGCATCAACACAATTCTTCTGTCGCTTCCCTATCTTTCCTCTCGAGCGGGCACCCTACGCCAACTATGCTGGGGCAACTAGCTACACTAGGACATCAAAAAATGTATCATGTCTTCAACTAGCAATTTCTTTGAAGCAACACTATAAACTGCATTGCATCAAAGAGGGGCAAAATGTAGACACCTTAAAATGACCATGTCTTCGAATCACTTGCATTTCGTCTAATCTATAGCATCACCTGCATTTCAGCATTAATTAAATAATCTAATTATTTAATTAATTTCATCAAATTCTTCCAAAACTCCTAAAATTCAACATTAATTAAATAAATCCTCGTTATTTAATTAATTAAATTAAATTCCTCTATTATTCTTCCACAATTAAATAATTTCAATTATTTAATTAGTTCATTATCTTCTTTCCAAATCTCAAGTCTCCATTAATTAAATAAATCCTATTATTTAATTAATTCATCACAAATTCCCTCTTATCTACAATTAAATAATTCCCAATTATTTAATTAAATTAAATTCATTCTTCCAAATTTAAATAAATCATGCAAATTTATTTAAATCCTCTCATTCTCCAAAAATAAAATAAATCAAATATCTTATTTATTCTTCCAAAATCATGCACAACAATTAAATAAATTTATTTATTTAATTTGCTTTCTTATCTACAAATATCTTTCAAATCTTCTAAAAATAAGTCTTCTTCTCCATGCACACAAAATTAAATAATTTATTATTTAATTTCTCTCAAATCATGCAAAAGCAAATCTAAAGTTGAGTTATCTATTCACTCAACCTTGTTTTTATCAATTTCTCTTAAATTAAAAAAAAACTTTCTAATTTATGAAAAGCATGTCTTATCTTTAGAAAAGAAAGTGTTTAACTCAAATAAAACAGCTTTTGTGTGACACTTGTCTTCTTCTTATTCGTTGCACGTTCCTCAACTGTTCTCCTCCGTTGATTCTTTTGAATTATCTGGACCGTTGATCAATCTCTGTTGATCAATCTCCTTCATTATCTCTCTCTTCGATCTTATTCTTAGGCATACTTAACAGAGCTTTGAGCATACAAAACGCATCGATTGAGCAACATTATGATCTTTTGACATTGATCTTTGAGCACATTGAGCACACTACTTGCTTGTTGCAGCTATGGTTTTGCAACTTGATTGAGCAATCCACACTTCTCCAAAAGGGAACAATACAGGTTTTGGTAAGAGCTTTCATTTGTCTTTTGATTTTGTGATAATGGCTTTTACTTAGATTGGTTCGCTTTATGTGATTGGTTTTTGGTTTTATTAGTTTAGATTTAATCGATTTTTCCTCATACACATTTGTTACTTTATCTCATGCATTGATTGAAAAAGGAAATACATATACATCATATGCATAAGAGAAATTAATTGATCATGTTTAAAAGAAGTGTTCAAATATGTCCCACACAAGCCATGGGATTAACTAGACTAAGCAATTGCAGACATGCAAGCTATGCATCTGTTTGATAAAAGAGAAAGAAATAAACACACGATAAGGTTAAACATCCATTATTGCCTAATGATGGAGATTGTTGTTGAAGCTGGCCTTCAAATCTTCAATCTTCAACCTTCACTCCAAGCCATCATCAGTTGAACCTGCAAAATTTTGGGGACAACCCTGTTAGTGCTCTGGATGTTTAAAATTAGCACATGCTTTTATCAAAAAGAGACATCTACTTATCACATCATGCATTTAGATGAGAAATCGGATCAGAAAATGACACAAATCAAGAAGAAATCATGAAGAAAATCAATCAATGCTATCAGGTACTTTTTTATGCTAACTTGTTTGTTCATTATGCAGGTATAGGACAAGTTTTGTTGCTGATTTGAAGACAAATAAGCATGTGGATTAAATGTGGCTCCCACAAGGGTTGAGACCAGCATGCTTCTTTCTTACTTAGTCAAGAAAGATATCAAGAGTAATGGACAAATTACATCATATGTTGCTTCCTCATGCTATGTTATCAAGAGTTTATGTCCATATGAGATACATCAAAAGAAGGGATACCATTGAATGCCTTGCTATGCAATAAGGAATACAAGTACAATTTTCAAAAAATGAGACAGCACTCTATACGAGGTATTTCTCATATTGTTAAAGGTGTTCAAAGTTTAACAGTTATATCACATTCAAGTTGCAAGTGTGTGATAGGGACAGTCAAAACAAAATGCCACATGGAACAACAAAAAAGACAATCATATATACACTATGCCAACTTGACTGTCATAAAAGGAAAACCTCGCAAGAATATATGAGATAAGTGTAGCAGTCACATGCTAGAGGTAAAGATGCAGATGACAAATGCATACAACATGCTCTTTGAAGAAAATTCATCAAATGATAAATACTGTCACTTAGTACCAAAAATCTTAAAAGAAGAACAAGCTAGGAGTAGCATTCATATATAATCACTAACATAACAATCAAGTACAAATCCAAAAGCAAGAGACTGTCATGTCTAGAGAAAAGAAGGATTCAAATACATTAAGCACAGTGGAGTGTTAAGAATGCTACAATCCAAAGATAACAAGGTGTTTTCCATGCATTTCATCATTATTTGACCAAACAAGATTTATCTCGCATGCCTAAGCTACAGTGATGCCATGGTATAACCAATAAAATGTCATAAAGAAAGATACATTGCAAGAACAAGGATAAGTATAGTCACTTTCACCATGAACAGTCAGGGCAGGATCAATAAAGTGGCTTCTACAAGCAAGATACAGTCAGGGTATATCATAAATTGCCATATCCATCTATAGAAGTAAGTACATCAATGATGAAGGAGAAACAACAGAAGAAGAACATGATACATGCCAGATGCTATAGTATTGATGATTGACAAAGAACATGAAATTCACAAGGTAAACAGTTTATTTCTTATATGCCATTATTCTATCATGATACAGTCATAGTAAACAGATAGCCAAGGAGAAAAATGCATGATACATGATGCAATAGACATCCAAGTGATGAAATAAGCAGGAGAGATAAGAATATGCAATCTATGCTACAAGTGTATTTTAAGAATGCCATAGATAGCAAGGAGAGGAATACATGATGTCTAGAGCATAGAAAGATCTAGATATATATGGCAATCAAGAGATGATGCCACAGTCACACATGACAGGTGTTTACAGTTAGCAAAGCTGAAGAGATATATAATATGCAAATAAGCTAAAGAAGCCATTTATGCTATAGGAGAGCCTTCTAGAGGTGTCAATGTATGATACAGATGGAGGTAAATGATGACTTGTTACCATACAGAATAAATGAAGACTTGTTATCATACCCTGGAGCTACAGTGGAGGACAAAAAAGGTAGTGTATCATCATTCATGACAGTCACAAGGAGTAGGAAACAAAGGTGGTGTGTGAAGCAAAGAAAAACTCCATTTATTAATACTTCAACTCTTAATGCCTTTTGTCTACAGGAAAAGTACAGTCAAGAAGGTACTATACAGGAAAGATTGCTCATGCTAAAATGTATACCCATTTGATAGAAAATCAAACCCTAGTGCTAATTTTTGCACCCACAGTCAAGAAGACTCAGATAAAAGAAAAATGCAGTCATAGCCATGCCAGAAGAACAAGATTTCTCATGATAACAGGTATACTCATCTACAAGTTAAACAAGATCTTTTTAAAGAAATATCAAACCCTTGTTTCTTACAAGTAAAATAAAGAACAGTGAATACCACAGGAGAGTGGCCATGACAGATTGAAGCCTTGAAAGTACAAAATGAACAACTCTTGACAGAAATTTCAAACCCTTGTTTCTTTTCTTCATACAGAGTCAAAAGAGGAAAAGATAGCAGTGAAGGAGAGTAGCCATGGTAGTATGGAGTTTTTGTGCAAGGAGGGTTGAAACCCTAGTTTCAAAATGAACAAACCCTCAATAGTTTACATAGTTTGGTGCCTATATATAGAAGGAGCATGGTTGTGACAGATGGAGGCCTTGAAAATGCAAGAAAATAGCAAACCCTCATCTCAAGATCTCAAACCCTCAGGTTTTCTACACCTACAGCCAAGTCAAAGCTAAAAGAGACATATACAGTCATGGCCAACAGTGATAAGCCATTTTTTGCCAAAAAAATGCAATACCCATGTCTACCTACAGCCTTGTCATTCTTCAAAGTGTAAAAACCAGAGACAAATGAAGCTACAAAGGTGAAGAATGACAAGTGCTTACCTCTTTTTTGCTGACAGGAAGAGAGATCTTTCCACGGCCTTACAATAGCCTTAAGCTTTCAAGAATAGGTGAAGAGTTGCAAGAAGAAAGATACAGAAACAAAAAGAAGGTATTAAAGAATGCACAACATAAAGAGAGAGCCATGAAAGAAGAAGGAGGCCATGACCATTAAAGAGAAATAAAGCTACAGATCAATAAAATGCCTCATATAAAACTCAAAGCAAGTGTTACCTTCTTCGTTGCGATGCAGAGTTCCAAAGATTCAACCAAGAGAAGCCATTGAGAGGAGTGAAAAAACTAGAGATATGCTTCAAACCTTCAAATCCTAAGGCCGTCAGAGTAAAGTTGCAGAGCAAGTGAAGAGTATGACAAATGAAGAATGAGCAACTTTTAGGGTTGTCTCTTTGTTTTGTTCGAAAGATCTTTTTCTCAAGTGTGATTTTTTGACTTCACAAAAACAAATATTTACCTTATCCAAGAAGTGCCCGTGGTCAAAACCTTATTCTTGAAGATCCTATCATCATAACATGGAGTGGCCAACACACAATGCTTAAGACTTGATTTTTATTAAGTCAAGAGGGTCGATATGATGAAAGAGAAAGGCTTTATGCCTTATAAACTATTTAAATTTCTTTGGTGGTCGGGTAATGCATGGACAAAGATACACATGCTAATCAAATTCTTTGCCTTTTTGCAAACATCCAAAGGTAAGGATCCTTTTTTATTATGCATGGTGGCAGTATAATGGTGCAAGTATGATGGTGCAGTGATGGAGTCATGGAGCTTATTGATTTTTTTATTTCTTGATTTTAGAGTTGCATATGGAGATATAAGGTAGCTTAAAATGTAATGATATATATGTGCACTAAGGCATCAAAGGGAGTCATAAGGATGTTTATGCATATACTTTTTTGTGCATGGGGTGTCATGATGCATGGAGTGAATTAAGAGTTTTATCTTGCAAAGAGAAGATAATGTTTTCTCATTGATTGGAGTGATAAGGGTAAAAATTTTGCCTTAATGTGTAGTTGAATCATGCAAAATAGGGATATTTTCTCACCTGGAGATATAAGGAGTTTTCTTTTTCTTCTAAGTCCTATTTGTTCTCATATCATGCAAAATAGGCAAGTGTAATTGGAGTGATAAGGAGTGGTATTTTTCTTCTAATTATGCACGATTTTACAAAGTCATTAATTGTAAATAAATAATAAAGTAATATTTTCCAAATTACTTTATTATTTTCTACAAGTAAAATTAGAAATAGAACAAATTGTAACCAATAATAAAGTAATTATTCTATTACTTTATTATTTACTCACAATCAATCTTGCTCATGCAAAATCATGTAAATTGATTAGTTGAGTTAACTAGGCCACCTAGGAGGTTTTGCATGATTTTTAGGGTCCTTAGTCAACTTTTTGGTCAAGCATATGGAGAGGCCCAAATTGAAGCTATTTTTGCTCAATTTGTGGCAGTTTTAGGCCCTGTTTTTGAGGATTTTGGAGGTTGCTCGGGAATGATTATTTTTAGAGGTAGTTATCTGCAAGTCCATATTTTTGCATGGCTCTTGGAGAGAGCAGACCTATATATTGTAAAGCAAAAGTTTGTTTTTGCTAGTTCTTGATTCTCATTCTGATTCAGATAGATTGGAGAATTCTTGTAGCTCATTTTTACAGTTTTATTGAGAGATCGGCAGGTTACAGGTTATACTTTTGTCTTCTTTGCAGAACTTTCCTTTGTTTTCTTTGAGATCAGTTTAATTACCTTTCCTTTTAGTGCTATTAGTGAAGTGATTTTGATGAAATTTTGTTGTGTTTATCATTAAACCTTTAAAATTATTGTCTCACTTCCTTGTTTACAGCATTAAAGCATATATTCATCACAGGTCTTAGGTTGTGTTAACCAAAAATAGTATTTTTGTGTTGTGAAAAAATATTTTCCTTCATAGAAACCCTATTTTCAAACCTTCCTTAGAATCACTTTTGTGATATATATGCCAAGTCTGGATTGTGTAAAAGTTAGATTTCTGGGTAAACATTGTGAATCAGAATGCATTATTTTTATCCAAATCAGGTGCATCACCATTTTTTACCTTTAGCATTCATTTAGTTTATTTTCTCCCTTCCCCAAAATAGTAAAAACATACATCTCAATAGAACATTTGAAGGGAACTAGCCCACAATCTGGAGGTCTAATTTCGTCATAGGGCACCCACAACCTGAAATTAGTCCCATGTTACACAGAATTGCAGTGTTTCATCAGCCTTACCTATGGGTGCAATTCCTAGTGATAACAACTTCATTCTCTATTACCTTTTCTCTCAGAAAGTGATACCTTATTGATATATGCTTTGTCCTTGAATGCATCACTGGATTCTTTGAAATGTTTATAGCACTTGTATTGTCACAAAAGATTGAAATAGGTTCTTCATACACAACTCTAATGTCCTTCAATGTTTCCTTCATCCAAAGCACTTGAGTGTAACAATATATTCTGCTTCTACAGTAGACAAAGAAACTGATTCTTGCTTCTTTCTCAGCCATGAAACCAATCTTTTACTAAGAGGAAAACACCTCCACTTGTACTTTTTCTATCATTAGCATCTTCAACCCAATCTGCATCTATATAAGCACTGAGAGTGAAATTAGTATCTTTGGGATACCACAAACCATAGTCTAAAGTGCCTTTTAAATACCTCATGATCCTTTTGATAGCCATCACATGTGACTCTTTGGGATCTTCTTGAAATCTTGCCACAAGACAGACTACATGCATTATGTTTGGTCTGGTATAGGTTAGATAAAGTAGTCCTACAATCATAGACCTATACTTTTTCTGATCAGTTTTAGGTGATTCATCATTCTTTCTCAGCTTGCAACCAGTTACCATAGGAGTACATACTGGCTTAGAATCCTCCATTCCAAACTTCTTAAACAATTCTTTCACATACTTGGACTGAGAAATGAAAATTCCTTTTTCTGATTGAGTAATTTGCAGTCCTAAAAAGAAATTCATTTCACCAAACATAGACATCTCAAATTCCTTTTGCATTTCCTTTGTAAATTTCTTATACATACCTTCATTGCCTCTAAAGATAATGTCATCAACAAAGACTACAACAATCATAATTTGATCATTATTGATTTTGAAATAGAGATTACTATCTGCAATACCTTTGTTGAACCCTAATTGCATCAAATACTTGTCCAACCTTGCATACCAGGCTCTAGAAGCTTTCTTCAGCCCATACAGGGATTTCTTCAGTCTATACACCATGTCACCTTGGTATGATAACTAGAATCCTTCTGATTGTTCAATGTAAACTTCTTCTTCTAGCTCTCCATTTAAGAAAGCAAACTTCACATCCATCTGGGACACCTTGAAATCTTTGTGAACTGCAAATACCAAAAACATTCTTATTGCTTCAATCCTTGCCATAGGAGCAAATGTTTCTTCAAAATCTATGCCTTCAACCTAAGAATATCCTTTGCATACCAGTCTTACTTTGTTTCTTACCACTTCACCACTTTCATTCATCTTGTTTCTGAAGACCCATTTGGTTCCAATCACATTCTTATCAGCAGGTCTAGGAACAATTTCCCAAGTTTGATTCTTTTCTATCTACATCAACTCTTCTTCCATAGCTTTTACCTAGATTTCATCTTTGTAGGCTTCACTTATAGTTTTAGGTTTAATCTATGAAAGTAAATATTAGTTCACCTGTTCCTCTGCAACCCTTTTCCTTGTCAATACCCCTTTGCTTTTGTTACCAATAATTTGATCTTTAGAATGATTAATCCTTACATACCTGGGAGTCTTAACAGCACTTTTCAGAGCCTTTTCTTCTTCAACTTGACTGTCCTTTTATTCCACCTTTTCTTCATTGACTATAATAGCAGGTTCATCTGATTCATAGCCACTCATATTTGATGTCATTTCTTTGTCTTCATCAACCTTCACATTAGCACTCTCAATCACCTTCTTCAATCTCTTGTTGTAGCACCGGTAGGATTTACTCTTAGTAGAGTATCCAAGGAAAATTTCTTCATCACATCTAGCATCAAACTTGCCTAGCTCTTCATCTCTTTTGATATAACATTTGCTTCCAAAGACTTTGAAATATTTCACTGTGGGAGTTCTTCCATATGACAATTCATAAGGAGTTTTAGTACCATTACCTTTGACTTGGACTCTATTTTAAATGTAGACAACAGCAGTGTGTATAGCTTCTCTGCAATACACCTCTGGTGATTAGCTTCCATTATCATTGACCTAGCAACCTTTTGAATTGTCTTGTTCTTTCTTTCAACAAATCCATTTTGCTCAGGAGTCCTAGGAGAAAACAACTATCTCTTTATCCCATGCTCTTCACAGAAAATGTTAAATTCATTTGATGTAAACTCACCTCCTCTATCAGACCTTAAGCATTTAATCCTCAATTCTAACTCATTCTCAACCATTGACTTAAAAGATTTGAACTTTTCTAGTGCTTCTAATTTTTCTTTTAGAAAAGTGACCCATGTCATTCTAGAATAATCATCAATAAGAAACATAGAGTATGTGTCTCCTTGCAGACTTCTTGTTCTTGTAGGACCACACAGATCTGTATGCACTAGCTCAAGCAATCCAATAGAAAATTGTTCTTTACTCTTGAAACTTGTCTTTGTCTATTTTCCCAGTTGACATTCCTTGCAAATTGTATTGGCAGGCTTCACTAGCTTAGGCAAATCTCTCACAGCTTGTATTGAGCTTATCTTCACCAAGTTATCAAATTTGATATGACACATCCTTTTATGCCACAGCCAACTCTCATCTATCTAAGCCAACAAACAAAAATTATTAGTTTCCCTTAAGTGATAAACATTACCTTTGGTCTTCTTACCAATTGAAATCACTATTCTAGAGCTTTCCATGATCTTGCATGCATTGTCCTTGAATCTCAGATCATACCCTTTATCACACATCTGACCAACACTTAAAAGATTATGCTTTAGACATTTCACATATAAAACATCATCTGTATTATTCTTTCCATCAAAAGAAATAGATCCTCTTCCACAGATCTTACCAGTTGCATTATCTCCAAACCTAACCAATCCACCATCATACTTTTTTGAACTTACAAACTTACTGTTGTCACTAGTCATGTGATGTGAACATCTGTTGTCAATGATCTATTCATACTTATCCTTCTCAACCTAGATAGACAGAGCACTTTCTTCCACTGGTTTTTCTTCCTTCACATAGCTAGTAGGATTAGTAGACATAGGTTCTTCCTTAATAGCAATAAACAAGGATTCATTTTCACTAGTACTATTATCATCAGACTCATCATTTGTTACACCATCATTATCAAGATCTCTAACATAATAGCATTTCTTGACAATTCTAGGTCTACTTTAAAATTTCTTCTTACCTCTTTCAATTCTCTCTGGACATTTGGATGCATAATAACCAATCTTACCACAAGAAAAGCATTTGAATGGTAATTTGCCTTTGAACTTACCAGAACCTTTTTGCATTCTATCCACAAAGTTGGCTTCAACCTCATCTAGGTCATCATCAGATTTCACAGCATATTATGAGCTCTTGAAGTCTTTTCTGAAGTGTTGGCTTTGAAAGTAGTCTCAATCTTTGGTAAAGCATCACCGAACTCCCTCATCTCAAAAGCTATAAGATTTTTGAGCAATTGATCCTTTGAAATCTTTTTCACACTCATAACCTCTTTAATTGATGCCACCTTGTGACTATAGGATTTAGGTAATGACCTAAGAATCTTTAGCACAACCTCATCCTCATTAATAGTTCCTCCAAGACGTTTGATTCCATTGACAATTTCATCAACTTTTTGCATGTAGATTGTTATGTTCTCATCTTCACTCATCTTCAAGGCTTCATAACTCCCCTTCAAGTTCTAAAATTTAGCACTTTTTATAGAATCATCTCCTTCATATAAATTTTTCAACTTATCCCATATCTCATGAACAGTCTCCAAATCCATAACTTTCACTAACTTAGTATTAGATAAGGCACTTAACAGAGCATCTCTAGCTTTTCCGTTTAGCTCATACTATTTGACTTCATTTTTAGATGATGGATCATTTTCAGGAATAATATACTTTGTATCTGCCATCGTCCAAACACCATAACCAAGAGAAATGATATGACTTTTCATTCGTACCTTCCATAGAGCATAATTTGTTCCATCAAACTGTGGTGACTCCTTCCTGTGTGCCATCTTGGATCTACCTTGACCTGTTAGACTCTTTACCGAGGAACCCTTGCTCTAATACGAATTGTTGAAAAGTGCAATACAATTGAGAGGGGGGTGAATCAGTTGTAACCAATACTTCAAAACCATTAACACATCAACCTCTTAATCATTGTTATTGTATTAACCATGAAAACATGAAATCAAAAACTTAAACACATTCACACATCCAACACATGAGACACTAGATTTTTACATGGAAAATCCAATAAGGGAAAAACCACGGTGAGTGTTAGCTCACAATATAATATGTAATAACAATACTGAAAATCAGAGGCTCACTACCTTAGGGCTCACTACAAAAGAGGCTCACTGCTAATGGGGCGGCTCACTACCAAAGTTGGTGAACTGAGATAATAGCATCTACACTATGTCAAGTTTCAGTTCCATTGAAGCACAAGAGGTATCCTTTTCTTTGCTCTGCCTTTTTATTTCACAATTATCTTGTCATTTTCACATCCTACACACTAATTCATGACTTCATTACATGTTTTTATACAATTCATCAACATTGGAATTTACATCAAGGTCAGCATTACAATCATCAACCATTGGAACAATATCCAAGGTTGGCAAACATACATACATCAAGATAGGTCTGACCTAAATAGATTTGAGAGAGAAAAGAATGAATGTGGATCACACCAAGCCTTAGCTGGAACTCAATTGCAATCCTCCACGCAACAACATTCTTTACAAACTTCAAAGCATAACTGCAAGTAGTGAAAACAACCAAGTCAGCCAAGACTAGAGTTAACACCAAGACTTTTAGGAACACGTTTCATGTACGATCTAGAATGTACTTTATGGACCAATCAAAAGGTAGGAACACGATCTAGAGACTCCCACAAGCATGTTACAATCACCCAGAACATATGCACAACCTCTAAACACTTTATCCATAAGATTCTTCAAACCGAAGCACTTGAACATTATTGTTGGCCACTGTCATGAAGGAAAGATCACTTGTAGAGCACAAAATCATGAACCATTTGAACTGAAGGCACATAACATCATCACAAACTTAATTCCAGAACCACGGATTGTGAAACTTAAATGTAGAGAAATGTGTAGCAGAATACATTCTCCCTGTCACCATTAAATACACAGGAAAACAATTTTTACTCTAGTGAACAAAACTCACTCAAATATTCACTCTGGAGGCTCAAACTTGAAACATAGCATCTATAGACATCCCTTAACATTACTTCCAATCTGCGGGTAAAGATATTCAACCTACAGGATATGCGGAGCAAAATACTGTACTATTCTGGTAGATAAAGTAGTTCTGCACTTTGTACTAATTCCTCAAATACTTGTTCAGACTTATTCAAATGGCTTCCTTAGGTGTTGACATCAATGACAACACTTACTTCTCATACTTGCAATAATGCATTCATTAAAACAACAACTATCTAACATGCAAGTTTCCAGAAACAAGAAAGCATACTCCATGGAAGATTTGTGCCCATACCCTTTTGAGCCCATACCCTTTTGATAGGAGTATCTACATGCCTCCTTTTCCACATAACTATAGTGTACCCAACTTCAACAAATACAAAGGGAAAGGAAGCCCCATTGAACATGTGATAGAATTACCGCATGTCTAGAACTTGTATTCGACCAAATGTACCTAATGAGATTATTCCCATGGAGCCTCATGGGTCAAGCAATGGAGTGGCTTGCACATCTTCCCTTAGGGATAAGAACATGGACCAAACTAGCAGATAAATTCATAGCTCTCTTCTCTTACAACACTAAGATGGATGTAAATGTTGCGACATAATGTCATATAAAACAAGAAGATGGAGAAACATTTCTCTCTTTCTTCCAAAGATTAAGAAATTTGGCTAGCAAGTGTCCATGCAATATACCTAATGAATCAATTAGTCCCAATCTTTGTAGAGAACTTAAACACAAAACTCATGCAACTCCAAATACATTGTTGCACTACCTTTGGGGAAGCTGTTGAGAAAGGAATAGCAATTGAGAAGGCCTTCATTGCCAAGGGTACAATCAACATTTTCAACAAGAATCAAAGCAACCCAAACACTTCCTATGACCAAAACAAGTTCTGGTCTAGGAATAAGAAATTTACAAATGATGGGGTAGTGACACTAAAGCGGCAAACAACACCGGTCTCATCCTTACTCTCAAGGCACCAATACCAAACAATATAACACTCATTCAACAACAAGCAACTAATGCCATCCAAAACAATCAAAGACAGGTTCCACCAAGAACAAATCCACCAAGACAAAATTACACACCCCTACCGGAACCTATTGAGTCGATCCTGAAGAAATTATTTCAATCTCACTTGATTCAACTCCTGGAGGTCAAACAATATGATCTTGCCTTCAAGCCTCCTTTGTGGAATGACAATGAATTCTATGAGTATCATCAGATAAAAGGACATGTAGACACCTAAACTTGACCTGTTCCTAGATCAGGATTTCATCTACCATACTTCACTTTAATTAAATAATTCTTAATTATTTGATTAAGTTCACCTATTAATATCCATCAATTTATCCTCCATGTTTTTTTTTTTTGAAAAATTAGCAAAGCCACTAAAATTATATTAATTATATAATAAAAATTACAAAATGCCAGATTCAATAAGGCATATCGGCAGGAAAGAATCGGCAAAGAAAACCTCTAGTTGTAGCCTTTTTAAACAATTACATTACAAAATTGACTCAAAAGGATGAGTCAACCCAAAAAAAGTCTATGGCTCTAAACCTTACAAGATTAATTCTTTGTCAAAACAGCACTATTACAAACTAACCAACTAAAAAAGTCAACAGAGAACAAAACTAAAACTTTCTACAAAACACAACAATATTAGTTGTCCTCCTGCAATTCTTCAACATCAAGACCTTGTAGATCACGAGCCTCTTCTTCTGCTGGTTGAGGAGGAGGAGGTGGAGAAGGAGGAACATAATATAGAAGGAAATTCAAAGCATTAAAAACTTCTATAGCATCGTCGGCCAATTGCCTCCCCAATTCTCGCCTATGGCAGTGAATAGAATTCTGGAAAGACAAAACACAGTTGTTTTGGAGGCCATGCGAAATTGCATTGAAAAGGTAGTGAATCACAGGATGATGGAAGAGATCCCTATGATCAAACAAACCTCCCACAAGAGCAGTACCCGAATGCAAATCATAATCCTTTAAAACATCATTAAAAGCATCTACAAGAAAATGTACATCTTGAACAAACATAAGACCCAAATTCCTTACTAAATCAGAGTTTTGCAAAAAATCCATAGCATTAGAAAGAAAATGCAACACGGCTTGAGACGGATAAATAGATCTAGGAGAGTGTTAAACATGCAATCCACAAACCTGGGTAATAGCTCTTTCACCAACATCCTCATATAACTTAAAAACTTCCTGCATAGAATTTGGGTTAAGAAAACCAAGAGAGGGTCGTTCCCAGCTCCAGATGGGAAAAAGGATTCTTTTGTTTCATTAAACAAAGCCCATACTAGAGTCCAAAGCTTTAAATCTCTTAAAATTTTCTAGAAAGAAGAAAGAACAGAGCAAGAGTAAGACTTGCAAAAGATTACATATTTCATACCCAAAAACAAGAATATAGAGGTAACTAACATCGAATTCAATGAATGAAATCATTCCTGTTAGATTTACTATTATGCGAGAGCTGCCACCCTACAACCAAAAAATAAACCAAAGTACTTCACACCGGATGAAAATATCCTCGAGGCACAAAACAACATCAGCTGTCAGAATGGAAGATGCTGCACAATAGAGATGGTTCTAGCTTTTAACAAGCAAAAAATGCCACTAAAAAACTGCAATAGATGCCAACCAAATTATTTAAGACTTTCCTTAGCCAAGATATTACTTACTTTGGGTATCAACAAAAAGGAATTAGAGTCCCATTCCTTAGAAGAGTCATTAATGCCAAAAGCAAAGTTAGCCAAGAAATCTGCTAGTAAGTTGCCTTCCCTGTATGTATGGACTATTTTAAAAGATTGGAAGTGGTCAAGTAGATTCCTTCCAAATTTTAAAATATAATCAATTTTCCAGCTAGGAGAGGAATTAATAGAAAAATCTCTAATAATATTCAATGAATCCCCTTCCACAATAAGATTTGTAATGCCACATTTTAAAGCTAAGTTTAAACCAGCTATTAATATCAATGCTTCTGCCTCATTGTTTGTACACAAACCAAGCTTAACTGACAAAGCTCTTAGAACTAAACCATTGTGATATCTCAAAACACAACCAGCACTAGAATTACTAGGATTACCTCTGCTCGCACTGTCAAAGTTTAATTTTATAAAAGATACAGGCGGTGGAATCCATTTGATAGAGGATCTATCAATCTTGATAACAGCACTAAAACAGTTTGAATTAGGCAAATTTAAAAGCTTCCAACTTTTTAACATCAAATCATCCCAAGACGTAAAAACTAAAGAACCTATCTTTCTGGAAATAAGCGAGGCTGAAACTACTTCTGAAATTGATTTCTCAATTTTTCCAATAATTACATCAAAGGGATTGCTAATTTTTTTAAAAATTCTACTATTTCTTTCTAGCCACAGAGACCAAATAACAATACTTGGCGAGACCAACCATAGTGCAGAGAAGGTAGAATTTTTGAATAAGATGGGCCAGCTTTGAAAAACTTGAAGGAGAGAAAGAGGAAGGGGGCCTTGCCAAAATAATTTTGAAAGGAGCCAATACCAAACTTTTGAAGAAAGAATGCAACTCGGTAGTAAATGATCCACTGTTTCCTCAACTTCAGAACAAAAAGGACATAAGCAAGGGTTAGCAACCCCAAGCCTGACTAACCTATCACTAGTAAGGATTCTATAATTCAGAGCTAACCAGGCAAAAACTCCTGCTTTAGAAAGGCAAAAGCTCCTGCTTTAGGCAGGCAAGGACCACTCCAACAAAGCTTATAAGGCCAATTAATAACTAAATTAGAATCCTTACTAATGATACTTAGATATCCTTGCTTAACCGTATAATGCCCAGACTTTAAGGGGACCCAAATAAGTTTATCCTTTCCTCATGAAATAAAAATTCTTCTTTCCTTCAAGATATCTTTAAGCAGGACCTTCTGCTCTTAGGGAATCAGAAAATCATCAAAATTTCTCCACATAACTTTATTAATATCTGAATTATAATCAATTTTAATATAATCTTTAACTTTTATTCCCCAAGCTTGGCACAAAATAAGATTAATTTCTTGAAGGCTTTCTATTTTAGACAAAGGTTGATGACTATTCCAAGAATCACCCCAAAAGAGAGCAAAATTTCCATCATGAATAACCCAAGATAGAAAAGAGGAAATCACCTCTCTACATTTTATCAAAAAATTCCAAATATGAGAACCCACCTTTGGATTAAGAATAGTAAAGATTCTTTCAGGAGAAAATGAATCTAAATATTTAGCAAACATAATTTTTGCCCATTTTGATTCTAGCTTTTCATATAAATTCCAAACCAATTTGGCTCCAAGAGCCTTATTATGTGCTTCAATGTTATGAATCCCAGTTCCTCCTTTCTACTTCAGAATGCAAATTTTGTCCCAAGAAATTAAAGGGATCTTTCTTCCATTCAGATTAGAGCCATTCCACAAAAATTTTCTCAAAATACTCACAAGGCAAGAAAGGATAGACTTGGGAACCATAAGCACTGAAAGCATATATACAGGCACTGCTAATAAAACTATTTTAATCATAAGAATTTTTCCAACGAAAGTTAACTATTTACCTTTCCAAGAAGAAATTTTAGATTTGATACTTGTATTAAGCTTATTCCAAAACATATTTTTAATTGACCCCGAGAAAAGAGGAATTCCCAATATCTTGAAGGGAGGACATCCACTTGAAAACCCAGAAATTTTGCAACCCTTTCTTGCACTAAAGGAGATGAAAAAAAGAAAAAAAATTAGATTTGTCCTGATTCACTTTTTGACCTGAAACTAAACAGTACTTAGAAATTACATCCTTCATAAGTTTAGCTTCTAACATCACAGGATGCCCAAACAACAAAGTATCATCTACAAACAAAGCATGAGTAATAGCAAAGGGAACTCTAGGAATTTTAATCCCCTTCCAATTACCCAACAAATTTTGCCTCATAATCAATCTGCTCAAACCTTCAGCCATTATTATGAAAAGAAAAGGGGACAAAGTATCACCTTGCCTTATCCCTTGAGATGACTTGAAGAATTTAGATTAAGAACCATTAATCAGAACTTCAAAGCTCTTACCAGAAATACAAGATGAAATCCACTTAAACCATTTAGGAGAGAATCCAAACTTAAGGAGAACTTGGAACAAAAAGTCCCAAGATACTCTATCATATGCTTTTAACATATCCAGTTTAACCAACATAGCAGGAAGTTTATGTTCATGAATTGAATGCAAAACCTCATGAGCCACCAGAGCACCTTCAGAAGTTTCCTTGCCTGGAACAAAACCTCCTTGCTCATCGGATACAATTTTAGGAATGAAAATAGCAAGTCTTAAAGTAATTTCTTTAGAAATGATTTTATATAAAGTATTACAAAGAGAAATGGGTCTGAAATCAGCAAAGGAGGAGGGAGTAGCAACTTTAGGGATCAAAGCAATGAAGGTAGAATTAATCTCTTTCAGAACAGTTTGATTTCTACGAGCTTCTTCTACTACCAACCAAACATCCTTACCTACAAAGTCCCAACATTTTTGAAAGAAAAGAGGGGTAAAGCCATCTGGACCAGAAGATTTATCTGGGTCTAAGGAAAAAACCACTGCCTTAATTTCTTCTAAAGAAAAATGTTTCATCAATTCCAAATTATCTTCTTGTGAAATCAAAGTAGGGATATGATTTATGACTTCTTGCACAATCGAAATGGGGATAGTAATATTTTCTTTAGAAAGGAGCTTCTAAAAAAAATTAACTCCTTTTTGAATAAGAACATCATCTTGTACAATATTCCCCATAGAGTCTTTAATTGCATAAATAGAATTCTTATGTCTTCTTGCCATAATCGATACATGAAAGAATTTTGTGGTTCGGTCTCCTTCTCTCAACCAAATCTCCCTTGATTTCAGTCTCCAAAAGATTTCTTCACGAGCTAAAACCTCCTCTAAATTCGATTGAAGAGCTTTAACACATTCAAAGGATGCGATATCCATGCCCTTTCTTATAATGGCTTCATTCATCTGTTCTAGTTGTGATTGTAATGCTGCTTTTTGAGAAAAAATGTTACCAAACGAAAATTTATTCCATTCCTTAATTTTTCCCCTTATAAATTTTAACTTCTCATTAACCAAAACATGCGAGAACCTTTCACAAAAGGGGCACTCTTCCACCAAGATTCCAGCAGGGGTAAGAAGTTATTATCTCTAAACCACATAGCTTGAAACTTAAAAGAAGATCTAAATTTCTTTCTAATCATATCCAAATCCAGGTGAAGAGAAATGGGAAAGTGATCTAATGCAGAGAAAGGAAGAACAGAAGTACCAGAAATTTTAGAGTCAAGACACCATTCAGAAGAGAACAAAAATCTATCCAACCTTTCTGCAATATTTAGAAAATCCTTTCTCCTATTAGACCAAGTGAAACTCCCGTTCAATAAAGGACTATCAACCAATGCATTGTCTGAAATAAAATCATTAAAATCGTTAATTACCCTCTGGGGAGGGCAAATCCCTCCCGATTTCTCTGATAAACAAGTGATAGCATTAAAATCTCCCCCTAAGATAACTTTTTCTCCAAATAAATTTTCCAAAAGTGCATTTAAAATATCCCAACACCTTTTTTTTTCACTAGTCGAAATTGGTCCATAAATATTGAATAACCAAAAGTTTAGCAATGGGGAAATTATATTAACCAATAAAAAGTTTTGAGTAGAACAAATTAGTTCTGCATCACAACTTTTACTATCCCAAAGAATAACCAGACCTCCTGAAGCCTCCTGAGAAGGAAAATGATGAAACTTCCATTTATACCAATTTGGAAAAATAATATTAGCTTGAGTTTGGGATAACTTTAACTCCTGAAGGAAAACAATGTCCATACCTGAAGAATCTATCTGACGCTTTACCAAGCATCTCTTGTTAGGGGCATTAATGCCCCTAACATTCCAAGATAGGATCTTCATTGTTCTCGGGGAGAGTTTCTCACTCTCCCCGATCTCAAACAGGTTTCAAGGGTAGCCTACTACCCAGCCTTAATTTCTTCCTGAGTTTTGAAAGATTTTGGTTTACGACCTCTCTTGGAAGGAGAAATAGACGTAGATTTTGTAGGAGAATCTTGACTTAAGGATTGGGAAATAGACATTTTTGTAGCAAAATCAAAAACCTCACTACGAATCCCATCACCTAACAAAACCTTCCAGTCCAACTTCCCCAAATTTAATTGATTATCACTTACCAAATTTGAATCAGAAATGTTATTAACAGTAAAAAGACCTTCAACTATATGAGAGTCTTCTGCAATTACCTCATCCACAAGTTCATCAATGAGATTAGAAGCAACTTTTTGAATGGTCTTATCAACAAAAGCTTTTGCTTCCTCCTCAGAGAAAGAGAAGTTGACCAAATTTGGAACATCTTGTTGATCACCATTTGGAATGTAATTATCTTCCTCTTTATTAAAAGATGAGAGTAAATTCTTCTTTACTATATCTTTGTGAGAAAAATTAATGGTATCTAATTCTTTGTTTTTACCAATATCAAACTCAAAAGAACACTCCTCTGAAAGATCGTTAACAGAATGTTGCCCCTCATCCAAAACAGAGGAATCAACTAAATGATTTAACGATGCTTCCCCTAGATTAACAGAATCAAGATCTTCCCTTGAAAATTTGTCTTTTTCTGAAACCTCACAAACCCATTTGATTCAAAAAGCTCTGGCTTTTCCATAGCCATAGGATTTTCAAAAACAACTAATTGCTTCCAGGACCCATATTTAGAATGGAATTCCACAAATTTAGGAAAAGGAAACGAAGTATTTAGAATTAAGGAAAAACTTACTAGCGACTCTGGTTTTTAAAAATTAGACATATCATGCTTAATAAAGAAACCCATTTTCTTATCACAGAATTCAATAATGTTGAGATCTCTGTATTCAAGAGGTAAATTTGGCAATGTAATCCAAAATGGGACAAAATTCATGTTAGCTTTAATTGCATCAAAATTAGGCTCCCATTTTTGAATACAAATCCCTTTGCCTTGGTAAAACCACAATTTTTGTTTTATGGTTTCATCACGAAAAAAGCCATTCTCAAAAATTACCGTAAAAACACATAAATCCTTTTGCAAGAAAAAAAACATCTGAAACCCCTTTCCAAGAAACCCTAACCCAATTAAGAAAGATATCAAAATTAAATTTGGAATTCCACACCTTACCGATAATTGCCCTTGTAGCAAGATCTTGGACATTAACAATTTCCGCGGAAGCCCTAGCATCAGTTTTAGAAGCTTCTTCAAGAGTATTACCTTTAAGAGGAACTAGTTTTTCCCTCCACACTTGACGAATACCACTTCCAGATTCCACCTTTCCTGAAGCCGTAGCTTGATTATTTGCAAGAAACGGCTTATGTACATTGAACCTTCTATTGTTTCAGAAACCAAAAGAACCATTGTTATGAAAACCAAAAGAACCATATCGAGACTGGAAATGATACTGTCCACTATTTCGGAAGGATCTTTGAAACCCTAATCCTCTAGATTCCTGAAAGGATGATCACCTTCTTGCCCTAACCGCTTCAAAAAATAAACTCTGTTGTGAATGCAAAGGTCTTCTATAAAAGACCTCATTATTTTGTCGCATTTTATCGCATAATTTATCCTCCATGTTAATTAAATAATTATGATTATTTAATTAAGTCATTTTTATCCTCCACATTAATTAAATAATCCAAGTTATTTAATTAAATCATTATTTTCCAATTTAAATAAATAAAATCAAAATTATTTATTTAAATATTTAAATTTCCCTCCACTTTAAATAAATTCAAAAATATTTATTTAAATAATCTATTTCCTCCAAATTGAAATAAAATTAATATGTAATTCTATTATCCCATGTGCACATGAAATTAAATAATTATTTATTTAATTTCCCATTTATCCTCACCCACCATAAATTCCT